>CM077088.1:51778839-52378839 GCA_039513925.1 Platanthera zijinensis
AGAAATTCATGCAGTACTCGAGTAGGACTCGTTTCTTCCTCGAGTTAACTTAAAGTTTAGCTCAGAATTTTTATAAGTCCTTTTCTCGAGAGGCCAAAGATATTTCTCGAGAAGGCCAAAGTAGTTCTCGAGAACCAGATGTTCTTACTCGGGAGATAGAAATATTTTTCTCGAGTTGGCTTCTTATTCTCGAGTAACATAAATTCTTTCTCGAGAAAAGTCTTTTCATTCTCGAGAAGCCAGAATTCATTTTCTACCTTTTCCTTAAGTACTTCTTCTCGAGAACTTTATACCTTTTTTCGAGAAACAGAAACTCTTCTCAAGTAATACTTATCTCTCTCGAAAAATGGAGTTCATGATTTTGAATTTTCGTTAAGTATCAGACAGATTCTATTCCAAATATCATTAACTTTTGATTGGTTCACGTGGATTGTCATTAATAATATTTTGTCCTTTATATTAAGCCTATAAAAGGTCTTGTCAGATTCGACAAGACCCTAAGAAGATTTCTTACAGAATTTTGAATCATTTTCTACTTTCTAAATCGGGAAGCGCCGCCGCTCTTTTCTTCATCGTTGATCTTCTCGATCTCAAATTCAGACAAGAAGGATGCAATCAATCAAGCATTTCAACTTCTACAAATCTTCTCCTTGATCGTGGTGATCCTACGTTCTCATATCGAAGTTTTCTCCGATTTCTTCCTCGACTTTTCTGACAGAGCCTTGTGATTTTTCAAGAAGGAAGAAGTCGAGATTCAGCCAGATCTGTGAAGATAGTTTGTGTATTTTCATTGTAAATTCATTTTATTATTGTAGGAGTTATTCTTCGAGATTGTAGGAGTTATTCTCCGAGTTTTGTAGGAGTTGTTCTCTGAGTTGTTGTATGAGTGGTTTTACTCCGAGTTGTAGGAACGTTGTTTCGAGTTGTAGGATTGTTTTCCAATCCGAGATAATAGTGAAGTAGCCGAGTCTAGCGTGGTGCTAGATCGGTAAGGTGGAGAGTGGACGTACCCAAGATTGGGGAACCACTATAATCTTTGGTGTCGTCTGTGGATTGCTTGTTTATTTTTAGCGCATCTCTTGTAAAATTTTTATTTCGCAAAAAGACGCATAACTCACCTATTCACCCCCTCTAGGTGATTTAGGTAGACAACTAGACATTTTCAAATAGCTAGTCGCCAAACCGGCGACGGTCTCCGCGGTCTGTGCGATCTGCCCAATCAGACTGCCCACTCAACTTCACTTCCACTTCAATAATTTCAATACTCCCCCTTGAAATGGGAAGTGGAAACTAGCCCGAGAAACCCTCGTAACTGAGTAAACGCTCCCTTCGGCAAAGGCTCCGTGAAGATGTCTGCGATGTTGTCCTGACTCTGCACATATTCAACCATCAAAGACCCCTCTAGCACCTTCTCCCGAATGAAATGATGCTCGATCTAGATATGCTTGGTCTACCATGACAAATTGGATTATTGACCAATTTGAGAGCACTCTTGTTGTTACCGCACAGCAGAGTATGACCTCGCACCTTCTCATGGATGTCCTCCACTAATCTCCTAAGCCAGATGACTTTTTGAGCTGCCAAGGCCGAAGTTTTGTACTCCACTTTCGTAGTGGATACAGACACTGAATCATGCTTCTTGCTGCACCACGAGATAGCCATTGTTCTGCACGTGAAGACATATCCTAATGTTAAATTCTGGTCATCAGAATCTCCTCCATAATCAGCATTCATGTAACCATACAGCTTGAAGCCCATGTTCTTCTCATAAAATAGGCACATGTCCGAGGTAGACTTCACGCACTTCAGATGTTCTTAGAAACCACCAAATGAGGCTTCAGTGGCTCAGTCATATACCGACTTACTCGGCCCATAACATAGACAATATCTGGCCTTGTAATTGTCAGATATATGAGAATCCCCACGAAAGCTCGGAACACTAAGGGATCTGAAAGAACCATTCTCGCATCGCGCTGAAGTTTGAGATCGACCTCTAGAGGAGTAGAGCTATTTTTCCCTTCCCGCATGTCGAACTGCTTAATGATTCTCTCTGCATACCCCTTCTGAGAAACAAGCACTCCGCTCTTCTTCTTCTCAACCTCGAGTCCAAGGAAATGATGGAGCTCCCCAAGATCATTCATCTTGAACCTGATCTCTAGCTCGGCCCTGAGCCTAGCTACTTCTTCCTCCGGGTTCCTGGTGATGATCATATCGTCAATATACAACAGTACCAATACCTGAAGCTTCCCCCTCTTCTTAACAAACAGACTTGAATCTGAGTGTGAAGCAAAGTATCCGCGGAACTGATGGTATTCTGCGATCTTCTCATACAACGCATGAGGCGCCTGCTTTAGATCATAAATGGTCTTCTTCAGCTTACAGGTGTGTCCTGGATATTCTTCAAAAATATAAACAAGTGGTTACACCATGAATATGTCCTTGTCAATCTCATCGTAAAGGAAATCATTCTTTATGTCGAGTTGCCAAATCCTCTACCCTTGGCAAACCGCTAAAGAAATCATCATCCAAACTGAAGTCATCTTGGCCACCGTACTAAACGTCTCTTCACAATCTTCCTCATACTGGTGCGAGAATGCCCGAGCTATAAATCGAGCCTTGTACCGCTCGATATTGCCATCAACCTTCTTCTTTAGCTTGTAAACCCACTTGTATGTCACAGGAGTGATGCATTTGACATTGGGCATAAAGTCCCAAGTCATGTTCTTCTTGAGGGCGATCATCTCCTCATCCATTGCATCTTCTCACTCCTTAATGTCAGTGGCATTTTCAAAGCATGACAACTCCCGCTTATTCAAGAGACCTGCGAAGAAACATGAGATGTAACTCACCATATTCCCATCCCTATATCGAGTTAGTGGAATAATAGTCTTTTTGGACCTCCGTAGGGCTTGACACTGATCCACTACTTCCGCTGCTTCTTCTGAACTAGCTCTCCTCTCAGGTACACTAAGAGCATTGCTCCCCTACTTCCAGATCTAGAAGCTTCCGTCTTAGAGCTAAATGAAACTGGAGCACCTAGTGTTGGGTCCATTACCCACAATGTCCTGGATTTGAGGAAAGTCAATATTATCAATGACATACACATATTTGTAGATGACTATGATAGGTCAGATAGCCTAAGTGGCTATGTTAAGTAAACACTTACCTATGGTATGGGATGACAGAAAACTGTCTAAGTTAGCAGACGTTGAGTGAAGATCAGTAACTCAATGCTAGATGACTTATAGCGCTGAGCGAAGCCTATATAGTCAAAGCCAAGGTTGTGGCAAGCTGAGAAAATGGCCAAGTCCACATGCATTGAGTGAAGTCAACTCACTCAACTCCATATAGCAAAAGGCTGTGAGATAGGCTACAGTAGAAAATTGGCTAAGGCAGAAAGCGTTGAGTGAGGCATGTTCACTCAATGCTCTCAATGCTTATGTTGCTGAATAAGCAGAAAATTTGATTAAGACAAAAAGCATTGAGTGGGGGTTACTGACTCAACGATGTCAACGCCCAGTGAAGACAAAAATTTATCTAAGGGGTTTGGCATTGAGTAATGCTTACTCACTCAACGCCAAATAGCTGAAAGCTGATAAAGCAAGATTTTCGTTGAGTGGAGATGAATCACTCAATGCCTAGAATCAGACTTAATATTCTAAGTAGTTTGGCATTGAGTGAATGTGACTCACTCAACGCCAAGAGATAGTGAATCTGTCTAAGTATTTTGGCGTTGAGTGATGCTTACTCACTCAACGCCTATTCTCTGATGCTCGATTTTGGCTAAGTCCATAGGTACTGACGTCAGTTAAATCGACAAAGTCAACTAAGGTTAAATCAGATACGGGGAAGCTACACTTCACGACAAAACTTATCGTGAAGCTACTGTACGTCTTCTTCCATTAAAGCAAGGCGTAGCTGGAAGCTGTAGGTGGGGCTCATCGATCTCTAAGAGTCGTTGATCGGCAAACTATAAAAAGGAAGAGATAGGGCCAAGACAAACTGAACTTTTTAGGGCATACATTATTCAAAAAGGAGAGCAGTCGTCTTCATCGTCTTCGCCATTGCTGCAAGTGAAAAAGCTTGAAGCTCTCTAGTAAGAAAAGTTATGTTAGCTGTGCAAGTCTCCAACTTCCACATCAGATTCAGAATCTATTCTGAAGAAATAAAAACCTTCATCTTTTGGCTGGTTCAGTAGGCTGTTTGAAGACTTAAGATCAAAAGATCTTTAACCTTCAGCAGCAAGTTAAGAAGTTTTCTTTTGAGTTCCTTTAGAATATCCTTTCCCTATTGTGAGGAGAGTAAGAGCAGAAAGTTTTTTGTTCAAGTGGTTGACACAGAAATTTTTTTGTGCCAAAGTTAATTAAACTATTTCTCTTTGTAGGATCCTTCTAGATCTGAGCTGTGGGACCTTTGGGTCTGAGGTAGGGCAAATTTGCCTGAGCTGTAGGAGAGTGTATCTCTCTGAGGTAGGTGAGTGTTATTCACTGAGTAGTAGGGCAATATTGCCTGAACTGTAGGAGAGTGTATCTCACTGAGTTGTAGGAGCAAGCTTGCTCTGAGGTAGGGCTATCCTCCATAGCCTGAGTGGTAGGGCTTAAGTTCCTGAGGTAGGTGATACTTGTATCACTGAGTGCAGGCCTTTGTGGTTGAGATGTAAGTCTTGGAGGAGACTGAGAGATCCTGAGGGATCTGAGGTGTAAGCTCCTTGGAGCATTGGTTTGAAGAAGTGCCTTGACTAACATGAAGTTAGCAAGGTGGGAGGAGAGTGGATGTACCCATAATTTTGGGGAACCACTATAAAATACTTGTGTGCTTTTTTGTGTTTGCTTTTGTTTTCTTAATTATAGGTGCTAAGGACAAGCTCTAGATCACTAAAGGCTGAAAACTTAAAGACCTATTCACCCCCTAGGTTGCTAGCTACCTTGAAATTAAAGACTTTCAAGTGGTATCAGAGGGAGGTTCCTCAAAAAAGATTTAACAATCTGAGTGATCCTCCAAGGTAGCTGCAGTTAAGTGGATATGGGCTCAGGAGAGAGCCAGAGAGAGCTGAGTTTAATGAAACTCCCGATCTATAGAAAGGAGCAGTTTGGAATATGGAATGAGAGGGTGAGGCTATTATTGGAAGCCTATGATCCAAGAATTTTTATAACTTTTAGGGAGGGACCTGTCATTCTGATGAAGGTCTCTGTTCTGGATGCCAACATCCAGACACCAAAGACACTCTCTGAAATGACCAAAGATGAGGTCATACTAGCTAGCCTGGACAAGAGAGTACAGAACATCATAGCTAGTGTTGTAGATGACTCAACCTTCCTGAACTTGGTTCACTGCCAGACCTCCAAGGAGATGTGGGACACCCTTTTGGTTTACATGGAGGGTACTAATGAGGTAAGAGATGATAGGAAGTCTCTACTCAACCAAGAGTATGAGGCCTTCAGGCAAATCCTAAAGGAGAACATAACTACCTGTTATGAAAGATTCTTCAGGATCATAAATGAGTTGAAGACCTATGGAAGGGTCTTCAATAATTATGAAATTAATGACAAGTTTCTCAGATCTTTCACTAGAGACTGGAATACTAAGATTTGTGTCATAAGAGAGATGGACAAGCTTGCTAACACTCCTCCCCAAATATTATTTGGGAAGCTGCTCTCCTATGAGATGCAGCTAGCTACCAGGAAGGAGGAGGATGCCTCCAACAAATCATTGGCCAAAGAAAATTCCTTGGCTTTCAAAGCTGAAAGCTCAAGGAAAGGCAAGGAAAGGATTCCTTCTCCACCAAGGAGACCAGCTGAGTCAGACAGCTCTAACTCAGAGGCATCAGACAGCAGCATGTCTGATGAAGATTTTGTAGTCTTTTCAAGACAACTCCAGAGGTTAATGAAGAAGAAGCATTGGAAGAAAAGACCTTCCAATTCTGCCCATCACAGAAAGAACCAGTCCAAGACTGACAGGTATAGTTCTAAACATAATAAATATAACTCCTCTAAAGTAATTTGTTACTACTGCAGCAAGCCTGGGCATGTGATAGCTGACTTCCCAGAGAAGAGGAAGGAGACTGAGGAGAAGAAGCAGCACCAATATAAAAGAAAGAAGGAAAAGTCCTTCATGGCCAAGAAGGAAAAGAGTTGGACAGACTCATCATCTTCTGAGTCTGAAGAAGAGAAAGCCTATATTGGGCTAGTTGCTGCTGCTATTACAGATGAAGCTATTGCAGTAGGAGAAGTTAATCCTCCAGGAAGGATTGGAATCAGGGCCCCTTTGACACTGTCAGACAGTGAGTTAGAGGTGGATGAAGATGTCCACAGCTACAGAGGGCTGATGGAAATGACTGATGAGGAAAGCAATCAGGATCATCCTGGTCAGAGCAAGGTATATCTACCACCTGACTCTGCTTATCTGCCTGAGTTTGAGACTAGTCCTTGCTTAGAAGCCTCTTCACCCTATGGTGAAGAAGATTCTGGATCTGAAGGAGATGTCAATCAACTGATTGACAAGTATGAAGAATTTCTGAATGCCTTTAAGAAGGTCAAGAAGTTATTTAAGAAGCAAGCTAAAGAGATCTCTTCTCTTAAGCTTACAGTTGCCCAACAGACTATAACGGCAAATCTGCTGGACCAAAAAGCTAGGGAAATTAACCAACTGAAGTCCCTCTTGGACATTCAGGTTGCCTCCATCAAGCACAAGACCTGTCTCATCAGGGAGCTTGAAGATAAGCTTGAGAAGGAGAAAAGAATAGTGGCTATCTATTCTAAGACAAGCACGGCCCTCCCCTTGATAGACTCCTTCTCCTCTCAAAAGGTCAAGAAGGGGTTGGGATTCAAGGGAAGCAAAAGAGTTGCTCCTTCCAAAAGGAAGGGCAAAGCTCCAGTTCTACCTCAGTCTATTGCTTCTAATCCTCCCATTCTTTTCAAAAAAGTTTTGATACCTTCTAACCGGTATGACCAAGAAAGTTCTTATGGTCACTGGGAGAGGGGTTGTTTATCTGGAGTGAACAAAGATTTTCACTATCATGATGAAAGTTTTGGCAGGGTGTGTGCAGTTAAGGCTGCCAATGAGAAATTTCAAATAGCCCAATCTGGACCATTTGCCTTTGGTGCTTTTGTACCAACTCTCAAGAATATTGCTGCAGCCAAAGCTCATAATCTGATAGTAAAGGTTCTGACTAAGGGCAAGTCTAAGAATCAGGCTGATCTGGGCATATCTGAAGCCATCATAAGCATGATTTCTGAAAAGAAGCTAGCTATTGCTGGAACTCAGGGCAGACCAAATCAGCCAGCTATTATACTTACCTTTAGTCAAATTCTGGCCGAAAGAAATCATAAAAAGGCTGCAGGACATCTTCCTCCTGTCAAAGTTGCAGCTCATCAAGATGCAGGGCCTTCACAAAAAAGAAGATATAACATACATGAGTGTTGGTATTGTGGTAAAATAGTGCACTTTGTCATTGATTGCTGGCATAATCCCAATGTTGCTAGAGCTAGGGTTAGTCCACCAGTCAGAAATTCTGCTGGTGGACATGTTCAGTTTCATGCTAACATACACCTAGGACCCAATAGATATTGGAGTCCTAAGGTTAAGTAATTTGTATATTGCAGGATAGTTCAAGGTACCATAATCCTATATAGTACTTGGACAGTTGCTGTTCCAGGCACATGACTGGAACAAGGAGCAACTTGAAGGAGTTTACTCTAGTAAAAGATGGACCCAAAGTCATCTTTGGAGGTTCAGATAGATGTGTAACTAGAGGGTATGGTAAGATCACCAATGGCATAGTCACCATCACAAAGGTGGCTTATGTTGAAGGGTTACAATACAACCTTATAAACATAAGCCAGCTTTCTGATCTTGTCTATATAATTGTCTTCCACAAGGATGAGTGCCTATTTAGGAGGTCAAGTGACCAAGAGGTCATCTTGACAGGCACTAGGAGTGAAAATATTTATTGCTTGAATTTTCTTTGTCTAGACACAGATTCTCCTATCTGTTTGGTGGCAAATGAGAAATTCACCTACTATGTCCAGTGGCACAAGAGACTAGCTCATTTGAATTACAAGACTATTGGCAAGTTCTTCAGTCAAGGGCTAGTTTGGAATGGCCCCAATATGAAGTGCTCTAAGGAGGGCATTTGTTCTGCTTGCGAAAAGGGTAAGCAGACAAAAGTCTCCTTCAATGGTATTGGGAACAAAGACTCTATGAAGTGCTTATACCTCTTGCACTTGGACCTATTTGGCCCAATGCCAATTCAAAGTCTTGGTAGGAAAGTCTACACCATTGTGCTAGTTGATGACTATTCCAAGTTTACTTGAGTGTTCATTCTTAAGAAGAAGGATGAAACCCTTGATGTCTTTATGAGTTTTGTCAAGCAAATTTAGAATGAGCTTGGCTGTTCTGTGGTCAAAATCCAAAGTGACCATGAGACAGAATTCCAGTTTGATAGCATGACAAAGTTCTGTGAAGAGCATGAGATTCATCAAAATTCTCCTCTCCTAGAACACCCCAACAAAATGGGATAGTTGAGAGGAAAAATAGGAATCTCATAGAGGCTGGTAGAACACTGTTGAGTGATACATTTCTCCTAGAATATTTCTAGGCTGAGGCAGTAAATACTACATGTCATGTCCTCAATAGAGCCTCTATCACCAAAGGCCACAAGAAGACTCCCTATGAGATCTTGAAGGGCAGGAAACTAAATATGGGCTATCTTAGAATCTTTGGTAGTAAATGCTTTGCACTTCACAATGGTAAGTCCTATGTGACTAAGTTTGCAGCCAAATCCTATGATGGAATATTTTTTGGGTATAACAATCATAACAAAGCCTATAGGATCTACAACTTGAAAAGCCAAATCAGTTCATGTAGTCTTTGATGAGTCTACTATGATTAACAATGGACTGCCTAGTTCCTCTTATAGTACTGCAGGTATAGAACAGATGATGGACAAGCTTACCATCAAGGAAGCATCACCAGTCATCCAAGATGATATGGATTCTCTAGAAGATCTACCTGGCACACTGGGAGAGGATGAAGATCAACAAGAAGATGCCCCTATTATTGAAAGAAGATTGTCACCTACAGTTAGACATATGAGAGATCATCCAGCACACCAGATTATTAGTGAGGCAAGTCATGGAGTAATGATAAGGAGCAGAAGTCAGAACACAGCCATGTATTCAAGCTTTCTAACCCAAGTGGATCCCAAGAAGTTTGAAGAGGCCAACATAGACCAGTATTGGATTAGAGTAATGCAGGAGGAACTGAACCAGTTCAAGAGGTGCAGGGTCTGGAAGCTGGTTCCCAGACCTCATGATCATAATGTCACTAGAGTCAAGTGGATCTACAAAAACAAACTTGATGAAAATGACATTATAATTAAGAATAAGGCCAGACTAGTAGCTAAGGGATACATGCAAGAAGAAGATATTGATTTTGATCAAATATTTGCCCCTATAGCAAGATTATATGCCATCAGGTTATTCCTTGTATATGCAGCATACAAGGGATTCACGGTCTACCAAATGGATGTGAAGTTAGCCTTCCTAAATGGTGACTAAAAATAAGAAGTCTATGTTGAGCATCCTCCAGGTTTTGTAGTTCCTAACTCACCTGATTTTATTTATAGACTTAGGAAAGCTCTATATGGGCTGAAGCAATCCCCTAGAGCATGGTATGTGACATTGTCTAATTTCCTTATTGAGAATAAATTCTCAAGGGAAAAATAGACAAGACCCTATTCTTAAGGGAATCTAAGGGTAAGATCATCTTAGTTCAGATCTATGTAGATGACATCATCTTTGGATCTACTGATGACAACCTCTGTAAAAAGTTTGTTAAACTCATGCAGGGGGCAGTTTGAGATAAGCAGTATGGGTGAACTTAAGTTCTTCTTAGACCTCCAAGTAAGACAGACTGATGATGGCTTGTCCATATCCCAGTCTAAGTTCACTAAGGAGTTAATCAAGAAATTTGGCATGGAGAATTCCTCCACCATGAGAACTCCCATGGGGTCAAGTATGCATGTAGGAAAAGATGAAGCAGGGAAACCTATTGATGAAACTTTGTATAGAGGGATAATTGGCTCCCTTTTATATTTGATTGCAAGTAGGCCAGATATCATGTATGCTACATGTATTTATGCTAGGTATCAGGCCCTCCCTAAAGAATCTCATTACTCTGCAGCTAAGAGAATCCTTAGGTATCTTAAAGGCACTCCAAATCTTGGCCTTTGGTACCCTAGGAATGGGGAGTTTGAACTAACTGGCTATTCAGATGCAGATTTTGCAGGCTGCAAAGAGGATAGGAAGAGCACATCTTGAATCTGTCAGTTCTTGGGAGGGAGACGAGTATCTTGGAGTAGCAAGAAACAAACCAGTGTGTCAATATCAACTACAGAGTCAGAGTACATCTTAGCAGGAAGCTGTTGTGCTCAGTTGCTGTGGATCCAGCACCAGCTTCAAGACTACAACCTCTAGATAAGTAGAACTCCTTAATTCTGTGATTCTACTAGTGCAATCTCTATTGCTAGGAATCATGTCTCCCATAGCAGGACTACACGCATAAATATTAGATATCAGTTCATTATGGAGCATGTGGAATGTGAAGACATCACCCTTGAGTTTGTCCCAATAGACAAGCAAGTGTCTGACATCTTCACTAAGCCACTAGATGAAGCCAAGTTTAACACCTTCAAATTTGAGTTGGGTATGTTAAACTTAGTATAGTTTTAGTTGCTCCTCACCTCTAGTTGCAAACTATTTGGCTTTATGCAGATAAGATGGTCCTTTAAAGAAATGAAGATTCTCATATTGAGGGGGAGCAAGTCAAGCAATGCTGCCTAATTGATGAAGAGCAGGTGATAACATGATCAGTTTATCAGGTGCATCCTTCCTGCTATTTGCTGCAGTCAAAAAGGGGGAGAGGATAAGATGATCAGATAAGCAAGACACTAGCAAGGCAGTAGCAATTAAAGGGAAGTTGATGGCAGATGCAGTAATGTATTCTGTAAGCAGGGAAGTGTGGTAACTATAGATCACTTCTCAATTATTTAGTTGTAATTCAAGGGAAGCTGATGACAGATACAGTAATGTTTTCTGCAAGCAGGGAAGTGTGGTAACTATAGATCACTTCTCAATTATTTAGTTGCAATTCAGGGGAAGCTGATGGCTGATGCAGTAATGTATTCTGCAAGCAGGGAAGTGTGGTAATTATAGATCACTTCTCAATTATTTAGTTTTCTCTTATTATGCCTTGTGATGCATGGTTCTGTGTATGTCATTGTCTTTGCTTTGAGAGTTTTTGACTTCCTCAAATAGGGGGAGATTGTTGGGTCTATTTCCCACAATGTCCTGGATTTGAGGAAAGTCAATATTATCAATAACATACACATGTTTGTAGATGACTATCATAGGTCAGATAGCATAAGTGGCTATGTTAGGTAAACACTTACCTATGGTATGGGATGACAGAAAACTTTTTAAGTCCACAGGCATTGAGTGAAGATCAGTCACTCAACGCCAGATGGCTTATAGTACTGAGTGAAGCCTATATAGTCAAAGCCAAGGTTGTGCCAAGCTAAGAAAATGGCCAAGTCAACAGGCATTGAGTGAAGTCAACTCACTCAACGCCATACAGCAAAAGACTGTGAGATAGGCTACAGCAGTAAAAGCCTGAAGTTAGAATGAGCTAAAATATGGCTAAGTCCACAGGCATTGAGTGAAGCAACCTCACTCAATGCCATGCTACTGAATAAGAAGAAAATTGGCTAAGGCAGAAAGCGTTGAGTGATGCATGTTCACTCAATTCTCTCAATGCTTATGTTGCTGAATAAGTAGAAAATTGGCTAAGGCAGAAAACGTTGAGTGAGACATGTTCACTCAACGCTCTCAACGCTTATATTGCTGAATAAGCAGAAAAATTGATTAAGCTAAAAAGCATTCAGTGGAGGTTACTGACTCAATGTTGTCAACGCCTAGTGAAGACAGAATTTTGTCTAAGGGGTTTGGCGTTGAGTAATGCTTACTCACTCAACGCCAAACAGCTGAAAGCTGATAAAGAAAGATTGGCATTGAGTGGAGCTGAATCACTCAACGCCTAGAATCAGACTTAATATCCTAAGTAGTTTTGCGTTGAGTAAAGGTGACTCAGTCAACGCCAAGAGACAGTGAATCTGTTTAAGTGTTTTAGCATTGAATGATGCTTACTCACTCAACGTCTATTCTCTGATGCTCGATTTTGGCTAAGTCCATAGGTGCTGACGTCAGCAAAATCGACAAAGTCAACTAAGGTCAAATCAGACACGGGAAAGCTACACTTCACGACAAAACTTGTCATGAAGCTACTGTACGTCTTTTTCCGTTAAAGCAAGGCACAGCTGGAAGCTGCAGGTGGGGTCCACCAATCTCTAAGAGCCGTTGATCGGCGAACTACAAAAAGAAAGAGATAGGGCCAAGACAAACTGAACTTTTTAGGGCATATATTATTGAAAAAAGAGAGCATCCATCTTCATCGTTTTCGCCATTGCTGCAAGTGAAAAAGCTTGAAGATCTCCAGCAAGAAAAGTTTTGTTAGCTGTGCAAGTCAGCAACTGCCATAGCAGATTCAGAATCTATTCTGAAGAAAGAAGAACCTTCATCTTTTGGCAGGTTAAGTGGGCTGTTTGAAGACTTAAGATCAAAAGATCTTTAGCCTTCAGCAGCAAGTTCAGAAGTTTTCTTCTGAGTTACTCCAGCAAATTCTTTCCCTGCTGTGAGGAGAGTAGGAGCAGAAAGTTTTCTGTTCAAGTGGTTGACACAGAGAAATTTCTATGTGTCAAAGTTAATTAAACTATTTCTCTTTGTAGGATCCTTCTGGATCTGAGCTGTAGAACCTTTGGGTCTGAGGTAGGGCAAATTTGCCTGAGCTGTAGGAGAGTGTATCTCTCTGAGGTAGGTGAGTATTATTCACTGAGTAGTAGGGCATTATTGTCTGAACTGTAGGAGAGTGTATCTCTCTGAGCTGTAGGAGTAAGCTTGCTCTGAGATAGGGCTATCCTCTATAGCCTGAGTGGTAGGGCTTAAGTGCCTGAGGTAGGTGATACTTGTATCACTGAGTGTAGGCCTTTGTGGCTGAGGTGTAAGTCTTGGAGGAGACTGAGAGATCCTGAGGGATCTGAGGTGTAAGATCCTTTGAGCATTGGTTTGGAGAAGTGTCTTGACTAATAGGAAGTTAGCAAGGTGGAAGGAGATTGGATGTACCTATAATTTTGGGGAACCACTATAAAATACTTGTGTGCTTTTCTGTGTTTGCTTTTGTTTTCTTAATTACAGGTGCTAGGACAAGCTCTAGATCACTAGAAGCTGAAAACTTAAAGAAGCAATCAAGTGATTTAAAAAGACTCTCAAAAGACCTAAGCAGATCTATTCACCCCCCTAGGTTGCTAGCTACCTTGAAATTAAAGACTTTCACCTAGTGACACAGGCAACTCCACCAGAAGATCCTGAGCAACTATAACTTGCCCTTCATCAGACCTGTTCTCCTGTAACTGTACAGATGAGATACCCTGGTATGACATTTATACATGTACCGAGAGACAACGAACTTTTGTGTCTCTAGATCCATGCATTTCCAGCCCTTCTTTCTCTTATCATAGTCGACGAAGACTAGCTTTCGTGCTTTCACATCTAGCTTCGTTCCGATAGCATCTAGCTTCATTCTGATAGCATCTAGAACATGCACGTAGCATATTTACCCAAACACTCAAAGATGTTCCACATTAGGCTTCTCCTTAAACATCAGCTCATGTGCAGAATTCATGTTGTTCAAACTGAGGGCATCTGGGTGATGACATACGCCATACAGACCATTCCCTCCGCCTAGAAGGCTTTAGGAATGCCTTTGGCGTGAAGCTAGCACTTGGAGGTTTCCACCAAATGATGGATCTTTCGTTCTGTAACTCCATTCTGTTTTGGAGTATGCGCACAAGCTCCCTCTGAATTCTGAGCTTTTTGTAGAAGTTGGAGAACTCGTTTGAATTGAACTCTCCTCCATTATCATTTCTCAACTTCTTGATCCGCAGGCCGAGCCAACCCTTCATGAACACCTTGAACTCCACAAACTTCTCGAATGCCTCTAACTTCTCCTTCATAAAGTATACCTAAGTAATACTCAAAAAGTCATCAACCAAAACTAGCATATACTTGCTATCTTTGAGACTGGGGGTGACGGTGGGTCCCGTTAGATCATCATGGTTACACTCCAATAGTGCTTTACATCTGGTCTGTGATTTGTCAAATGGAAGGCGATGAGCCTTACCATACTAACATCCCGCGCACACACGACCGTCTCCAAAAGATAAAAGACTAGGTAGGCCATGCACCAAGCCTCTCGCCTCCATAGCCTTCAGCTTATCCATCCCAACATGCCCCAACCTCTTATGTAAGATAACAACGCTATCATTTGCCCTCATCTTCTCATCATAGGATCTTGTTGTCAACAAGAACAAGTCCTTCGCCCTCCTTCAAACATGAGTGTTGTCAGCTTTCACAGCTGATATATTTCGGAAAAATTTCACTTCTATCGCGCCGAACAAAATATGATACCCAACATCTACAGTGTTTGTCACCAATAAGAGGTTTTTCTTAATGTACAACACATAATATACACTCCTCAACACGAGTGGCCCCCTATCATTGCCTAAAGAAATCGTCCCCTCCTTCTCTATAACATGCACAGTATCAACAGCCGTAATAATATCATCATTATCTTTGTACTTATGCAGTGAAGAGAACTTTGACTTGTCCCCGGTGAGGTGATAACTATACTCTGAGTCCACGATCTAGTCCTCCTAATAGTTGATGGAGGCGAGTTCACGAACACATAAGTACCCGTTATATAATCACTTTCCCATCCTACTTCCTTAGCTCTGGATTCAGCCTCTTCCTTTCCTACATCATGCCCTGACTAAATATTTACCCAACAATCTTTCTGGATGTGACCAAACTTGTTGTACATGTAGCACTATGATCCTCCTCTCTTCTTCCTGTCATCCTGCTAAGGAGCATTGCTCCTCTCTGTTGGGTCCATTGATCCCAATGTCCCAGATTTGTAAGAAGTCAAACTGGTCAATGACATACACATATAATGTACTTGATGTGTGCTTGAGTTCTTGCATGCAAGTTGTCCTTGATTAAACAGGTGAACAGGAAGAGGAAGCTGGAAGTCAGATAATTTGACTAAGACATAACCGCTGAGACGACTAAGATAGCTAAGAAGAATGTCTCAGCAGAACCGTCAAGATAGCTATGAAACTCAACACAAATTGTTGAGAGAAGTATTAGTCTTAGCTTAACTACTGAGACAGAAGACTGTCTCGGCTGAGAAGAAGTAACCGCTGAGACAGAAGATAGTCTCAACTATGAAGAAAAAATTGCTGAGACAGTTGAGAAAGAACCGCTGAGACAGAAGAGTCTCAGCTATGAAGAAGAAATTGTTTAGAAGGAACTGCTTAGACAAAGCAAGCAGAAATTTTCTAAGTCCAGAAAGTGGATTTCATCGAACTGACTTCAGAGTTCGTCGAGCTGAGCTCAGCTTTTGTCGAGCTCAAGTTAAAGGTTGAAGATTCAGAGTTCATCGAGCTGAGTTCATCTTTTGTTGAGCTCAAGTTAAAGTTTGAAGATTCAAAGTTCGTCGGGCTGAGCTCGCCTTTCGTCGAGCTCAAGTTAAAGATTGAAGATTCGGAGTTCATCAAGCTGAGCTCACATTTCATTGAGATCAAGTTAAAGTTTGAAGATTCAAAGTTCGTCGAGCTAAGCTCGCCTTTCGTCGAGCTCAAGTTAAAGTTTGAAGATTCAGAGTTCGTCGAGCAGAGCTCACATTTCGTCGAGCTAAATGTAAAGTTGGAGATTTTGAAGTTCGTCGAGCTCAGCACAGAGTTCGTCGATCTCAGCTCGACGATCGTCGATCTCGGTCCAAGTACTTCATGTTATTGCGAGAAAGCTACCGTAGCGCCGGAAGCTACTATTTGTCCTCTTCTGAGGAAGGTGGCGCTTACCATCCTTAGATGGGCCCACACTCAAATTGTGTCGTTGATTCAAATCTATGGATATAAAAAAGAGAAGAGAAAATGGGATTAGGGCAACAAACACAGCAAATGAAAAATAAATGAGAGACGGCTGGACTTAATCTTCACCGACGAGCTTGAAAGCCTAGTCCAGCTGTTCAAGCCTGCAAAGCAGAGAAAGATAGCTGAAACTTCTTCCAGTTCAGCAAGATTGTTCTTTAGATAACAAGGTGGCCGATTTATTCAATCAACAACAGGAGATAGTTGTGTGAAGGGTTGTAAGCCTTCAACAACAGTTAGCTGTCTTTAGTACAGCAGAGAAATTAGTAGTTATAGAAGAAGACTAATTCCTTCTACAGCAAGTGAGCTGGACTGATATCTGCTCAGTCCAGCAAGTTAGACTCAAAGATTTTTCTTTGAGTGACTCAGAGATTTTTCTCTGAGTCAGTATTTCAATTTTATTGATTAATTACATGTAGGATTCAGGTTGCCTGAATCTGAGTTGTAGGGCACTTTATTCCTGAACTGTAGGTGACTAATTAGTCACTGAGGTAGGTGCCCTGCTGGGATACTGAGGTATGATCCAAGTGTGGATCTGAGTGTAGGGCTGTCCTCCCAGCCTGAGTAGTAGGCCTTAGTGTTAATGCTGAGGTAAGTGACTGTTGAGTTACTGAGCTGTAGGTGACAAGTGTGTCATTACGTATAGGTCTTGGAGGAGACTGAGTGTAGGGCCTTTGGCCTGAGGTAGGTAATAAATTTTTCATTGAGCTGTAGGTGCATAGAAGGGCACTGAGGTAGGTACCTGGAAGGGTACTGAGCTGTAGGAGTGCTGCAACACTCTGAGAGTAGGGCCTTGTTCCTGAAGTTGTAGGGCACTTTGTGCCTGAGCTGTAGGCCTTAAAGATAAGGCTGAGGTAGGTGGTTTGAGGACCACTGAGCTGTAGGAGCACTGTAGGGCTCTGAGGTAGAAACCCTTGTGGTTCTGAGGTAGGATTCAGAAGAGAAACTGAGTGTAAGGCTGAGGGCCTGAGGTGTAAGCTCTGAGGAGCATTTTGGAGGAGTTTTTGCCTTGTCTAACATAAGTTAGAAAGGTGGGAGGGAAAGTGTATGTACCCAATTGGGGAACTACTATAAATACTAGTGTGTTGTGATGTGTTGCTTGCTCTTGTTTTTATATTGCAGGTAATTAGGACAAGCTCTAGCTCACAAAATTTATAAACTAAAAAGACTTAGGTAATTTCAAAGACCTATTCACCCCCCTCTAGGTTACTAGCTAACCTTGAAGTAATAACTTTCACTCTTCTATTGTGATGAAGAATACATACCAACACTAACATGTGTCTTCTTCTTCTTATCCCATCACTTCTTCTTGTTAGAGAAGAGAACCTTGCCATCACCCCCTGAGATCGAAACTCCAGTCATCTGCATTGTCAAACTCTTTTGTGAAGCTAATAGGTTTTCCAGCTCGAGCAAAGATAGCTGATTGACCCAACCCTGCACAGAAGTTATGAAGGCAATATACTCCTTCAGCAACCCGCAGAAGATATGCCTCTTCAGCTTCATCTCTGAGATAGACTCTTCTGGGTACAATGTTGATGTCTCAACGTAGAGGTTCTTCATCTTCAAGAAGAAGGATGATATAAACAGATCATCCTGAGTGACATTTGTCAACTCATTTTCCAAGAACTGTAGTCGAGCTACATTTTTCTTATTAAATAGGCCATCCAGATTCCAGCAACTGACCGACATTCGATGATGTGGTCTAATAGCTCCGGTGAAATGGTCTGCTTAAGAGTGAACTCAGTCTTCACATTCGTCCTCCTCCAGGCTTTCATCGCCTCAACATTCTCGGTAGTATCTACCATATCTTGTCTGTTGTCTCCACCGACGACCCCCCAAAGATCCTCACCCAGAAGATAACACTCCATACAAGACCGACACTTCTTGAAGTTGGTTTGTGTCAAGAGCTCAATTTCAAGACCTTTTGTATATCCGGCTTCCATTGCTTACACCTGACTTACTTGAACTTTCAATGAATAGCAAGCCTCTAAGGTTGATGAACTACTAACTTCTCAACACCCCTCTGATACCATGTAAAAGTTTCTAGGAAGCTGAGAAAGGTCGTTGGAAAACTCAACCATAACCATGTAAGACCCCTTTTTTTTCTTTCACAACCGGGTCTTACGCCCAGAATCGCCATTTTGCGGTGACACCATTACTTGGGAGGGTCGTCACTACAAAACACAAATTCTACCGGCATTGGCAATCATAGAAAAAGTAGAATTACAAATGAACAAATAAGTCCAAGTCCACAAGATCACATATATATAAGAGTGCAATAGTCCACAATGAGTACAAAGTATGAAATGTAATAGAAAAAATAAGGGCTTAAGCCCGGTACATGTCTAATACAATAATCTCTCTCTCACAACACACACATCTAGCGGAAGCAACTGAAATCCATCCTCGACTCGTCGTCGTGTAGTAGTGGTAGTGCGCAGCAACTGTTCCTCATGTCCTGCCTCCTTGTCCTTCCGGTGCTGATGCTCCTACTGCTCGGTCCCCTAAAAGGATGTGGTCACCGACTGTTAGTCATAAAGACTAAGCCACTATTGTCCTCGCCTCACCCCCACGACTCCTAGGTACCGTGCGGGGAGGATGAAAGCGAAGGACAACAAAGCCGAGTGGAACAAGCAGCTGACAACTACCCTAGTAGGTGTATGTATAAAAGAACTATAAAAAGAAAGCAGTAATGTAAACAAGTAAAGTAGAACAGTTAGAACAAGTAAACTAAGTAATAAGTAACCTTAACTTATATGAATGCTCATACAAACTTATAAGTTAAGAGGTCTTTTGCAAGACTCCCATCGTATAAAAAGTTCCATACCAATTTATACGATAGGGTGTCGGGTTGTATGCAAGTATGAGTGTAGTGTAATGATATGACATGATTCATGCAAGTGCAATGCACGCACCCGACTCTGTGTACACAGTCCTTTAGTTCCCTCTTTCTAGAGCCTAACCTCCCAGGATACCTCCGTAGTGGCAAACAGAAGCGGTGGGTTGGGCATCGCCCACCTCTAAACCGGTATCAGCACTACCAGTCATACCTATCATATGCCTCAATGCTGGTGCACTAAGCGGAGCTCCTACGTACTCTTGCCGACAGGCATACCCGACTTTATTTGGCTAAGTGTTAAACCATACTTGCCGAGTCAACGTATTGGTGTAGGTGCGACGAATCTCCAATACAAAGATCCACCACCTTATATTTTATACACATGCAATATAAATGTAATTACTCCCAATCCAAAGCTCCCCGGACTAACCAGTCCGTAATAAATATCTACCGAGTCATCGGCTCGCCGGGCTAACCTGTCCATCACCAAAACCACTAAGCCTACCGCTTGTGAGACCCAACCTAACTCCCACAACACCGAGAGTGTTAGTGTAAGTGTAATACTAGAGTATTTCTAATTACTCTTGTATTCCATTTAGTCTTACGGCTTACGTTAACCTTGGACTGCTCAGGGCATTCCCGGTGAAGGGCTGTCATAGGGCACTAGGAACTATGATGGTAGCTGAAGCTCATCGTTCCCTTTCGCAAGACACTTACTATTACTGAATATTACCCAATTACCGATTCCTTTTAATATTATACTGAATCTAACCCTAGTGTATTTTGACTCTTTCTCTCTCCACGGGAAAGACGATCATTCGCTGATCCCGATCACCACTCACACTAGTCAACCCATCACTTCTCCTCATGATGACTCCTAATGAGACTCACTTTTTCATCTTACCAAATCAGCATACCATTACTCCCAACTTTCTATGATCATTCCACATGTTATCACAAATCTGCTGATTTATTATGTGTAGACCAACCTAAGCTACATGATGGGTATAAAAGGTGACCCCTTCAAATATTATTTTAAATGTCATAGAATTTTTACTGGGGGTCTACAATGTAATATTTAGACTAAATCCAGAAACTTGTAATTTTTCTAATTAATTTAATATTTATTAAATTTTCTTTAAAATTAGACCATGGATGGTTTTGAACATGAAGTACTTGATTTCCTTAAGTTATGGCCTTCCAAAAATTATGACCACTATATGATGACAAACTATTAGAGAGTACCAAGTTTTACAAACTTTAATAAATTTATTAGCCCCTAATTAATTAATTCAAGATATTTACAGTAATTAAAGATAAAGAGAGAAGTACCACCAATCATAATCCAAAAATTACACAAAAATTACCAGAACTTAAACATAATATTAAAACATCACTGACTGAGTTTCATACAATTCCAAGTTAGTTTAACTATTACTTTATCAAAATCATCAATAGGGGCAACAAAAAGATTATAACTACAAGTATAAGTTACTGTCTTTCAAACACCTTACAATAAATTTCAGAGACTCATAATGATATAAAAATTCTTCAACCCGAATTTCATAAAGATCCAAGATCATATGACCCTTCAATATTTCCATAAATGTATAGGCCTAAACAATCCCTAATTGATTTAAGTTGTGCCCCTAAGTCTAAATGTCACCAAAATCTTTCCTAGGGCTATTCACCACCCTATGACCTCATGGACAAAACTCCAAGTCCATACAAGGACATAGCATTCCATGTCCTTCACAAGCCCCCAAAGTTCAACCTTAGGGTTTGAACTAGGGTCCTAGGGCAAATCCACCCCAATCCATCTCAAACTCCATGAGAGGGTGTTTTAACTAATTTTGGGGCTCTGGCCAAAGTACCAACGCCTTTGGATAAGTATTGGCCCCTTATGCCCCAAACACTCTTTTACCCTAATTTACCCTTAAGGGACCCAACTTTGGTCTTACCAAAAACTATTCAAACTACATCCAAATGTGCAGAGATTTTTATGAGTGATATATAATAACCCTAAGGATCATCCACCAAAATTTTGGTGAGTTATGAGGTCATTAGACCCCTAAAATTAAATAATACAAGGATTATTAAATATCAACAAAAACTATAGAATTTTTTTTAAAAAAAATCCTTTTTTTGGATATGTCAAAGGTATATGTAAGAGTAATCCCTAGTACAAATTTCAAGTCATTTGGACAAGTGGTTTAGTGGGGGCACTCAATTTAGTCTCTGACTAGCCCTATATATAGACTGCACCATTTTGAGTGTTGTGGTCAGAACACTTACCCAAACCGGTTGAAATTAATTTTAAAATAAAGAAGACTTCAAGGGCTACAATATTCATGTTGGCCATTTTTCATGATATAGCACCTAAGTGCCTTATTTACTTATTTTAAAAAGGTGTACAGTAAAGGGAGTAAAATAACACATTTAAATGATTTATATATTATTAGATCCAACGACTAAGGAGTCATCTTCAACCTCCATCCAAATGCCATGATTGGCCCGACCTAAGACATTTTCCAGCGGCTTTTGCCAGTGATCCAGTCCCCACCCCGGTCGGCCACCACCAACACAACCTCCGTTGAGGGGGTGGCTATTGCCGGAGGGCGGTACGGCCGTCGGAGGGGTGGTTTGTAACACCTCCCCTGTAAAGACCATATAATATGGGTCCGGCCGGGGCCCCACAACATACGGACACCACAGCTTTAGTATTAAAAGATGATATGAAACTACCCAAACTCAAAACTCAAGACATACACAGCGGAAGCATAAAACTAAAAGACAGAAGTTATCCACTAACAATAGAGTATCGAAATGACCTTAAGGCCTTACACAATATAAGTCCAAACATATAAAAGTGCCAAGCACCCCTAGGCTACCTCGGCATGCAAGCCGGACATGATGAAACAACATCAACAAAACATGGAAAAGAAACTAGCCAAGCACAGCAACACTTCATGAGGCTTAGGGCTTTTCGCCCGGCGCGCTGGCTCCTGCATGTGATCCTTGCCCTGAAAGGATTTGAAGTAACGTGGGTCAGCAAAGGCTGACCTCTACTGTGTAACAAACACATCTCCTCCCGACCGTCCCTAACGGACCCCGGGGTACCACTCCACCTGCAAGTTAGCACTTCGTATACCAAAAGAGCATATATATATATATATTAGCGGTAAACATGCTTGGATGTCTCAAACAGCATACATGTTCTTTATGTTTTGTACAAAGTAAAAGGGGCCTACTATGCAACATGAATGCAACCCGGGTTTCACCCAAGGCACCTTAGCTCGTATGCATCTAGCACAACATCAAACATTGGGTACTTCCGTTTCCCCATTGGCTTAAAGCCGCAAACAAAAGGGAGACACCATGTCCCCAACGGCACACAGGCCGTCACACGGAACCTTGCAATGGCCCCACCCGCACATGGGTCTTAAACCCCAGGCTTGCCCGCATAATCTGACGTCGCACGTCAGGGTTCCGTCTCACACTGACCGATTCTAAGAAGCCTTGCTGGACCCCACCCGCTCATGGCCACATTGCCCGGGCTTGCCCTCCGCTCGGCATTCTCGTCAGTCTCACGCAAGGGCTAGTCTCGCCGGGACACTTTCCCCACATGACTTGCGCGTCACGGGATAGCCAGCCGACCACAGAGACATAGCCGCGCCATAGCACAACACAACAAAGGTTTCCCCACCCCAATTGCCACTCGCACCGTGTCTTTCCCGTGCTCCAAGGAAACCATCTACCGCACAAAGCGGAGCTAACCTCGTCCGGTTCCGACTACGAGTACTCACTCAAATATAAGGGGGAAAACGCATACACACAACGGCGTATTGCCGCAACGGATTTTCTACCGAAGCTCGCTATGCAACATCACCGGGTCGAACTATCGGTCGCGACCACGGCTTCACCCACAATGCCTAATCCGCTAACGGAGCAGATCTCTAATGCAAAGCATGCCGGGATGAGCATACTCAACCCGGAGGTCCTCTTGAACCTAGGCTACACGGATCCCTCTCATTTGAGAGATCTGGTGCTCAAAATACGAAAGGAAGGGGATGCTATTCATGCATCATAAATCCTAAAAACCGAGAGGAGAAGTGTCGTTACCTTCCGTCCCCTCTTCCTAGCCATGGAGAAGATTTGCTCGGATGAACACCACCGCAACGCTCCCACCTTCGCGGATCTGAACTCCGCTCGCGAAACGGACCTCCGAAGCTTCGCCGGCGGCCGGAACTTGGCCTCCTTGCTCTCCCTTCTCTCTAGAACTTAGAGAGATAAAAGGAAGTGGGGAATGAGGGTTTGGAACCCTATTCCCGGCCTTAAACCACCCAGGGAGGCTCCCCACCATTGGATCTTCCAAAGAAAAGAACGAACGGCCACGATCGGAACTCACATTAGAAAATCTGGGCCGAACACGGGTTGCAACACGGCCGTGTGCATGGCCGTGTTAGCCATTCGCCGTCTCGATCGATTCGAAAACCAGCACACGGCTCCTGACACGGCCTTCGACACGGCCTTCGACACGGCCTTCGACACGGCCGTGTCTCGCTCCACACGGCCGTGTCGTGACTCGTGTCACGGCACCCGTTTTCAACATTTTCAGTCAGAGAAGTACACGGCCTCTGACACGGCCTTCGACACGCCCGTGTCACCTGGGACACGGCCGTGTCCGGACCCGTGTCATACCCCGTGTGCCAAACCTCAGGAAATTTCGAAACGACCCAGGCTACACGGCCTGGGACACGGCCGTGTGCCTGGCCGTGTTCCATACTCGACGATCATCGGCCTTAACATGGTCGACCACACGGCCAGCTCGACACGGCCGACACGGCCTCTGACACGGCCGTGTCGGGACCCGTGTCACCTGCTCAAAAAAGAAAAAAACTGTTTTGGCCAAAAACGATCCCCGTCGCTCCTACAACATTTTTGGGGCGTTACAATTCTCCCCCCCTTAAAAGAATTTCGTCTCGAAATTTAAAACATGGAAAGAACATAAATTCTAAACGATACCTGAGGAGAAAAGCTCGGGGTACTCCTCCAGCATGGCCTGCTCTCGCTCCCATGAGAGCTCCTCGCAGCCACAGTTGTCCCAACGGACCTTTACGAGTCGGACCTCCTTATTCCGCAGTTGCCGAACCTCCGAATCTTCTATCCCGACGGGACGTACTCGCGTCCTCAAGTCTTCCTCTACCGGCACCGCCGCCGGTTCAATCACCACGCTGGCCTCTAACAAGGCTTTCCTCAGGACGGAGACGTGAAAAACGTCATGCAATCCACTTAGCTCCGTGGACAACGCCAACCGGTACGCTGCCTCTCCCACTCGCTCGATGACCTTGAATGGTCCCAAAAATCTCGGACTCAGCTTCTTGAGTCGGCGAATTCGTGAAACGCCTTTGAACGGCTTGATCTTAAGATACACCCAGTCGCCCACCGCGAATTCCACATGTCTGTGGCGAGCATTGAAATACTTCGACTGTCGATCTTGAGCCACCTTCATGCGCTCTTGGATGGTCCGCACTAGCTCACTAGCATCGGCTACCACTTCTTTCCCCAAAATCTTTGTGTCTCCCGCCTCTGTCCAAGACATCGGTGTTCGACACCGCCTCCCATAAAGAGCTTCATATGGCGCCATCTTGATACTAGCTTGGTAGCTATTGTTATACGCAAACTCCACCATGAAGAGGTGATCCTCCCACTTCTTGCCGAAATCGAGAGTACACATCCTTAGCATGTCTTCCAAAGTACGGTTCGTTCTCTCAGTTTGCCCATCGGTTTGAGGATGAAAAGCCGTACTGAACTTGAGTTTTGTGCCCAAGCTCTTCTGCACCAACCGCCAATCCTTAGACGTGAAACGTCCATCCCGGTCGCTGACTATACTCTTCGGAATCCCATGGAGTCGTACAATATTGCGGACGTACAACTCCACCAACTTTTCCACACCGTCCTCCTTCCGGTTTGGGATGAAGTGTGCCACTTTGGTCAAGCGGTCCACAATCACCCAAATGGCATCATTACCCTACTGCGATCTAGGCAACCCATGCACGAAATCCATGGAGATGTCATCAAATTTCCATTCGGGGATTGGAAGAGGCTTCAAGAACCCGCCCGGCTTCTGACACTCGGCCTTCACCAAGGCACAAGTTTGGCACCGACTCACACACAAAGCTACGTCCCGCTTCATCCCAGGCCACCAATAGGACTTCTTCAAGTCCAAGTACATCTTTGTACTACCCGGGTGAATGGAGTACTTGGTGAAGTGGGCCTCAAACATCAACTCCTCGCGGAGCTTGCCGAACTGCGGTACACAAATCCTTCCGCCCTTCCTCAGAACCCCATCAACCATCTCCCAGGCGCTACCCTCGCCCTTAAGAGCTTCCTCCACGAAGGGTTGGAACTCCTCATCCACACGGGTCGCTTCCCGAATACGATCGCATAAGTCATTCTGCATCTCAATCCAGTTTAGCCGAGCCACGCTAGACTCGCCTCTTGCCACACATTCCAAACCAAGGGTCTCCCAGTCCCGCCTTAACCGCTCATCGTGAGCTTCAATCCAACTTCCTTGCCCCGAGTATTTCCTACTCAAAGCATCCGCCACCACATTGGCTTTTCCTGGCGTGTACTGAATCGCCACCTCGTAGTCCCCAAGGAACTCGACCCACCTGCGCTGCCGCATATTTAGGTCCTTCTGATCCAGGAGATACTTCAGGCTCTTGTGGTCCGTGAAGATCTCCACCTTCGCACCATAAACGTAGTGCCTCCACAATTTCAAAGCAAAAATTACCGCCGCCAATTCCAGATCATGGACGGGGTAATTTCTCTCATGAGGCTTCAGCTGCCTCGACCCAAAAGCTATCACACTGTCATGCTGCACCAACACGCACCCTAAACCGCATCCGGATGCGTCGCTGAAAATCTGAAATCCTTCGGTCCCCTTTGGTAGACTTAGGATCGGTGCCATCATCAGCCTCTCCTTCAGGGTTTCAAACGTCTGACTGCACTCTTGAGTCCACACGAACTTCTGATCCTTGCGAGTTAGCGAAGTGAGGGGTAGAGCTATCCGCGAAAAGTTTTCCACAAACCTTCGGTAGTACCCGGCTAGTCCAAGAAAGCTCCGGACTTCCGCCACAGTCCTCAAAACAGGCCAATCTCTGATGGCTTCCACTTTCGTTGGATCTACCGCCACCCCATCCCCACTAATCACATGGCCTAAAAACGCCACCTTCTCCAACCAAAACTCGCACTTGGAGAACTTCGCATAGAGCTGGTTCTCTCTCAATACTCGCAACACTGTCCTCAAGTGCACCTCGTGCTCCGCTTCCGACTTGGAATACACCAAAATGTCATCAATAAAAATGACGACGAACCTGTCCAAGTATTCGCGAAACACTCGGTTCATCAAGTCCATGAACACGGACGGCGCGTTCGTCAACCCGAACGGCATCACCGAGAACTCAAAATGACCATACCTCGTACCAAACGCTGTCTTGGGTATGTCTTCGTCACGAATCCGCAACTGATAATATCCGGACTTCAGGTCCAACTTGGAGTACACCACCGATCCCACCAACTGGTCGAAGAGATCGTCTATCCGGGGAATCGGATACTTATTCTTGATTGTCAATTTGTTCAACTCTCGGTAGTCTATGCACAAACGCATACTACCATCCTTTTTCTTTACGAATAACACCGGCGCACTCCACGGTGAAGAGCTAGGTCTGATATACCCTTGCTCCAAAAGCTCCTGCAACTGAACCTTGAGCTCGGCCAACTCCTTTGGTGCCATCCTAAATGGTGGACGCGACACCGGTCTAGCCTCGGGCACTAACTCGATGGAGAAATCAATCTCCCGCCGAGGAGGTGCTCCCGGTAGCTCCTCGGGAAAAACATCTCCAAACTCCGCCACCACGGGCACTTCCCCAAGAGACAGCCTGGAAAGGCTAACCTCCAACAACGCTACTAGAGCTACACCTCCCTGGTTAACAGCTCACACTAGTTGAAGTGCCGAAACTAGGGAACAGGCCACTCCAAGCAGGCCCTCAAACTTGACTTCTGCTTGCCCCACGCTCCTCAGGGTTACCACCTTGGACAAACAGTCAATACTGGCACGCTGCTCCGCTAGCCAGTCCATCCCCAAGATCACGTCGAACTCGGACAATGGCAAGATCGCCGCTACCAACACGAAGTCGACCCCCTCAAGACTCCAACAAATCCGGCCTCTAGCCCTGGTAGTCATAGATGACCCATTGGGCATGCGCACCTTCAACTCTGAGTCCGTTGAGAAGGACTCAACTCCAATCCTCCGGATGAAACTTTCCGCAAGGAAGGAGTGCGACGCTCCCGTATCGAAAAGTACCCTAGCAGGGTACCCTGATACCACTACAAAGCCTACACACATGCAACAAACATAAAAAGGCTTGAAAGGAAGAAATCTAAGGTGCAGGTTGAATTCTCGTACCTGTCACCACATCGGGTTGACGGATTGCTTCCTGCTGCCCCAGGTTGTAGGCCCTTGGCTGCACCGATTGAAACCGGGAAGCACTCGACTCCGCTATCTTCCCTTTCTCTGCGGCACTGGGGCCGGAGCGCACAGTCTGCTCCTGCCTTGGCTCTTGCTCAGTGCCCCCTTGGGTATAAAATCTTGCTATGTGGCCTGGCTTGCCACAACTGTAACACGTCTGCGGTCCCTTAGAGCGTGACCCTCCGGACGTCCAATTACTTTTCTCGCCCGACTTAAACGGGGAAGGCTTCTTCTTCCATCGGCTCCCTTCCGCCTTTCCATGGGACTGAGCCGACTTCTTCTCTTCCCCCTGCTTGGGTGTGAAACCCTTTCGGCGCTGGGATCGCTCCATATCGCTCTCCAAAATTCGGGCCGCCTCCACCAATTCGTTGAAGCCCGCACGCTTCATCGATATGAGGGGTTGTCTTAGATTCTCCCTCAATCCATGGTAGAAGAGATTGTCCCTCTCTTCATCGTCCGCCATGGTCGTCCCCGCATAACAACCCAATCGAGTAAATTCCTGAACATACTCATCCACTGTCTTGTCTCGCTGCACAAGATGTAGAAACTGCCTCTGGAGGGCTAACCTCGTTGAGGCGGGTATGTACTTCTTCAGGAAGGCATCCCCAAATTCCTCGATGGACGGTGTGCGTCCTGGGAACTGCCGACCACTGTGGCTCACCCACCATAACTTGGCATCTCCCTCCAACATAAAGGCTGCGAACTCTGCCTTTTTCTCATCTGGCACCTCCGCCGCCCTCAGAAGCTCCTGACTTCTATCCCACCAATCCTCTGCATCGGTGGGTGTGCTGGTTCCCTTGAAGGTTGGAGGGTGGAAACTCAGAAAGTACTTCATTTGCCGGTCCCCATGCCCGAAAACCACTCTCTCGGCCTGCGGCTCTGCCCGCCTGGCTTCCTCAACCTGCACGACCGCTGCCGTATCCGGGGTAGCAGGAGCTGCTACCTGTGCTGTCGCTACAGCTTGAGCCGCCACCATCGCTTCTGCAAGCATACGACAAAAGTCGGCCGGGTGACACCCATTCCTAGCGGACCGTGCGCAGTTGCACTACTTGCCGAGAGCTCTTCTCTTGGCCTCGAGGTCCCAGCCTCGTTGCTTGCACTCTAAACACCAGCAAGAAAACACAAATCAGCCTCTAATCGCAAGACTCGAACACCAGGACACTCATGGTCCTGTGATACTCCTATGTGGATAACTTCTAATACGCGACTCGACTTATAATTTCGACCGCGAAACTTCTCCTTGGAACGCTAACCTGGCTCTGATACCAAATTGTAACACCTCCCCTGTAAAGACCATATAATATGGGTCTGGCCGGGGCCCCACAACATACGGACACCACAGCTTTAGTATTAAAAGATGATATGAAACTACCCAAACTCAAAACTCAAGACATACACAGCGGAAGCATAAAACTAAAAGACAGAAGTTATCCACTAACAATAGAGTATCGAAATGGCCTTAAGGCCTTACACAATATAATTCCAAACATATAAAAGTGCCAAGCACCCCTAGGCTACCTCATCATGCAAGCCGGACATGATCAAACAACATCAACAAAACATGGAAAAGAAACTAGCCAAGCACAACAACACTTCATGAGGCTTAGGGCTTTTCGCCCGGCGCGCTGGCTCCTGCATGCGATCCTTGCCCTGAAAGGATTTGAAGTAACGTGGGTCAGCAAAGGCTGACCTCTACTGTGTAACAAACACATCTCCTCCCGGCCGTCCCTAACGGACCCCGGGGTACCACTCCACCTGCAAGTTAGCACTTCGTATACCAAAAGAGCATATATATATATATTAGCGGTAAACAGGCTTGGATGTCTCAAACAGCATACATGTTCTTTATGTTTTGTACAAAGTAAAAGGGGCCTACTATGCAACATGAATGCAACCCGGGTTTCACCCAAGGCACCCTAGCTCGTATGCATCTAGCACAACATCAAACATTGGGTACTTCCGTTTCCCCATTGGCTTAAAGCCGCAAACAAAAGGGAGACACCATGTCCCCAACGGCACACAGGCCGTCACACGGAACCTTGCAATGGCCCCACCCGCACATGGGTCTTAAACCCCAGGCTTGCCCGCATAATCTGACGTCGCACGTCAGGGTTCCGTCTCACACTGATCGATTCTAAGAAGCCTTGCTGGACCCCACCCGCTCATGGCCACATTGCCCGGGCTTGCCCTCCGCTCGGCATTCTCGTCAGTCTCACGCAAGGGCTAGTCTCGCTGGGACACTTTCCCCACATGACTTGCGCGTCACGGGATAGCCAGCCGACCACGGAGACATAGCCGCGCCTTAGCACAACACAACAAAGGTTTCCCCACCCCAATTGCCACTCGCACCGTGTCTTTCCCGTGCTCCAAGGAAACCATCTACCGCACAAAGCGGAGCTAACCTCGTCCGGTTCTGACTACGAGTACTCACTCAAATATAAGGGGGAAAACGCATACACACAACGGCGTATTGCCGCAACGGATTTTCTACCGAAGCTCGCTATGCAACATCACCGGGTCGAACTATCGGTCGCGACTACAGCTTCACCCACAATGCCTAATCCGCTAACGGAGCGGATCTCTAATGCAAAGCATGCCGGGATGAGCATACTCAACCCGGAGGTCCTCTTGAACCTAGGCTACACGGATCCCTCTCATTTGAGAGATCCGGTGCTCAAAATACGAAAGGAAGGGGATGCTATTCATGCATCCTAAATCCTAAAAACCGAGAGGAGAAGTGTCGTTACCTTCCGTCCCCTCTTCCTAGCCATGGAGAAGATTTGCTCGGATGAACACCACCGCAACACTCCCACCTTCGCGGATCTGAACTCCGCTCGCGAAACGGACCTCCGAAGCTTCGCCGGCGTCCGGAACTTGGCCTCCTTGCTCTCCCTTCTCTCTAGAACTTAGAGAGATAAAAGGAAGTGGGGAATGAGGGTTTGGAACTCTATTCCCAGCCTTAAACCACCCAGGGAGGCTCCCCACCGTTGGATCTTCCAAAGAAAAGAACGAACGGCCACGATCGGAACTCACATTAGAAAATCTGGGCCGAACACGGGTTGCAACACGGCCGTGTGCATGGCCGTGTTAGCCATTCGCCGTCTCGATCGATTCGAAAACCAGCACACGGCTCCTGACACGGCCTTCGACACGGCCTTCGACACGGCCGTGTCTCGCTCCACACGGCCGTGTCGTGACCCGTGTCACGGCACCCATTTTCAACATTTTCAGTTAGAGAAGTACACGGCCTCTGACACGGCCTTCGACACGCCCGTGTCACCTGGGACACGGCCGTGTCCGGACCCGTATCATACCCCGTGTGCCAAACCTCAGGAAATTTCGAAACGACCCAGGCTACACGGCCTGGGACACGGCCGTGTGCCTGGCCGTGTTCCATACTCGACGATCGTCGGCCTTAACATGGTCGACCACACGGCCAGCTCGACACGGCCGACACGGCCTCTGACACGGCCGTGTCGAGACCCGTGTCACCTGCTCAAAAAAGAAAAAAACTGTTTTGGCCAAAAGCGATCCCCGTCGCTCCTACAACATTTTTGGGGCGTTACATGGTTTCCGGCGAACTCACAAGGAATAAAAACCGTGAAAAATCATGGAATCCGAAAATGGAAATCAGCCTAATTGGGCTCGATTTCAAATCATATTGATCTAGGATGCTAGCACAAGGGGAGAGGAGGAGAAGCGGACCTTCAAACGTGCTTGCCGACGTGTTTGGTGGTGGTGCGCCATGGCTGCCGAGCTCCTAAAGTTTCCACCTCCTGATCTCTATTCTTGAGCAAATGCAGCGATGTAAAGGCCTAAACCCACTGCTTATGATGCTCTGAAGATGATAAATGGGTCAGAAGGGGCATGACTTCAATTGCCATTATTGCCATTAAAGGGGAAATTCAGCCAAAGTGTTCTCTGAATTCAGCCCCTTGGGTGGCCGGCCATGGCTATTCAACTGCTCAAAACTAATGAGGGGAAATGTATCCAGCCTTTGGAATCAATTGGAGAGGCCCTTGTTCTCCTTTGGCCATGAATGACCTTCCTTCTCACTTTCTCTCCCCTCCATTAAAGGGGGAAAATGGAGCTTTCTCTCTCCTAGTCACCATTGTCGAATTTGATGATCATTTCAGCAAAAAAAGCACCCCATTAACCCAGATTAATAATTAAAATGAGGCTAGCACAAGTGGGTTTGTGTTTGAGCTTGAGTTAGCATATTTGGGTTATATTGACCCAATGTGGGTTAGCCCAACCCTAGGCCACTTTTGGTGACCTAACTAACCCTAATGGGTGGTTAGTGACCCTTTGGCCTCCCCTAAGGGCTAGGAAGGTCTGGGTAGGGTCAATTGGGCACCTTGGAGGCCACTTGACCCTTAGTTAGGGCAGTTTGACCATTTTAGTGTTTAAGTTGGCTTTGGTCAACTTGATCACTTGGGTTGATCCAAATGGGTCCTTAATGACCCAATGGACCTCTTAAAGGGTTAGGGAGGTTTAGGTGGGGTCATTTTGGCAAGTTGGAGGTCCATTGGCCATGGATATGTCACTTTGACTCTTTTAGGGTTAGGGTTGACTTTGGTCAACATGACCACTTTAGTTGACCCCAAAGGATTCTAGGTGATCCAAGGGACCCCTAATGGGTTAGGAATGTTATGGTGTGGTCAAAGAGTCAAGGTGAGGTCTTAACGTCAAACCCCAGGTAAGGTAATTGGAATGTGTTATTTGCAGACCGTGGTGTTCTTCACGTTCATTCCTAGGTTCACTTGGTCTTCTTGAGCTTTCTAGTCATGACAAAACCACTCCTAGGGGTCTATTTGTTTGAGAGATGCTACTAACCAAGTCAAGTAGAAATTAACAATAATAGAAACACAAGAGTCTCAAATTTGAAATTATCAACAAATTCTTTACAAGACGAGGTATACGTTACGAGACATTATTCACAATGTACCCGATGGAAACAAAAAATGTAAGCAAGAGAAACATCACCAGTTTGAAACTGTAACTGCACAGTCCACACAAGCCGCTGACCGCAAGCCCTGTCCGCCGAAACCGCCAAGTCGCCAAACTGCAATCAAGCCGTGCGGACTGCCTGTTATTGAATGATGATGAACTGAACAGAACCTGCTGATAGACTATGCGAACTGCTTGAACTAACTACAACTCCGAGGAAGTGACTTCAGGCCGCTGAGACCGCGACCTGCTGTATACCACTGATTGTAACCACCAACTTCTCTACACTGAACCTTCCAACTAGTTGCCTAGTCGCCCAGTGCTAGACGAACAACCTACAAAGACAAGTCAACTTCACTTAGTCGCGCCGGTTAGAAAATCGTAACCCCAAAATTACAATGCGAGCTGAGTTCTCACTGTTCTCATTATATATGACGAGCTGGAGACCCCTATTTATAGGCGATAGGGGTGATCACCGCCCATAGCGATAGGATAACCGCCCGTCAACTTGTAGCTAACACCACCTATTCGCACAAGTGTGGATACCATCGTCGGCCCGCCACTGATAATCATCTATCCGCATAGAAGTGCGGACACATGAGCCAGTCCGCGCGCGATAAACCAAATAACCATTTACGCGGAAAGCACCACTAGTCCGCATAGCCGAGTGGATAAAAAACTCAGTCCGCGTAGAATTGATCAAACCAGTCACGCGTCCTGAACCACCATCGCGCTAATGACGGACTGCCGAACTCCGCAACCAGACTGCGCACTACAGCAGACTCCGCAAACTCCAGAGCAGACCGCGCAACTATGCGGACATTGTGAATTAGGCAACAAGCTGACTTGTCACATCACCGTGACCAAGTTCAAAACACCAGCGAACTCTTGCTTCAAACCGCGCAAGTAGGCCCAGTGAAATGTGTGGTTTAGCCCTTGCAAACTAGGCTAATTGCCTGTCTCTCTGCGAGTCAGAGAACCCACCAACTCTAAGCGGACTGTGCGGTCTCACAGTCCAGACCGCAACAACTGCGGTTAAACAAAGCTAACCGCCCGGTTACCTCTTAAAGTGTTTGCTGAACCAGACAACAAGAAAGAATATTAGTCAGCTGAAATCCGGCTATCCGCCAACAGCTAGCCGTGAGACCGGCGTGCCAAAGGAAGCCTAATAAGCCCCTTAAATAATAATAATCTATTTATTATTATTATTTATACAGTTACATAAACAAGCTTTAAAATTAAAAAGAAACAATATTCACTTTGTTTTATCCCCTAAAAATTTAGGGTTTAAAATGATCCGAGATTTATTTACCATGCAGCAGTTTGTGTAAAATACATTTCTGTAAAGAGAATAATTTCTGATATTTATTTATTTATTTGTTGCTAAGAGTCAAGTGGAGGGGCCTGGAGTTTTGCGGCTATCAAGGAGGAAGAATAAAAGCAGGGATATTATTATTATAAATAAAAGGCAAAATTACATATAAGTTCCTAAACTTTGATGTTAGTTTGAAATTGGTCCTTCAAATTTTTTTATTTGATTTTGGTACCTAAACTCTCCTATCAATTTGAAATAGGTCCTAATTTTTTATTCAGTTATATTTTTGGATGGAAAAGTGACATGGAAGGTGATTAGGCACATAATTTAATTAAAAAATTAAACTTATTTCATTAGCAATTACCGTTGACAGTGCAGTTAATGAATTAAAATTCCAATTTTATCATTCCTAATGCATATTTATCATTCATCCAAACTAACAATCTCAACATGCTTAATACAAAATATTTAAAACAACTATCTAAAATAGGGATACAAACGAGCCAAGCTCGAGTCAAGCTTGGCAACAATAGCCGGCTCAAGCTCGAGCTTGTTATTTTGAGCTCGAGCTCGACGAGCTTGTGTTTAATGAGCTGCGAGTGGCGAGCTCGGCTGAGAGTGGCGAGCTCGACAGAGCTTGACGAGCTCGACAACTGAGCCTCTCCACGAGCTCGACGGAGCTCGTGGAGAGGCTCAGTCGTGGAGCTCCTCGAGCTCTGCCCGAGCTCGGCCGAGCTCGAGCTCATTAAACACAAGCTCGTCGAGCTCGAGCCGGCTATTTTTGTCAAGCTCGACTCGAGCTCGGCTCGTTTGCATCCCTATTTTAGATAGTTATTCTAAATATTTTGTATTAGGCATGTTGAGATTGTTAGTTTGGATGAATGATAAATATGCATTAGAAATGATAAAATTGGAATTTTAATTCATTAACTGCACTGCCAACGGTAATTGCTAATGAAATAAATTTAATTTTTTAATTAAATTATGTGCTCGCTCACCTTTCATGTCACTTTTCCATCAAAAACATAACGAAATAATAAATTAAAACCTATTTCAAAATGATAAGAAGGTTTAGGGACCAAAATCAAACAAAAAAAATTTGAAGGATCAATTTCAAACTAACCTCAAAATTTAGAAATGATATCTCATTTTTGCCTAAAATAAAATAAACATAGCCTCCACGTGTGCTGTTTTTATGGCAAAACAAGTTTCAATGAATGATTATGAGAGGCGTTCTCATCTCATGGATATTATTTAAAGCCCCGGCCCCTTCTTCCTCCTCACCACCACCTCCATATTCTTCTCGCCTCTTCTCCATGCCTGTTACCATCCTCTCTATAACTCTTCCCAAGTTTTTTTTCCCTTTTCTTTTCACAGTGTGATCTTTCAGCTCCATATATGCTACACTTTCTCAACTTTGTTTTTGTTTTTAGGGCGACTTTGATTGCTGTTTATAGAGATGGAGGGTGGGGGTAACTCTAAGTGAAGAGAGCTTCCTTCAGCCCACTCATGGGTGGGAATGGGATTTGCTTAGCTTACGACTCATTCATTCAAATGCTAAGCATGTAACTAAAGAGGAAGTAGTAGAAGAAGATGAAGAAATTAACGACTAAAGACAGCAGGCTTAGCAGATGAGTGAATGATGCGGGAGCTAAGTTTGGATCCTGTGCTATCTTTGCTTGGACTGAAGGGAGCTCCCTTCTATGCTCTTATTTCCTTCTTCTTCATGTTGGAGTTCATTTGTATGAGGATTTCAAAAAAAAATTCTTATTCTCTTCTTAAATTTACAAAATATTAGGTATTGAATACTTTCTTCATCGTTCAGGAGTGTGAATATATAGAATGAGTCATCAAATTAAATAGAAGTTGATCGATCAAACTTTCTGTTTGTTTATTAGTTCAAATCTATACTAATATATTTCATCAGTTTAATATAAAATTGATCAAGTGATCACATACAACTCTCATTAACCATGTACCTTGTTTCTTATTACAGGTATTTCTCTCAGCTTCTGGCTGTTTTATACTTTTTATTGCATGTCAAATGACTCATCTTCAAAAGCTTTTCTATGTCAATAGTTTAATTAGAGTTAAATGGATGCAATTTTTTTTCTTCTAGTTTTTTTGGTTGCATTTGATGTAAAAAGACCACTGTTTCAAAGTGTATTTTTAATCATAGTATTTTAAGTATGTGACAAATGTTTGAGATATATACTTATATATTTCCATAGATTGAAATTGTATTTTGTATGCTGTGTGACAGATTCTTTGTTATTTGTTTTTTTTCCTTTCTTTTTAAATCTGCAGGTTATATATACATTTGTTTTTTAATCACTATTTAGTGAGCTCTGATACTAATTATAGATGTATATTTCATCTGTTTAATGTGAATTTTAATTAATCACGTCTTATGTTAATCCTGTTAACAAATCCTTCTTATTGCTCATGTTTGTTATCAGATTTTCTTTGATCTATAAAATTTGCATGTATAAATCTGAAAGATTGTTTTATATTATTACCATACCATTGTTAAACTATAGCAATTATAGTACACTACAAGAAGGAGCAACTATGGCAATGTTTTTTAGTAGTGTTTTTCAGAACTTCGTGGTAGCTAGATTTATATTTGTTGTAGCTCTTTTAGAAAAAGTTTCATTGCAGGTAGTATTATTTGTGGTGTTTTTGTGAAAAATATATGTGGTCAAAGGTAGTTAACACCTAGAGGAAGGTAGGGGAGAATTATGAGCCATACGATTGTTTTATCGGATGGTTCACGATTTATAAAATATAGTGTTGTATCTTTGTTTTTTACTCTTTTTAAGTAAATATGGTGAATTTTGGGAGCCATCGGATAATTAATTGGATGGCCCATGATAGGCTGAGTGTTCCGCTGCCTACGGTAGGAGGCGGCCTTGGCTTATTTGCGGTTTTTTAAAAAATGCTGCAAGAGCCATGGTCACGTTTGAAAACTGCCCTAAAAAGTATTAAAAAAAGTTGCGGTAGACAACTTCTCTTGTAGTGGTGGTATGGCCTCCATATTCAGATAGAGTATATATGTAAATATAGGCTCCGTTTGGGAGAACTTATTTTCACCGATCAAGCGGTTACGACCGCATGAACCGGACCATAATTATGATCCGGTTCATGCGGTCGTAACCGCTTGACCGGTGAAAATAAGTCCCCCCAAACAGGGCCATAGCCTTGGTTTAAATTAGTATTTTGCAGGGTTGATTGGATTCTTTGTTATTTGTTTTTATTCCTTTTTGTTTTAATATTTGATAACAGGAAGAGTTGGCACATGTTCTTAACAAAGCTTTGCTTAGCTATTTTATATAAAAGGCAGTCAAGTGTGCCCTCAGAGAGGTCCGGTGAAGCGATGGGGGATCCTCTCCTCAGAAATGGAGGAGATTCATTTTGTTGTTTGGATTTCTTTGGGGAATTTCTTTGGGAAGGATCCAACGGTTCACTATTTTCCAATCTTTTATATTTTTTTATTTTTGTTACAGCACTCTTGAATTTTTTTTATTTTTGTTGGTGATGGCTTGATAGTTGCGCACGATAAAAAAAACTTTGCACTCTTGGATTTTAGATGAATATCATTTCTGCATTGTTGTGCGAGGCTGGCGCTTGGTGTGGTTAAGATTTAGGTAGTTCATGCGGGCTGGTGCTATTAACTGTCACGTTACCAGTGATTTCTCTATTCATCTGGACGGTGATAGTATTTACTCTGTCCGCTTATAATAGGTGTGTTGACTGTTGGGATTCGAAGCGGTGCTGTCGTGCAGAATACCTGATGCTGGCACAAGTAATAATAACAGAAAACACAAAGGCACAAAAAGAACACCAAAAATAACGTGGTTTCCGCTGAATGGGTACGTCCACGGGCGGAAATGACAGTCACAATCTCATTCAACACAAAATACACAATGTTATAAATGGGAATAAATTACCCATATACAAAATGAGATAAAAAGTGACTCCCCGATACCTTGCGGCAAAACGGCCGAAGAAAGAGGAAGTTCCTCACGGCCAAGCACGGCGGCAACCCAAACTCCGACGGCGTCGCTCCGACGACGGCGTCTCCCCCAAAACTGCAGCAAGCAGTAGCCTTTCCCAAACCCGGCACAGCGGTGGCGACGCCGACAGCCCTCCCTTCACACAGCGGCGGCGCTCTCCTCCAAAGCAGCGGCGACGGCGGCTCTTCAAAGCAGCGGCGGCGGTCCTCCTTCAGCGAGAGGCAACGAGAGAGAGAGAGGGAGAAGAAAAAAGGGCTGCAAGGGGGAGATTAGTCGGGTGGGAACTCCTAGGGCGCAGGAAATAATATATAGGTTTTAATATTTCTTAATAAAAAAAAACCAAATAAAAAATGGTTCAGAATCCTGGAAGAAGTCAAAATTCGCGAGGTTGCAACCTCACTTTTCGAGGTTGCGATTTTTCTGCCAGAATTTGAAAATTGCAGAAATTCGCCCTTAAAAATTTCTTTGCGCGCCCGGAGATTTGGTACGATGTTGGGGAGTTAATGGAGGCAAAAACTTAACAAACTCCACCTGCCGAGATAACTCCAACCAACCAAGTTGCCACCAAGAACGATGCAAATCGCATCAACTGAATCTGCTCCCGCCAAGGGCAGATAAAGTGAACTCCTTCAATCTGAGTAGTACACAAACTGGACTGACGTGATTACTCCAGAAATGCTCCACCTGAAGTAAAGGTCTAACTGCTCCACCTCCAGCGATGGTCTCCTAAAGCAAAAGAAAATATCACAGACTCCAGAAATGATGTGTGCTGGGAGAGAAATGATAAATGCAAACACATCAACAATTGAATGCAGGCAAAACTGATCTCAACATGGATAAAGAGAACCCCTATACGAGCTAATCAGGAAATGTTGATTAGACACGCACACTAAGCTCATGTGACGAAGGAGTAACAATGAAAGAGCTTAGGTACTAGGGTGAAACAAAATCATTCATACAACGAAGTAATGACGAATTAAATAACCCAAAGACAGGTTATAAGAAAGATAACAAGAATAACATGAACATAATGAGGGAAAGGAAAGCAAGCAATATAGGGAACAAACGGAACAGGAAGCACGAACATATAAACGGAAAGTAGAAGAGCAGAGAGAAGGATGACCTAGATGAGGTTGTCCCCCACATCCTCAAAGCACAGAGATATGTCAGACTTCCCCTTTTCATCACCAGTGCTCTTCCCTTTTTCTTTGTTCTGAAGCTTCCAGCAGTCCTTGATCACATGACCCTTCTTCTTGCAGTATTTGTAGTATAAATCTGAGATTCCCTTTGACTTAGACTTGCCCCCTCTATCAGAACCAGAATGACCCCGAGAGTATAGAACGGAGTCTTCAGTAACATGAGAACCTGAAGACCGCTTCCGGATGTCATCTGAGAGTAGGGCCGCAGTCACCTCTTCCAAGTCCAAGACGTCCTTACTGTAGGTAAGGGTAGTAACCATGCTCTCATAGAGCTTTGGAAGAGAGTTCAAAAGGATCACTGCTTTGTCCTCTTCATCCACCTGAATATCCATGCTGAGACACTCCGATAACAGTCTGTTGAAACTGTTCAGGTGGTCATGAATAGAGGATCCCTCCTTCATGCTAAACTTGTATAGCTGCTGCTTGAGGTAGATCTGGTTGGGGAGAGACTTTGTCATGTAGGTACTCTCCAACTTTGCCCAAATGCTAGAGGCAGTCGTCTCTAAAAGAACTCCATATAGCACGTCATCATGTAAGCAAAGCTGTATGGTGGACAACGCTTTGAGATTCATGTCCTCCCACATACGATCAGAAACCTCAACATCCTTACTGGTCTTGCCCAGTAGGGCACGGTGTAAACCTTCTTTTATAAGTAGTGCACGAACTTTGACCTGCCATAGACCAAAGTTTTGTTTTCCGTCAAACTTGGCCACAGCACCAGGAATAGGCGATGCCATCGAGAACGGAACGCAGAAACTGTACGGAACACAAAACTTGAGTTGGCGACCTCAGTAGTGCACAACTAAGGGGATTGCAGCGGATCAACGGTCGTAAACTATCGCACCCAAGTGTACACTCGAGATCGGAAACAACTCGTCCTTTAAACAAAAGTGTCAGCCTGCAACCTGCCTCTGATACCACTTGTTGGGATTCGAAGCGGTACTGTCGTGCAAAATACCTGATGCTGGCATAAGTAATAATAACAGAAAACACAAAGGCACAAAAAGAACATCATAAATAACGTGGTTCCCGCTGAATGGGTACGTCCACGGGCGGAAATGGCAGTCATAATCTCATTCAACACAAAATACACAGTGTTACAAATGGGGATAAATTACCCCTATACAAAATGAGATAAAAAGTGACTCCCCGATACCTTGCGGCAAAACGGCCGAAGAAAGAGGAAGTTCCTCACGGCCAAGCACGACGGCAACCCAAACTCCGACGGCGTCGCTCCGACGACGGCGTCTCCCCCAAAACTGTAGCAAGCAGTAGCCTTTCCCAAACTCGTCACAGCGGTGGCGGCGCCGGCAGCCCTCCCTTCACACAGCGGCGGCGCTCTCCTCCAAAGCAGCGGTGACGGCGGCTCTTCAAAGCAGCGGCGACGGTCCTCCTTCAGCGAGAGGCAACGAGAGAGAGAGCCGAAAAATAGAGAGAGAGGGAGAAGAGAAAAGGGCTGCACGGGGGAGATGAGTTGGGTGGGAACTCCTAGGGCGCAGGAAATAATATATAGATTTTAATATTTCTTAATAAAAAAAACCAAATAAAAAACGGTTCAGAATCCTGGAAGAAGTCAAAATTCGCGAGCTTGCAACCTCACTTTTCGAGGTTGCGACTTTTCTGCCAGAATTTGAAAATTGCAGAAATTCGCCCTTAAAAATTTCCTTGCGCGCCCAGAGGTTTCGTACGATGTTGGGGAGTTAATGGAGGCAAAAACTTAACAAACTCCACCTGCCGAGATAACTCCAACCAACCAAGTTGCCACCAAGAACGATGCAAATCGCATCAACTGAATCTGCTCCCGCCAAGGGCAGATAAAGTGAACTCCTTCAATCTGAGTAGTACACAAACTGGACTGACGTGACTACTCCAGAAATGCTCCACCTGAAGTAAAGGTCTAACTGCTCCACCTCCAGCGATGGTCTCCTAAAGCAAAAGAAAATATCACAGACTCCAGAAATGATGTGTGCTGGGAGAGAAATGATAAATGCAAACACATCAACAATTGAATGCAGGCAAAACTGATCTCAACATGGATAAAGAGAACCCCTATACGAGCTAATCAGGAAATGTTGATTAGACACGCACACTAAGCTCATGTGACGAAGGAGTAACAATGAAAGAGCTTAGGTACTAGGGTGAAACAAAATCATTCATACAACGGAGTAATGACGAATTAAATAACCCAAAGACAGGTTATAAGAAAGATAACAGGAATAACATGAACATAATGAGGGAAAGGAAAGCAAGCAATATAGGGAACAAACGGAACAGGAAGCACGAACATATAAACGGAAAGTAGAAGAGCAGAGAGAAGGATGACCTAGATGAGGTTGTCCCCCACATCCTCAAAGCACAGGGATATGTCAGACTTCCCCTTTTCATCACCAGTGCTCTTCCCTTTTTCTTTGTTCTGAAGCTTCCAGCAGTCCTTGATCACATGACCATTCTTCTTGCAGTATTTGCAGTATAAATCTGAGATGCCCTTTGACTTAGACTTGCCCCCTCTATCAGAACCAGAATGACCCCGAGAGTATAGAACAGAGTCTTCAGTAACATGAGAACCTGAAGACCGCTTCCGGATGTCATCTGAGAGTAGGGCCGCAGTCACCTCTTCCAAGTCCAAGACGTCCTTACTGTAGGTAAGGGTAGTAACCATGCTCTCATAGAGCTTTGGAAGAGAGTTCAAAAGGATCACTGCTTTGTCCTCTTTATCCACCTGAATATCCATGCTGAGACACTCCGATAACAGTCTGTTGAAACTGTTTAGGTGGTCATGAATAGAGGATCCCTCCTTCATGCTAAACTTGTATAGCTGCTGCTTGAGGTAGATCCGGTTGGGGAGAGACTTTGTCATGTAGGTACTCTCCAACTTTGCCCAAATGCTAGAGGCAGTCGTCTCTGAAAGAACTCCATATAGCACGTCATCATGTAAGCAAAGCTGTATGGTGGACAACGCTTTGAGATCCATGTCCTCCCACATACGATCAGAAACCTCAACATCCTTACTGGTCTTGTCCAGTAGGGTACGGTGTAAGCCTTCTTTTATAAGTAGTGCACGAACTTTGACCTGCCATAGACCAAAGTTTTGTTTCCCGTCAAACTTGGCCACAGCATCAGGAATAGACGAAGCCATCGAGAACGGAACGCATAAACTGCACGGAACACAAAACTTGAGTTGGCGACCTCAGCAGTGCACAACTAAGGGGATAGCCAGCGGACCAACGGTCGTAAACTACCGCACCCAAGTATACACTCGAGATCGGAAACAACTCGTCCTTTAAACAAAAGTGTCAGCCCGCAACCTGCCTCTGATACCACTTGTTGGGATTCGAAGCGGTGCTGTCGTGCAGAATACCTGATGCTGTCACAAGTAATAATAACAGAAAACACAAAGGCACAAAAAGAACACTAGAAATAACGTGGTTCCCGCTGAATGGGTACGTCTACGGGCGGAAATGGCAGTCACAATCTCATTCAACACAAAATACACAGTGTTACAAATGGGGATAAATTACCCCTATACAAAATGAGATAAAAAGTGACTTCCCGATACCTTGCGGCAAAACGGCCGAAGAAAGAGGAAGTTCCTCACGGCCAAGCACGGCGGCAACCCAAACTCCGACGGCGTCGCTCCGACGACGGCGTCTCCCCCAAAACTGCAGCAAGCAGTAGCCTTTCCCAAACCCGGCACAGCGGTGGCGGCGCCGGCAGCCCTCCCTTCACACAGCGGCGGCGCTCTCCTCCAAAGCAGCGGCGACGGCGGCTCTTCAAAGCAGCGGCGGCGGTCCTCCTACAACGAGAGGCAACGAGAGAGAGAGAGCCGAAAAATAGAGAGAGAGGGAGAAGAAAAAAGGGCTGCAAGGGGGAGATGAGTCGGGTGGGAACTCCTAGGGCCCAGGAAATAATATATAGGTTTTAATATTTCTTAATAAAAAAAACCAAATAAAAAACGGTTCAGAATCCTGGAAGAAGTCAGAATTCGCGAGGTTGCAACCTCACTTTTCGAGGTTGCGACTATTCTGCCAGAATTTGAAAATTGCAGAAATTCGCCCTTAAAAATTTCCTTGCGCGCCCGGAGGTTTGGTACGATGTTGGGGAGTTAATGGAGACAAAAACCTAACATTGACCTCCGTATAGATAATAGGAATTATAAGAATTGAAACTTGGGTTAACTTGGGTTGAGATTTTTTAACTGTGCGGTTAAATGAAGTGACAGTTAGGAGACTGGTTCTGAAGGCGAATAGATAGTCTTCTTTCTTGACAGTTTAACAGTTTAATATCACAGTTTGATTTTGGTGGACTGAGTTGCAGTTTGAATAAAGTTGTTCGCTCAATTTACGGTTAGGCGACCTCTAATGGATAGGCGTTTAGGAGTTGCGGTTAGGTGGCAGCTCGGTTTCAATTAATCTGTTCGCTGCAACTTTTGCAGTTAGGCGACCTCATGATCAAGCGACCAGAAGTTGCGGATACGATTATCTTTAGCAGTCGATAAGGCAGTTTGCGTATTGGGAGATTAGCCTTGCCGAACAGGCGACTAGGTGGTTACAACGGTTACACTGTGTCAGCGAGCTTGATTGTGGCAGTTTGCGGATACGATTCCTTTATTTTACACTGATTTATTTGGCTTGTTTGATTGTGGATGTTTTCGCAACCTTTGGCGTCTTTTTAAAATTTTACATTTATTTTAGAAAATAGGTGTGCACATTGTCAAATTAGATGCGGCTCATTATATTTCGAGATCTTTTGGACTTAGCACCGCCAACAAATAAAAAACTTGGTGAGTTGTTTTTTAATGCTTTGTTTTTGAGCGAAAGCTGTAAGCCTGAAAGGGGCAGGAATCAGGATGAATAAAATAAATATTTTGATATATAATATATAGATTGATCTTATCTATACTTTATGCCTTATCAACTACTAATTTGTCTTTTTTATTTTGCTCAAATACCGAGCAATCCATTGACACTTGTGTTACTAAACAAACAAATGTATTTGTTTGTATCTTCAGTGTATTGCTAGCTTTGTTACTTTCTCCTTGGATTGCAAATTGATATCTCAAATAGAATACTATTATGGCTTCTTTAGTTGTGATATTTAAAAGATATTGTTTTCCATTTTATGTGCTATGACAGCCTTTAGAAAATCATAGATAATTAGGAAACCTGCAAAAATGCAATGAAATGATTGGCTTCTTTTTGGCAGCAACTTATTTGAGCTCCTTTACTGCATCTTTCACACTATAGCTTGAAGAATGCAAATGCTGAAATATAAATCCTTATCTTCTGCTTTTTGTTGTTTGAAAGGCGATGAGTCATGCAAAAGGTGCGTTATATGCCCTAAGTATTTTTTTGTTGTCTGAACATTGGTGGGTTTGCAGCTCCCTTAGTTTCTTTTCACATTGGTGTATGATTGAATCACTTTAAATACATCTAGTTGATTTGTCATCACAATAATGTCTTCCAAGTCAAATTTCATCTGAGGCACCTTGTGCTCTTGAACGATTCTCAATCTCAATACCGACAAATCATTAAACAAGCATTGATATGATTATATAATATTGAAATTTTCTATGAAGGAAGCCGCAAAGGTCGCAAATGGGTCTTCAATTGGAATTAAAAAATTTCTTTACAAAGCGAGTTATATATTGCGAGACATGATTCACAATGTAACCAAAAGAAATAGAAAACTGCAACAAGAAGTAAACAGCGAGGATAACCAGCTGTAATCGTAACCAAAAGAAACAAAAAACTGCAACAAGAAGTAAACAGCGAGGATAGCCAGCTGTAACTGCGTAAGTCACCAATCCGCAAGCTGAGTTCGCCGAGAATTCCAAAGTTGCCTGATCGCAACTAGCTGCACATATTATTGAAAGCTGAAGGAATTGAATAGAACCCGTTGATAAACTGGGTGAACTGTTCTGCTTAATCGCAATTCGGAGGAAGAGACTTCAAGTTATAGAAATCGTGACATGTTATTCGCTGAATGTTATTTGTGAATTGTTTTACACCAAGCTTCCATTAGTTGCCTAGCCGCTGATGCTAACCGCACAACCTGCACAGAGTCAATTTCACTTAATCGCAATGGTTAGAAAAATGTAACCGCAAATTATAAGCGCGAACAAGTTTTCACTGTTCACAATTCTATATGACGAGCCGAGAATTTCTATTTATAAGCGTGTGAAGAAATGCTGTCACCACCCATAGCGATAGGATAATCATCCGTCAAACATGCAACTAGCATCACATATCCACACTAGTGCGGATACAAACATTAGTTCGTAATTGAAGAAAGAGCTGTCCGCAAGAAGTGGACACACCACTCACATAACCAACCCGCAAGACAATGCAGACAACTCACAGTCTGCATAGCTGAGCGGATAACACCATTAGTCCGCGTGAACTTGAACACTTCAACTCACAGTCTGCATAGATGACCTAACAAACTCCACATCCAATCCGTACAGTTCAGCGGACTCTGTAACTAGGCTGCGCACCCGGCGATCTCTGCGGACTAGACAACAACCAGACTTGTCACTCTCCTGTGATCAAGTCCACAACGAGCAAACTCCGCGATCTCCAACCAACCGCACCACTTGAAAACAAGACCACGCCAAAGCTGAATATCAACACCAGTCCGCACAATTGCGGATTTCTCCTATCAAACAGCGCGGTCTCTAGGTGAACCAGTCCGCGCAACTATGCCAAACTCCACGATCTCATAACTAGATCGCAAGTGCAGAAGACAGACGGACTCGGCGAGCTCCAGATGATTTTGCAAGAACAACATGTCGGACTCAGCGAACTCTAGATGAGTTCGTCACATTCGCGATTAGACAACCCTAACCGCATGGTTCACCAAGGGTACTTACTGAGCTAGACAGCAAGAGATACCGGCAAAATGCCAAAGGCTATCCGCCAGACCGGCAGTGGACTCTGCGGTTTGCCCAATCAGACTGCCCACACTCCACTTCACTCCCACTTCAATAATTTTAACACTCACGCTTGAAGCGGGAAGTGGAAATTATCACTCGCAAACCTCACAATCGATTAAACGGTCCATTTGACAGTGACTTTGTGAAGATGCCCGCGACATTGTCCTCGCTTTGCACATGCTCAATCATCAGAGATCCCTCCAACACTTTCTCCCGAACGAAGTGATGCTCGATCTCAATGTGCTTTGTTTGCGCGTGGCAAACTGGATTGTTGACCAGTTTAAGAGCTCTCATTGTTATCACAAAGTAGAGTAGGACTTCACACCTTCTCATGGATGTCATCCACCAATCTCCTAAGCAATCCAGTTTACCAAGGTCGAAGCTGTGTATTCCGCTTTTGTAGTGGAGACAGACACTGGATCCTGCTTCTTACTGCACCATGAGATAGCTGCCGATTCCGTGAAGAAGACATAATCAAATGTTGACTTCGAACCTCCTCATGAGCTGCCAAGGTCGAAGCCTTGTATTCCGCTTCTGTAGTGAGGAGAGATACTAGATCCTGCTTCTTTCTACACCATGAGATAGCTGCCGATTTCGTGAAGAAGACATAACCAGACGTTGACTTCCAATCATCTGTATCTCCTCCATAATCAGCATCCATATAGCTGTGTAGACTGAAACTTGTGTCCTTATAAAAGAGACTCTTCTCTGAGGTAGACTTGACATACTTCAGAATACCTTTAGCCGCCACAAGATGAGGCTTTCGCGGCTCTGCCATATACCGACCAACCCGACCCACAACATAAACAATATTCGGCCTAGTGATTGTCAGATATATGAGACTCCCCATGAGAGTCCGGAACACCAAAGAGTCTGTAAGAATCCTTCCCTCATCCCGCCAAAGTTTCAAACTGACCTCCAGAGCAGTAGAACTGCTTTTCCCTTCCCGCATATCAAATCGCTTGACGATTCTCTCCGCATAGCCCTTCTGGGAAACGAGCACGCTATTCTTCTACTTCTCCACCTTAAGTCCAAGGAAATGGTGAAGGTTCACCAGATCCTTCATCTCGAACCAAATAGCTAGCTCACCCCTGAGCCTAGCTACTTTCTCCTCCGAGTTTCCCGTGACGATCATGTCGTCAATATATAGCAGAACGAGGACCTGAAGATCTCCCCTTTTCTTAACGAAAGACTTGAATCTGAATCTGAAGCGAAGCATTCGCATAATTGGAGGTATTCTGCGATTTTTTTATACCACGCCCGAGGTGCCTGCTTCTGACCATAGAAGGCCTTCAAAACACAGTAGCCAATCCAATAATATTGTCAAATCAAATGTTCTAATACAACAAGGAGACTCACCAAAGTAGTGGACTAACTTAGACATTAAAGATTTTGGAGCTCATGCTTGGGATGGCGATCAAATGTGGAACCAGCGACATGAAAATGATGGAGGTGGCGGTCCTCGACGGTGGATGGTGAAATCAGATCGGAAGTAGATAGATCTGATCACATAAGAGTTGATCCGGGCGAGGGGTGAATGGATCTTATGTATGGTGGCGGATCCGTGCTAAGGGATGAAGTATAGGTGGAGGGGATGATGGATCAAGGGCTAAAATTCTTAAAGATGGACTGATATAGAGAATAGGGTTTGAGGGAGGTGGATCCACAGAGGAGGGGTGGCGGTTATAGAAACCTGTTGAAGTTGAGACCGGGCGGTCTGTCGGTCTGGCTTGGCGGGTTATTGACCGAGCGGCTTGGCGGTTTGCCTCCAGCGGGTTGGTTGCTGCGTTGAGGTCTGAGGTCCAAGCGGTCTAGCGGTCTGTTACTGGCGACTAGGAGACCGGGCGGTCTAACGGTCTCCCTTGGCGGCTTGTCTCTCTCTCTGGCAGTGGCCGAGCGGTTAGCCCTTCTGTCTAACCGCGCGGCTTGTTCCGGTCTGTTGTTCTAGCCGCCCAGATTCTTTTGTATAGTTTTAGTCCCACATCTCTTATTTGTATTCTCTCTTCTCTCCTCCATTCTATATAAGGGAGGCCATACCTTTGTAATAGATACCTTTTTCTGATAATAAAATTTCAGTTATACCATTTCCGGCTTGTTTTAGTTCGCTTCTTACATGGTATCAGAGGGATCGATCCTTTCCTCCTGATTCTGTCTTCTCTCTGTCCGCGCGGCTTGCTTCTCCGGCTTGCGCCCTGTCCGCGCGGTCTCCTTGTCGTTGCCCTCTGTGTGCGCGACCTGTTGCCTTGTTCTCTGCGATCTGTTGCCTAGTTCGCCGCGACCTGTTGCCTAGTTCGCCGCGACCTATTGCCCTGTGCCTTGCCCTCTCTTGTGCTTCTGTTCGAGCGGACTGTCTGCTTGTCGCTCGACTTCTTCCCCTTTGCTTGTTACTGCGGCTTGGTCGTGGTCTCTCTGGCCGCTGGTGTCTGACATCCTGACCGCCGCAGTTTCTCTTCTGCCTATCCGCGCGGCCTGTTTTCTAACCGCGCGGCTTCCTGTTGTTTACTCTTATGGCTCTTTCTGATGCTTCTACTGCCACCACTCCTGCCACCCCCCCTGTAGCCAATCCGGCTCCTCCTCCTACTCCTTCCGGGAACCTTGGCACCGTTTCCAAGCTTGTCGGCTCCAACTACCCGGATTGGAGCGTCTCTTTCACCTTTCTCCTTCGCTCGCAACGCAAACGCCACCATCTCGTTGATGACCCTCCTCCTACCACTTCCCCTCTCTTTGATGACTGGGATGCGAGTGACGCTCTTGTGCGTACTTGGCTCGCTAACAGTCTATCCGATGAATGCCTTCCCGTCATCCGTCATGATGAGACGGTGAAGGCCGCTTGGCTTCATCTTGCTGCCTTGTATTCCAAAGGGGCTCAGACGTCCCGCATCTATACGTTGTATGCGGACCTCTTTGCCCGGCCTACCTTGTCTCCTGCTGCTGCCTACCAACAAGTTCAAGCTCTTGGGGCTGAGATTCTTCAGAATCGCCCCTTTTCTGCGGATCTGGCTCAACAACACAAGCACTTCCAGGAGCTTCTGGTTGTGTGTTATCTGCTCCGTCTTCCTGACACTTATGACATGATCCGCCAACAAATTCTGGGTGAGGCGGAATCTCCTACCTTAGATGCCACCGCTGCTCGCATCGCCGCTGTCACCTCCCTCCTTCAGCGCCCGCTTCTACCCGCTCCTTCTCCTCCGGATAACTATGCTCATCAAACTCAGCGGAGTGGCTCTGGTAGCCGCAGTCATCAGTCTGGCGGACGTCCTTCTTCCCGCTATCTCTGCTCTCACTGCGGCCGCACCGGACACACTCTTGACCGCTGCTGGACAAAACATCCCCATCTTCGCCCCTCGGGTGACTCTTCCGCCTCTTCTTCCAAGCCGTCTGCTTCCGTGGTCACATCATCAGGTAGTGCCCATGTAGTCACTCAAGGTAAATGGCTTATCGACTCCGGTGCTACTAATCATATGACGGGCAATCCTCAGTGCTTCTCTCTCCTCGAACAGCATGATCGATTGCCCCCGGTCCTCATTGCAGACGGTTCTCCCTCCCCGGTTCATGGGTCGGGAGTGGTTCATGTTACTCCGTCCCTTCGGCTAGAGGACACTCTCTATGTGCCCAAGTTTCCGTGCAATCTGTTATCGGTTACTTCTTTGTGCAAGCAGCTTCAATGTTCTGTAACGTTTACTCCATCTTCTTGCTCTTTTCAGGATCCGAGCTCCCAGCGGACGATTGCTACTGGGACTGAGAGCGGCGGCCTCTACTTCCTCGACAACGTTTCCGCTTTGTCCGCCTTCTCTTCTTCTTGTACGGATCTTCTCCAGTGGCATCTCCGTCTCGGTCATCCTCCACCACGGCTTCTGCATCAGCTTCTGCCCCACCTCCCTCCCTCCACTACTCCTCTCCACTGCGAAGCATGTCAACTTGGCAAGCATCATCGTTCCTCCTTCCCGCCGAAGCAAGGTCGGGGCTCTACCCGTCCGTTTGATCTAGTCCACTCCGATATCTGGGGACCTGCTCCTACCCTTACTATTGGTCGGGGTAGTTCTTATTTTGTAACTTTTATTGATGATTTTTCTAGATGTACTTGGGTGTATCTCTTACGAGATCGCTCTGAACTTTTTAATGTATGGACCTCCTTTTATCATTTAATCAAAAATCAGTTTGGTGTTAGTGTTAAAACTTTTCGCTCTGATAATGCAAAAGAATACTTAAGTCATGCTTTTACCTCTTTCTGTGTTCAACATGGCGTTATTCATCAGACAAGTTGTGTCTATACATCCCAACAAAATGGGGTGGCGGAACGCAAAAACCGTCACCTCCTCGATGTTGCTCGCACATTAATGACTCAAATGCATGTCCCTCGCTCCTATTGGGGCTATGCTGTTCTTCTTGCTTGCTATCTCATCAATCGCATTCCCTCCTCTGTTCTTCAGGGAAAAACCCCTTTTTCCATCCTTTATCCTGGCAAGGAGCCTTTTCTTCTCCCTCTCCGAATCTTTGGGTGCACTGCTTTTGTGCATGTCCCATCTGCCACCCGTGACAAGCTCTCCCCTCGCTCCACCAAATGTGTTTTTCTGGGGTACTCGGTCACTCAGAAAGGCTACTGCTGCTTTGATCCTGTTCTTCGTAAACAGTTTGTCTCCGCTGACGTTACCTTCTTCGAGAATGCCTCCTACTTCTCGGATGCCTCCTCTTCTCTTCCTCTCACCTCGGATGCTCCTGTTATTCCGTTCGTTCCCTCGTCTCCTACTGCAATATCCGCTCCTCCTCCGTCTCCGCCCACTCCTCTCCCTCCGCCTCTCTCTCCGCCTCCCTCTCCCTCATCTCCGCTGCCGTCGCTCTCTCCTCCCGGGCCAGCTCTCTCTGCCACGGATGCTCTGGATGCCGAGGAGCCCGCCGACCTGGATCTTCCTGTCGCTCTTCGCAAAGGGGTGCGGACGTGTACCTTACACCCCCTTGCTGCTGTTGTTTCATATGATCGTCTTACCCCTTCTCACAGGGCTTTTGCACTGGCTATCTCTGCTACTACCACACCTCGTTCCTACCAGGAGGCCCTTGCCATTCCTCACTGGAAGCTGGCCATGGATGAGGAAATGGCGACCCTCACAGAGCGGGGTACCTGGACTCTTGTCCCTCCTCCTCTTGATACAGATGTTGTTGGCTGTCGATGGGTCTTTGTAGTCAAGTTTGGCCCAGATGGCACTGTAAACCGTTACAAAGCTCGTCTGGTGGCTAAGGGCTTTACTCAAACCTATGGGGTTGATTACTTTGACACCTTCTCTCCCGTGGCTCGTCTCAGCACTATACGGGTCCTTCTCTCTGTGGCAGTCAACAAAGACTGGCCCCTTTCCCAGCTGGATGTCAAGAATGCCTTCCTTTATGGTGATCTTCAGGAGGCCGTCTACATGGAACAACCTCCAGGGTATGTTGCTCAGGGGGAGACACGAGTCTGCCGGCTACAGAAGGCAATCTATGGCCTCAAGCAGAGCCCTCGAGCTTGGTTTGACAAATTCAGCGGCATCGTGGCGGCTGTTGGTTTTGCTCGCAGCACTGCTGATCACTCTCTATTTATTCGCAAAACCTCTTCGGGACTGGTGGTTCTTGCAGTATATGTGGATGATATTCTTCTCACTGGTGATGACTAGGAAGGGGTAGCCTTGACAAAGCGGCATCTTCGCCAACATCTAGTCACGAAAGATATGGGTTCTCCGAAGTACTTTTTGGGGATCGAAATCTCTCGGAAGCCCAACTCTTTAGTCCTCTCTCAGCGTAAGTATGCTCTTGATATTTTAAAAGAAGCAGGATTGACTGGGGCCAAACCTGCCCGATGTCCCATGGCTGTTGGAGAAGACAAAACCTGGACAGATGATTCGCCTCTTCTTTCAGATGCTTCGCGGTACAGGCGTCTAGTTGGTAAGCTCATATACCTCACCGTGACTAGGCCCGACATCTCCTATGCTGTGGGCAAGGTGAGTCAATTCATGCAAGCTCCCAGGGAGTGCCATCTACAGTCCGCCTTGCGGATCTTGGAGTACGTCAAAGCAGCCCCTGGGAAAGGATTGCTCTTTCAGAAGAATGATCATCTGAGGGTTGAAGCTTACTCAGATGCGAGTTACGCGGATGACAAAGGGGACCGCAAGTCTACCTCCGGTTTCTGTACCTTTGTTGGGGGCAATCTGGTAAGTTGGAAGAGCAAGAAGCAATCTGTTGTCTCCAGGTCCAGTGCTGAAGCTGAGTATCGGAGTATGGCATCGACCACTTGCGAGCTAAAGTGGCTACGGGCTCTCATGTTGGATTTAGGAGAGGTCTACAACCATCCTCTACCTATGTTCTGTGACAACAAGGCTGCTATATATATCTCCAAAAATCCAGTCTTCCATGAGAGAACCAAACACATTGAGGTCGACTGTCATTTCATTCGTGAAGAGATTCTGAAGGAACAAATTTGCACTCCCTTCGTCACGTCTGAAAAAGAGCTGGCTGACATCTTCACCAAGCCAGTATCCGCCTCATTTCTTCATATATGTGACAAGCTGGGCATGATCGACATATATGCTCCAGCTTGAGGGGGAGTGTTGAAGTTGAGACCGGGCGGTCTGTCGGTCTGGCTTGGCGGGTTATTGACCGAGCGGCTTGGCGGTTTGCCTCCAGCGGGTTGGTTGCTGCGTTGAGGTCTGAGGTCCAAGCGGTCTAGCGGTCTGTTACTGGCGACTAGGAGACCGGGCGGTCTAACGGTCTCCCTTGGCGGCTTGTCTCTCTCTCTGGCAGTGGCCGAGCGGTTAGCCCTTCTGTCTAACCGCGCGGCTTGTTCCGGTCTGTTGTTCTAGCCGCCCAGATTCTTTTGTATAGTTTTAGTCCCACATCTCTTATTTGTATTCTCTCTTCTCTCCTCCATTCTATATAAGGGAGGCCATACCTTTGTAATAGATACCTTTTTCTGATAATAAAATTTCAGTTATACCATTTCCGGCTTGTTTTAGTTCGCTTCTTACAAAACCGGAGGGGAATTTGAGAGGGGTGGAGATTGTGGGGGCTTGAGGGGAAGCCGATGACTAGGGTTATGGGGGGAGCGGGCGGCCTGGGGTGGGAGTGGGTCAGGGAGGCCGACGGCTTCACCGGGGGGCTGATGGGGTGCGTGGCTAGAGGAGGGAGGGGTTGGGTAGCCGACGGCTACAGCCAGAGCAGTGGAGCAGGCCGTCGTGTAGGGGAGGGGAAAAAGGGGCTGTAACGGGTGGAAAACGGGATTCTAGGGGTTGAGGATGGAGGCTAGGGTTAGGGAAAATCTCGGGGGAGGAAGAAAATCACATAGGAGTATCACGTAGGATTTCACGGAGTCGACACCGTGTGGTGATCACGGAGTTCCGGGATAAACTTTTCCAGAACCTGCAATGAGTCTCAAACAGCCCACTACATGTCCTATTTTTAATAAAACAAAACTAGGGCATCCCACCTTCAATAGCTATGATTGGTTGGAGGTGGGGCCACTCAAAATACAATAAAATCAATCGAAAATAATAAAGTAGCATATGATTTTGACTCGCGACGGGGATTCAGACATATCCGTAGAATCCGATTGGCGATCCGATCAATCCTTCTTGTGCCAATAGTCGAACATAGGTCCCGCCTTGCAGCGACCTTCTCCTGATGCACGATCTGATGGATCCCATCACCATGAACTGTGCAAAGATTATATAAGTAACATGTGGGTGCATCATGCTCTTATATAAGAAAGTTACAATGTTGTTTGTAACATTTACCACTTGATAGAAGACAGAAAGCAAGATACCGCTCCTATGATTTTTTGTGTAGGATGTATGGTTCAATGTTGCTTTGTCACTAGTTGACTAATGTACATAGACATATAATTTTCAATTTGTGCAACTTATGACTGATGTTTGTGTTGAAATTGGTGAAGTGAAAGTGGGTGGTCGGGCAGTCCGGGCGACCTGGGCGGACTGACCGCGCGGACTGGGCTTAGTCCGGCGGGTTGTTTTTCGGCGTCCTTTGTAGCTCGCTGTGGTCAGGTTGCGGACTGCGCAGACTGGTTGAGTCCGGCAGTGGGCCGAGCTCTGGAGGTGGTATCCGTGGATTGTGCGGATTGAGGTTTGGAGTCCGCGTGATCTGTGGTTGATCTGAAGTTGCGGTAAGCAGCTTCTTTTGGCGGTCTGGCCTAGGAGCTGGCGGACTGGCAAGGTTTCCGCAGTGTCCGCTGTGACCGGGCCTTGTGCCTGTGGTCGTGGACAGTGCGAGATGGTGTGGTATCCGCTGTATCTGCTGTATCCGCTGTGACCGGGCGTGTTGCCTGTGGTCGTGGATATTGCGAGCTGGGTTGGTGTCCGCGGAGTCTGCTGTGACCGGGCAGTTTGCCTGTGGTCGTGGACTGGTGGTTGCGGATAGGTGCTAGTTCGTCTCTTTGGCGAACTGGCTTTGTTCTCGGCTTGTGGCTCTTGCGTCTCGGCTAGTCCTGCGTTGCCTCTGCGGATTGGGCGGACTGCCATGAGCAGGTCGCTTCTCGCCTGGACTTGGCGGGTTGGTTGACCCTGAGTGGGCGGACTCGGCGAGGTGACATTGCTAGTTGCGACCAAGGGGCGGTGACTTTATCTCATAGGGTGGTGACCACACTCCTCACCCGGCCTATAAATAGGACCCCCCGGCACCTCATTTGGTAACAGAGTGAACAGTAAGTTGAGCTTGAGCATAGGCTGCGGACTGTGTTTGCTTATCCGCACGGGCTGTTTGCTTAACCGGTTTCTGTGTGCAGGTGGCGCGGCTAGCAGTGTTGAACCAGGAGTTTGGTTCTGACCTCTGTGGAGTTTGCGGGCTGCATTCAGCGGTTTCTGGCATCAGCTTTATCTCAAGTTCTTCTCTGTCCGCGCGACCTCGCGGTCTCTGCGGATAGGCGGCGTGTTCCTCTGTTCAGTAGCAGTTCGGCGAATAACGGGTTGTCCGCGTGACCACAAGGTCTACGCGGACTCCTTGTTGTTGTTCGGCTTCAGCAGTTTGGTGGTTTTTGCGGATTCGGCGAGCTCGACGATCTTGGCGGATTCGGCGGTCTCAGTGTTCTGTCCGCCCGGCTTGTCTTTCTGCTTTTGCTTATACTGGCGAAATCATGTCTCGCCACGTATGCCTCGCCTTGTAAAGAAGATTAATAAAATTTTGATCTGCTTGCTTCTGTCTGTGTGTTTGGTTATTTGAGTTGCTTCCTTCTTTCCGCGGTTCAAGTTGTGATCTGGGTAGTGCCGAAGATATTGATTTGGTGTCTGGGCTACCTTGTTGATCAACTTGAGAAAATTCAACATGGTATCAGAGGGAGGTTCAGTTGCTTGAGCGTTGATCAACAAGCTTTGTTGTTGCTCTGTGTGTTTCTGAAGGATAACTAAGTTAGTGCCATGGACGGTGGTTTAGCAAGAGGTCTTGGAATTGAGCTTCTGATGCCGACTAACTTCAAGAAGTGGAAGTCGTGCATGAAGAGCTATCTTCTGGGTGAGGAGTTATGGGAGGTCGTCGGTGGGGATGATCAAGTAGAAATCACTGCTGAGTTTGAAACAGCCGAGCAGGTGAGAGTGTGGAGGAAGACGAATGCCAAAGCTGAGTTTGCTCTCAAGCGGGCGGTGTCACCTGAACTCTTTGATCACATCTTAGGATGTGAATCTGCTGCTGAGATTTGGACTTCCCTTGATGGATTGTTCAATAGGAAGAATGTAGCAAGGCTACAGTTCTTGGAGAATGAGTTGGCTAAGGCAACTCAGGGAGACCTCTCCATCTCAAGATTCTTCTTGAAGATGAAAAGCTTGTGTGCTGAGCTTTCAGCACTTGATCCCGATGAGCCGATCTCCGAAGCCAAGCTGAAGAGGCACATAGTCCGCGGTCTGCGGAAGGAGTATGTGGCATTTGTTACTTCGGTTCAAGGCTAGGCTACTCAGCCCTCTCTTCTGGAGCTGGAAAATCTGCTTGCCTCACAGGAGAGCCTGGCAAGGCAGATGGTTGGGGTAACGGTTTCTGAAGGAGCTAGTGAAGCTCTTTTCACTGATAAGAAGAAGAAGAAGAGATGGGAAGGGAAGAAGAAGCAGACTGCAGGTGGAGATGAACCTTCATCTTCTAAACAGCAGGAGGGGAGCTTTGCTCCTAAGAAGGACTAGAAGAAGAACCTGAAATGCTACAGGTGTCATCAACCAGGCCACTTCAAGCGAGACTGCAAGGTCAAGCTGCAGCCTGGGCATGCTGCAGGCAAGGAGGAAACCTCCTCTAGCAAGGAGGAGTTGGCTGGGGTGGAGCTTTCATGACAGGCACTTGTGTCTGTGCCTTGTCCACCGTTGACATGGAGGACGACTGGATCGTTGACTCCGGGTGTGGTCATCACCTCACCGGAGATATGTCAAAGTTCTCTTCGCTGCAGGCATACTCAGGTAATGAAGATATTATTACTGCTGATAATACTGTTCATGCAGTAGAGAAGTAGGGTATAGTAACAGTGGGTAGTGATAAGGGGCCACTCACGTTAAGGAGTGTTTATCACGTACCGGGTATGAAGAAAAACCTCTTCTCTGTGACCAATGCGGTTGATGCTGGCTATCACGTTCTGTTTGGGCCAACAGAAGTGAAGTTCCTTTGCAACGTATCAGCGGTTAAGGCTGATGTTGCTCATGTTGGAAGGAGAGTGAAGGACTTGTTTGTTTTATCAACAAGCTCCTATGTTGATCGGATGAGGGCCAATGATAGCGCTGCTATGTGACATGAGAGGCTGGGGCATGTAGGGATGGATAAGCTGAATGCTATGACAAATAGGAGCCTGGTGAGAGGCTTGCCTAAGCTATCATCTTTCGGTGAGGGTCATGTTTGTGCTGGATGTCAATATGGGAAATCTCATCGTCTTCCATTTGATAAGTCACAAACAAGAAGCAAAGCACCATTGGAGGTTATTCATGGTGATCTTATGGGACCAACCGCTACTGCTAGCCTTGGTGGAAGCAGGTACATGCTTGTCTTGATTGATGACTACTCAAGATACACTTGGGTGTATTTCTTGAAGGAGAAGTCCGAAGCCTTCCGATTGTTTGTGGAGTTCAAGGAGCTGGTGGAGGGAAGGCTTAACCTGAAGATCAAAAAGCTTAGAACTGATAACGGCAGAGAGTTTGTCTCTTCCGAGTTTTCTAACTTTTGCAGGAAGCATGGTATCCAGAGAGAGCTCACTTGTGCTCATACTCCACAACAAAACGGAGTAGCAGAGCGGAAGATCCGTCATCTGACAGAGACCTGCAAATGCTGGCTTCATGCCAAGAGTATCCCAAGGTCCTTTTGGGCGGAGGGAATGTCTTGTGCAGCTTATGTCATCAATTGGATGCCTCTCAGTCCGATCAACATGAAGTCTCCCTTCGAGATGTTGCTGAAGGAGAAGCCGAGCGTTGAACACCTTCGGGTGTTTGGATCAACTTGCTATGTGCATATTCCTGATGCTCTGAGGACTAAGCTTGATGCAAAGGCAAGGAAGCTTGTCTTTGTTGGCTATGATGAGCGGAAGAAGGGATGGAGATGCATGGATCCTGTGACGAAGAAGTTCGTGGTCTCAAGAGATGTTGTCTTTGACGAACTGACGTCATATGGAGGAAGCTCGGTTGAGCTACCAGAGAGCAAGGTTGATGAAGATCTGGAGGTAGCTGAGGTTGTTGATCAGGTGGAGCTGGCTGTCTCACCAGCAGCTCCAGTTGCTTCAAGTTCTGGGGGAGAAGCTTTTGGGTCAGGAAGCAGGGGGAGCATTGCTCTAAGCTTACCGGAGAACAGAGGTGAACCAGAAGAAGCAGCGGAGGTGATTAGCAAGGAACAGCCTCTTCGGAAGTCAAAGAGGGTTATCAAGCCTCCAGCTCGCTACTGCGAAGGAAACACTATGAGCTATGTCTCATGTTTCTTTGCAGGTCCTCTTGATGAGCGAGAGCCTGCTAACTTCAATGAGGCCACTGGAGTCAAGGAGTGGGAAGGTGCCATGAGAGAGGAGATGGATGCTCTCAAGAAGAATGAAACTTGGGATCTTGTTCCCAGAGTTGATGGCATTACTCCTGTGACTTGCAAGTGGGTGTTTAAGTTGAAGAAGAAGGCTGATGGGAGCATTGAGAGATACAAGGCTCGCCTGGTTGCTCGGGGATTCTCTCAGCAGTATGGAGAAGACTATGAGGAGACGTTCAGTCTTGTTGCAAAGATGACTTCAGTTCGGATGGTGATTGCTTTGACTGCTTGCCAGGGGTGGAGGATGTGGCATCTTGATGTAAAGAATGCTTTTCTTTACGGAGAGATTGACAAAGACATCTTCATGAATCAGCCTCTTGGTTTCGTTTCTGAAGTTCATCCAGATTACGTCTGCAAGCTCAGGAAGGCTCTCTACGGGTTGAAGCAAGCTCCTAGAGCTTGGTATGAGAAGATAGCAGAATATCTGCAATTCTGTGGATACCTTGCTTCAAACTCGGACTCTAGCTTGTTTATCAAGAAGAAGGGGGAGCTTTCTGTCTTGGTCCTGCTGTATGTTGATGATATGATCATCACTGGGAATTCTGAAGAGGAGGTTGCTAGGCTCAGAGCTGAGCTAGCCATTCGCTTCAAGATGAAAGACCTGGGAGAGCTTCATCACTTTCTTGGTCTCGAAGTGGATAGGAAGGAGAGTGGGATCCTTATCTGCCAGAAGGGATATGCTGAGCGCATAGTGAACCGGTTTGGCTTGATTGAAGGGAAGACTTGCTCTACTCCTATGGATCAAGGGCTGAAGCTTCGACGAGATGAAGGAAGAGTTCTTCCTGATCCTTTGGTGTTCAGGGCTCTTGTTGGGAGCTTGATCTACCTGACGATTACTAGACCAGATATAGTTTATGCTGTTAGTCGAGTAAGTCGGTTTATGGCAGAGCCAAGGAAATCTCATCTTGTAGCAGCTAAGAACATTCTGAAGTATGTTAAGGCTACTTCTGACATGGGACTTCTTTATAGAAGGGATGCGAGTTTCTCTCTGCTAGGTTACACGGATGCTGACTATGGTGGTGATTCGGATGACCGAAGGTCAACTTCTGGTTATGTGTTCACTTGTGGATCAGCGGGCATTTCGTGGTGTAGCAAGAAGCAGGACTCGGTATCTGTCTCTACTACTGAAGCAGAGTATAAGGCTTCGGCCTTGGCTGCTCGAGAAGCCATTTGGCTAAGGAGGCTAGTAGAGGACGTCCATGAGGAAGTGCAAGGTCCTACCTTGCTCCGAGGGGATAATAAAAGCGCTCTCAAGCTGGTAACCAATCCAGTTTGTCATGCCAGGACCAAGCAAATTGAGATCGATCACCACTTCATAAGGGAGAAGGTGCTGGAAGGATCTCTTGTGGTCGGTCATGTTCGGAGTGAAGATAACCTTGCTGACATCTTCACCAAGTCGCTAGCAAAGGGGCCTTTCCAGCAGCTACGTGGTCTACTCGGCCTGATCACCACTTCTCACTTCAAGGGGGAGTGTTGAAATTGGTGAAGTGAAAGTGGGTGGTCGGGCAGTCCGGGCGACCTGGGCGGACTGACCGCGCGGACTGGGCTTAGTCCGGCGGGTTGTTTTTCGGCGTCCTTTGTAGCTCGCTGTGGTCAGGTTGCGGACTGCGCGGACTGGTTGAGTCCGGCAGTGGGCCGATCTCTGGAGGTGGTATCCGCAGATTGTGCGGATTGAGGTTTGGAGTCCGCGTGATCTGTGGTTGATCTGAAGTTGCGGTAAGCAGCTTCTTTTGGCGGTCTGGCCTAGGAGCTGGCGGACTGGCAAGGTTTCCGCAGTGTCCGCTATGACCGGGCCTTGTGCCTGTGGTCGTGGACAGTGCGAGATGGTGTGGTATCCGCTGTATCCGCTATATCCGCTGTGACCGGGCGTGTTGCCTGTGGTCGTGGATATTGCGAGCTGGGTTGGTGTCCGCGGAGTCCGCTGTGACCGGGCAGTTTGCCTGTGGTCGTGGACTGGTGGTTGCGGATAGGTGCTGGTTCGTCTCTTCGGCGAACTAGCTTTGTTCTCGGCTTGTGGCTCTTGCGTCTTGGCTAGTCCTGCGTTGCCTCTGCGGACTGGGCGGACTGCCATGAGCAGGTCGCTTCTCGCCTGGACTTGGCGGGTTGGTTGACCCTGAGTGGGCGGACTCGGCGAGGTGGCATTGCTAGTTGCGACCAAGGGGCGGTGACTCTATCTCATAGGGTGGTGACCACACAACTCACCCGGCCTATAAATAGGACCCCCCCCCCCCCCCGGCATCTCATTTGGTAACAGAGTGAACAGTAAGTTGAGCTTGAGCATAGGCTGCGGACTGTGTTTGCTTATCCGCACGGTCTGTTTGCTTAACCGGTTTCTGTGTGCAGGTGGCGCGGCTAGCAGTGTTGAACCAGGAGTTTGGTTCTGACCTCTGTGGAGTTTGCGGGCTGCATTCGGCGGTTTCCGGCATCAGCTTTTTCTCAAGTTTTTCTCTGTCCGCGCGACCTCGCGGTCTCTGCGGATAGGCGGCGTGTTCCTCTGTTCAGCAGCAGTTCGGCGAATAACGGGTTGTCCGCGCGACCTCAAGGTCTACGCAGACTCCTTGTTGTTATTCGGCTTCAGCAGTTTGGCAGTTTTTGCGGATTCGGCGAGCTCGACGATCTTGGCGGATTCGGCGGTCTCAGTGTTCTGTCCGCCCGGCTTGTTTTTCTGCTTTTGCTTATACTGGCGAAATCATGTCTCGCCACGTATGCCTTGCCTTGTAAAGAAGATTAATAAAATTTTGATCTGCTTGCTTCTGTCTGTGTGTTTGGTTATTTGAGTTGCTTCCTTCTTTCTGCGGTTCAAGTTTTGATCTGGGTAGTGCCGAAGATATTGATTTGGTGTTTGGGCTACCTTGTTGATCAACTTGAGAAAATTCAACAGTTTGCTCATGAGCTTGCTATGAATTCTAGAAAACCATGAATAAAGATGGTAGGGAAAATCATGAACCAAAATGGTAATTGTTGGGTTGATTCAAAAATTTTGAACCGCTTCAAATGAATTTGATGTTGGGTTTTTCGGGCATCAAATGCACACTGGAATACTAAAAAACCTAAAAATGATTCACACGAAAAATTGCAAATAAGGAAGAAAGAAAGCATAAACTTAAGTCGAAATCAAATTTTGTGAAGAACAAGTGGTTATGAAAATCAAAATGTAGAACAAAATTTGCGTCTCTACAAGTATCCATATACACGAATGTCTGTCTAAAAGTCTCACGGATTGAAGATGATCGTTCATCTCGGCAACTAATCGGCAACTAAATACTAATTTCATTTCTACAACGATTCTTTTCCACTCTTTTTCCATGTTCTCCTTACTTTTCATAGAAGACCAAATTAAATAGACGATTCTCTCTCAGTCAAAATCAAAAAAATAATATTATTAAGTAGTTTTTATAATGTGTCACTTTAGAGAGGAAATCATGGTATTTATGAAATTGTCATTTTGGCTCGAAACCAAAAATATTAATTCCCAGTTAAATATATTGTCTATTTTTCATACATTCTTAACGTGTGATTTTATAGATTCATATTATGTTGTTATTAAAATTAAACTCATAATAAATTTTAGACTAGAGACTTCAACATTTAGACCCTTTTACTATGTAAATTTCAACATTTTCTTTTAATGATTTGTGAAGATTTTTTTTTGATGCAGTGAGAAATTAACATTCTCACCTTTCAATTCAATGTATATTGTAGCATGTTTATCTCAAAAAAAGACAATAATTTTAGCTCTAGTTTGAAGAGCATGTCAAATATGAGTATTACTCACCTTCTGAGCATGTTTGTCAGGATCGCGATCCGGATCCTAAGATCTTACGATCCTACGATTCAGATTTTATAAATCGATCCTGATTTTGTAAAGCGATCCTCGATCCGATCATACTATCTGATCCGATCCCACCTCAAAATAATCTCATCTAGGTTCTCGATCATGACAACCTTGCTTCCGAGGGCAAAAGAGAGTAATTAAAAAGTTGTGAATCACTAGAGAGATACTCACGCTTGCTTATCAATGGAGGATCCTCTGCTAACCTAGGAGTGTTATTGAACCCCCTATGAGAACCCAAAATATACAAGCTTGGATTTCAAGGAGAGAAGGATCGATGCACAAGACTTTGCATTACTCTATTGTTAATTTATATGCATACATTATGTCTATTGAAAAATTCTCGTAGTTGTCTTGAGAGGTAAGTTGCAATCAATTCCTTACACAATGTGTTTGCATTAAATGAGTGTACACCGCCTGATATATATGAACTGAGATTCGGGGGAGGTAAAGTGCACTCGCTGCACTTTACCGTAAAGTGCGGGCATCCAACGGCCCGCATGGGATGCCCGCACACATCTCAAAGCGAGCTGAGATGCACTTGCTTTGAGGTGTGTGCGGACATCCACACGGGCCGTTGGATGTCCGCACTTTACCGTAAAATGTAGGGGTGCACTTTACTCCCCCCGAGTCCATATGAACTGTATGTGTTGCATTCAATTCTGCATCTCATGGAAAAGAGGAGATGTAACTGAATTGATTTTGCAAGGGGTACTTTATCGAATGAGGATCCTAAGGGGAGGTCGTACATGCAAAATCTCCCTAGAAAAGATTTGCAAGGACCTTGTGGCTAAACTCTTCTGGGATGGATGTCTTAATGATTGCTTGATTGAAGTATTCTCTTTGGTGTTGTGTTGCATTTGCAAGAACTAAGCTCTCAGACACCATTGGCGTGTCATTTGGAAGGTCAAAATGGGATGTACAAATATCCATCCTTAATTTCTTTGGGCGTACAATGACTCTACTACCCTAGAAAAGAATCCTTTGAGAATAAAAAAACTAATTTTTTTTACTAAATTTTCAATCTTTACTAGAATACTTATAAATTAACGTCACCATAGGCGGTTATTCAGCACCATCTTTGGCTTCCTTAAATTCCCTTATCTTATGTTTTATCACTGTCATGACCTCTGTTGCTAATGTAAAAAGTTCAAAATAGAGGAGGAATCCACCTTCATTGCCATCTGCCATGAATTCTCATACAACGCATTATACATTGACTGCCAAATTATTATGAATTCGGATTTTGATCACGATCTCGAATGGTTCAATACTTTCATATTATATTACGGAAAACTACATGGTCTTTTATATCAATTTTTTTGATTTGCCCTGACCCTTTTGAAGGAAAAAATAAGAGAGAAGGGTGGGGGAAAGTAGACGGCACTACTAGTTCTTCATTTACTTAAAACCAGAGTCATACAACAGCACACACTTCACATTACATTCCTTACAGCGTTCCAACACTCACGCACAAAGCCTTTATATATAGGCACATAACATGGGTAGAAAAGTAACATTACACCACCACATTACATGAAACATGAATCATAAAAACAAAAGCCACGATAAAGAGAACAACAGGTATCAGGGTTCTGGAACATTTGCAAGTTGGCTTGTTAGCTGCGTCTTTCCTTTTGCTTGCCGGGACTGACTTTCCTCTTCTATGAATTATAGGTTGTCGACGCCAGGTCTGTCGAGATGGACTTCCAACACCCTCCCGCAATCGCGACAGCCCACCATTTTGAGTTTTCCCCTCAAACTTGTAAAGGGAAAAGTTGGCAAAGGTTTAGTGAGTAAATCAGCGAGTTGATCCTTTGATTCGCAATGATCTAAGGTGGTTTCTTTCTGAGTGATTAGGTCTCTTGTGAAATGGAGTTTGATCTCCAAGTGTTTAGTCTTGTTGTAGAAAACAGGGTTTTTCGCAAGAGCTATTGTAGAGGTGTTGTCCACACTAGTCTGTGTTGGACTCCATTCTTCTTCGATCAGCTCATGCAGAAGTTTCCTGAGCTATATGATTTCTCTTGCAGCTTCACTTAGAGCGGTATACTTGGCTTCTGTTGATGAAAGGGCTATTGTCATTTGATTCCTGGAATTCCAGGAAATCAGCCCCCCACCCCACCCCCCACAAGAAAAACAAAAAGCTGGAGGTGCTCCTTCTATCATCAGGAAACCATCCCAGTTGCTATCAAAAAATCTCCTCAATTGCAGCTTGTTTCCTTTGGTATAGATCAGTCCTAGGTGTCTTGTACAATTTACATATTGCATAATTCTCTTAATTGCGACAAGATGCTTGATATTGGGCGCCTGCATATACCTGGACACAATGCCAACAACCAGTTCAATATCAGGTTGGGTTTTGGTTAGGTATATCAGGGGCCCAACTATGTTTCTGTAGTTCTTTGGGTCCACTTTCTCCACTCTATCATCTTGATGAATTTTTCCCCAGTGGCCATGGGTGTTGTGGTTGGACGAGAATTAAGCATTTCAAATTGACTTAGCAGGTCTTCTGCATATTTGCTCTGGGTGATATAAGTAGCACCAGGTATTTGATAGATTTGAATTCCTAGGAAGTAACGTGTCAGCCCCAAATATGCCATTTGAAAAGCAGCCTTGATGTGCTCACAAAAATCATCTATGATGCTCATGGTCGAGCCTGTAATGAGCAGGTAGTCGACATAGAGACATGATTAGAACCTCTTGAATGGAATTGCGCTTTATGTAGATGGTAGACTCATAGTTGGTCCTCAGGAATCCATTCTCTATCAAGTGAGTATCAATTTTATAATTCTATGCACGCAGTGCTTGTTTTAGCCCATAGAGGGTCTTTCTTAACCTCAGAACTTTTCCTTCTTCTCCCTTCTTTACATAGCTCGTCGGCTTCTCCGCATAGATCTCTTCAATCCTTCCATTTAAGAATGTTGACTAAACATCCATTTGAAACACTGGATATTGCAGATGGGTAGCTAAAGCAAGCACCATTCGAATGGATTCAAACCGGGGTACATGAGCAAAAGTTTTCGCATAGTTAATTCCAGGCTTTTGGGCATAGCCCTTAGCTACCAATCTTGCTTTGTATTTCTTTATTTCATCATTCTCATTATATTTTACTTTGTACAATCATTTTAGGCCAATAATATTTTTGTGTGGTGGAAGCTCAGCTAGTTCCCATGTCTTATTGTTTTCAATGACCTTCAATTCCTCATCCATATCCTGCAGCCAGTGGCCATTGACTGATGCCTCAATATAAGTTGCTGGTTTTTTTTTACAAAGAGAGCATTGTTACAGTTTTGGTAGATTTCAATCATGGATTTGCATTTGTACGGGAATGATGAGTCATTATTGTTGGAAGCATCATCAACATTCTCTGTCTCTGATGTTTATGATGTAGAGGAAGGGATGGATGGCACTGAATCATATTCTACACAGTTGAGCTAATCATGTGTAACCACAGATTGCAATGACTGACCCGGAGCCAAGTCCCAATCCCATGACTTTTCTTCATCCACAATGACATTTCTGGCTATAGTAAGTTTCTTCTTGTCTGGTTTGTAAATTCGATACCCCTTTGAGCTTTCACTATAGCCCAACAAAATGTCTGGCACTGCTTTTTCATAGAGCTTGTCACGATTGTTTTGGAGTTCCAAATTAAACATAAGACTCGCAAATGTTTTGAGGTGATTAACATTGAGCTTGTCCCCCGTCCATGCCTCAATTGGGGTCGAGAGAGTTAGAGCTCGACATCGTGCTTTATTGAGGAAATAAACTGTTGTAACTACCACTTCTGCCCAATATTCTTTGGGCATATATTTGTGATTTATCATGCATCTAGCCATTTCAACTATTATCCCGTTTCACCTCTCAGCTACATCATTCTATGTAAGTGAGTAGCTTACGGTTAGCTCCCTCTTTATTCTTTGCTCATCACAACAAGCATCGAACTCATGATTAACAAATTCTTCTCCCATATCTGTCCGTACAACCTTGATTTTTGCATTTTTCTAATTTTTCACACGTGCTTTGAATGATTCAAACTTCTTGATGACATCAGATTTGTGATTAATTGGGTAGACCCACATCATCCTGGTAAAATCATCTACAAGCAACATAAATGATAACTTCCCAAAAAGAAGTTATCCAGTACGTTATTTTGATTTAATAATCATCATATTGGGAAATAAATGAATTAAATAAGGAAAAATATGAGTAAATTCATATTTACTTTATTTGTGGTTAATATGTCTAATTTTTCATTGTTTTCTTACTAGAAATGCTGGAGAAATCGATCCGGAGAAGCAAAGCTGGAATTATTTTTGGGCTGCGCAGGTTGTTACAACAACCAGAAAAAGTTGTTGCAACAACTGCTGGACGGATTTTGAAGTTCAAATTCGAATTTTACGCCAAAATGAAAAATGAAAAGAGGCAACTTTTGGTAAAGGGCTGTACGTTTTTATGAGTAGAATCTCATACCATAGAGATTATTATTCATCCTTGGAGAAAAAGGAGAGAAGGCCATCATCTTGGAAAAAGGAGAAGACCTAGGGCAAGGCCGGATCTTGGAGAAGGGCTGCTTGTACGCGAATAGGAGAGCATTTCCTGCAATATTTTGCACTTTTACCATCATGTGCTGTAAGATCTTTCCTATTTTTGTGGTGTTCTTCCCTTCCACTATGAACTAATTTCACAAGTCTTGTGTGTTGTGAGTACTTAGACTCTTTGTGATGATTGGATTTCAATTCTACTTTCATATTTGGTTGATGATCTATTTTTATTAGGTTTATGTGCTTTATTTGTGGAATCTTTGAGTAAGTGTTCTTCTTCTAGATAGTGAGGCAAGATTCGAGAGAGGAGTCTCGCTAGTCTAGGGTTGAATCCTCATTTTATGCGACAAAATTCGAGAGAGGAGTCGCGTAATTCTTTTAGTCAAAACTCCATCTTTTTACTGCACTGCAAAATTCGAGAGAGGAGCGGTGTAAGTGTAACGTAAACCCTAATATAACGTCAAGAGAGGAAGAGATTTCGTCTTGTGTTAGCAACATCGATTTTAAACCTTCATGTTATCCTAAATCTGTCTAAGTTAGAGATAACTAGGGGAATTAGGATAAGCGGATTTCAGAGATCGAGAGATAATGTCATCCATCTTAAAAATCGTTGCAGGATAGTAATCAACCAATCATGAGAGGTCACTAAAAAATTCGTCATAATAGTCTAAGGAAAACAACATATGAGACTAATTCTCCAATTCAGAAAAGTAAACGAAGTAAGATCAGACTAGTTATTATTATTATTATTATTATCATTATAGTTTCTAAAATTCTCGCAATTAAATCACCTTAAATATCTCACTTGAATTTAAAGAATAGGAGGAGCTAGTAATTGTGAGCACTAATCAATCACTTCCTCGTGGGAACGATCACTTATCTCATCACTTTATTACTTGATTCGGCACGTATACTTGCGTCACTACGTAAATCTATTTTGGGCGTATCAAGTTTTTGGCGCCGTTGCCGGGGAGGCGTATTTTTGATTTAGTGTTATTTCTTATAATATTAGTGAATCCTTAGTATTTAGAGATCAAGTGTTTGTTTGCTTGTTGTTTGTTTATTTTTAAATCATTAGGAGTTGGTGCGGTGTATGTCCAGGTATAGGCAAGTAGAATTATTGCCTTTGAATTCTGAAATCGAGCGCTCCTGTAGACAAAATAGAAGAGAAGCTAGAAACGTGAATATTATTCATCCTGCGATGGATAATCCTGCACCAAATAATGCTAATAATGCTAATAATAATGATGGTCAGGTGGATCAAAATGGCCAACCTGCGGCACCACGTATGACTTGTCACGAGTATAATACACCTCTAAGGGGAGGTGTGCACTTCAGCATTGCTCGACCAACAATTGCTGCTAATAATTTTAAAATGGACCCACTAATTATGCAACAAGTGCAAAATAATAAGTTTGGGGGTCTAGGTCATGAAGATGCAAATTCTCACTTACGAACTTTCTTAGCAATTTGCGATATGTTTAAGTTCAACGGAGCATCAGAAGATGCAATAATGTTAAGATTGTTTCCATTCTCTTTAGAAGGGAGAGCGAAGGATTGGTTAGACTCTTTGCCTAACGATTCTATCACGACATGGGAGCAGTTAGTGGAAAAATTCTTGCATAAATATTTTCCACCTTCTAAAACTGCAAAGCTGATAAGGGATATAACCACATTCACACAGGGTAACGGAGAGACACTGTACGACGCCTGGGAGCGTTTTAAGGAGCTGTTAAGAAAATGTCCCCATCATAGGCTAGCCCTACATCAGCAAGTTTCCACCTTCTATAATGGTTTGCAAACTGCAACCATGATTTTAGTAGACGGTGCTGCTGGAGGATCGTTGCTTAAGAAGTATCCCGAGGATGCGTATGCAATCCTTGAAGACCTCACTGCAAATAATTACCAAGCCTATGAGCGTCAAGGGAACAACAATCCGGTTGGTATCCACCAAGTGGACCAAATCACATCCTTGGCCGCTCAAATGGCATCACAGTTTAATCTAATCAATAAGAGATTAGATTCATTATCACAACCTTCATCTAGTGCTCCATTGACGGTGGAGCAATTAAATCAAATTTCTGAAGAGGCAAATTATGTCGGAGGAGCACAAAGGCAAATTCCACCCGGATTTGCCAATCATTATCACCCCGAGTGGCGGAATCATCCAAACTTCTCCTGGAAAAATAATCAAGGGATGACTCAACCACAAGGGTTTAATCAAAATATAAATCCCCTACCTATAAATAACAACTCTCAACCTCAACAATTAAATCAAAGGAAAATGACTGACGAATTCATCTTAGGTATGTTCCAAAAGTATGACTCGAAAATGGTAGGAATAGAATCATCGTTAAGATCACTAGAGACGACTATGGGACAACTTGCTAATTCATTAAGTCAAAGACCCATTGGAACTCTACCTTCTGATACCACACCCAATCCAACAAAAGATAATCATAATAATCAATGCAAAGCTATTGCACTGAGGAGTGGTGTAGAGATTCCAAGTGGGGAGGGGTTGCATGAGAAAATTAGGGAAGAAGAAACGAGAAAGAAGCCAAGTGAGTCGAGCATATTAGAGAAAGACGAGTTGGGTGAGAAAAAGGATGTGGGAGAGAAACAAAAAGAGAAACTAAATCAAAAGAGAGAAGTAGTCTATCCACCACCCCCATTTCCGGCTAGACTTGCTAAATCCAAACTTGACATACAATTCCAAAAGTTTATGGAGATTTTCAGAAAACTAACTATAAATATCCCATTTGCTGAGGCTCTTGAGCAAATGCCTAGTTATGTCAAGTTTATGAAGGATATCCTGGCAAAGAAAAGGAAGTTTGTTGATAAAGAGATAGTGGCGTTGACTGAGGAGTGTAGTGCTATATTGCAGAAGAAGTTGCCACCCAAGCTTAAGGACCCCGGTAGCTACACAATTCCTTGTTCTATCGGATTAAAGTTTATTGGGAGAGCTTTATGTGACCTTGGGGCCAGCATCAACTTGATGCCATTATCCATCTATAAGAAGTTGGGTCTAGGGGAGATCACACCTACATCTCTTACTCTACAGTTAGCTGATAGGTCTCTAGCATTTCCCAAGGGGATTGTAGAGGACGTGTTAGTTAAGGTGGATAAATTCATCTTCCCCACTGATTTTGTGGTGCTTGATATGGATGAGGACAAGGATGTCCCCATCATTCTTGGTAGACCATTCTTAGCCACCGGACGAACACTCATTGATGTCCAGAAGGGTGAGCTTACGATGAGAGTTAATGATGAGAATGTGACATTCAACATCCTCAAGGCTATGAAATTTCCGGATGATAAGGAGGAATGTTTCTCCATTGAGGAAGTGAATGCACCTATACATATGATGTATAATGAGAATGATTGGGAGCATAAAATCCTTAGTGTGTTAACGAATGAAGAAATAGAAGAGGACCCGGACTTAACGGAAACTGTAGAAACTTTAAATACGTATGAGCACACATCAACTGCTAACATGTTTGAATTAATAAGTAGACCAAGAGATTCTGAGTTCACTAAGCCTTCTATCTTAGAACCACCTACGCTTGAATTAAAACCGCTACCTGAAAACTTAAAATATGTTTTTCTAGGTGAGGATAACACACTACCGGTCATCATTGATGCATCTTTAGTAAAGGAGAAGGAAGAGAAATTGCTTGAGGTTCTTCGTGAGTATAAGGGGGCAATGGGTTGGACCATTGCAGACATTAGAGGGATAAGTCCCTTAATTTGTATGCACAAAATTCTTTTAGAGGAAGAAGCAAAAGAATCAATCGAACCCCAACGAAGACTTAGCCCACCAATGAAAGAAGTAGTTAAGAAGGAGATAATCAAATGGTTAGATGCGGGTATTATTTATCCTATATCTGATAGTCGGTGGGTAAGTCCTGTTCAATGCGTGCCCAAGAAGGGGGGCATTACGGTAGTTAAAAATGAGAGCAATGAGTTGATTCCCACCAGAACGGTAACTGGATGGAGGATTTGTATGGATTATCGAAAATTGAATAAAGCAACTAGGAAAGATCATTTTCCACTTCCATTTCTTGATCAGGTTCTTGATAGGTTAGCAGGGAATGAGTATTTCTGTTTCTTAGATGGTTACTCAGGATATAATCAGATCATGGTAGCTCCCGAGGATCAGGAGAAGACTACTTTTACCTGTCCTTTTGGGACATTCGCATTTAGGAAAATGCCTTTTGGATTGTGTAACGCCCCTGCCACATTCCAGCGCTGCATGATCGCTATTTTTACCGATCTGATTGAAGAGGGCATCGAGATCTTTATGGATGATTTTTCAGTATTTGGGAGATCGTTTGAAGCATGTTTGGAAGTGTTGAAGAAGGCTTTGGATAGGTGCATTCAAACCAATTTGATCCTAAATTGGGAAAAATGTCACTTTATGGTCAAAGAAGGAATTGTTTTAGGACACAAGGTGTCGAAGAAGGGATTGGAAGTAGATCGGGCGAAGACAGAGGTTATAGAGAAATTGCCCCCACCAACTAATGTTAAGGGAGTGCGTAGTTTTTTAGGACATGCGGGATTCTATCGTCGTTTCATTAAAGATTTTTCTAAAATTTCTAAGCCGTTAAGTCACTTATTAGAAAAAGATTCGCACTTTAATTTTGATGGGGAATGTCTAGTCGCCTTTCATTCTTTGAAGCAAAGTCTGGTTTCTTCACCCATTATTATCTCACCCGATTGGTCTTTACCATTCACCATTATGTGTGATGCTAGCAACTTTGCTGTGGGCGCAGTTTTAGGACAAGTGCGCGACAAGGTCTTTCACACGATCTACTACGCTAGCAAGACGCTGATTGATGCACAAGTAAACTATACAACTACTGAGAAGGAGTTATTAGCAGTCGTTTTCGCATTTGACAAATTTCGCTCCTACTTGGTAAACTCTAAGGTGATTGTTTATACGGACCATGCAGTTATCCGATTTTTAGTAGAGAAAAAGGACGCTAAACCTAGACTGATTAGGTGGGTTCTCCTCTTACAAGAGTTCGACTTGGAGATTAAGGATCGTAAGGGGGCGGAGAATCCTGTAGCAGACCACCTATCACGTCTAGAGTATGAGCGTGAGAAGGTTGTAGACATAGAGATTAGAGAGAATTTTCCTGATGAGAAGTTGCTGGCAATATCTGAGGCGAGTATTCCATGGTATGCTGATTTTGTCAATTTCATTGTGAGTAACATTTTGCCTCCAGATATAGATTATCAACAGAAGAAAAGGTTTCTTCATCAGGCTAAGTTTTATCTATGGGATGCCCCATATGTATTTAAGATATGTGCTGACCAAGTGATTCGTCGGTGTGTACCAGAAATAGAAGTTCATGATATCCTAGAAAAGTGTCATGCATCTCCTTACGGAGGACACTTCATGGGAAAGCGAACTGCTATGAAGGTACTAGAGGCTGGTTTCTATTGGCCAACACTTTTTAGGGACGCTCACTTGTATGCTAAGGAGTGCGATAGATGCCAAAAGACGGGCAATATTCATCGAGGGGCAAGTATGCCTATGACCAATATTATGGAGGTAGAAGTTTTTGATGTGTGGGGCATTGACTTCATGGGACCCTTCGTGAATTCGGGAGGAAATTTTTATATTTTATTGGCAGTAGACTATGTGTCAAAATGGGTGGAGGCCATAGCCACACAGAAAAATGACGCCAAGATTGTACTTAAGTTTTTAAAAGCAAACATATTTACGAGATTCGGCACGCCTAAGTCGATAATTAGTGATGGAGGCACACATTTTTGCAATACACAATTTAAATCACTTCTAAAAAAATATGGTGTGACACATAAAGTGGCCTTAGCATATCACCCACAAACCAATGGGTTAGCTGAAATCTCCAATAGAGAAATCAAGTCTATCTTAGAAAAGACTGTGAGTACAACTAGGAAGGATTGGACATTTAGGTTGAACGACGCATTATGGGCCTATAGGACTGCCTACAAAACCCCCATGGGTGTGACTCCATTTAGAATGGTGTATGGAAAAGCTTGTCACTTACCCGTGGAATTGGAGCATAAAGCGTACTGGGCAATAAAAAAATTGAACTTCGATCTACAAGAAGCGGGCAAGAATAGACTTTTTCATCTGAACGAGTTGGAGGAGATTAGATCTAACGCTTATGAAAATGCTAGGTTATACAAGGAAAGGACCAAGAAATGGCACGACCAACGTTTGAGCGGAAAACAATTCGAACCCGGGCAATTGGTATTACTATTTAACTCTCGACTGAAAATCTTTCCCGGAAAACTTAAGAGTCGTTGGTCGGGACCATTTCGAGTTAAAGAGGTACAACCTTACGGCGCAATCACCATAGTTAAGGAGCAAGATAATTCTGAATTTAAAGTAAATGGCGAGCGTTTAAAATTTATCGGAACGGTGATAATGAACGACAGGTGTCGTTCATTCATTTAAAATGAAATTTTGAGACAAAAACGTCCGGCCGAGACGTTTTAAACGAGGCGCTGGGTGGGAGGCAACCCATCTCTTTTTATCCTATCTATATATATATATAATTAAAAAAAAATGTGTGTGTATTTGTTTTATTAATATAGTTTAAAAAAAAACATAATAAATCATATTAGGGCCCCTTGAGAATCAGTTGACTGTCGTAAATAATCCAAAATATGCAGAAAAAAAAAATTTAGGAAGAAAACCGGGCTTATTTTGTCTAAAATATGCAGTGAAAAGATTGTTGCAACGCCTGAAAAGGCCGTGGCAGCATTTCGGCTGCTGTCCGCCTCTTGAGTAGAGCAGGGATTTCCGGTTCAACTGAACCAGTGCAAGCATGCGGTTTGAGCCGGAACTCCAAAGTGTAATAAAATAATAACAAATAAAATTTAAAATAATAAATTTTAAAGCCCTAACTTTAAACCCGGCTCATCTTCCTCATCTCTAAAACCCGCACCCTGCCTATACATCGCTCCAGGCGGCGGCTCTGCATCCCGACATTCAGCAGGGAAGGGAGCGGCGACGATGACTCGATCCTCCCGACGGTAGTGCAGAAAACCTCCGGCTCTTCCCTCCCGTCGCTAGGTTACGGCAAAAGAAAAAAAATCGCAGCATAGCGGCGGCTCCACACGCCAGCGCGCGACAACGACGGAGACAACTCCGCAACTCGAACCAGGCGGAGATCGGCGGCGTCACGTGAGCGGCAACGACGTCAGTACTCAGGGAGGAGCTTGAATCCCCCTCCATGGCCGAAAAGTTTTACCCTCTTTACCACCTCCTCGTCCAGCAAAGTTGCGAGCAGCGAAGTTAGAAAGGCGGCGAGATCGGCGGCGTTCAACAACAAGTTCGTCCATTGTGGGAGTTCCAGACGAGCTCCAGCGCACCAACTTCAGCGATCCCAGAAGGAAGAGCTTGAATCCCATCCTTGACGGTGCTGGTCGAATAGCTGGACGGTGTTTATCACCGACATGTTCTTGTGTTCAGGATTTTGAGTTGGTACTCAAGCAAGAACCTCTGGCAAATTGCAACAACATAGTGGAGTACCAAATTCCGGTGAACGGTGAGGGTGATAATAGCGTTTACTAAAGGATTTGAGACTCTTAAGGTATACCTTTTGGCCCTAGACCTAACTTGAGAAACTGAATTTATATCCAGCCATTTTAGATTCAATTAGACCGAGAATGCTACGTCTCATTTATTTTGTGGTGAGCTGCACTCTGATGTCACTTGCTTTTCACGAACGTGAAAATGTTTCTTATCTCAGATGCAGATTATCTTATTACAATTAGTATGTTCTGAATTAAATATGATGGAATGATATTTGGCTTGCGTTCTAATAATGGTTCCTATAATATTCATCGTGCCCATGTGATATATTTATGTGGTTTTTGCTTTTACTCGTTGACTCTAACACAGATATATCTCATGATAATAACTATGTACACTTTGAGGATGAAAGTTATGCAGGCTTGATTAAATGACAGTGTTGCTGTTAATTATCGTATGAAGAGGGTACCATGAGGCCATCAACAAGAAACAATGGACAATTACTACGCTACATCTACTGCAGGGGAGTACTCTAATTTCAATTTTCTTTATCCCTTCAAATAATTTGCTTATTACTATCACCAAATTAACGTACCCTCATGTTAAGAAAAGAAAAAAATAAACATCTTTGCTAGAGACTAGCAAAGGTCTTAAGTGTGGAGGTGAGGGTGTTATAACCTCTACCGCTTGAGTGAAGAATAATTCATTTAAATATGAATTTAATGATCTTAATTCGTGTCTTAATTAATCATTAGGCTATTCTAGACATATTCAATGATAATTAATTGGTATGGCTGAACAATCCAAAGAGTTCATTCTATGAATTTGAAGTTAGTAAGATTTTTTCTGATAAAGCTCGCTCAAGCATTTATTTTTTTTATATACAAAATATTTGTTTACTTCCAATGCAATAATTTGATATTGGCCTTTAAAAATAATGGGGAGGGGTGAGCAAGAACTAAGTTAATGATGTAAGCCTAGACATGAATTTAGGTAGTATTCCTTTTGAATATCCACTAAAATATTTGAGCTTGAACTTTGTCATACATATTATTTCATGCTTATCTGTCATTTGTTCCTACTAGTTGTACCTTAGTGAGTAAGCCATTTATGGGTGTCGAATTTCTCTTAAAAGGGTTAAATTTCATAGTGATATGTGGCCTAGGTATATGTCTACATACTTGGAATGATCCCAACTATGAAAAAAATGGAAAAAAAAAAATTTGCGTCATAGTGATATGTGGCCTAGGTATGTGAATGCATACTTAGAATGATCCCAACTATGTAAAAAAAAAAGGAAAAAAAAATGGTTGAAACATCATAGTGATATGTGGCCCGAGTATGTGCACTTATACTTATAATGATCCCTACTATGAATAGAGTATGATTAAAAAAAAATGATGCACGACCCCATAACATGGTGAATTATTAAGGATACTAACTAGAGGTAGCCGTACTATTATCAAAGCTATCCATAAATTCCGAACCAAGCCAAAACTATCCGAATTTCATTTGAACTACTGACTCTTGTAGAGGTTAAATCGTAGACTTAGCTTATTTTCATCCTCTTCAATAAGTGTGGAGGTTCAATATAAAACTTTGCATGGAAGTAAACTATTTTTAAAGAAAATCACGCACCGCACTAAGATACTTGTTTGAGCTTTATCTTCCATCTAACTAATGGATTTGTGAATGTTTGAGCTCCTATAGATTGATAAGTTTATCAGTTAAGTAAAGCGTATTTCTTGAGTATGCCTCGATTAATTTGTTTTCAAAAACTAAAGATCATTTGAGTTTATATCTTATTACTTCTTCACTCATCCTATGGTTATGAAATGTCTTTGCTAGGGACTAGCAAACGTTTAAGTGTGGAGGTGTGATAACTTCCCAAAAAGAAGTTATCCAGTACGTTATTTTGATTTAATAATCATCATATTGGGAAATAAATGAATTAAATAAGGAAAAATATGAGTAAATTCATATTTACTTTATTTGTGGTTAATATGTCTAATTTTTCATTGTTTTCTTACTAGAAATGCTGGAGAAATCGATCCGGAGAAGCAAAGCTGGAATTATTTTTGGGCTGCGCAGGTTGTTACAACAACCAGAAAAAGTTGTTGCAACAACTGCTGGACGGATTTTGAAGTTCAAATTCGAATTTTACGCCAAAATGAAAAATGAAAAGAGGCAACTTTTGGTAAAGGGCTGTACGTTTTTATGAGTAGAATCTCATACCATAGAGATTATTATTCATCCTTGGAGAAAAAGGAGAGAAGGCCATCATCTTGGAAAAAGGAGAAGACCTAGGGCAAGGCCGGATCTTGGAGAAGGGCTGCTTGTACGCGAATAGGAGAGCATTTCCTGCAATATTTTGCACTTTTACCATCATGTGCTGTAAGATCTTTCCTATTTTTGTGGTGTTCTTCCCTTCCACTATGAACTAATTTCACAAGTCTTGTGTGTTGTGAGTACTTAGACTCTTTGTGATGATTGGATTTCAATTCTACTTTCATATTTGGTTGATGATCTATTTTTATTAGGTTTATGTGCTTTATTTGTGGAATCTTTGAGTAAGTGTTCTTCTTCTAGATAGTGAGGCAAGATTCGAGAGAGGAGTCTCGCTAGTCTAGGGTTGAATCCTCATTTTATGCGACAAAATTCGAGAGAGGAGTCGCGTAATTCTTTTAGTCAAAACTCCATCTTTTTACTGCACTGCAAAATTCGAGAGAGGAGCGGTGTAAGTGTAACGTAAACCCTAATATAACGTCAAGAGAGGAAGAGATTTCGTCTTGTGTTAGCAACATCGATTTTAAACCTTCATGTTATCCTAAATCTGTCTAAGTTAGAGATAACTAGGGGAATTAGGATAAGCGGATTTCAGAGATCGAGAGATAATGTCATCCATCTTAAAAATCGTTGCAGGATAGTAATCAACCAATCATGAGAGGTCACTAAAAAATTCGTCATAATAGTCTAAGGAAAACAACATATGAGACTAATTCTCCAATTCAGAAAAGTAAACGAAGTAAGATCAGACTAGTTATTATTATTATTATTATTATCATTATAGTTTCTAAAATTCTCGCAATTAAATCACCTTAAATATCTCACTTGAATTTAAAGAATAGGAGGAGCTAGTAATTGTGAGCACTAATCAATCACTTCCTCGTGGGAACGATCACTTATCTCATCACTTTATTACTTGATTCGGCACGTATACTTGCGTCACTACGTAAATCTATTTTGGGCGTATCAATAAAGTAGCGCTTTTTCTGAAAGTGAAGGTACACGAGATGGCCCCCAAATGTCAGCATGGATAATGCCCAATTGTGATGATGATTTTTTTGGAAGCATGAGAGGGAAATGGTATCTTGTGTATTTTTTTTAGCACAAGTATGACAGATAAATCGAGAAGCTGTGATTTTAGGTAAGCCAAAGACAAGTTCTTGAGAGTAAAGGTGCTTAAGATCATCAAGGTTGAGGTACCCATACCTGTGGTGCCAACATTGGCTTGGATAAACCTCAGTGACTTTCATATTCTGATACACATGTGGAAGGATCAGAGGGAAGACTTTGTTGTTTGTCATCTTAACCTTGGCCATGAACTGAGAGGTTGTTTTCTCAATTATTGTGCAATGTTGTTCATCAAAGAGCAGTTTATAGCCTTTATTTAGGAGCTGTCCTACACTAAGCAGGCATTGAGCAAGACCAAAAGCATACTACACTCTAGCAATATGTTTAAGTTTGCCTGATATGGTTCTAACTTCAATTGTTCCTTTTCCTTTAATATGCTTTGTGCTTTCATCACCAAGATTGACTTGAGAGTTCTCACTTTCATTAAGGTAAACAAAAGCCTTTTTGTTATTTGTCATGTGGTTTGAGCAACCACTATCAAGGTATCATATGTCATTGATTTCTTTGACACCTTGATCATTGGTATAAAACGCATACTTGTCATCATCTTGACTTCCAAAGTGTGCTTCTTCCCTTACACTAGTTGCAGCGTTTTGTTTTGTTCAACAATCTTTTGCAAGGTGAGTCGGTCGTTTGCATCTCCTGTATCTATAATAGCAGTGTTCTGCATCATGATTATTTCTCTTACACAAGTTATAGTACAATGGAGGAATTGCAGATGTCTTTCCTTTTTCTTCTTTGCTATACGACTCGATGTACTTTTTCTCAGGCTGGATATTAACTTTACTCTTAAGGCTTGTTTCAAAGATTGAGTTTCATATATCTTGATTCTTTCTTCATGAGCTTGGAGAGAGCCCGATAACTCAGTCAAGGTGTGGGTTTAACATCTTTTGTTTCTTTGATAGTAGTGACAATCACAAAATATTTTTGAGTGAGAGTTTTGAGAACTTTCAAAATAATTTTTTTCTCTTCTATGTTGTTACCATAGTTCTTAATTTGATTCGTGAGGATAACAATTCTAGATAGATATGTTTGGGCACTATCATCATCTTGCATTTTTAAAGTATTAAACTTCTGTCATACATTTTGAAGCTTGATGGATAGAACTTTAGCTGATCCCTGAAACTCTGCTTTCAAGGTCTGCCAGGCTTCTTAAGCAGAATTGACTCCCATGATTTTGGGAAACAAACTTCGTCGGATCCCTTGTTGAATCTACAAGAATGCTTTTACATCTCTTTTGAGGTGTTTAGCATAGGTCATTGCCTGAGCTGTTTCCCACTTCAAGAGAGTTAGAGTCAAAAGGTTTGGGAAAACCGACATGAATGAGGTCCCAGAGGCCTTGCGACATAAACAAGGTACACATTTGAACATGCCAAATGTCATACCCATCTCCTTCAAAGATCGGCACTCCACTTGAAGAGTAAATGAAATTTGCAGACGGGTGATTGCTGGATGATGCCATATGAGGAGAAGGAGAGGGAAAAAGAAAATATCTTGAGAACTGAAAGGAAAAAGAACCTGAGAACAGAAGACAACAATCACACAGGAACAAACTAGCAGGACCCTCCTGATTTTTGATGGCAGATAGCAAGAGAGCAACCTGGCTCTGATACCATGAAGGAAAAAAATAAGAGAGAAGGGTGGGGGAAGTAGATGACACTACTAGATCTTCATTTACTTAAAACCAGAGTCATACATCAGTACACACTTCACATTACATTCCTTACAACGCTCCAACACGCACACAAACAGCCTTTATATATAGGCACACAGTAAGGGTAGAAAAGTAACATTACACCACTACTTTACATGAAACAGGAATCATAAAAAACAAGAGCCACGATAAAGAGATTAGCAGGTATCAGGATTCTGGAACATTTGCAAGTTGGCTTGTTAGCTGCGTCTTTCCTTTTGCTTGCAGGGACTGACTTTTCTCTTCTGTGAATTGTAAGTTGTCGGCGTCAGGTCTGTCGAGATTGACTTCCAAAGCCTTTTTGAGTAGCAATAGGGGACTTCAAAGTCCACTACAAACTCATTCCTGCACTAATTGTGTTGGAGTCCTCAACAATGCTCATCACTGTCTTTGTCTACTTATAAAGACGAGAGAGTTCCGGTTCGAAACTGATCATCCTCTGCCACCACTTCTCCATTCATCCAGGAACCAACCATGACTTAGTTTCTTTCAAGACAACTACTTTGTTGAAGTACTTATTTTTTTGGGATCCTCATCGCTAGCCATTCTCCAACAGTCATTCTCAATGATCTCATGTAGCCTTCCAACTATCCTATTTTTGATAATTAAAGCCTGCTTATTTAAATAGGAATATCTTGACCCCCCCCCCCCCCTCTTTACTCTAGAATTTATAGGAAATGAGACCCCAGGACACTAAGCCGCTAGATCCCATGTCGTTCTGAGAAGCACCCAAAGAAAATCATGACTTTGGCCTTCGAAAAGATAGTTACTTAATCTAATGCACATGATGCTATCTTAGAGTTGCACGAGCATTGTGGTCATTCCACTTCTCCTTTGCACTTTCTTTATTTGTTTGTTCCCTTAGTTCATAATGTTTTCATTGTAGTATTGGATTATTTTAATGTTTCTATGCGACAATTCCTACCATTTTGTCTGGAGTACTGATGTAAATCTTTGCAACTATCCCTTTTTGGTTTGAGATTTCTATATTTCTATGACTAATAGATTGTTAGAGAGCAAAAAGATTGAATATTTTATTCATCCCTTAAAGGAGTATATATAGGTAAATAAGAAGAGACCAATTTATAATTTAGAGACAATGGAGTAAAAAGATTCTAATGGGCTTTCATGATGAGCTTTACATTATGGGATTTGTACATAGATGAGTTTTATCCAACACCCCCCCTCAAACTCACAGTTTCATCGGTAATTGACTCAGTCTTGTCGACCTCTCATGCTTTTCTCTTCCTTGACTATTTCCAAGGGATAGTTGGCTCTGCAAAGATTGCTTCAAGCTGCTTGTACCTTCATTCTAACTCATTTGGTACTCATGGACATGCAAGGAACCACAAGTTTATCTAAAGTGACCTTAGTATGATCCCCCATCTCTTCAATAGCAACAACAACATAATCAAAGTTGTGTGTTAACGAGCGAAACAACTACTCCATTACTCAGACATCTCATTTACCAAAATCTTCAACTGTGCCACATTGTAATTTTCTCGGAGTTCTACGTCTTCAACATTTCAAACTCCGCTCGTAGTGATTGGAGTCTTACCTTCTTTGCTTTCTCAATACCATTGAGCAATCTATGCAAACTCTCCATATTATATCCAGACCAATCACGATTGGTGTTGCTTCAATTTACCTGCGTTCTTACCAAGTTATATAGCTCTTCGAATGCGCAAAATATTGTGATGTTCTCAAAGTCTTCTTCCATATGTATTATATTCAGACCAAAACACAAGCAAACTTTTTTGTCAGAATTGAAACAAGTGATATGCACCACTATTATTCATTAGGATAATTCTATACATACCTAACTCATACATAAAAACCACAAAAAAGTGGGCCCCACACCCAATAAAATAATCCAAACCTTACTTTTCTGTGTATTTTAGGTGTGTGAAAAAGACAAAATAATATATTTTATTATGTATGGGCCCACTTTTTGTGGTTTTTATGTAAGATTTAGGTATGTGTAGTTCCGCCCTATTCATTAACTATGACCCTCTTTTTCGTCAAAATTTTGATCTTAATTTTTTTTTATTTCATATATGTATATAAGTTTAATGAGCACTCAGGATGATTAAGGGTCTGTTCGGCAAGGTGTGGCAATCATGAATGCGGTCGTTACAAAATGTCGTCCGTGAATGCTCGACCTAATCTAAGGAATTCCATCCATTAATTTTATGTTTAAAATTAATTTTTTTTTCCTTGATGATAATCAAACAAATATTTACAGCGATAACTTTTTTTATCCAAACTCATCGGATCAAAAATGACAATGTCAAATAAACGGCAATTCATAATCATCATGCTGCCCACTGCCACCGCCATCGAGAACCCTAAGACTCCATTTGGCACGGCGGTGGCGGTCGTAAACACATGAGTTAAACCGTCATTTGTTAAGAATCACATAACAAACATAATCCGTTTGAACATAAAAGTGAATGAAGTTTATTAGGTTGGCGTTAACAAATGACAATTTAACCCCCACATTCATGGCCGCTACCACCGTGCCAAATGGAGCCTAAATCTACCTAACCAAACAACAAATAAATATGAGTTATGACTGGATTTGGCAGTTAAAACCGAAAACCGTAATCCGAACCGAAACTGCAAAGAACCGAACCGTTCGTGAATTATTCGGGTTCTGGTTTGAATTTTGGAACCGTGAACAACATTGGTACGGATGTGGTTCTTTCATTTTAATATCCGGACCGGAACCACAACATACAAGTCTCAAGCGGTTCCAAGTTTTTTTAGATCTGATCCGAATTGGACCGAAGCAGAACCAAATCGCAACCCGTTTATTATTATTATTAGTTTTTTTTAATATTGTTATTTTTTTTATAATCTATCTATAATATTTATACATACTATTAAGAGTGAAGCTTGTGCTGTTTGAACTCAAATCACAATCACACTAAAAAGAATTGGTTTTGGACCGAACAAAACCGCAAAACAGCTAAACCATGAGACGAGTTTTGACATGTGTGAGATTTGGAGTCAGTTTTTGCAGTGCGGTTTCATTTTTTACAATTATATAATGTAAGAAAGATGTGATGTTTTTTTACTTTAAAAATATATAAATAATATATGTGAATAATACAATAACAAAAAAAATTATATTTATAATAATAACGGTGCGACGCGGTTTTGCCGATTTTACACCGCCAAAATCGCACTGCAAACTATGCAGTTTTACAACCAACGAAACCGCTCTACAACCAAATCATTCAACACGGTTTAAGATCGTTGCGGTTCATAATCGACGCAATCTGATGCGGTTTTGTGGTTTTACGGTTTTTGTTTTTAACTTTCAACCATACTAACTATATTATATAAAGAAATACTCTCCATTGGAGTAATGCAAAATTTCTATGTCCGGGTCCTGAACTTCGAAGTGCCTCTTACAAAAAAATCAAACGAGTTTACATTTCTCATCCGATTTTTTTGACCACCCACATTCATTCCGTCAAATTTAATTTTGGTTCTAGCTGTAACCGACTGGAACCGGACTAGACCGAATAGAATCGGACCGAACCGTTAGTGACTGGTTTGATTTTGATTCTTGTTGAACTGTAATCGGAACCGTTAACACGACGGTTCTAAAAATTTTGAGAATCAAAACCGAAACTGATCAAACAAAATAAAATTTTGATTCTAATTTAAAAAACCATTAGCATATCGATTCACGATTTTAATAACACAACAACTCTAGTTATGACATTCCATGTTTCTCTTCTTTGCTTTAATCATCAAATTAACTTTTCACGCGTTTCCCAAAAAAAACATTAAAAATGGGAAAGCAAAAGATGCAGCTGGCACAACGCAATGCATGCAGGGTGTTCTCTCCCGGACAAAAGAGAGAGCGTAGTAGAGATCAATCCCTACTACTCCTACTTACATAAAGAGCAATAGATGGTGGATACGACGACGCTCAAAGCTAATAAAGGGACGGGTCACAGAATTCGACCGTTGCCGATTCTGCTTTTAAATTTCAAACGTACAAAACATACAATTAATGGAAAGAATGCGAGGGGCCGCACCCTTTACCAATTAATTACCCCGTGACTACCTCCCCCTTCCCCGGCATAATTTTCATCCATGGGGGTTTTTTCCTCCTATTTAAGGAGTTTCCCTTCTTCTCCTCTTCCTCACATACCTATCCTTTCTTTCAATGAGGAAAATGCAGGTAATGTTATGTTGGGAGGAGCTCTCTCGCTCCTTGAATCCACGCAGTGAGGGTAAGTTGAGAGCTAGCTAGCTCATGAATGAATGAATGAATGAATGAATACCTTTTGCCGGTGCACATTTTATATATGTTATATGTTACAATGACTCTTAAGGAGATCGACGTTCTTTCTATGCTGTCTCTCGTTCTCGTTGTTGTTGTTGTTGTTGTTTTCTATCACTTCAGAAGAAGATTGACGGGAGCAATTAATGGAGCTCTCTTCAATCCAAATAGTGAGGGGCGAGTTGGGGGTTGATACGGCTGCTAGCTCATGGATACCTTTTGGGGGTGCATGCGCTAGAATGCATAATTTGATCAATTTATAAGCAACTTCAATTCTTTGGGGGTATATATTAATTGATAGCATGGGGATGGCACTTCAATGGGTGTGCATGAGCTGGGAGACGTTTTTCCTATGCCGCTTCTCATTCTTGGATTGAAGGGAGTTCCAAAATCTCTCCCTCTCTCTCATTAACTTCGTACTCTGTTGGACATGAGTTCTACATATATATAGGGTTATTTTCTTGCATAATTACAGCTTGCATTCCTCAAGCTTTCAAAATTACAAAAACCTCCCCTTAATATTTACATTTCATAACATCTATGCACAAAGTAGTCCCTTTTGAAGTAAATCTTCATATGGGGTTTTTTTTTGTGTGCAGGGATGTTATGGAATATAAACATTGATTGGAGGTAATTGTAATTTTTTAAATTGAAAGATTAATTTATGCAGTTGTTTCCTTATGTTACAAAATGGAATACTTTTTAATTCAAATATATACTCTCAAATAAAAGAAAATTGTTGAAATTAAAACATTATGCTATTAAAATATATGATATCACAACATCACTATCAGCACACCAAAGTCCTCATCAGGATCGGTTGGCCCTACCCCAGGTTCAATCTTCTTTCTATCGGCAGAAATAAAAAAAGACGGCAGACACAGCCTAGGCGCCAGCACGCCGCAGCGGTCACCATTTATGATGGCCTCGCATTGTCGGAGGCCGCCCGTCTTTCAGGTCTATCTCACCCACACCGGAAGCTTTCTGATCCTTCTTTGAAGATATCGTAGTCTTGTAGATATATATTATATATTTGTATGCTATCTATTCTCGATTCTTCTGATTATATTTTTTTGTACAGTACATCTTTAGATGACAAGAATGTTGTCATTATTGTATATTTGTTCCTTGTATTTTTGTAATTAAGGTTCTGTTTGGTAAATGATTTTTGGATCCTTGTAGCATTTCAGAGGAGGAGCGCGAGTTGCGAACTCGCCATTGGATTAATTAATCCTTCTCACCGTCCCATCTAGCCTATATTTTTCTTTTCCTTTTCTCCATTTATTGTTGGTCGTCAGATCTAAATCAAGCGGCCATCCCAACTCGTGCTCCTTTGGAAATGCTACGCGGACCCAAAAATTGGTCATGTTTGGCACGGTGGCGGCGATCGTAAACGCATGAGTTAAACCATCATTAGTTAAGGATCACCTAACAAACATCATCCTTTTGAACATAAAAGTGGATAAGTTTCTTAAGTGGGCATTACCGAATGACAATTTAACCCCCATGTTCATGACCATCACCACCGTGCCAAACGGAGCCTAAGGCTTCTTTTGGCGCCGACATTTTTGCTCCGAAGAGTGTGGACAAAAACCATAACAAAGTAGAATGTATGTTGACATGACAATGGATAAGCCCGCATCCTAGAAAAGAAAACAATTTTTATAGCTGAGATCAGGCATTCACAAACAAAGTTTCACGCCCGACACCAGCGCGTCTCGCGCCAAACAGATCAGCTTAAAGCACACTATTGTGTGTATCGATTTTCTCTTTCAACATATAATGTTGAATGTATGCAAAACAACAGAATTATTTGAGTATCTATATTTTACTTAAGTCTTTATCTCACTATAGTGAGGTCGGCTATAGGAATCCTTTATTGCCATTTGTGCTCTATCTTCAGTCATAATCACTAATGCCTAAGTACGTCATGTCTTTCCTTATAATCATCTTCTCTGCAATCGGTGCTACTCCATCTTATAACTTCCATTTTTTTCTCATGTAACAATTCATTGCCCAGCACTCAGACTCATAGAGCATCATTGGTCTAATTGCAGTACAACAAAACTTGTCTTAAGTTTTAATGGTTTTTTGTGATCACGTAAGATACCTTACGCACCTCTCCACTTCAATCAACCCGATTGAATTCTATGCCTCACATCTTTATTGTTACCTTCATCTTTTTTTGAACTATCAATCCAAAATATTTAAAACACTCACGGAGGAAAATATCTCGATCACTCAACTTAATAACGTAGTTATTCATTATAAGTTATGTAAAAGAAAAATATGTAAATTCCTTAAAATAAAATATGTAAAAGAAAAAAAAAAGATGTGGATGAGACATAGTAGAGCGGTGTACGATGAGCCATGCAAGTGGTGCACGGGGATCAAATTTAAGAGGCAGGTTCGACACCATGTTAACTGGTGCATGGTGCTGTGGATCATGTAAGTAATGAGGAGGGAGTGATTGTATATTTGTATGAGGCACTCGGGTAATATGTCGGGCACAATTTGAACTGATAAAGCCCTTGTAGGGGGCCTTAAGGACACCAATACCCACCACCACCACCACAAAGCAGAGATCTCAAGACTAAAAACATGTCTTTAGTTATAATCTCACTAATGTCTAATCATGTCTTTCCTTATAGCTTCATTCCAAGTCTTTTTTGGTCTATCCCTCCCCGTTTAACATGCCTAGTGGCTAAACTCTCAAAACTTCTAACATGTGCCTCTAATTGTTTCTCCTTTGCACATGTCTGAACCATCTTGTTTGAATTTCTCGTATCTTATCCCTCGTACATTCACTTCTAATTTTATCCAGTCTCCTATGTCCACACATCTACCTAAAAGCATTCTCATCTTTCCAACTCTCATTTTTAGCTCATGTACATAAGACATTACCAAATACTCGACTAATTCAAATAAAGCTGAAAACCACTTGCTTATGGATCATGGATAAAAGCATATTCACAACTGGGAAAAATTAATGCATATTCACAACTAGTGAGAAACTTCCAACAACTTCATCATAAATTAAACAAGTGATCATTCGGGCCAAAAATGGAACTGCTGAACTGCCTCGTGTTCAAGTCGCCGCCGTCGAGCGCGGAGCTAAACCGGTCGAGCCACTGGGTTGTGGCTGGGATCTCCGCCTCCTCTACCCACTCCGAAGCCATATCAATCTCATCCAGAATGATGGGATCTGCTTCCGGAGACTTTGCCTTCGCCTTCAGCTTCATGTTGCAGTGAACATACAGAAGGTCGCTGAGCGCCTCTTTCTCGAGTTTATTGTGCTTCTCGAAGTGAATCTGCTGAAAGCTGCTCCAATTTCTGTCGAGAGCCAAGGCGCTGCACACTTGGTTCAGTATTCTGACCGCCACCCTTTGCAAGCTGGGCGCCGAGTCGCCGTACTGCTCCCACCACATCCCTGCACACGAAAAACCTTTGTCTAAGATCCCGGGGTTTTCACAAATTTCTACTACAGCATTCTAGAATTTGTTACAGGGAGGGGACATAGATTATGTACAAGTTTCAACATACTAGGATTTTGGTAGCATAGATTTTGTAATCAGAAAGGTTTTGTAACCAGACCGCGGATTTTGGTAAGCGCTCAATCTGCCCTCATGTTTAAGTAGTTTCTTTCCCTCCCTTCGAATCTAGTAAAAATCATTTTGAATCACATAGTTCTTAATCTGTCATATTAAAGCTCAATTCATCGTATATAAATCAAAATTGGGTAAAAATCATTTTTATCCCTCAATATTTCATATTAATGTTAGGACTACTTTAATTCGTTTAGTTGCCATCCTTTCGGTCAATCTTCAGGCGACATTATTCAGCCAAAAATGACTTTTTAACACTTTCAACACTGAAATTTTAAATTTGACAATTTGCACACCAAATTACAAAATTCTCACTATAGACTCCAAACAATATTATTCTCCAGATTGCAGTCAATCGGGCTAGGGTTTCTCCCTGCAGATTCCAATCAATCAGATTTCAGCCCAGATCTCTGGTATTGTCTTATTTCCCTTTTTTTTGAATTCGGATTTTCTAGGGTTTGTGTGTCCGCTGTAATTTTATTTTTTAGGGTGTGATTTGAATCTGAGTTAAGAAATGCCCCTTCTTGGAGATGTAGGGTGGAAAAATATGTGGGTTGATGAAAATTGTTCCGAAGAGGGACTTGATGTTGATAATAGAAGTGAGCCAGAAGCATGAATAATAAATCTAACAATCAAAATTCATTGTTTACTGAAGATGACTTGAATGATGTGAATTTGAGTTGGATGATTTGATACTTGATTCAAGGGGAGTGTTGTGAGGCGCATGTTATATTAGTCCCACATCGTGTATCATTTCCTTATGATGTTTCTTAATAAGTATATATAGACAAGGAGACCTCTATGGAGGTACTGAGTTTTTCCCTCAATACGCGTAACATGGTATCAGAGGCTGTTTAGGGTTTCTTGCTCAATCCCGTCGATCGCGTAATCTCGCCGCTCTCTCTCTCGCGCGCGTAATCCCGCCGCTCTCGCCTCGCCCTTGCGGCTCGATCCAGTCGCGCCTCGCCCTTGCGGCTCGATCCCGTCGCCTAACTCCCGCCGCTGCACGCCGAAAGGGACGAAGGCATGGTCGATCGTTGATGCCACCGATCGCTGCCTTCTGTCGTTCCGTCCTACTGCCGTAGATCATTCCGTCGATGGTGCGCACCTGTTCCTGCTGTTCCATCGACTGTGATGCCATCGTTGATGCCGATCGTGATGCCGACAGTGATGCCGATCTTTCCGTGATGCCGACAGTGATGCCGATCTTTCTGTGATGCAGTCGTTCCTACTGCTGCAGTCGATCGCGATGCCGATTGTTCCCACTGCCTACTGTTGCTGTTTCTGCGGCTCCTTCTAGTGCCAGCCACTGCTTCCTGCGTGTACCGGCTGCTTCCTCGTGCTAGCATCAGCCGCTGCCTCTGCCGGTTCCTTCTCCGATTTTCTCTACCATTGAATTTGGTCATGGGTTCCCCTGTGACAAGTACCACTCAGTCGTCGGTTCCTCAGGGGATTCTACTAATACCTTTCCTCCCAACGCGAGGCTTGCTACTACCATCCTACCTCCTCCAATTTCCAACTATGGAAGAAGGGGGTTACTATGTCCCTGTCAGGTATCCGACGCACACACCACCTTACTCGACTTCCAACTCATGCCGTGGGAAGTACAGAATACGATGATTGGTATAGTGATGATTGCCGCATCTTTGCTCTTCTCCTGAGTTCCATGGACCCATCTGTCCAGCAAATGTGCAAGAACTGCGACAGCACCAAAGAACTCTGGGATACCCTACACATGATGTTCTCTCAAGCGAACAACCTCTCTCGTCTTGGTGAACTCTTCCCAAAAATAGCTGAGCTGAGGCAAGGGGCGCGTCCTATTACCGAGTACTTCGCCGAATGGAAGGTTCTAGCTGATGAGATCTTGGATCTGTGAGAGATACCCTCTACCAGGGAAGGGCATCAGGCCCAACGTGAACACCTCGTACTTCTTTGGCTTTTAAATGGATTGGACCCACACTTCTCAACAACGAAGACTGAAATGCTGGCGAGTCCTACGACCCTATAAACGGCTAGTGCGTACCATCGCCTTACTAAAGCTGGATCCATTGGTACTTCTTCCTCTGCTCTACATACTTCCTCCGGAGAGTCGATGACTCTTGCGTCTCGGGGTGGCAGGGAATTGGTAGGGGGGCCGATCTGGGCGTGGTCGTGATACTGACATGAGACATTGTGCCCATTGCGGACATCGGGGACACACAAAGGATACATGTTGGTTGATTCATGGGAAGCCAGACTGGGCCTCCAAACCTTCTGCTCCATCTCGGTCGGCGCACCTGGCCGATGCCACTTCTATCTCTCCGGGTCCAAAAACTGTTGAAATATCTGAGGATGAGTACCGTCGACTGCAGGCTCTCCAGATTGACTCCCCGACTCATAGTGCTGCTGTGGCTCAAACCATTCAGCTTGTTTGTACCTCACAGCGTCCGATCCAGTGGTTGGCTGATTCAGACGCTTCTGATAACCTGACTAGTTCCTCAGGTATCTTACACTCATACAAACCCCATAGTGGAGCACCATTTACAGTTGCGGATGGCTCCTCTGTTCCTATTGTTGGTTTTGGTAGTTGCAGTATGACCCCTGACATGACACTCTCCTCTATGGCTCATGTCCCTCAATCTGCTTACCATCTCAGCCTACCTCTGTCTCCAATGATACAACGACTGTTCCTACGGAAGCACCTGCGAGTGTACCAACTACCCTCATGCAAGCCAGTCCAGATGTTCCTATTGCGGTCCGGAAAGGCAGTCAAACTTGTCGGGAGAATCCTCTTTATGTTAGCTCTTACAAGGGCTTGTCTGCTTCTCATACGGCCCTGCACTCGACTCTGGATCGATATCGTCTTCCCTCTACGGTGGCAGAGGCCAAAGCTCATCCTGGCTGGGCGGCAGCCATGCAGGAAGAATTGACAGCTCTTCAGCTCAACAACACCTGGGACCTGGTCCCCTTACCTGCCGGCAAGCGGGCGATTGGATGCAAATGGATCTATTCTGTAAAGGTGAATGCAGATGGTTCTCTTGACCGCTTGAAAGCTCGCTTGGTAGCCAAAGGCTATGCTCAGACTTATGTGTGGATTATGATGAAACATTTGCACCGGTTGTCAAAATGTCCTCTCTTCGTATTCTTCTTTCTCTGGCCGCCTCCCGCCAGTGGGCCTTACACAGTTACACCAGTTGGATATCAAAAATGCTTTTCTTCACGGGCTCTTAGAGGAAGAGGTTTACATGGAGCAACCACCTGAGTTCATTGCTTAGGGGGAGCGTATCAAGGTGTGTCGTCTTCTAGCATCATTATATGGATTGAAACAATCCCCTCGGGCTTGGTTTGCCCGGTTCCGAGCGGTGGTTACTCAGTTTGGACTTATCAAGAGTACTAAAGACTCGTCCCTCTTTTATCAGAACTCCTCGGCCGGTACTATTCTTCTACTGGTTTATGTCGACGATATTGTTATCACAAGCAGCAACGTTGAAGGGATATCAAATCTCAAAGCATTCTTACACTCCAATTTCCAAACAAAAGATCTGGGTGCTTTGCGGTATTTTCTTGGGATTGAGGTTACTCATGATGATCACTCTCTCTTTATTTGTCAACGGAAATATACTCTTGATCTTCTATCTGATCTTGGAATGTCTAACTGTGGCCATGTGGATTCCCCGCTTGAACCTGGGGAAAAGAGCCTTCATGCCGAAAGCAAACCTTTTGATTCACCCGAGAAGTACTGTAGGATAGTTGGAAAATTAAACTATCTTACCATGACTCGTCCGGACATTGCATGTGCAGTAAGTAAAGTCAGTCAGTTCATGGCTGCTCCAACTGTGTCTCAATGGGAGTTTGTTCTCCGGATTGTCAGATACGTGAAGAAAGATCCAGGTCTGGGAATCTCATACAAGGATAGAGGTCATTCCAATTTAGAGGCATACAGTGACTCTGACTGGGCAGGATGCTTAGCTACCCGAAAATCAACCACGAGATTCACAGTCTTTATGGATGGAAATCTTGTCTCCTGGAAGAGCAAGAAACAAACTACATTTGCTAGATCTAGTGCTGAGGCTGAATATCGGGCTATGTCTCACACTGTTGCTGAGATCATGTGGGTAAGACAAATCCTCTGTGAAATCGGGTACCCAGTTCAGGATCCCACTCCTCTATGGTGCGACAATCAAGCTGCAATCCAGATAGCCACCAATCCTGTGTTCCATGAACGCACAAAACACATAGAGGTCGACTGCCACTTTGTTAGGGAGAAGTACGAAGAAGGCCTTATTTCTCTTACTCATGTGAAGACCGGAGATCAAGTTGCAGATATTCTTACGAAAGGGGTTACAGGGACTAGAATGAACTTTATATGTAACAAGTTGGGTCTGGGTAGTTCCCACGATCCAACTTGAGGGGTATTGTGAGGCGCATGTTATATTAGTCCCACATCGTGTATCATTTCCTTATGATGTTTCTTAATAAGTATATATAGACAAGGAGACCTCTATGGAGGTACTGAGTTTTTCCCTCAATACGCGTAACAGGGAGCATACATATTATGGAGTTGAAAATTCCCAACAATGCAACTCTTAGTTTCTTGCCAAAAAGTATAAGCACAACACAAGGGAGCAACTCAGAGTGTCTTGCTAGTTCAATGCATGAAATAATGCATGACAAAAAACATCTATAAGTATATGGACGATGTATAGAGTAAAATATATGTTTCTAAATTATTTAATGACATAGAGTTGGTGAAGTATGCAAAGCTTTGAGATTACTTCGAGAAAATTTATAGGATCAATACGGACAACACAATCAAGGTAAAAAGTAAGAATGATGTAGCCTCACAAAACTATATTTTTAAAAGACTATATGGTGTGGTCTGTTGAAGAAAAATTTCATGGAAAGATGTAGCCCTATTATAGTTTGGATGAGACTCATTAAAACATCAACTGAAGGAATATTGTTATGCGATGTTGGCGCCGATGGTAATTGTTGGAATCAAAATTTGATCTCAATGAGAGTTCGGACCCGAGGGAGTAGCTAACACCTATTTCTCCTGAACTTGACCCCTGACCAGCCGCTCGGAACTAGAAAAACTGACCCAAGGCTACAACACGGAGGTCCCTCCTCTAACCCGAAAGATCCCAGAGCGCTTCCCCTCCTTAGTCAGTGTTAAGCTAAGGCTACCTCAGAGAGCGCTATAAGACCTGAGAATGAGAAAAAAGCTTGCCCTCTGAGATATCCATGTGGGTCTATTTATAGATTTCTGAGTTTGGTATGCCAATAGCGTAGCTTCGCTGTCCTAAAAGGCTATATGCAGCCCAATTGAGTCTGCCAACAGCGTAACTCCGCTGTTCGGAGGAGCTAAATGCAGACCTCGGAGGAGCTAAATGCAGACCTCTAAGGGTATCCAGATAATTCTGCCTATGGACCCCACTGGGTGAGTGGTGCATGAAGGCACCACTCGCCTAAAGGGGGTGAGTGCTGGGATAACCAGGCATTCGCCTCCACAGCTCTTCCAAAGGCGGATGCGACAGCCTTCCCGCCTGCTATTCGCTTATATTAGCGAGAGCCCTTCTGCCTGCTATGAGCGGGAGCCCTTTGCTCCCTCAGGGCGAGTGTGGCTTTGTATGCCTCACTCACCTAGTTGGACACTTGGGCCTGAAAGTCCTACAAAACCCTGAGTCCTGTCGGAGGGATCCACTCAGCGAATACGGGGTTGTACACAATCCCCGCTCTTTGCGGGCTAGTCCCACGCTCGGAAAGAAAAGTCCAACCCCTGGTATTCGGTGAGTGCTTGTTGACCTGGAAGGAATCTTTTGTGGGTCCCTCCACGACTCTATAAATATCTCAGGGCTTGGCCTTAAAGTGATACCTTCGCTCGTCCACTGCTCCTCTTCTGAGTTCTCGCCGTCTTAACCATGTATGCAAAAATGACCGCGAAACCGCTCTTGCAAGAGCTTTTGGACCGTCTCGCGGCCACGCAAGAAAAGGCCAGCTCCAAAGCCTCCAAATATGCTCCCTGGCTCTCGGCCAAAAGGCCTGCGGATTTGGCCTATCGGTCCAGAAGGGCCAAGACGGTTCGGTGAGACCCTTTCGTAAATGAGTCTGCTTCGCCGACCTCGACCCCTACCGCGAGAACCCTGCTATCTTGACGGAGGTACTTACCCCTCAACTAGTTTAAATCCTCAAGAAAGTTTGTTGAACTGAGCTCACGCCTATTCGTAGGAAACCCTGCCAGAGCGCGGCGCTGACGCTCCTCCGACAAATATCGAAACCCTCTGGCTCCCCGAAGGTGGCGAACAACCGGCTCCGGAGATTGCCCCCAAGTTATCGGGGGCGAAACCGTAGTCATTCCAGGTATGTCTGACGGTTATCTTCTCACATTCGTTGTCCTATATATCTTCTCGTTCATACTGTTTCTCGCAGCTCCTCCCCTTGGGACTATGGGTCTGGTCAGCCCAGCGCCCAGGACCTCGGCCGCCGAGATCCCCAAAGAGCCAATGTCAGGCTCTCGGCCCTCGACCAGGAAAGCTCCTGATGCCCCCAATCCTGCCGAGACCCACCTGCCGATGCAAACGCCAACCCGTCCGGGACGGGGGAAGTCTGGGCACCCGCTCTTTATAGGATCCTTTGAGGGGAGACCTGGTCCCTCCCGCCAGCCACTAGGCGGGAGCGCCATTCCTACGTCGGGTTAACTGCTAAATCTCCCTCTTCTCGCTTGAATCTGATCCTGAAGGTGGACGAAACCTCTTGCCAGGATACTGGGACACCTCGGCGACGGCTCCTGATGGCGACGAGAAGTTCTCTCCCCCACCCTCTCCTAGCGAGCTTGCGAGCTTCCTCGAAGATCCCGGGGATGTCGAGACGCTCAAGGAGTGGATGGTGGAGGTCCTGGAAAAATTGATCTGGATGCAGCGGGGTGACTCTCACCAGGCGAAAGTACACCAGACTGCCACTGAACGCCGGTTGGGCATCCTCGAGTGGGACTACTCGCACCTCGTCGGGGAGATGGAGCGGCAAGGAGTCGGGTGTGAGGAGACATCTCCAGGGAGGCACATCGCGAGAGCTCGGGACCAGATGCGCTTGGTCAACCAGGAGCTGACGCCCGTGAGCTCCTACCACTACCCGCGAGTGCCTCCAAGGACTGGGAGGCGAGGTCGGGGCCGTTGGCAGTGGGTTCAATACTGAGTCAACTGGCTCCCGCCTTTTCTTACCCCAACTTCTCGCCTTCTTTTCTTCAAAGTGTACCCTTTCCGCTTTGTAATGTACTAAACAATAAATATTTTAATTATGCTCTCGCCTGACGAGTGACCCTTTGCATCTGATTGTTTTCATCTTGCGCGACGTTCTTAATGCTTTCGCCAAATGCCCAGCTCTCGCGTTATGCCTGTTTTTTATGTCACGCTTTGCATTTACCCGGGACCCTTCCCGGAGATGCTTTCGCCACTCGCAGGTAAGGGAGGCATCAGCAGGGTTGGGCGGAATACGAGGCGTCAGGTTATTAAAAATTGTTATCCGCACCCCCGCCATCGGGAAATCCTCATGATTGCCTAATTTTCCTATAAATAGGTCTGCTCACCAACCACATTTACTATCATTTTAACCCCGAACCTTCGTTCCGCTTCCTCACGCACTCGCCACCTTGAGATCTTGTGCCCGCGCAAACCCAACTTTCCTCTCCTATTCGCACAATGCCGGGAGAGACCGACGGTCGGACTAAATGCGCGCAAGGCTTCATTGACCACGACTTTCCCCCCTGCAAGTTGACCGAGGAGGAGTACCTTTCCGCGGTGGGTAATTATGTCCCGCCAGGGTTCGTCGCGCGGCGTCCCGAGAGCGATTACAAAATCAACTTCTTGCCGGAAGGGGAGGTCGTCATCCCCCTGGAGCACTTTGAGGTGGGGTTCCGCCTTCCCCTCTGGCCGGAGGTGCGCCAGACCCTCCGGTACTTTGGAGTGGTTCCAGCCCAACTCAACCCGAACTCCGTCGCGCTCCTGGTAGCATTCGCCTGTTACATGCGTGCGGAAAGGATCGAGTTCAACCTCTCGGTCTTCCGGAAGCTGTTCAACTTCCGGGCCAAGAACGAGATCGTCTTCTTCTCGGGCCAGACGATCAAGACTAGCGGCCTCGCCAACAAGAATCACCACTGGCCGCAGAAGTTAATCTTTGTTACTGGGAACTTTGGCAACGTCCTTGACCTCATTCGGGAGCTTGCCTGTGGTTAGAAAAGTCGTGAAGGGATCTACCCATGAGGGGCGCCGATCCACCTCCATCAACTCGCCCTCTTCAATTGTCGGGTGAAACATCACTGTCAAAGTACCTCCGGCCCGGGGTCCGAACTTGACCAACCGATCAACTGCGGTATTCTCCTCCCCGGGAACATGTTGAATGGAGAACGTTCGAAACCCCCCAATGATCCCCTTCACCTTGGTCAAGTACTTTGTAAGGGTAGACTCCCTTGTCTCATACTCACCCTTAATTTATGATGCCACCACCAACGAGTCAGTGAACACCTCCATGTCTTGCACCCCCAGCTCTTTGGTCAGGCGTAGCCCTGCTATCACGGCCGCATACTCTGCCTGGTTGTTAGTGACCGGGAAGTGTAAGACCACGACCAGTTATATTGTGGCCAAGGTTGTCAGGATCGCGATCCAGATCATAAGATCTTACGATCCTACGATCCAGATTTTGTAAATCGATCCTGATTTTGTAAATCGATCCTCGATCCGACCCTACTATCAGATCTGATCCTACCTCGAAACGATCTCATCAAGGATCTCGATCCTGACAACCTTGATTGTGGCACCCTGAGGGCTTACCAACACTACCCCCGCCTCCCAGAGAATGCTTCCTCGAAGCTCCGTCAACCAACACCTTCCAGGAAACCTGCTGCAGTGGTCCCTCCCCCTCGACTTCGACGACATAGTCGGCTACCGCCTGTGCCTTGATTGAGAGTCGTGGTACAAAGGAGATGTCAAACTCGCTTAGCTAGATGGACCACTTGGCCAACCTCCCCGAGTGCTCCACTCCTTCGAAGATCTTGCGTAGAGGATGGTCCGTCACCACCTTGATCGAATGGGCCTGAAAGTACGGCCTAAGCTTCCAAACTGAGAAGATTAAAGAGAAGGTCAGCTTTTCTAGGATGGGATAACGAAGTTCTGCCTTCTTCAAAATCCTGCTGACGTAGTAGATGGGCGGCTGCTTCTTTCCCTCTTCCCTAACCAAAACGGAGCTTACGACCTCGACCCCCACTCCTAGGTACAAAATCAGATCCTCCCCTCCTTCAGTCCCTGAAGGAGCGGTGCTTGGGAGAGTTGACCCTTCAACGCCTGGAAGGCCTCTTCATATTCCTTCGTCCACTCAAATCTTTGGTTTCCTCGCAACACCCTGAAGAAGGGTGAGCACTTCTCCCCTGCCCGGGAGAGAAACCTACTCAGCCCGACGAGCTTCCCCGTCAAGCGCTGAACCTCTTTGGTGTTACGTGGTGATGCCAACTTCATTATGGCCTTCACTTTGTCCGGGTTAGGCTCTACCCCTGCAGGAGTTAGAAGGTGACCTAGGAACTTCCCCCGGCTTTCCCCAAAGACACACTTCAGGGGGTTTAGCCGCATCTTGAACTTCCGCAAAGTGGTGAACGTTTCTTCCAAGTCAAGTAAGTGGGAGTCCACATCTCTGCTTTTCACCATGAGGTCGTCGACGTACACCTCCAGATTCCTCCCCCTCTAACCTTGGAAGACCTGGTCCATCATGCGCTAGTACGTGGCTCCTGCGTTATTTACCCCGAAGGGAACCATTTTGTAGCTGAAGCATCCTTCCCTTGTAATGAAATAGACATCCTTAACATTGGGCGGATGCATCCTGATCTGATGATAACCTGAAAAAGCATCTAAAAAACTCATTAAAGTAAAACTAACAGTTGAGTCAACCAATACGTCGATCCGAGGCAGAGGGTGGTAATCCTTCGAGCATGATTTATTTAAAAGTGAGAAGTCTACACATATCCTCCACCACCCATCTCCCTTTTTAACCATAACCACATTGGAGACCCAGCCTGGGCATTGGATCTCTGATACAAAACCTGCTTTGAGGAGCTTCTCCACCTCCTCCCGGATGGGCTCCTCCAGCTTCGTGGCAACGGTCCTCCTTTTCTGACAAATGAGGCGTGTCTTGGGATTGAGGTTCAAACGGTGACATGCCACATCTGCGTCGATGCCCGACATGTCTGCCGCACTCCAAGCAAAGACGTCGATGTTCTTCTGGATGCAACTCGCATCCTCTCTTGATCCCCGGGGCTCAGGCCGCCGCTGATTCACACCTTTTCCGTCTTCCCCGCCTTGATGAAGACCTCCATCTCCGCGACCTCTTCTGTCGGCTCCAACTGGGACTGTTCCCCCTCGGGGGGGGGGGGGGGGGAGTCTGGGAGGTCGAGGCGACACTCCTCCTGAACATCGTCTGGAAGCTCCCCTTTCGGGTGGCTTCAATTCTTACTCTCCCGTGGATCACTCTGATCCCCCCTTGAGCCCCCACGTCGGCCCTGTCTTCGCATCTGTCTTTCCCTCCTTCCGGTAAACTTCTTCTATCCTTACTGACGGTTGCTGTTGAACCTGCCCTCTGGCCTCCCTCACCTCCAGAAACTCCGGATAGGTATGCCACCCTGCCCCTCCTCTCCTTCCTCCCCTAGCTCCCCTTCTCATCCCCCTTCCTCGGGCGATATCCATCGCCTCCTGCTGTTGCAGGAGGGGGGCCCCTCTGTCCCTGCCTCCATGCCGGCGGATTGAACCGTCCCTGACCACGAAAGTTCTCCCCACCCTGGAATCCTCTCACCTGCCCCTGGGGGGGGGGGGGGACCTTCCTGAGGCCTCCAGGCCAACCGGTTGTTCGGCTCCCGATGTCCCCAACCTTGCTACTGCCCTTGGTTCCCCTGACTTCGGGGCTCTTCTCTCCTCCTCTTATCTCTCTGTCTTCCTGCTCCTGGCTCCTTCACCTCCTTCTCGGCCAACCTGACTAGCTTCTTGGCGAATGCTGGGTTAGCCATCTCACTTTCTATCTCCCTCGCCGCCCTCTCCATCAATTCTTCAAAGGAAAGGAGGCACTCTTTTCAGCTCCATGTTGAAGAACCACTGTCTCAAACCCAGGGTGAAAGCGAGCATCAGGGTATACCCCGGAACCTCCTGGAACTGATCGACGTAATGCCCCAGCGTTTCCTCCGACTTCTGCTTGATGGCGAACAAACACTCTGTCCCCTTCTTCCTCTTCTTCGACATTGAGAACCTCAACAGGAACCCACATCGCAGGTCTTCAAAGCAGTAGATGGAACTTGCGGGAAGCTGGTGAAACCAATCCCTAACCTTCTCCTTCAAGGTGATGACAAAGAATCGACACTTAAAGGCGTCTGACATCTGCCTGATGGAAACGACATCCTCGAACCATTGAACATGTTGCACCGGGTCATCCCTGCCTGTGTAGTAAGACATCTCTGGCTCTCTGAACCCGTCAGGAACCGGGTCCGAGACAATCAGCTCGCTAAAAGGGCTTCCTCCAATAACCTGGCGAGTGGATCCCTCTCGCGCTTTCGACTCACTGACCCTGTCAGCACTCGTCTGCCCTGGGAAGAGTTCCTGTCCAGCGAGATCCCTTTCGCCACTCTCGGCCGGGACCTCCTTCCCGGGGCGCTGCCCGGGAGCGTTCTCGCCCAAGGATGGGGCCGCAACAACTGGGACGGAAGGCGTGGTCCACTCGCCTCTCGTGGCGAAAGCCAGGTGGATGGTTTGTAGGACCTCCTGTTTTTTGAAGTCTTCTAGCATTCCAACCGTGACCCTACTCGCCGGGGGGGGGAGTCGCCTGAGCCAGCTCCTTCGTCCTCACCACTGACCATGAAGCTTAGCTCGAGATTTTCTTGTGTAAGCTACGGTCCACGCTCACCGCACCAAAAATATTGGAACCAAAATTAGATCCCAATGAGATTCAAACCCGAGGGAGTAGTTAGCTAACACATACTTCTCCCGAACTTGACCCATGACCAGCCGCTCGAAACTAGAAAAATTGACCCAAGACTACAACACGGAGGTCCCTCCTCTAACCCGGAAGATCCCAGAGCGCTTCCCCTCCTTAGTCAGTGCTGAGCTAAGCCTACCTCGGAGAGTGTTATAAGACCTGAGAATTAGAAAAAGGTTTGCCCTCTGAGGTATCCCTGTGAGTCTATTTATAGATTTCTGAGTTTGGTCTGCCAACAGCGTAGCTCCGCTGTCTTAAAAGGCTATATGCAGCCCAACTGGGTCTGCCAACAACGTAACTCCGCTGTTCGAAAGAGCTAAATGCAAACCTCTAAGGATGGGGCCGCAACAACTGCGGGATCCTCTCGGGGTCTTGTAAATTACTCCAATCTCTTCTTCGGCAACCGAGCGAGCCTACGACCCTGCCAGCTTGATGGGAGTCTGGATAGCGGGTCTACTCGGCACTGTCTGAAACCACAAACAATTCATGACCTGTGAAGAAATAATCTTTAGAATAACTGTCATAATAAAACATACAATCTTCCCCCTGCTAATGGTAGAAATGTTTTAGGACGTCGCCGCTCCATGCGTGACTCATGGATACCCCTTCCACATTCTGGAGGTGGTATCCCCCCGACCCCAGAACTTTTTCCACATTCTGGAGGTGGTATCCCCCTGCTAAGGGTAGATAATTCTGCATCTGGACCCCACTGGGCAAGTGGTCCATAAAAGCACCACTCACCTAAAGGGGGCGAGTGCTGGGATAACCAGGCATTCGCCTCTACAGCTCTTCTAAAGGCGGATGTGAGAGCCTTCCCGCCAGCTATTTGCTTATATTAGCGAGAGCCATTCCGCCTGCTATGAGCGAGAGTCCTTTGCTCCCTCTGGGCGAGTGCGGCTTCTGTATGTTTCACTCGCCTACTTGGAGATTTGGGCCTGAAAGTCCTACAAAGCCTTGAGTCTAGCCGGAGGTACCCACTCAGCAAATACGGAGTTGTACAGTAATAATAACATGTATCATATTACTACTTATGCTGTTATTTTAAAGAAAAATATGAAGACTTGATAATGATTTTTTAATCTTCTAATAGAATAATTGCGCATTGAAAATACTTACACGTGGTCAATAATTTCAGAAAAGCAGAAAGGGCAAATGAAAGCCATTGAGGAGTTACTACCTAATCTGGAACATATTGTGACATATGTATATAATAATTTCAAACAAAAATAGAGAGACATAAAACTAAAATATATGTTATAGATGGCTGCAGATTTCAATAATGAAATGAAGAATTTGAAAGCGAGTGATAAAAAGATTAATGAATGGGTTAAAGAGAGACATAAAAGACATTACGTGAAGTCTCATTTCAGTATTTGACCTAAATGTAATATGTTGTTAAATAATTTTGTGAAGCTTTTAACAAAGTGATTCTAAAAGCTAGATATAGGCCTATAATAACAATGCTATAGACTATAAGGGCGTTACTCATGAAGAATCTTCACATGCAAAAAGACAAGATATTCAAATTTAATGACGAGATATGTCATTCCATACAACAAACTTTGGAAAATAACAATCTCGTAAGAGAGGCATTCGCCGCGGCGGGTAAGCTTGGTGTTCGCCGCTGCCAACGACAATCTCTTTTTATGCCTCGTCTACCCGATTCTTAAAGGCTAAACCAATCGCCTGCGAATACCTTTTTCCTCTACCGACCACCTGATCCTGGGATAGCGCGCTGAAAGTTGGTGACAATTTTTGCTCCAAAACTCCAGCTCGCAATCCTTCCCTTGACAGGCTCCAGCCTATCATCCTGACCTCGGTAGGCTCCATCTCGTCATCCTGACATCAACATACTCTAACTCGTCATCCTGACCTTGTTCAACATTTAGCCCAACTGAATTCATCTCATCAGGGACGACTATTTGCAGACCATGTACTCCATTTGGAAGGGCATGTTGGCCCTCCCTAAGATTCACTCAGACATTTCCGTGCCTTTCTTGTGCCGAACTCAGTTTGTCTTAGGAAGAGAAGTTTCTATACACTTTTGGGTAAGAGGTGGTGTTGGAACCAACAAGGTCGATTCCCCCTAAAGCTCGGAACTACTGGGGCAGCTCACGCTTACTCCCTTAGGATCACCCTCGAGGCGAAGAACTAGACCGGAGGCTCCAGCGAGGAGGTCCCACCTCGTACCCGGAAGAGACTAAAGCTCTTCCCCTCCCTAGCCAATGCTTAGCTAGGTGCCTTAGAAGAAGTGGAAGGAGTCAAGAAAGCTTGCCCATCTAAGGCACCTTACCGGTCTATTTATAGGCCTCTGAACTGGGACTGCAAATAACCAATTTACACCGCCCTGAAATTACCAGAATACCCCTGGCTAGGTCTGCCAACAGCCAAACTCCGCTGTCCGCAAGGGCTAAATGCAGACCACCCGGGATAAAAAGGGTAAAACCTCCCTGGGGCCCAAAAAGTGGACCCGGCCCTACCTGAATCGGCCTTGAACCAAAGTGGCACTTGGCGAGTGCTCCTCCATAAGGTCCTCTCGCATAAGGTCCCCTCGCATTGCGAGAGGGCGACCCCGGGCGAGAGCTCCACTCCTGGAGCCTTCTCGCGCGGGGAGCTGGCCACTCGCCGGAAAAGCTTCCCGTCTCGGCATTCGCCTATCGAAAGCCATGCTCCCCTCAGGCCGTCTCGCTTGGTGCGGTGAACCTCACTCCTTACCCTGTCCCCTGGCACCTCTCGCCTGGTGCCTCTTCTCTGGTACCTCTCGCCTGGAGCCCTCTCGCTCGGCTTCTCCCGCTCGCCTGGGAGTCCGAGGTTGTACACAATCCCCGTTCTTTTCGAGGTTGTTTACAAGCTCGGAAAGATAGTTCAACCGAGGCTCACGGTAGTACGGCGAATTTATTAGGGGGAATCTTCGGGTGGGCCCCTTGCCTAGTCTATAAATACAGAAATCGCCTCCCCGCAAGGGGCCATCCTCTTCCCGCATCTGCCTCTATGTCTCTCAGTCAAAGTTTTCGGGATCGCATCGCGGCCGTGCGCCAACGGAACAAGGCGACGGCGGCGGGTCTGAACAAGATCCCCGCATGCGATTATCCTTCGCTGCCGCCATCCACCTCTCTCCCAAAAAAGGCAAAGGTTCCGGAGCCTCCCCTCTCGACAGGAGAACCTTCTCGCCCCTTTTCGGGGGGGGGGGGGTATGTACCTCCCACTCCAGCTAGTCTCAAAGGAAAAGAGGTGAGTCTTTCAAACCTGCTATGATCTCTTTGCACCACACGCTTTTTACTTGCTACCTTTTCCCAAAAAATCTCGGCGCCTACTCATCGTTCTGAGACCATTCGTATCAACCTTTCAGAGCTTTCTTCCCGGCCTCTCTCGCCCCAAGCCTCCACTCCCCCCTCCACCCCCGTGACAAGGAGGGATGATCCTTCTACCACATCGGGCTCCACCCGCCGCTTCGGTAAGAGGCCCTACTCCTGACACCTGCTCTCTTCTTCTTGCCGCCTGCTTTTTCCTTGCCCCTTTATCTCTTTGGCTCCTCCATAGGTGCGAGTGGAACCCCTGTCGAGGACTCACTGGCTGCCGACTCGCTGGTCGACGATTACTCCAGGCAGCTGGCCCCCTCGCCTCCTCCTCCTATAGATGAGATCGAGGACTACCTGGGCGACCCCACGGACCCTATAGAGATGAAGCGTAAGGTAGCCGAGATGTTGCGGAAGCACGCACGCATCATTCAAGCGCTGGAAAAAGGGAAGCAAGCCGCAGACCACTGGATCGACTGGCTAGAGGTGGAATGCGCTCGCCTGTCTTCGGAGATAGACGCCGACATTGAGGTGGACCAGACGAACCCTCAGGCAATCTTGGATGACGTCGACCAACAGCTCCGCCTCGCCCGTAGTGGTGTTGAGGTGGCTCGCGCCTTCCACCTCCCCAGTCGTCCTCCCCGCGTGAGAAGCCGCGGGGGAGGACGATGGAGGTGGGATAAGAATTGACGAGAGCTTCGCCTCTCGCCTCTCGCCTCTCGCTTCTGGCTCTTTCGCTTGCCTTGCCTCTGTAACGAAATTATTGTTTATATAGCGCCAACCGTGCGCTCTTCGAACTTGCCACCTGTCTTTATGCGGGATTAAATTTATTACTTTGGTGACTTGCCTGTTTAAATGGTGCTACCGCGTTAATATCTTCTTTTATGCTTACTTTTATTTCACTGCATCCATCTTTTCACCGCCTTCTTGGGCTGATGGCCCACTTAGGGTTCCGCCGCCCGAGGCTTGGAGGGAGGAGGGTCGGCCGACCCCTGCCCTTCCCCGGCGTAGTCCTCTATCCGCTTATCCTCCTTCTTACGAGGATATAAATACCCCCGCTGCATCGACTGGAAACATGTTTTCCTAGACTTCCGCTCGCGGCTCCCCCTCCTTCCCCAGCTCGCCTCGCGCTCCAGCCCCCTCACCCTTCCTCTTTACTATCCTTCGTGTCCTCTCGCTGGTTCTCCACTCGCCAACTTCCCCTTTGTCTCGCGCACTCATGGGAAAAAGGAGGCCAGAGGATGGTGAAGGCCGCAGCCGCTGTGGGAAGAGATTCTCCGACCACGATTTCCCTCCCGGTCGCCTCTCTGCCGATGAACACGAGGCCTTCCGGAGCGATTTTTTGCCGGAGGGCTACGAGTCACGCCCTCCCAAGGTTGGCGAGAGCGTGAATACATTCTACCCGGCGAGCTCGCCTTCCCCGTCTCGCACTTCGAGGCGGGGCTCCGGCTCCCCTCTGGCCCGAGGTGAAGCAAGTTCTCAAGTACTTCGGCGTCGTACCTGCCCAGTTAAACCCCAACGCGATCTCAGTTATCGTCGCGTTCGCGTGCTACATGCGGCGAGAGAGAATAGAATTCAGTCTCACCGTCTTCCGGAAGATGTTCGTCTACCACGCCAATCAGGACGGGGTCTCCTTTTTCACCGGGTTGAATCTGAAAGTCTGCGAGACACCAAACAAGAATCATCACTGGCTAACCCGCTTCGTCATCATCCGCGGGAACCTGGGCGGCGTCCCTCTCGCGCCCGTCTCGCCTGCGGAAATCTTCTATGTGACTCCGCAGGTCGGCGACACGGACAAGCTTCTTTGCGAGTACCTCGCTGGGAAGAACTTCGAGGTTAGGTTTTTGAGACGGGGGCTCGCCTCGCTGCTCCCCGTGCTCCCTGGAGAAGGTATGCTCGACCCCCTCATCTTTTTCTTGCCTTCAGGACCTTCCTCTCGCTGAACCTTTTCCCTGACTCTGTCTCGCCTCTCCCAGGAGAGCGGAACGTGCCGGTGCACCCCCCTACAGAAGTAATATCAAGCCGTCTAAAGACATGGCTCTCGCTACTATGGCAGCCGAGGCGGCCAAAGATTCGTTGGCCCCTCCTCTTCGAAAGAGGGCGGCTGAAGACTCGGCCCCCTCTCGCCTCAGCCCCTCAAAGAAGCTAAGGATGAAGTTGAAGAAGGTAGTCTCCTTCTCTTCCGAGAAGGGCAAGGTCCCTGCGGACTCCGCGGCGACGCCGGGGTCCTTGAGCCCCATATCTCTGGGATCTGAATCTCCCCACTCGCCTCCCTTGACCTCTCCGCACAGGGCCGTCTCGCTTCCTGAAGACGCGGCCCCTCTCGCACCGCCCGCGAGCTCTTCTCACCAACCTCTCCGGTCCCCTACTCGCGGGGAGGCTCCTCTCCAGTATCCCGTTCCATCCGCCCACCTAAACTTCAACGTGGGCCCGTCTGTCCCGGACGGTGCCAATGAGCCTTCGCTCATCTGGGATAAGGGGGCACATCGGGTATCCATCTCTACCCTCCTCCCCTCCTGGAGAGAGCAAGTGGAGTCTTCTGCCCATGCCTTCTCCTTGGGCTTCGGCCTCTATGGGGGTCTCGCCCCTGACGCGCTCGACGTGGCCTCCACGCGAGATCTCATCTTCAGGACGGCCCACCCGCAGCTGCGTACCCTCGAGCTTTCTCATCGACTCTCGCGCCGTCTCATTTACAACACTCGAAGCTGGAAGGAGATAAACACCCAACTCGCTGCCGAGGGCGAGAAGTCTGGGGATCTCACCAAGCGACTGGAGGTGGCCGAGAACCTTCTCGCCAAGGCCAGTGGCGGAGTGGTGAGTTGATACTGGGCCGGCCTTCTCAAGCACTCTCCCGCTAGATTTAACGGTTCGTTCTTTTTGCAGGATGCCGAGACGGCTGAAAGACTGCGTTCGCGAATCGAGGAGCTGGAGGCGGAGGTGAAGGAACTGAAAACAGAGAAGACCCAGCTCAAAGAGGCCTCTACCTCTTGCTTGCGGGCCACTCCTCCCGCGCATTATACGCACGACGAGGTCGAGGACTTTTGTCGGGATGCCAACATACGGACCGCCGAGCTCATCCTGAAGATGATGCGAGAGATGGGCGTGGTTAAAGATGACTGCGAGGACATCACCGCCCGGGACCTCGTGCCCGAGATTTATGGCGAGGACGAGGAGTCTTCGGCGGGCGAGAAGGACTAGGGCCCTTGAGCACAACAGCCTTTTCCTTTTCCTTTTTTGCTACGATTACAATGCCTCCCGAATTGGAGAATGTCCTGTATTAAGACACGAATATGATTCACGTGTATATATATATTTTTGCTCGCGCCTGAAGCTAGCCTCTTTTCTTTTCTTCATCCTCTTTTTTTTCTTTTTCTCTCGCTCTCTTTTTTTCTTTTTCTCTCGCTTGGACAGCTCGCGAGATCCTCGGGATCCTCGGCGGCGAGAGGGGGTTGTCTTTCCCCTCGCCAACTGTTACCAGCGGACCTGGCCCAGGGGGCGAGCTGGCGAGTCTCTGCCACTTTCGCGAGCGTGGGGACACCCTCTCCTTCCTCTCGCGCAGCCTACCGGCTCATCTCGGCGCGAGTGGACCTGGGGGGTCAATTATTCCCCCCCCCCTCTCTTCTTTTTCTTTGTAGGAAGTCATCTGGAAGTATTCCCCCCCCCCTGTGTTTCCCTGATTAATCAGCTTCTGTGTCAGGACCTCAGTTACCTGCCTCCGGAGAACACCCAACCCCGGTTACAGTCGTAAGGCCTTTATGCTCTCCAACTGCAGCTTTTATTCCCCTATCCAGTACCGCAATGGAAACAAGTCCTTGCTTGCAAAAAACTATAGCCTGGTAGAGTCAGAAGGTAAGCGGGGGTGAGGGAGGAGGTAACCACTCCACAGAAGGGGATTTGATCCACCTTTTGTCATTGTTTCCAACCACCGAGTGAGCCTACAGCCCTGCCAGCTTGATGAGAGCCTGGTCAGCGGGTCTGCTCGGGGTCTCCTCTCCTCTCTCTCCTCCGACCACCGAGTGGGCCTACAATCCTGCCAGCTTGATGAGAGCCTGGTCAGCGGGTCTGCTCGGGGTCTCCTCTCCTCTCTCTCCTCCGACCACCGAGTGAGCCTACAGCCCTGCCAGCTTGATGAGAGCCTGGTCAGCGGGTCTGCTCGGGGTCTCCTCTCCTTTTTCTCCTCCAACCACCGAGTGAGCCTACAACCCTGCCAGCTTGATGAGAGCCTGGTCAGCGGGTCTGCTCGGGGTCTCCTCTCCTCTTTCTCCTCCAACCACCGGGTGAGCCTACAGCCCTGTCAGCTTGATGAGAGCCTGGTCAGCGGGTCTGCTCGGGGTCTCCTCTCCTCTCTCTCCTCCAACCACCGGGTGAGCCTATAGCCCTGCCAGCTTGATGAGAGCCTGGTCAGCGGGTCTGCTCGGGGTCTCCTCTCCTCTCTCTCCTCCAACCACCGGGTGAGCCTACAGCCCTGCCAGCTTGATGAGAGCCTGGTCAGCGGGTCTGCTCGGGGTCTCCTCTCCTCTCTCTCCTCCAACCACCGAGTGAGCCTACAGCCCTGCCAGCTTTATGAGAGCCTGGTCAGCAGATCTGCTCGGGGTATCCTCTCCTCTTTCTCCTCTAACCACCGAGTGAGCCTACAGCCCTGCCAGCTTGATGAGAGCATGGTCAGCGGGTCTGCTCGGGGTCTCCTCTCCTCTCTCTCCTCCAACCACCGAGTGAGCCTACAGCTCTGCCAGCTTGATGAGAGCCTGGTCAGCGGGTCTGCTCGGGGTCTCCTCTCCTCTTTCTCCTCCAACCACCGAGTGATCCTACAGCCCTGCCAGCTTGATGAGAGCCTGGTCAGCGGGTCTGCTCGGGGTCTTCTCTCCTCTCTCTCCTCCAACCACCGAGTGAGCCTACAGCCCTGCCAGCTTGATGAGAGCCTGGTCAGCGGGTCTGCTCGGGGTCTCCTCTCCTCTCTCTCCCGACCGCCGTCTTTCAAGAAGGACACCCTGAGGCGCATTGTGCTAGGAAATCGCGACATATTCAAAAAGTAAGATCATTAAAGTTATATTCAAGCATATTCAAAGGAAAATTAGCATTATGGATAGAAACGCTTCAGATCGTCACCGCTGCGGGCGCGATCAAGGGGTACCCCGTCCACATCCTGGAGGTGATACCCTCATGACTTCAAAACTTTTTTACAATGAAGGGACCCTCCCAATTGGGGTTGAGCTTTCCTACCGAGGCCCCCCTACCCGCGGCATCCACCTTCTTGAGGACCAAGTCCCCCTTTTGAAATTGCTTGACCCGGATGTGCTTATCAAAGTACCTGGACATCCGGCGCTTGACCTCCTCCTGTCGGATTGATGCTAGCTCCCGGAGCTCCTCCACGAGGTCGAGTGAAAGCCTCTGCTCCTCTCCGTTGTCGTCCTGCCACCTTTCATCTCCCTCCTTTGCTGGCTCCACCGCAATGCCTATGTCCCTTCCTCCTTCTCTTCTCTCCAACTCCTCTCCTCCTGCCACCTGCTCTCCTGCCATTGCTGGCTCCACCGCAATGCCTATGTCCCTTCCTCCTTCTCTTCTCTCCAACTCTTCTCCTCCAGCCACCTGCTCTCCTGCCACAAGGCTTCCCTCCACCCGTGCTTCTTCTCTCACCAGCTCCTCTCCTCCAGCCACCTGCTCTCCTGCCATTGCTGGCTCCACCGCAATGCCTATGCCCCTTCCTCCTCTCTCCGACTCCTCCCGTTCCATCCTTTTTTCCAGCTCCTCTGCGTCTCCCTTCCATGAGATGGTGTTGACCGCTGTCACGTAGCATTCCCGAGCCGCCTTCGGATCCCCCCTCACCCTGACCTGGGTTCCTCCCGAATTAAGCTTCAAGCACTGATGGAACGAGGATGGTACACACCTAAAGGCGCTGATCAAGGGGCGCCCGAAGATCGCATTATAGCTGCTGGGGGCATCCACTATCACGAAACGACAGTTCCTGGACAGCCCCCCCCAGCGTCACCTGAAGTCCTACTCCTCCCTCGACCTCTTTCCTCTCCCCCGAGAATCCAAACAATGACCCATCCGCCGCCAACACCCTTCGGGCCTCCACCCTCATCTCATTGAATGCCTTCTTGAAGATCACGTTGACGGAACTCCCGTTGTCCACCAAAATTCGGGACACCGTGAAGTTCTAAATGGCGGTCCGGATTACCAGCGCGTCGCAGAAAGGGTCCTCATGATCTGGTAGGTCCCTTCTAGAAAAGGTGATTTTCTCATCCGGGGGTGGGGCTTGCGACGTCGAGGCAACGCTCCGACGATACATGTGTGAAGACTGGCCTTACGGGTGGCCTCGATCCCCACCCCCCCATGAATCACCCCGATCCCTCCTCGATCTCCTGTGTCCGACCGATCCACACATCGATCCTCCTCCGCGGCTCCTGGCATCTCCACTATCAGCACTGGTGGCCGTTGGTGTTCTCCTCTGCCCCTCTTCAACTCTAAGAACTCCGGGCACGTGGCCGTCGCATGACCCTCTTCCTCATGGAAGTCGCAATATGGCAGAACTCCTCCCCCACATCTCCCATCTTGGGGGTTCCTCCTCCTCCCCCCCAATCGCTCTCCCACGCTATCTTCCTCTTCCTCTCCCTCGGCCAATGGTCATAGCTTGCTGAGGCGGAGGTGGGAGCGGCCTTGGGCCATCCCCCACCCTAGCGGATGAAACCTCCCTGGTCCCGGATAAAAGTTCCTTCCCCCCTGCGGAGGACCCCTTCCGGGTCCTTGAACTGGGCCTCCCGGTTGCCTCCAGCCCAACTCTGGCTCCTCCCTTCTCCTTCCCTCTTGCTGCCTTGTTCCTCCTGACTCTCTCTGCTCCCCCTCCGCCAGCCTTGCTAACTTCCTTGCAAATGCCGGGTTTGCCGCCTCCATGGCTATCTCCTTTGTTGCCTTCTCCATCAATCCCTCAAAGGACAATGACGCCTTCCGGGTTAGGCTCATCTTGAAGAAGCCTTCCCTCAACCCCACGGTGAAGGCCATCTGGAGGGCGAAACCGGGCACCTCCTGGATGTCTAAGATCTCCTCCTGGAAACGATCCACATACTGAGCCAAAGACTCGTCCGTCTTCTGCTTGATCAGAAAGATGGACTCCGGGTTCTTCTTCCTCTTCTTCGAGGTCGAGAAGCACAGCTGGAAGCTCCTGCTCAGGTCTTCGAAGCAATAAATAGAACCCGCCGGGAGTTGATGGAACCACCCTGGCCTTATCCTTCAAAGTGATGGCGAAGAGGCGGCACTTGAAGGCGTCGGTCATAGGTCTGATGGAGACCGCATCTTCAAACCATTGCAGGTGTTGGAGGGGATCATCCTTCCCCACGTAGTAGGTCATCTCCGGCTCGCGGAACCCTTCCGGAACGGGTGCCGAGAGGACCAACTCGCAGAAGGGGGATCCTCTCGCCGGTGGTCTTGCCAGGTCTACTCGTGCGACTAGCCCCGCGGGCGCGACGACACTCGCCGGGCTGGGGAAGAGCTCCCTTCCTTCCACCTCTCGTCGGCTTCCTTCCGCCGCCACTTCCTTTCCCGGTCGCCTCCCGGGTGCGTCCTCACCTATCCGTGCCGGCTCGACCCCCTCGCGGAGCGCGTGGTCCGGCACCTGGGGCGGGGGAGTCTCGCACTCCCCTCTCTGTGCGAGCTGCTTCAGCATGTCCATGATCCCTCCGATGGACGACATGAACTCCGCCCTCTCGACGTAACCCCCTGGCTCGGGGACCCCTCGTCTTCTCCTCCTGCATCTCCCGCCATGAGGTAACCCTTCGTTCTTCCGCACAAGCTGCTGCTCCACGCTCACCGCACCAAAAATGTTGGAACCAACAAGGTCGATTCCCCCTAAAGCTCGGAACTACTGGGGCAGCTCACGCTTACTCCCTTGAGATCACCCTCGAGGCGAAGAACTAGACCGGAGGCTCCAGCGAGGAGGTCCCACCTCGTACCCGGAAGAGACTAAAGCTCTTCCCCTCCCTAGCCAATGCTGAGCTAGGTGCCTTAGAAGAAGTGGAAGGAGTCAAGAAAGCTTGCTCATCTAAGGCACCTTACCGGTCTATTTATAGGCCTCTGAACTGGGACTGCAAATAACCAATTTACACCGCCCTGAAATTACCAGAATACCCCTGGCTAGGTCTGCCAACAGCCAAACTCCGCTGTCCGCAAGGGCTAAATGCAGACCACCCGGGGTAAAAAGGGTAAAACCTCCCTGGGGCCCAAAAAGTGGGCCCGGCCCTACCTGAATCGGCCTTGAACCAAAGTGGCACTTGGCGAGTGCTCCTCCATAAGGTCCTCTCGCATAAGGTCCCCTCGCATGGCGAGAGGGCGACCCCGGGCGAGAGCTCCACTCCTGGAGCCTTCTCGCGCGGGGAGCTGGCCACTCGCCGGAAAAGCTTCCCGTCTCGGCATTCGCCTATCGAAAGTCATGCTCCCCTCAGGCCGTCTCGCTTGGTGCGGTGAACCTCACTCCTTACCCTGTCCCCTGGCACCTCTCGTCTGGTGCCTCTTCTCTGGAACCTCTCGCCTGGAGCCCTCTCGCTCGGCTTCTCCCGCTCGCCTGGGAGTCCGAGGTTGTACAGGTGGGACCTTCATGATGTTGCTTGAGGTCCGATTTATAGGAAGTTCGAGCGTTTTTCAACTCTTCAACTCGTTTTAATCTCAATTTACCAGGGTCGACCGCTCGACAAGTAGTCTTTTATCACCTTATCGGTCCAAACATAGTAACCATATTTTTTTGGTATCCAACAATGTATATTTTTTTGGTGCAAACAACAAATTTAAAGAATATGGATCGCACATCATAGATTATTAAAATTCAACGTGCAAATAGCAAATTTACAGAATTGGGGGTATAAAGTGCCAAAATGATGATATTTGGCGGTGCTTGGATATAAATATCCCTAAAATTTTAACATGATCCAAAGTGTCATATTTGATGTAATTGGGGTGGTGCAAAGTGCAAACGTTTAGGTGAGCTAGGGGGGGTTCATTCCATAGTGCCAAAAAGCTCCAACAATGAAAATGTTTTGTTTTATTGAATCAAAAATCTAAACAAGCCTTATTATTGTGAGATGATGATTCATACCAGGGGGAGTGTTATTCCGCGCCTCTTTGGCTAGATTGGAAGCGAACATCCCCTGCGCTTTGCGAAAAATACAGATCTGCGCCGTGAGATCATGCCGGAGTTCCGGGGTCGGAAGCAGCCTCTCCAGCACCGCGAAGAATTCCTCTTTGACGATCCCTAGAAATTTAACTTCGGGATTGTATTGGATGCTCGGATTCAAAAATGCTCCGGCGGCGTGAAGCGGCGAGTGCAGCTGATTCTGCCATCTCCTGTCCACAATGTCAAGAAATGTTTTGCACTTAATCTCATCCATAATGTAGTAGGTTCTGATGGATTCCTTGGCCCTCGTCATCGACTCGTATATAGACCCCACCACCGGCCTCCCTCCGGCGACATCCCTTAGAACCTTCAGCAGCGGCTCCGACACGCTGGCGATCTCTTCCACCCCTCTCCAGAACTCGATGTCCTCCACAATGTCAATGCAGGATAAGCTGGGAGATCTGTTGGAATACGAAAAAGTGGAGTACTCCGGGCTGTTGAACATGTGCTTCAGTCTGGACCTCTGCCGCAGCAACGATTGCAGGGTGAGGAAGCTCGACGTCGGCCTCGTGATGCCGGATCGAACCAGCTCCTGCCCTCCGGTGAACTTCATCATCAGCTCGAGAACGCGGGCGTTGTTGTAGACGAATCTGGTCACGGTCTGCGCCCGCAGAATGCATCTGTTCACCCAATCGATTCTGGAGAAGTCGTCCAAGATGAGATTCAGGCAGTGAGAGGCGCAGGGGGACCAGAAGATTGAGCCGTAAGACTGCAGGATGTGATTTCCGACGCAGGCGTAGTTGAGAGAGTTGTCCATGATCACCTGAACGACGTTTTCGGGGCCGAAATCGTGAATTACGGAATCGAATAGATCGCAGAGGCATCGGGCGTTCTTGAAGTACGCCGACGCGTCGACAGATTTGTGGAAGAAGGTTCCCAGCGGATACGAGACGTAGAAATTTATCAGAGCTCTGGATTTGTTGTCCGTCCATGTATCGGCGATGATCGAGCAGCCGGTGGCCGACCACTCTTTCTCCATCTCTTTCACCTGCGAGCTGACTTCGGATTTAAGCTTCGGCAGCCAGGCGGTTTTCAGCGCGTCGACGGTCGGTCCGCCGAATCCCGGTCCGCCGAGCGCCTCCAGCATAAGCTGGTACGAGGAAGAGCGCGCGACGCTGAAATCCAGCTTGTTTTCGAAGAAAAACTCGGCTATGCAGCGCTCGGCGTCGAGAGGGGACGCCGTCGGCCTGACGGCCGTGGCGGGGCAAGGAAAGAGTTTCGCCGCCGCCGTCTCGGCGGAGACGGGTGGTTTGGGGCTCGATACAATTCCGGGTGGCTTGGCGTCGTCGAGGCGTTGTTTTTTGGCGTTGGAGGCTTCCTTCTCCTCCTCCTTCATGGCGATGATGGATTTGACTCTGTCGGTGACGTCGTCCCTGACCTTGCTACATGGATGCACGCCTTTGCTGGGAAGCCGCGACAGGTGGAATTTCATTCTGCTGATGCCGCCGTTCAAAACTTTGAGGCAGAATTTGCATCGAACTTTGTTGCCTTCTAACCTCTCGCAATATTCCCAGCATACATCTTTCTCCCTCACCACTGCACCACTAACATATCACCTTGTTATCATAGAAATTGCATTTTCATGTGAAGAGAATACTAAGGAGGCCCCATTTGGCGCGATGTTCTTGGCTTGCGGTCATGAACATGATGGTTAAATTGTCACTCGTTAACATCCACTTAAGAAACTTCATCCACTTTTATGTTCAAACAAATGGTGATTGTTAGTTGATCCTTAACCAATGAGGATTTAACCCATGCGTTTACGACCTCCGCAACCGTGCCAAATGGAGCCAATTTATGACCGCCCCCAAGAAAAAAACTAATTCCTTAGATGAGGTCGGGCATTCAACGGTTCATAATCAACATGTTCACCAGTGTCATGTCAAACAGAGCCAAAACACAAGATAGCGTGGTAGTAGAGACCAGAACACTAGTAAACTGGAAGAAGTGGTAAAAGAATATACTCACTAATTACTACTTGTGTCTCTGTCCACCTTTGAACTTGGGGCCTGCAGGAGAAGTTTGAGGGGGCATTGTCAGAAGGGACTGCTAAAATGGAGAAAAGTGAAATGTGCAATAATCATTGAATTAGAATGTATGGCTTATTGTCCAGATCTTGCCCTGGATTTTGCATAATTGCAGGGATTTTTCCTCTACCTGTTGAATTTACAAAATCTCTCCTCCAAGTTTGCAATGTTACAGTACTGAGTGCACCCCTCCCAAAAGGTGGTAGAATTAAGAAGGTAATTATGCAGAGTCCCAGGAGGATGTTCCGATAGTTAGAACTTAAAATGTGTAATCCAATGCAGTGTGACAAAGGGCATTTCAATATTTGTATGAAATTCAGCACGACGACATGGTAGGAGCAAGCCTGTGGATACCCTCTCAAGTCAATGTTTTTTGACACAATTTGAGCTGAAAATAAAGCATACTCTTCGATTGCCCAAGTTGAGGTAGAGATCCATGGAAACATGCACCGCAAAGAAAAACATAGCATAGAAGTGCAGGATATTACAAGCCATCCAGCACAGAAACTTAAAATGGGCGACAAAGGGATCACATAGAGATTTACAGTAGGGCTGATATCAAGTAGACTTCGAGCTTGCTTGAGTCAACTCAAAAAAAGAAAAGAAAAGAAAATTGTTCCAGTAAGATTGAAAATCAAAATCATTACGAGCGGACTCGATTCGGCTTTAAAAACGAATTGATCCAAACTATTTACACACGGGATTACAAATTACAATACAAAACAATTCCTTTAAGAGACACGGGGCAGTAGCTCACAATGTTACACCATATCAACTATTGATTATACAAATATATGACCGTTGAGTAACATAGAACTGAGAGTATGGAAATACGTTCAAACAGAATTCCCCATGGGAATCTAAGAATTGACACAAATAAACAGGCAACAAAAGACAAATAAACAGGCAACAAAAAAATGATTAGACAGTTACATTGTCCAATCAGAAAATGAGGAAAAATTCCACATTGTAGCCTAAGAATTTTCACAATCAAATAGTCGTAAATCAAAAACTGGAACAACATAGAACCGAACTTCTAGTGAATTAGTTTGGTCAGGTTTGAATTTTAAAACCGTGAATAAAAATGATTCAGGTTCAATTCTTTTATATTACTACGGTACTGCCTGGAGCAGAATCGAAACCGCAACAGACAAGTTTCGAATGATTTTAAAAAATTTAGAACCATTTCGAAAACGGGCCGAATCAGTACCAACCGTTGGACCACAACTCATCATAATTTAATACATGTACTAACTATTTTTAAACAATATTAAAAGAAATACAAATTAAATTAATATTTATCAATTTAATTTAGGGCCAGATTGAGGAGCTTTTTTTCTCCATTTTTATGTGAGGAAAATCAAGTAATTCAAATTGTAGTGTTTGGGGATGGAATTTGAGGAGTTAAAAGGTGATTTTGTGAGGAAAAATGAGTAAAATACAAACTTCCGGAAGTGTTATTGTTGTGTGAGTGTGTCGGCTAGGGCTCTCTTTAGGGCACCGATTAAAAACTTGACTTTTTAAATTGTTCTTTCCTTCAAATCGGACTTTTTAAAGGAAGAATGGAACTCCAAGGGTTAAGTTCAAAGAGAAGCCACCGGTCCGGTTTGAAACCGGAATGGAGTCAAAATTATGCCCCAAATAGCACCACCGGCCTAGTTTCCTCCGGTTTGAAACCGGAATGAAGCCAAAACGGTGCCTAAAACAAAGCCTAGGTGTTTGAAGGTGGAGGGAGTGGAAAATGCGTAGGCCTAGTGAGGAAATGAAGTTCTAGGTTACAACAACTATATTTCAAAGAATCGACAACCCAGCGAGATCGCGAGAACTTGAAAATCTATCCAATATATATGATACCTAAAAATGAAATATAAAATCCTCTATATAGGCTACAGAAAAACAAGCAAAAGCATTAACTTGAAGATCAATTGACACATCCTTGACTAGCGTGGTCCCTGCGATTTAGGTCAGCAATGAAGACGATGCTTGAGGGATTTTGATTATGGTTATGGGTATATATGATAGTTTAGCCACGAATTTGAGTGAATCTCCAAGAATACTCAGGTTTTGTCAATGTTGCCTTTACCTTTGCGATGATGTAACTGTTGAACGGGGGTCAGCCTACTCATGTGAGTATCCCAAGCCGCCCCCGTGTGGACTGTAGTCCACCACGTCCCAACCTCTCCACTGGCCATGTGCAGCCCAAGCCCAAACCGGGTGGTCTTACCTTGAACTGGCCACGTGGCGGGTTGTTGAGGTCGGCGAGATGTTGCGCTTGCCCGACCTCGATCCCCGACCTCCTTTATGCGCAGATGGGTATGAGTGGTGTTGGGCTCCTCATAAAGGAGGTCGGGGGATCGAGGCATGGCAAGCGCAATGCCTCGCCAACCTCCACCACGTCCCAACCCCTCTCCACTGACCGCGTGCAGCCCAAGCCCAAACCGGGAGGCTGCAGTCCACACGAGGGCGGCCAGGGATACTCGCACGAGTGGGCCGGCCCCCGTTCAACAAAACCGGTTTTTGTTAGAAAGGGCATACGGCGGTTCAACCCACCTCGCAAGGTATCCGGATTCCGGGCTGCCTTCCTTAAACTCTCTTAGAGGGCTGCAGCCCAACCCCTCTTCATTATTGTTCTCATAATAGCGGGTTGTTGTCACGGAGCCTCGAACTCCCGAACTTGATAAAAGGCTCTCCAAACAGCCCTCATCACTCATCTACCCTGCAGCGCGGATGGGTATGAGTAGTGGTGCTAGGCTCCTCATAAAGGAGGTCGGGAGATCGAGGTCGGGCAAGCGCAACGTCTCGCCAACCTCAACAACCCGCCACGTGGTCAGTTCAAGGTAAGCCGACCGGTTTGGGCTTGGGCTGCATGCGGCCAGTGGAGAGGGGTTGGGACGTGGTGGACTGCAGTCCACACGAAGGCAGCCCGGGATACTCACATGAGTGGGCTGACCCCCGTTCAACAAAAATCGGTTTTTGTTGAACGGGGGACGATCCACTAATGTGAGTATCCCAGGCTGCCCCAGTGTGGACTGCAGTCCACCAGTCCCAACCCATCTCCAAGTGCCGCGTTCGGCCCAAACCCAACACCGGGTGACCTACCTTAAACTGGCACGTGGCGGGTTGTTAAGGTCAGCGAGGCACTGCGCTTGCTCGACCTTGATCTCCCGACCTCCTTTATGAGGAGACTAACACCACTCCTCATACCCATCTGCGCTGTAGTTTAAGGCCGACCTCAACAACCCGCCACGTGGCAGTTTAAGGTTGGTCAGCCGGTGTTGGGCTTGGGCCGAACGCGACACATGGAGATGGGTTGGGGCTGGTGGACTGTAGTCCATATTGGGGCGACCCGGGATACTCACATGAGTGGGCCGGCCCCCATTCAACAGTAACAAGATTAAAAGATCATCTGGTCCATAGGCATCGGGTTTTGGAGTAGAGAAGGTGAGGTCAATATCCAATTGAGCTTGTTCACATTCCCAATTATATTCAAAATGTATGGAAGCCATTAGAATATTAGGATTTTTTTTGAGCTGTTCAACTACCCCGAACTAAACTAGAACTCGTTCAATCACTATTCCCATGAACAGATTTTCCTCAGACCCCTCAGTTGAGTGTTGTGTGCTACTTCCACGTGCGACTTTGCTTCACAATTAGGCTCAATTTGTTTGAGTTTTTTTCACCATTGCATTTAAAAAAATTGAATAGCCTATAATTGAAAATACTAATTTCCAAAATGTTATTTATGTCTGATTTCAATCATTGTGAAAGAGCTCTATTCAAAAACACTCTTATATTTTATCTCCATCTCCAACTGCAACTGCCATCAAAACAGCCCCTTAACTGATTTCAATCACTTTTAATAGGCTCTATCTGTTCGGACATTAAAAAAAACCAATTTGAATACCCCCAACTTGAAATAATTCATCCTCCCAAAAGGCATTTTACGCCCGATTCCAATCGCAGAGAGGGAGCTATGTTCAAGAGCATTGTTTTATCTTCATCTTCAATCGCTCCATCTCCAACTGCCCACCCAAAGAGGCCCTCCTCGTCTTATTCAAAAACGATACACTGGGAGAATTGAAGTGTCCTGTCCTGGCTCTCCTTACAGAAAAATTTTTGGGTCAGTAGCCTGACCATGATCATGATTCGGAGAGCCAATGAGAAGTCCCAAAATGCGCGGTCCCCGCGCAAAAGTTTATGGCACAAGCCATAAAAGCGCGGGCCCCACCTCCTTTGCAGGCTTCTCATTGGTGCAGGACCATGAACATTGTCAGGCTCCTGACCTAACTATTACTCCTCTTTACATCACTCTGCAACGTCAAGAACTTAAGTGTATCCTCAACTTTGGCAGGCAGTGATAGTTGATGCTGCACCTTCGTTCGCTAGCTTTTAACATTAACCCCTTCGTGTTCAAATCACATTCAAAAGTTCCTCCTAAATGTAAGTGTGCGTAACCTCTGCAATCCATATTTTATTGTCTTTTTTAGGTATGTTTTTATCTTCCTCCTAATAAATTCGTAATTCTAGGGTTTGCTGGCATATGATTAGTATAACTTATATTGTTTACTTCAGAACTTCCTTCTATCACACTGATTTTCATCTCCAGGCCGAATTGCAAGTCTTCTGCCGGAGTTTACATCTTCTTTCCACTCAATCTGGAGAGCTCGGCCAAGTAATACACTCGATATTCTTCATAAACATTAACAAATCTTAAAAATATATAGAGATTACAGAGTATAACAAACAAAATATTGGCAACCAGCCCTTCGAGTTTTTCCACCTAAAGCCATGTTTCCCGAGATCTAAATAGAACTGTCAAGAGAAACAAAACGCAGAGAAGGGGAAGGAGGGAGAGAGAGAGAGACCTGAAAAGGCTATGGGAGCTCAATTTATCAGCGGTGCAAATTTCCCCGCCCCCCTCGGTCCCGCGAGATCTCGTCGGCTAGGGTTTTCTGGTCCCTTTCCGATTTCGTGCGTCTCGCTGCGGAAGGAAATTTTGTTTAATCCGAAAAAAGAACGCGATAAATTGCCGCCACGGGAGAAGATGCTGGAGACGTGTACGATAGATGGGCCTCTGATCGTTTAAACCAACGGTAGAGATGAAGTTCTCCTTTCGCGATAATGACGATCTGCTTTCTAGAGAGAGCTTCAGAATTATTAGTTAAATACCGAGTTTTTGTTTGCCCGAAGAATTGTTGACTGTCTGTATTGTATATTGACGAGTTTGCCCTTGGTTAGGGATGATCTGGCGACTGGCGGGTATGATTATTTTGTGAACGAAATAAAACTTTTTAACCATACGAGTTGATTTTTATTTTGTTTTTTTATAATAGTTATAAAAGGCGATTGTTATCCTTACAGTTTTGGTTATTCGCACATATTTTTTCCTAATTTTTCGCGTCTTTTACAAATACATCTTTTACAAGCATTTTTACGAAAAGTGTTCAACACCAAAGTTGTAGATCTCATCGAGATCTACTACTTTCGTGTTGAACACTTTTCCTGAAAATGCATGTACAAGACATATTTCTAAAATGCGTGAAATCTGGGTGTATTTTCCAAAGTACGTCTTGTACATGCATTTTCAGGAAAAGTGTTCAACACGATCGAGATCTACAACTTTGATGTTGAACACTTTTCTTAAAAATGCATGTACAAGACGTATTTCCAAAAGGCGCGAAAAATTAGGAAAAAAACATGTGTGAATAACCAAAACTGTAGTGCGGATAACAATCGCCTTATAAAATATCAGAAAGACGCCCATGTTGAGGCGAAATTGTCTCGCATCTTTTAATCGCAGATTCGGACTCACTGTAGTTGACCGTGTAAATCGCGCTCTTCGCTCACACAGCCATTGTGACGGCCCTTTGTGACGGCGGTCACGGACATTGCTTCACTGCAATCTAAACTGCTACCACTGCGCCTGAGCCTACACTAGTACGGCCTTCGGCACCACCGCCTTTGCGACAATTGTCATCCCCAAATCGGCATGCGACAAATTTAAAAGTCACTTCCATGCATGCTCTGCAACCTCAACTCCCCTACGTACACAACCTTTAATAACACTGCCCCGATCAAACATTTGCGGCAAAGGCCGCCTACTATACGGTTCCGTATGGGACAATATGTGTAGCAGCGCGGCGGTGGTCGACAGAATCAGCCATGGGCTGGAGGAGGAGAGAGATGAAAGGTTCGGGGAGAGAGAAGAAATGTTTAAGGAGAGAGACAGAAAATAACAGGAGAGAGAAAACATACTTCATTATTGCATAACAGTCATTACAGCATTTACATCTATTTATACTAATCCCCACCCACATTTTTGATTGTTACCTCTCAATACCCGTTAGCCATCATAATGACTACATCCCTACCCTGTCCATTTAAGCTGCTCGGGGTGTACGGTCTGCCCTGGCTTCCCTCAAACAACACCCGCCTATAAAAAGGTGTTGTATGATGAAACCCTAAACCCTTTTCCCCAACTTCTTCCTCTGCTGAGATCGAGGGCGGCGCGCTCCTGGAGGAAGATGAGGAATTCGCCGGAGTAGCGACGATGTCATACGCAAAGAACGTCGAGGGTTGCCGCCGGAGGTTCCCATCCTGGAAGGTATCTCTGTATCCCCTGTCGTTTGTTGCTTGTCCTCTTGCGTTTTCGTCCTATTCGTTTTTGGTGTTCCTTTCGCGAGAGTTGTCTGGGTGTGTGGTAGATCCAGCAGTCCTGGTAGAGATATCTGCGCCATAACATCAATATTGTTAGAAGGTGAACCATTTTTATTTCTATGGATGACAGAGGGTTAGCGATTTCGTCCCTGATTAGAGTATTCTGTGGATTTTGTGGTAGATCTATCATTTCTGGCGAGGCTACTTGCTTCTGCGTACCGCTGAGTCTGTTGCCTTGTGTTTGTAGTTGGTGCTCCTGAACATCATTGGTGTTCTTTGTATCCTGCAGAAGATGACTATTATCAGTTGTTGGTATATAATCCACTGGGATGACATGGGAAGGTGAGTGAGCGTTGTCGTCCATGTATGTAGTGGCGGCATCCGGTTCCTGCATATCATTGTTTGAGTTAGGAGGCATCGAAGTAATAGCAGTAGGGATGACATTTAAAGAGTCTTGGCTTTTAACTTCCCTGTTTGACTGTGCGGCTGTCGGTTGTCACATATGCATTGAGCTTCTAAGATTGTCAGTTTTTTTGTCGATGGAGTCTAATGCTTCCCAGGTGGCTTCTTCCGGGAGAAATCCTTCCCAATGAAAGAGGCCCTATTGAATAGCGTGCCCATTCTGAAAAATTGTTCTCTTGTCCAGAAGGGCAAGAGGATGATGATATGTATCCGGCAGCGCTGAGACTGGTATATGATGAGTGGGAAAATTCGCAGTCTTATAGTATGGTTTAAGCAGAGAAACGTGAAATATGGGATGTATTCTACTAGTCGGTGGTAACTGAAGTCTATATTTGACTTGTCCTATTTTTTCTAGCACTTGGTATGGTTCAAAGTACCGTACACTAAAACGCTTACATTTTCTTTGGTGCATGGATAATTGTTTGTAAGGATGAAGTCGCAGGAGAACCAAATCGCCTTCCTGGAACGAGATCTCCCTTCTCTTTCTATCCGCAAATTTTTTAATTTTCTTTTGTGCCTGTTGTAAATGCTGATGTAATCGTCGTAATAATTGCTCTCTGGATGTGGATTCAGCTAGCAGCAGGTTGGCCGACTGCCCCCCTCCCCAAAGGGTGGCAAAAACTGCGGAGGTGGTCGGCCAAACATTGCCTCATAGGGCGTTAAGCCTGCTGCTGCATGATATGTGGTGTTATAGTGATACTCGGCCCAACTTAACAATTGGGCCCAGTGCACAGGTTGTTGAAACGCAAATAAACGTAGATACTGGTTAATACAATGATTGACCCGCTCAGTCTGTCCATTCGTTTGTGGATGGTAGGTCGAGCTAAAATGGAGTTTGGTGCCGTTTGTCTTGAAATATGTTAGCCAGAATTGACTCAGGAAAATGGGATCCCTGTCCAAAACAATTGTTTCGGGTAAATCGTGTAGTTTTCCACAAAAATCCCAGAAAACTTGAGCCACCGAAGGTGCTGTATAGTGTGTGGGCAGTGGAGCGAAATGAGCCCCTTTAGATAGTCGGTCGACCATCACTAGTATGGTTGTATAAGATTTGGATTTTGGAAGGTGGGTAATGAAATCGATAGAAAGATCCGTCCAAATCTTAGTGGGAATTGGAAGTGGCTGTAACAAGCCATAGGGTAAGTCATTGCGATCTTTACCTTTTTGACAAAGGTCGCAATGTTGCACATAGGCATGAACATCGGCTGTCAATCCTGGCCAGTAAAAATATTGTGCTAATCTTTTGGCCGTTGCGGTGACGCCTGAGTGTCCACCCGTGCGTGTGTCATGAGCCTCGCTTATTAAAATGGTGCGTAGAGTAGATTGCGGGACATATAACTTGGCTTTATAGAATATTTTTCCTCCTATCATGGTCCAATCGGGTATCGAAGTGGGATTGGTGTTCAATTGATGAAGTATTGTCCTACTCTTGGTGTCCGATTGGTATAACTGTTTTATGTCGTCAAATAGTGTTGAGTAACAAAATGAAACATTTTGTAAGGTTGTGCAAAAAATGTCCACAGGAGTTTCATATTTCCGGGAAAGAGCATCAGCTGCCGTATTTTCCTTGTCGGGGCGGTATTGAATGGAGTAATTAAATCCTAACATTTTAGACAAGAATTTTTGTTGTTCCGGCAGTGTCATGACCTGGGAATTCAGGTTATGAAGCGTCTGGTGGTCTGTTAGTATGGTAAAAGATACTCCAATTAGGTATTGTCGTCATTTACTGACCGCGGTGGTGATTGCCATTAACTCCCTTATGTACATGGATTTGGCTTGGTCCTTAGGCGACAGTTTCTTACTAAAATATGCGAGTGGGTGCCCCTTCTGTGATAAAACTGCCCCGATGCCACAATTAGATGCATAACACTCAATGGTGAAGGGTAACGAAAAGTCTGGTAATGAAAGGACCGGAGTTGTCATTAGAAGTGTTTTGATTTTCTGAAATGCTTGTTGGCTGGCTTCTGTCCATAAAAATCACTCTTTTACGAGTAAATCGGTGAGGGGCGTTGTCACTGTGGCAAACTGACGAATAAAGCGTCTGTAATACCCGGCTAGTCTGAGAAAAGCTCGCAATTGTTTTTGGTTTGTTGGTACATTTGGAGGGTTTTAACGAAAGCTTATGGTTTTTTAAAAGTTGAAAAACCTCGTCTAGGTGTGACGCGTGAGCCTGTTCCGAATCACTATATATGAGAATATCATCAAAAAATATGACTACAAAGCGTCGAAGGAATGGCTGAAAGATGTTGTTCATTATGACCTGAAACGTAGCTGGGGCATTTTTTAAACCAAACGACATTACTAGAAATTCATAGAAACCGTTATGGTTTCGAAAAGCTGTTTTATGAATAACCTGTGGATGCATACGTATTTGATGATATCCAGAAAACAAGTCAAGTTTAGAAAAAATAGTTGCCCCATGTAATTCGTCCAGGAGCTCGTCTATAGTCGGCATAGGAAAACTATCATTTGCTGTTAATGAATTTAATACTCGATAGTCAACGCAAAACGCCAAGTACCGTCTTTTTTTAACTAGTAAAATTTGAGAACTAAATACTGACGTACTTGGGCAGATTAGACCTTGGGCTAATAATTCGGCTATTAATCTTTCAATTTCATTCTTATGATAATGTGGGTATCGATATGGCCTGACTCTGGCCATTGATCCTTCCGTAATTAATGGTATTTTATGGTCAAATGGCCGAATTGGGGGTAGACCCATTGGTTTGCCAAACAGACTTTGATAGTCAATTAATAATGTCCGGATCATTGGATTTTGGACATCTGAAAAATCTGCGTGTGGTTTTGAATTCGATGTGTCCATGGTATCGGTTTGTAAACATAGCAACATGGATTCAATGGAATCCTTTGCCTGAAGTTTACAGATCTGGGAGGACGATATTGACCCTGGATTTAAGAACCGTTCTCCCTTCAGTTTACAGAGGTTGCCTTGATATGTGAACGTCATTTTGCGGGTAGCGTAATCTGTGGTAATGGGATCTAAAGTTTTTAACCAATTAAAGCCTAAAATAACGTCCGCCCAGTGTAGATCCACAATATATAAGTCTACTATAAATGAAATATTTTGTATTTCTAGAGCTACCTGAGGGCAAAGTTTTTTGCAAAACATATTGTTGTCGTTTCCCACATGTACTTTAAATGGTGGAATAGCACTAATGGGAAGCTTTAGGTACACGGCGGATCGTTTAGTGAAAAAGTTATGTGTGATGCCGTTGTCAAGAAATATGTGGACAGTAGTGTGACCTATGTTTCCCTGGGACACGTAATGACTTTGATGGAAAAGTGCTCATCAACGCGTTAACACAAATTTCAGGGTCTCCCGAATCGTCCAATGACGGTGGGTCGTCAGTTAGTGGTATAGTGTTATTTTCTTCCAATTCCTCATGTTCGCCTTCAAAAAAATATAGGGTTGATTTATTTTTACATTTGTGTCTCGGTGTATAGCGTTCCTCACATGTAAAACATTGGACCCGCTCTCGACGACTCTGAAACTCAGTGGGTGACAAACGTCAGACCATTATTTTATCGTTGCGGTTTTTAAAATTGGTTGTTTGAGTGGTGTTTTGGGACCCAGACCAGGTCTGATTTCCCGGTCCTGTCGTCCTGGTCGGCCAATGTCGACTCGGACGAGAGTCGTCCACTATTTTGTCTTCAAATAATTTTGCCATTTTAAATGCTTCGTATAAGGTTGCCGGATGGTGGGCAATAACCTCGCGACGAATATGTGGTTTTAATCCTGCGATAAAATTACGGCGTAATATATCTTGTGACAATCCGTCTACTTGACTAGCTAATGTTTCAAATGTATCTTGATAATTAGAAACAGTAGCATGCTGAACTAATTTCATGAACTTACCCATAGGATCCTCGTAATCTGATGGCCCAAAATGATCCATTAATGCGTCTTTGAATATTTTCCAATCCGAACATAAGTCATTACGGAGCAGCCCTTAAAACCATTGCGAAGCGGGCCTGTCTAAATGCATAGAAGCAATGAATACATAATCAAGTGGGTTTATATTGTAATACCTGAAATATAGTTCGGTTTTGAAGATCCAGTCTGTGGGGTCTCCTGTGGCAAACGTTGTGCAATCCATTTTTGTTGGGGTCCGATTATGTAACTCTGGCTGCCCTCCTATGTTTCCCAGGTCCTGGTAATTTGGCGCTTGAGTACTTAAAGGCGGAATTACATGGCTGGATAGCGAATTATTGAGTTGGTGCGTCTTAATTGGTTCTGCTTGTACAGGCTGTGATCCCAATACACTCGACTATGATGTGGAAGCCTGGAGATCAATAATCGGAGCACGAAACCGGGGCTGACCCTCCAAAGGGACAGATGTCGTCGAGAAAGGTGTTGTGGGATGAAGCCCGTGGATGCCGTGCAGTGGCGATGATGATCCAACGGCATTTTGTGGTTGAGCCTGAGCCAGCGGAAGAACTTCCGTGCTTTTTGGGGGAGCCAACGATCGCACGAAGGTCTGTAATTCAGAACGTAAATCTTTGAATTCTTAGTAGAAAGATTGATGAGAGTCCTTTAACTGCTCTTGGTTCTTGCGGAGGAGGTCCTATGAATCCTTTAACTGCTCTTGGTTCTTGCAGAGGAGGTCCTGGTTTTGCTGCAGTTCACATGAGAATCGTTCCTGAGTGTGGTTGATGGAATCACACACCAAGGTATGCTGCTCCATGTATTTCGCATGTCTTCTATCAAGATCGGCCCTAGTCGCCGGTGCGTGGATGGAGATGGCGTCGGCGTTTGACGGCATCGGCAGCAACGCGGCGGTGTTCCCCTCCAGAGAGGATATCTCGACGAGAGCACCAGTTGTAGCGGCGCGGCAGTGGTCGGCAGAATCAGCCATGGGCTTGAGGAGGAGAGAGATGAAAGGTTCGAGGAGAGAGAAGAAATGTTAAAGGAGAGAGATAGAAAATAACAGGAGAGAGAAAACATACTTCATTATTGCATAACAGTCATTACAGCATTTATATCTATTTATACTAATCCCCCACCCACATTTTGACCGTTACCCCTCAATACCCGTTAGCCATCATAATGGCTACAATATGCCACCCTACTTGCCACCACCATAGGAAACCTTGACACTCACAATTGACCACGGCCGACATGCTGCCCTGCATATGTAACTGCAGGCTGTTGCCCTATCGATCATCCGCCTCCATGACAGTACATCAATAACCCCATATATAGCCTCTGCCTTGCTCTGGGCCGCTTCATAGAAATTAGAAACACATTTAGGCTCCGTTTGGGGGGACTTATTTCCACTGGTCAAGCAGTCATGATCGCATGAATCAGACCTTAATTAAGTCCTAATTCATGCGGTCATGACCGCTTGACCGGTGAAAATAAGTTCCCCCAAATGGTGCCTTAGAGGACACAATGAGGAGCTCCGCTGCACTCCACCCTGCGACAAAAATCCCCCCAACACCGTGTATGCTTTCCCGTGCTCCAATGAAGACGCCGACACTAGCAACGATTGTTGACAGATCTCCAAAAAAAAAATATTGTTAGGCGGATTTTACTTCTAAGCCTTGACCAGCAACGACTGTTGACAGATCTCCAAAAAAAGAAAATATTGTTAGGCGGATTTTACTTCTAAGCCTTGACCAGCAACGACTGTTGACAGATCTCCAAAAAAAGAAAATATTGTTAGGCGGATTTTACTTCCAAGCCTTCGTTATAATTGTTGGTAGAAAATGGAAAGCAAAAAGGGGATAGAAGGGTATGGTGATTTTACTGCTTAAAAATAGGGAACAAAACATTGGACTTCTATAGCCAATAGGGAAGTTACTGAGTTACTTACGCTATTAAAATAGTCATAAGTGCTAGAATACTAAACATTGTATTTAGCTGTTACATTTAGAATTAGAAACATCACACCTAATACTAAATAAATGTTGTTTTATTGTCAATGCTGATTTACGTTTTACACCCCCTCTAAATCGGCATTGTCCGTGATACCTATCTTCTTCCTCAACTCCTGGAAACGATCGCGAGGTAATGGCTTTGTCAAAATGTTACTTCAGACTTAAAGGTTTTATCAAGATTAACAAAATAGGCTGAGTAATTGACCATGTGACTCGAGCACCCACTGTCTATGAACCAAAGAGTGGGTGACTCATCGGTTTTTGTATTCTTACAAGCAAACAAAAATTGTTCATCACTAGTTTCAGTGAACTTTGTTTCTGATTTTACTTCTTGTTTAGGTTTGAACCAACAATTTTTTTCTTAGTGATTTTGAACTTTGCATGTTTTACAACGGAAAAAATAATCTTTGGTGACGTGATTTTGCTTCTTACAAATGATGTAGCTTAGGCCTGTGGGTGACATTTATTTATTTCTTGAAAACTCTCTTTCTTCCAATCTCCTCTATTTTGGGGTTTGAAAGATTTTATGACCTATTGATTTCTTCTTCTCCTGAGATTTGTTTTAAAAAACATTTTTGTTTGGAACGCCTTTTCTAATCCCGAGTTTTTACAGAGAAATAAGTATTCATGGGATTGAAGAGACCCAAGCAATTCAGTCAGACATTAATTCATTGTCGTGAGATCGAATCCATGTTTACTGAAACAATATGATTATAACGTTGGCATGGTCAAGTATCGGAGAATCTTTTCAATGATCTATGATTCTTCCAGAACTCCCCCAAGAGCTCTAATCTGGTTTGTAATATTGATTAGTTTTGCAAAATACTCTTGTGATGTTTCTCCCTCCATCATTATTGCACCAAATTGATGTCTAAGGGTTCAGATTTTAATTTAAGTACCTTTTTGTTCCCATTGTACTCATCTTCAAGCTGTAGCCATGCTTCATTGGAAGTTTTGGAACCTATAACTCTAGGGTAAAAGTTTGTGGAAATTGCTTGCCGGATAAGGTGTAATGTCAATGCATCATTCTTACTGTCTTCTTTGCTGAGTTTTGGTAAAGTGCCTTCTGCCGCTTTTCTTGACAGGATGCCATCTTGAACAAGCCCCCAGAGATCTTGCGACCTCAACATTGTCTTCACATTAAGAACTTCGTCCACTTTTATGCTCAAAATTAATTTGTTTCCTCGGTGACGGTTCTAACCATTGTCATATAAAACATGTATTTTACGATGATGTTTTTGTCCAAACTCACCCAAGCAACAATGTCCTGCCAAAGAATGTGATTATTATCACTCTTTGCATTATACCATCCGTGATCTGAACCTCCTATGTTTAATGCTTTGAGCATGCACACGGCTTACAGTAACATATGCAAATTAATTTGAAACTTTAAAATGGCACCATGAGCAAACTAGTTTGAGGATACCTAGGTTATGTTTGATCCGGTGGTAGTGGTCATGAACACAGTGATTCTGAAACGTCGTTTGTGAATGTCCGATCTCACCAAAAAATCTTTAGAGCCCTAATTAAGATAAAGGACTTAAGGGTCAGTGCAAGGGCACCAATAACATAGGATTTGACTAGACTCTTCAAACTCGATTCGAAAGGAGACAAATATTTCTATATTCTAAAGACCTCAATATAAAAGAATTCAATGACCGACTCTCTCTAATAAACCATAGTTGGATAGTGACTACTTAACAGTGATTTTATCAATTCCTCAGTATTAATGATTCATGCATGTAAAATTAGGGGTACAATTCGGGTTGGTTCGGATCAGTTCTATCCAGGATCAAGAACTGAATCATATAGATTCAGTTTCGACTTTTCGAAACCGAAACCGACTCACGTACTCAAGGTATAGAACCAGATCCAAATAAAAAAAACTCGGTCCATTTCTCGATTCCACGCGAGCATCATAATATTTTTTTATATAAACTTATGTGTTAATAAATATTTCTAACTATTATATTCATTTGAGCAAATAATATAATCTAACAATTGTTTGTTTAGAAGAACAAAAAAAATTCAGACACAATCTTTTTCAATTTTTGTTAACATATTCTTAGAAAAGCAAAAAAAACTCATACAATGTCATTAATAAATTTTTTAATACAACATTATTACACTTATATTGAAAAGACTATAGATCCGTAAGAAAGATAGAGCTTTTAAATTTAAGTAAACCTAAACGATTTTAGAAGGCTTATATTGAATCAAATAAGGTTTAGACGGCTCATATTTTTATACTTAAATTTAATAATTCGGCTCTCGGGTCTGTTACTCGGTTCTAGGTACCCGAATAACATAACTGAGAACGGAACCCAATGATCGGTTCTGAAAATTTTGAACACAAAACCAAACCAAACACATGAGAACTGGCCCAAATCATTTGATTCGGTTCTCAATTCTTCAGTTATTTTTGTACACCCATATATAAAAAATATATACACAATTCCTCATCAAATATAAATGAAAATAAAAAATAGAAATAACATTTTAGCCTAAAAAATAATTGTATTTAGCAAGCTTCCCAAACAAAGATAGGTCTGATACAAGTAAAAATCTTGTTCGGAATGATCGCGAGAAAAGAAGGCATAGACAAACATAAATTAGAATCGGAAGGAAGATAAACTATGCCTTCAAAACAAAGATTCTGTTTTAATAACATTAGTTTCAATAGCGATTAAAATTATATTCAAAAATATCTCAATTCTAATTTTTTCTGATTTTTTTTAAATAACATTTAAGTACTGTATATATATTTATACATTTATAGACATAAATCATAATTTTATTTTTATATAACTTCTATTAATTAAATAAAAATAAAAAAAATATCAAATCAATCTCTTTTGAAAAGAGAGGAGCTCTCAGGGTCAATTCCAAAATACAGAAAAAAAACTAATTTTAAATGGGTCATTTTTAAAGGACAAATCTCTATTAGCAGACATTTTTAATATGTTATTTTTGTCTTTTTTGAAGTGTTATTAGTCAATAGAGATGTACTATTAACATTACCCTTTTTAAAAGATGAAAAATCAATTGTTAGTTGTTACCAAACACTCAAAGTCCAAACTGATTAAAATGGAATAGATGCAAAAGGAATACCAAACCGAACCAAAGTGTGCACATCCAGTTATAAGATATTTGGCCAGACAAGGAACCTAGGAAAAGAAACTGAATAGTTGACCGAAGGATATTTTTCCCTTATATTATATATCTACAAGAATAATTATCAAAATTTTCCAAAGAAGTTTAGCATATAGATAGATTGCACCACCCTTACTTTTAAAATCACAAAAATCACCCATGAAGTCACTTTCTCTTAACATTCACCCCCTTGAAGTTGAGAGAGGGAGTATTTTGTGGATGAATGTTACCAAATGTAAATTTTAGGGAGAGGGTTGATATGAAATGTAAACTCCAAAATAAATTTTTGTAATTTCAAATGTAAGAGATGTGCAACCTGTAATTTAGCAAATTTAGAGACGTTCCAGTAAATGATCATGTACGTATATCTATATACCTGTTGCACAAAAAGGTGTTTTTCCCTTATAGATCACACACACACGAGTGACAGTGCACGGGGAGTCCCCCGTGCCCCGCACGACCGTACATGTGCTGCGGGCCCAGGGCAGGCTTCGCAGCGGCGGGCTCCACCCACCACCGGCCCATAGAGGCAGACTCTGCCCGCCCCCGCCGGTTCTTAAAATCGATATATTTTTAATTATGTTATTTTTTTAATTTCTTAAAAAATTTTAAAAAAAATTATATATATTTTTTGCAATAGTTTTATATATTTTTTAAATTATTTATTTATTTTCTTTAATATAAGTTTGAAGAAATGAAAAACAAACTTTTTTTATTATAATTATTATATCTATCTATCAAAAAAACAGAATTAATAAAACTTTTAAAAAACATTTATAAAACCAAGCTTTTAAAAACGGGACCGGACCGGGCCGGTCGGACAGGTCGAACCGCGGACCGGGCACCCAGCCGATCCGGTCCAGATAAACAAACCGCACCCTCCAAGGACCGCTCAAGAACCGTTGAACCGGGCGGGCGGACCGGTGGGCCGGGAACCGGGCGCGGTTTCACACATCCGTGTCTTTGGCCCGCCCGCCATTAAATATTAGAAAAAACTTTAAAAAAATAGGGTTTGTTTGGTTTTAAGCTGTAATATATTATATATTATGAGCTTACTTTAGTAGAGAATCACCAGGCCATTTGGTTTGTTTGGTTTTAAGCTGTAATATATTATATACATATCAATATTAACGTATATGTAAAATAATTATATCCAATTTAATATACATATCTATATAAATATTAATTACATATTTTGTTAGATATATTATTATATTAACACATTAAATTATCTTTTTAAAATTAAAATTTATATTTTTTAATATATACATACATGATACATCTATCCTTCAAATAAAATTTACGTTCCGTTTGACATGGCAGTGACGGTCATCAATATGATGGTTATGAACCGTCGTTCTTGTTCTTGAACGTCCGACCTTATATAAGAAATTTCATACATTTATGTTCGATTTTGAATCTAAAATTTATAGGTAAATTTGTAAGATAATCTTAATTATTTTTATTTTCTATATATATATATATATATATATATATATATATATATGTAACGGTTCGACCCCGGTTGAACCGGTTGGACCGGTTCGACCTTGAACCTTTCCCTCCGTCGATTCGATGTTCGGTCCGATTTTCAAAACCTTGTATAAAACCGTATTATTTATAAATTGGAAACATTTATCTTTATACAATAATATTATATAGACAGGACGCTCCAGGTAGGCGGGGTTGAGATCCAGAAGTGGGCTTCGGGCCGGCGGCTTGAGTCTGGGGGGCCTTTTAATCTTTTATACATCGTCAAATTTAATAGGTAAATTGTCTGTATAATTATTTACAGCTGGCTGATATTTCATGAAAAAGTTTCACTCTTAGAAGGGTAAAATTATAATTTCACTTTGTAGGATAGATTCTATAAAATTTATAAGTTTAGAACACTCTGCTATCCTAGGTTTAGAAGCTCTATGAAAATCTAGGACGGTCTATATTGATTGAATGATATATCATTGATGGAACGGCTGTGATATTATAACCGGCGACCCTATTGATGGGGTTCCCTTAGGCCTCCTTCGGCGGGGTGGCCTCCACTGTGAGAGGCGATTTTTTTTAATTGTCAGGAACAGCAGAATCACTTCCATGCTTTACCAAGAATGGTCCCCCACCGCCATCAGCAAAAGGACGACGGAGGCGTGCTCCGGCGAGGGACAGAGCAGCTATAGGCAGAGAGGAAAGGAGCAGTAGCAAGAGAGGGAGCATGTTATTTTGATGCTTTACTGGACCGGTCCAGCTGGACCGGTCCAGTTGTTTTTGCCTTTTTTATATAAGCTTGCACAGACAGAAGGGATATAAGCCCGATAAAAAAAAAAAAATTCTAACCTAACCGGCGGACGGCTGCAAGAATCGGGAGAGAAGAGGGGGAGAGAGCGGCGGCATCGAGAGGAGGAGCGGCGGCTTCTTCTCCGGCGACATCAAGGAAGAAGAGGAGCGGCGGCAGCGGCACGGGAAGAAGAAATCGGAGAGGCTAGCGGCGGGCTCTTCTTCTCCGGTGGCAAGGAGGAAGGAGCGGCGGGCGGATCCTCTCCGGCGAGGCCCGATCTTGGGCGGTGCTTCTTCATCAGGCGACAGCGACGATCCAGCGGCTTCGGCGGGCGGATCTTCTCCGGCCAGGCCCGATCTTGGGCGGTCTTCTTCTCCGGCGACAGTGACCTTGGTTCTTCTTCTCCAGCGGCGGCAAATCGGGAACAGCGCCATCTTGGCTCGTCTTCTCCGGTGGCAAGGAGGAAGACGGGGCGGCGCCATCTTGGGTTCTTCTCCGGGTTCTTCGGCGACAGCGGTAGATCGAGCGGCGGCAAGTGGAGGTTGATCCTGCAGGCGAGCGGTGGTCGACGGAGGCAGCGGAAGATTGATCGGAGTTCCGATCTAGTGCACGGCAGCGGCATCGGCTCCATCTCCGGTGTAGGAGAGGGGAGATCCACGGCAGCGGCGGGTGCGGGTTTCTTCCTTCGGCGGCTCCGGCGATCCAGCGGCGGCGGCGACTCCGGCGGTGAAAGAGAGCATAAGGCTGCGGTTCCTTCGTCTTGAAGAGGGCAGCGGTTTTCTTGGCCGGACGGCAGCAGCGCGCTAGGGGAGTTTTTTCTTCCCTCTTTCTTGTTCTTGCTTTCCTATTCTAGGTTAGTGTCGATCCGAAAGGATCGTTGAGTGCTCTGTGTTGTAATAGAACCTCTATTTTGTTTAGTGGATCCGGCGCGCTCTCCCCGTGGACGTAGGAGCTTAACTCCGAACCACGTATATCTCGTGTCGTCTGTGTTGATTTTGTGTTTTGGAATCTCGTACTTGTATCCTTCCGAGGATTGTTTGGTGCGCGCCATTATTTGCTCAAATTTTAGCTTCCGTTGCTATTGTCCGCGACGAGTTCCGTACTCGCGGACCGGTGCCAATTGCACAACAATTGGTATCAGAGGCAGGTTCGTCCTTCGGACCAGTGAGCAAATTCAATGGCGGCCAAATTCGAGGTTCCAAAATACGATGGGCGGATCGATTTCGGTCTTTGGCAAAAGCGCATAAAGGCCGTACTCGTTCAGCAGGGTCTTCACAAGGCACTCCTTGGAAAGGAGAAGGCTAAGGTGAATGACGACGACGAGTGGGATGAGCTGGACCTCAAGGCCATCAGCACCATACAGCTGTGTTTGGCAGACGAGGTCATGTACAACGTTATCGAGGCGGAAAATACGGTGGACTTGTGGAGGAAGCTCGAGGAGCTCTATATGTCTAGGTCGCTCACGAACAAGCTGTACGTGAAGAAGCAGTTGTACAGCTTGAGGATGTCCGATGGCGCGCAACTGTTGGATCATTTAAATGTGTTCAACAAGTTGGTATCCCAGTTGCGCAGCATGGATGTGAAGGTCGAGGAGGAAGACCAGGCTCTTCTCCTCTTGTCCTCACTCCCGAGGTCGTTCGATCATTTAGTCACCACCATATTGTATGGGAAGGATACACTTAAGATGGAGGAAGTGGTGACGATGCTTCTCTCTAATGAGAAGAGGAGCAGTTCCGGATCGAGTGCGAGCGAGGGTCTGCTCGTGAAGAGCAGAGACCCATCCCGAGGTAGATCGAGAGGGGGAGGCAAGGAGGATGGTCGACCTAGGTCCAGGGGTAGGTGTCATTACTGCAAGGAGGAGGGGCATTGGAAGGCCAACTGCCCAGTGAGGAAACTCAAGGGCAAAGAGCCTGTGCCTCAGCAGGCTGCAGTGGCATCAGAGTGCGTGAGCGATGATGACATTTTACACGTTTCACAGAGTCACGATGTGGTAGTCGGGACCTCAGATTCCTGGATCATGGATACAGGATGTTCGTTCCACATGTGCCCGAACATTGAATGGTTCTCCAGTATTAGGCACTGTGGAGGTGGTCGTGTTCGGATGGGGAACCAGTCAGAGTGCGAGATATCAGGAGTCGGGAGCATCAGGATTAGGATGTTCGATGGAGTGGTTAGGACCCTCACCGACGTTCGGTATGTGCCTGAGTTGAGGAAGAGCTTGCTTTCTCTGGGCACTCTGGAGGCTGCCGGGTATTCTTATACCAGTAGCAGCGGGTATTTGGAGGTCAGGAGAGGCGCGCAGACAGTCTTGAGAGGAGAGCGTTTTGGATCGCTCTATAGACTTATTGGCACCACGATTGCCAGGGGAAATGTGAGGAGAGAGGTCGGACCGTCTCTCGAGCTACAGGATACAGTAGCGTATGCATTTCAGGCGATCTCCTCAGATCGTGGTTCCTTCGATAGAGCTTTAGAGAGCGGAGACCGTTTTCAGCGAAAAACTAGGAAGGACCAGCGGAGGAGAAGGGCAGGATTCGTGGCAAGGGCGTGTGCGCGTAGAGAGGACCTTGACGGAGGTAGAGTTTTCGCAGCCGTAGAGGAGACGGGTAGAGAGTCATCTCAGGAGTACCCAGACACCGTGAGAGGAGCCGTCAGGCTCAGAGGTCTCACCGAGGAACTTAGGATCACTCAGGAGAAGGTGGAGTTGCACAGTGAGAGTTCGAGTGCGATTCGTCTTGCAGTAGACCCGGTCTATCGTGCAAGGACGAAGCACGTCGACGTGCGTCACCGGGAGTTGAGGGAGTTCGCTCGAGGTGGAGGCGTTATGTTACGGGAGAGTTCTACGGAGGAATGCGTTGCGAGCATGCGAGAGAGATCAGTGAGGCGAGTCAAGTTTGACTTGACTCAGACTGATGCACGTTGATCGTGGCGGCCCCAGGGAGAGGGGGCTTGTAGTCGCCAGTAGGGGTCTGTGTGTTTTAGGCGGTATTAGTGTTCATGAAGCATCAAGGTGGAGATTGTTATTTTGATGCTTTACTGGACCGGTCCAGCTGGACCGGTCCAGTTGTTTTTGCCTTTTTTATATAAGCTTGCACAGACAGAAGGGATATAAGCCCGATAAAAAAAAAAAATTCTAACCTAACCGGCGGACGGCTGCAAGAATCGGGAGAGAAGAGGGGGAGAGAGCGGCGGCATCGAGAGGAGGAGCGGCGGCTTCTTCTCCGGCGACATCAAGGAAGAAGAGGAGCGGCGGCAGCGGCACGGGAAGAAGAAATCGGAGAGGCTAGCGGCGGGCTCTTCTTCTCCGGTGGCAAGGAGGAAGGAGCGGCGGGCGGATCCTCTCCGGCGAGGCCCGATCTTGGGCGGTGCTTCTTCATCAGGCGACAGCGACGATCCAGCGGCTTCGGCGGGCGGATCTTCTCCGGCCAGGCCCGATCTTGGGCGGTCTTCTTCTCCGGCGACAGTGACCTTGGTTCTTCTTCTCCAGCGGCGGCAAATCGGGAACAGCGCCATCTTGGCTCGTCTTCTCCGGTGGCAAGGAGGAAGACGGGGCGGCGCCATCTTGGGTTCTTCTCCGGGTTCTTCGGCGACAGCGGTAGATCGAGCGGCGGCAAGTGGAGGTTGATCCTGCAGGCGAGCGGTGGTCGACGGAGGCAGCGGAAGATTGATCGGAGTTCCGATCTAGTGCACGGCAGCGGCATCGGCTCCATCTCCGGTGTAGGAGAGGGGAGATCCACGGCAGCGGCGGGTGCGGGTTTCTTCCTTCGGCGGCTCCGGCGATCCAGCGGCGGCGGCGACTCCGGCGGTGAAAGAGAGCATAAGGCTGCGGTTCCTTCGTCTTGAAGAGGGCAGCGGTTTTCTTGGCCGGACGGCAGCAGCGCGCTAGGGGAGTTTTTTCTTCCCTCTTTCTTGTTCTTGCTTTCCTATTCTAGGTTAGTGTCGATCCGAAAGGATCGTTGAGTGCTCTGTGTTGTAATAGAACCTCTATTTTGTTTAGTGGATCCGGCGCGCTCTCCCCGTGGACGTAGGAGCTTAACTCCGAACCACGTATATCTCGTGTCGTCTGTGTTGATTTTGTGTTTTGGAATCTCGTACTTGTATCCTTCCGAGGATTGTTTGGTGCGCGCCATTATTTGCTCAAATTTTAGCTTCCGTTGCTATTGTCCGCGACGAGTTCCGTACTCGCGGACCGGTGCCAATTGCACAACAGGAGCAGCCCTGTAGCCAACATGGATTTTTGTTATTAGAGGAAGATGAACAGTGGCAAGCTGGAGGGGTAAAATGGGCACATCGAATATAACACAATGACAGCTTGGCACTGTATATATATAAATTCTTGTGAACAAAAGCTGGAAATAATAATAGTAAAGTTTGAAGGATTCCGTCATGCTTTGCATATGAGCTCAAGAGAGCAACTCCTCAAGATCAGTATTGCAAATCTCACAGATTTCTACACAAGCAATAACAAAATATTTCCATAATATGTTTTCGCTCCGGAGCGACTAAAGAGGGGTCGTTCGTCGATTGGATACAGTAGCGAAGGTGACCGGGTACCTGAGATTGGCCGCCGCCGGCTAGCCCATGGAATATTTCTGAGTCCAGCTCCTTGCAGTTGTCTCATATTTGTTCCGATCCGTCTTGTACATGTGCGCGATCTCCGGAACCAACGGATCATCTGGGTTCGGATCCGTCAACAATGAGCATATCGAAAGGAGAACCTGGGCACATTCAACAAGTTCAAATCAGCTTAAGTTGTAATACAAATACTAGAAGATGACAAAGTGGATTGGAAACCAAACCTCAATTCATCCAAAAACTAAAATTGTTCATAAAACCGGCTCCCCATTTTCTGAGTTACAATGACCAAGATACCCCCAAATCTTTTTAAATATAGATGGACTAATGTGAGGGTAAAATGATAAGCCCCAATGTTACCCCCAAAGAAAGGGTATTCCTTATACACAGTAGTAGTTAAAGGGTCCCTCCTGCACAATATTTGGCCGACGATGCTAGTTTTTCGGTCGTTTCAAGCATTCCTGGTACAGTGTCTGTGTGGTAGTTCAATCACAACATAATTTTTACTTTATTTTTCTCCCATTTATACTCTTCTAATTTATTAATTTTTTATTAATTTTTTGCTTTAATCTGTCCTTTTATATTTATATTTTATTTTAAATAACTTTAATTTGTTTAACATATTTTATTATTTGTTTTACTTTATTTATTTGTATTTATTTTAATGTAAACTTTGTAGATAATGATTTAATAAAAAAATTTATTGGATGACTTCCAATGAGTTTTATGGCAAAATAAGTGTGCACGCGCTCGTTACTTTTAGTAGTGCCCTACTCCCACTTCTCATTCAGCTTCTCCACTTGCTTCTCTGCAGCATTTCCTAGCTGAAGTGCTGAACCTCCATCCTTGAAGCCGACCTCGCCTCCAGCCCTGAAGCCGACCTCGGCTCCGTTTGGGGGGACTTATTTTCACCGGTCAAGCGGTCACGACCGCATGAACCGGATCTTAATTAAAGTCTGGTTCATGCGGTCGTGACCGCTTGACCGGTGAAAATAAGTCCCCCTAAACGGATCCCTCGTCTAAATTGGAGAATCCACCTTCGTTGAAGTTACAGCTCATGTTTTTTCTTCCCTGAATCCCAATTTGTAATATAGAAAATCTGAGATTGATTTTGTAAAATAGAAAATTTGAGACCTAATTAAATTCGGCGACACTTTTCAGCTTTTCACGAGAATTATCATGCGATAACCGGTCTAGTTCTCACAAGCGCATAACTTCCTAACTTTGAGCGCATTTCACATTACCAATTAATTCATCCACAAGCTAGCTAGGAAGACAGCGACATTTCAATATTGACGGGCAAACGACATTTAAGGCAAGCTATGAAATTTAGTTATCAAGCTAAACATTAAGCATAAAAATATTTTAACGAAACTCGAGCACGGAGAGTGGTGAGGTATACCCTGGACGGTTCTCAACTGGAGGAGTAAGAAGCTCTGGAATCTACTGAAAATTGCTAAGCTAGCAGGCCGGAAGTTCGCGCCACACGGCTGGAAAGGCAGATATGGGCGTAGTTTCCGTCAAAGTCGACGGAAGGAGCCGCAAGAGAGATCGTTGGTATCCAAGAGGGGAACTGGCGTTGGCCGCGCCGATTGGTGAGGGAAGACACGGTGGCGTCGAGCAAGCAGGGGATGTTTCTCACGGGAGCGAAGTCGGACGAGGTTGGCGGTGCTGGACGGAACCGACCGACGATCAAAATGACTCATTCGATTCTTTTCCAGGCTGGGTTTATCGTGGGTGGGGGCTTGAATTAAATAGAAAGTGTTATGGGTTCAGTTCTTCTATTAAAGCTCATTAATTAGAGAAAGGGGTGACTATTACAGTTTAATAGAGGAATACGAATGATAATTAAAAGAAGACGTAACCCCCACCGGATCAAAGGACCGCCAGGAATTAATTGAGGAGGGGACTTTCAAAGGTGGTTGGCTTATATGATTATAATGGGAGTAAAAGAGGGCATTTAAATGAGGATACAGAGGGACACCAGATTATGTTATATTTAATTCTAAAAAACTTAATATAAATATTGTTATTTTCAAAGCTTGCATTAACTGTCACTTATCTAATTTGACAAAACTTTGCATTCAGGGTCTCGTTGACTGGTCACACCAACAAGCCAAACAAACATGCGCAGCTGACAAACGCGAAACAACATACATGCGCTAATAACATGCGCAATAATAAAAATAAACGTGCGCGAAAATATGTGTGACTCACATAATAAAAAGTGGGAAATAAAATATGATTTGACTCAGATTACATCAAAATGTGGGATCATATAGATGACAAAAAGTGAATCATATAGATTGCATCAAAATGTGGGATCGCACTAAAAGGTATAGGGGTATGCCTTGCATTATGTTTATACATGAACAATGGTCAAACTTTATATATACTACTTCATCAATCAAATAAAAGAGTACAAATATATAAGAGAAGAGGGAGAGACAAAATCATATACAATAGATGTGAGACTAAAGGAGAAAGAAGAAATGTGTCTATAAATGGGCATTTACATCATTTTCCCTTATATCTTCTAACACTCCCCCGCAAGCTGGAGCGTACAAGTCGTAGGCACCAAGCTTGGACAAGAACTGGTAATACAATTTCCGAGGTAATGTCTTGGTAAGGATGTCAGCAACTTGACCAGAAGCAGGAACATGTTCAAGTTTTAGCACCTTTGATTGAACATTTTCTCGAACGAAGTGACAATTAAACTCAATATGTTTAGTCCGCTCAAGGAACACAGGATTCTTTGCAATATGTATTGCAGCTTGACTGTCACAAAACAACGTTGAAGGTGAGGACAATTCAACCCCCAAATCCATTAGAAGACTTTCAAGACAGGTTAGTTCTGATGTAACAGCCGTCATCGCACAATCTCGGCCTCAACAGACGAGCGAGCAACCACCGTCAGCTTCTTATTGCATCATGTGATAAGGTTTCCTCTAAAGTATGTACAAAAAGCAGCAGTAGAACGTCGAGCATCCAACGAGCCCACATAATCTGCATCAGAGTATACAATAAGAGAGGGGGAAGATGGCTTATACACAAGTCCTTGCCCAGGAGCAGTCTTCAGATACCTGAGAATGCGTTCCACTGCCTGAAGGTGAGAAACTCGCGGAGTATGCATAAACCGGCTGACCACACCAACCGCAAATGATATATCTGGTCTCGTAACTGTTAGGTATATCAGTTTACCTACAAGACAACGATAGTATTCCGGATTTGGAAATAGAGAATTAGACTCAGATCCCTGAGCACACAACATATGGTTGACTTCCATCGGGGTTTTCGCAAGTTTGCAACCCGAGAGATCAACATCTTTCAGAAGATCAATGCAGTACTTACACTGGGATAAGACAAGACCATCAGGGCGCTGTGGTACCTCTACTCCAAGAAAATACCGAAGATTTCTCAGATCTTTGATTTGAAAGATAGAATTTAAATGTTGTTTAACATGTTGTATCCCAGTGGAGTCATTACCAGTGATCAGAATATTATCCACATAAACCATAAGTATTATAGTAATAGTTCATTGATGACGAGTGAAGAAAGAGAAATCTGCCGAAATTTGTTTGATGTCAACCTCACAAACGGCCTTGCTGAACTTTCCAAACCATGCCCGTGGAGACTGTTTGAGACCATAAATAGATTTGTGAAGTAAACATACACGAGACTCCCCCGTAGTCTCAAACCCGGGCGGTTGATGCATGTACACTGTTTCAAGAAGATCGTCATTCAAAAAAGCATTCTTGACATCCATCTGATGGAGGGGTCACTGGCGATGAACAACTAAGGATAGCAAGACCCGAACCGAATTTAATTTTGAGACTGGGGAGAACGTTTCTTCATAATCAAGGTCGTACTGTTGAGTAAAATCTCGTGCCACAAGCCGAGCCTTTAGGCGATCAACTGTCCCATCCGCGACATGTTTGATAGTAAAGATCAACTTGTAGCTAACACAACTGTGACCAGGAGGAAGAGGCACAAGATTCCAAGTGTGATTACCACACAGAGCAGTCATTTCTTCATCCATGGCGGCACGGCACCCCGGATGCTAAAGGGATTCCTATACAAAGTTAGGTATAGAGATAGAGGAGAGAGAGCAAAGGTATGAAGAGGTGGAGAGATCCGAAGTAGAGAGACATAATTAGCCAAGAAATGAGCCGTCGAGGGAGATGCCGGATCAACAGGCCGCGAGATCACACCGGTAGAGGAAAGCTGTTGCAGGGCATCTGGACGTGGAGGATGACGAGTGTATACTTCAATGATAGGAGGTTTGGAGGGAACTGGTTTGGAGAGGACTGGTTGTGGTGTAGGAATCGGAACCAGAGGAGGCGGGAGAAGTGGTGGAAGCGGAGACGTTACTGGAACTGTGGACCGAGGTAGCGGAGAAGGAAGAAGGGGATCAGAAGGACTGGTGTGATATGGTTGATCTTCATGAAAGGAGACATCAGCAGACACAACCACCTTACCAGTGATAGGATAAAAGCAGACATACCCCTTCTGAGTGCGGGAGTACCCAACAAACATACCTTTGGTAGCACGAGAGGCTAGCTTGTCAGTGGAAGGACCAAGGTTATGGACATAACAGGTACACCCAAACACATGAGGTGTGAGAGAGAAGAGAGTCGTGGATGGGTAAAGGAGAGTAATGGGTGTCACAAAGTTGAGGACAAACGAAGACATGCAATTGATGAGGTGACAAGCAGTAGAAACTGCAAAGTTTCAATAGAGAGGAGGAGCCTGCATTTGGATCATGAGAGATCTAGCCACATCAAGGAGGTGGCGATTTTTGCGTTCTGCTATGTCATTCTGTTGAGGGGTATATGCACACGAAGTCTGATGCAGAATACCAAACTTAGCGCATAGATTGGAGAAGGTGCAACCAGTATACTCGCAAGTATTGTCTGTACGAAGTGTTTTTACACAGGTAGAAAACTGAGTGCGAGTTTCTGTAAGAAACGTATGGAATGTAGTTGTGAATTCGGTAAGTTTCTGTAAGAAACGTATGGAATATAGTTGTGAGTTCGGTACGATCACGAAGTAAATATAACCGGGTAACTGCGAGTAATCATCTATAAAGGTAACAAAATACCGATAACCAAAAATACTAGGGACCTTATAGGGCCCCGAGATATCAGAATGTACTAAGGATAAAAGAGCATCGCTCTGAATACATGAAGAAAAGATACACGGTGTTGTTTACCAAAAATACAAGATTCACAAAAAAACTCTTGAAGAGAAACAGTAGGAAGAGCTTTCTTGAGAATTGGAAGAAGGGCATGTCCAAGATGACGATGTCAATCAGTGGTGGAGACGGTGGTGTGAGCTGCGAGAGGAACATCAAGAAGATACAGCCCGTTAGACAATCGTTCTCTACTAAGTATATTTTGCGTTAGTCGATCTTGCACAACAAATGAAGAGCGTGAAAAAGTAACACAACAATCAAGATCTTGTGTGAGGCGGCTAACAAAAAGTAAATTAAAAGGAGAGCCCGGAACATGAAGAACCGAGGATAAGGAGAGGGAAGGAGTAAGAGGCAGATGAGCAGTGCCAGAAATCAAGATCGTGTCACCATTAACCACAGTGATGTGCCTGGGGTAAGCAGTATCTAAATATTTAAGCGGCCGCGACGGAGAGAGATGATGTGTAGCATCCGAGTCCACAATCCAGTGAGAGATGTGTGAGAGGCAAGATATACCTTCATTGGAGATCGAGGCCACGGAGCCAAAGGAGCGACTGATTGCCCCTTGAAGCTGATGGAGTTGAGCATGTAACGCAACAATATCATCACCAGTGGCGGAGGGAGGTGTGGGAGCGACCATTGCAGTAAGGTGAGGGGGTAGGCCATGTTTGCGGTAGCAGGTGGCCTCCAGATGGTCATCCCTGCCGCAGTAAAAACACTTACTACGGCCACCACGACCGCGTCCCTGAGACTGGCGACCACCACGAGCCGGTGGACCACGAGTAGATGAAGCGAGAGTGGCCACGGGCTGCTGAAGGAGAGCGGGAGAAGAAGACAGTGCATCTGGAGGAGTAACTTTTAGGAGCATCGAGTACACATCTGAGAGGGATGGAGTAACAACGGATGATAAAACATGAACGCGGACACTATAAAGATGTGAGGGAGCACAGGCCATCATCATAGCAATCCCCACTGTTTCCTTCTGCTGTCGTTGAGTTACCAAGTCCGTGGTGGGAGGCTGATGCTGGATCAAAGCCTCAACAAGAGTTTTAGCCGGCGCAACAAAAGAGGTGATGTCTCCAGTAACTCCAACATCGAGGGACTGAAGATCAGTAAGAATGTCAAACAAGTGTTGAAGACTGCCCTTCCCAGAGTAGAGAGAATGAAGATCGGTCCACATAGCGTGAGTGGTTTCATGATACATAGTCATACGATCGGGCTCGGTGTCCGGAGAATTGAGAAGCCAAGATTGAACTCGTCCGTCGTCATGGATCCACTCATCAGTGGGTTCAGTGGGAGGAGGCCTGGTGAGATGATGAATGAGACCTTTAGTTTGTAGCACAGGCCGAAAGGAGTGTACCCATTCCAAAAAATTTTGATTGCCACAAAGAGAAATAGTGCTTATGCGTAGCTCATCCCGAAGCTCAAGAGGAGCAGCACGAGGAAAGCCTGGAATAGGATAAGAATCAGCAGCAGTGGTGAAATCTGAAACCATATTACTGGGTTGCAACTAGCCACAGTAATCCGGCGGTTAAAAGGCATGCGGTTAGCCGAAAAGAACCAGCAACTAGAAGAGGTCGTCGGAGGCAGCGACTAGAAGAGGTCGTCGGAGGAAGCGACTAGAAGAGATCGAACGCGACTAGACGAGATCGTGCGGTAAGCAGCGACTTCTGGGCGAGTCTAGTCGCAACGGACACTAGAGAAGCCGAAGCGGAGAAAAGAAGTCGGCAATCCGTGACGGTCAGATCGAGGCCACCAACCCGGCAAGAACAGACCGCGCGGTTAAACAGACCGCAGTTAGCAGCAAGGCGGCAAAGCGAGGACGAGACCAGTGAGAAGAAGAGATTGGCAAACAGGCAGAAGACCGAGTGGTAAGAAGCAGGCCGCAACAAGAGCAAAGGCTGGGCGGTTAGCAGCAGACTGCACCGGTTAGAAGCAAACCACAACAAGAGCAAAGGCCGGGCGGTTAGCAACAGAACGCACCGGTTAGAAAAAAAATAGGAGGCCGCAGCGGACAGAAACAAGTCGCAGCGGTGAGAAAAATTGGCTAGACGGTTAGATCTAACTACGGGAAGAGGGAAGGCCGCAGCGGATAGAGAGTAGCACGAGGAGGATAGAAGAAAACAAACCGTACGGGAGTGGGGTCCACGAGCCAAAGAGAGGAAGGCTATAAAAGGGCGTAGAAGAGGAGAGGAGGTGGATCCACGAGAGAGAGGAGGAGGCGGTTAGAGAAGTAGAGAAACCGCAAAACCGAGCGGTAAGCAGAAAGACCAAGCCGCCCGGTCAAACTGGAGTACTGGGCGGTTAGACACAGGCCGGATCGTTTCCTCTGATACCATGTAGAGAACAATGGGCAAACCTTGTATATACTTCTTCATCAATCAAATACAAGAGTAAGTACAGATATATAGGAGAAGAGAGGGAGAAAGAATCCTATATAATAGATGTGGGACTAAAGGAGAAAGAAGAAATGGGCTTATAAATGGGTCTTTACATTATTTTCCCTTATATTTTCTAACAAACTTAAATGAGGGTAAGATATACTATGACATAGCAGATTGTGGAAGTCTCTAAAAGAATAGAGAGAAATCTTGAAAATGGCAAAAGATTCCGGAATCATGTTAGTCTTGAATCATGTAAAATGCTCTAGAATATTATAGAATTGTGAAGAGATTTCTAAAATATTCTAGAAGAGTGTAGACTAATTTATAATTATGAAGGGTGCAAAACACAACTAAGGGCGCACCGCTCAAAGTTTGAGTGCAGGTTAAGCACTATGTCTGTGACTTCCTGCTCACAGCTTGTATCAGCTATGATACAAGTATTGCAACAACAACTTTGTTTGGAAAGTTCAGGGCTACTTTGCGGTGTTTTGTTATAGAAAACAAAGTAATCGCTAATATCACTAAGATGGAGATGTTGCCCATTAAGTGTATTGCCAATGATAACGAAGCCATGTAGGATGTTTTCAAATAATATAGCTTTTTTTCTCGTGTTTCTCCAAATAATATAGCTTTTTTTTCTCGTGTTTCTCCGGTCTCGACAAATCAAAATAAAAATACATTGAATACAGATTCTGGAGGAAGCAGCCCTACTATAGCATTTGCAGAAATGTAATTTAGTAGCTTAAACACGAACTGACAAAATACATTAGAATGGATTCTCAAATGACACCTAAAGAGCGCTTTTTATTGTTTTCACTAAATAACAGGGCATCAAAGCACGCATGCTGAGAGGATATGAAGATGGGCAAATTATAATCTGTGTAAATATCTATAATATTTGGCTACTAGGTCCAATATCTAGTTATTTCAAGCAGAAAATAGCAGAGAGCTGGCATTTCCTAGTACTAATAACACCATTAATTCAGACATCCAAACTATTAAATAAGCAAGAAGGAAACTGAGTAACAAAAAAAAGCAAGCACAAGAGTAGTTGGCTAGAATAGCAATAACCTTGGATAGGGTCAACGCAGGACTCCACTGCTCCTTCAAAATGTCAAGGCAAATGCTTCCATTGCTATTGATATTAGGATGAAATACTTTTGTCCTGAAAGCTACCTACAAAAACCAGGCATATTGCTCACAAAATAATGCAGATTTAGACAAGCTTAAATGTATAAGAACATGGAGTAATTTGATGGCTAATGCAATATCCGACTTAACACTTCAACACCATAGAAAACAAAAAAAGTTTTGGACATGAAAGAGCTTTAATATTCCGTACGACCCTTCCACTTTAGCAGGTAAATTATTCAAATAATTTAGCAACAAAAACAATCAGTTATACTGGATGTTCATGTTAAATAGGAGGCTACTACTGAGGGACACGAATGCCTTCACACAAAGGAAAATGGACCCTTTAAGTATGAAGACCTAAAAACTTAGAGGCTGCTTGTTGGGCATGCAATCTCGTAAATCATTCTTCAAATGATCCCTTTGGAAATGGTGTTTATTCTCCAAATGATCTCCTTGGAAATGGTGGTAGAACACGAAGAGATGCACATGCATTAAGCTCCCGGGGACAAGAAGAAAAGGACAGGTGAAGATGTCAGTAGCAGCTCTTGAGAGCTGGCGAGGGATTGCAATGATAGCACATTGCAGTCCTCATCAGAAGGAAAAGGCACATGTGAAGTAGAATGTGTGCAGCTGTCGTTTGTGGGAGAGGATAGCAGAGAGGAGAAAGGAACACAACTCTTGGGTTTTGCAAGTGAAAGACTAGCATTCTTCATGAATTAATAACCGGTTAACAAAGAAAAAAAAAGCAAATGAAGAAGATACATGACGGGATCAATAACCGTTAGTTTTGGCCGCATTATCGATGGAGAGCTGGTCACCTCTTGGTGAGACCCATCAGGGGTATTCGCATGCGGAAGCATTGACTGGATCTTCGATCCGATTCCACGAGCATGTTCGGAGTGATGCTTAACTATTTTACATGTATTTCCATTATTTTTGGACAATTATTTAGTAGTGTGATCGGAAACTGGGTGTAATGGTCAATCATACTCATTCACACCGTGTTTCTTAGTTAATGTTAATATATATTTAACAGGTTGTATTTAATAGGATGAAAGAAAAATAGGAACGAGCGATTCATCATTTTTTCCCGACCACAGGGTATCAGAGGAAGGGGTGATACGGTTAGGTCGACGAGGCGCGGACGGCGTGTGATGCGGTTAGGGCGAAGGGCCGCAGACAGCGTGCGACACGTCGGGCTGTGAACGACGGATCCGCTGGTTCCGTTGCCGCTCGATGGTGGATTCCTCCGACTGGGATCTCTCTAGTGCTCATTCTTCTTCCTCCAGTGTGGGCTTCTTCGGTGCTTCTTCCGGTGCGTGCTCCCTCCCACAAGGGCTTCCTCCACTGCAGGCTCCAGGATATTAAGTGCAAGCTTCCTCTCCTCCGGTTGGGCGGTTGTAAGCCCGGCTGTCGACTGCTCCTTGTCGGTGACTGTACCTGGCATTGGTGAACCTTGGAAGGAGAGATAGAGGACGTCTTCAAGAAGTTGGGCCTTGCGGAGGTGTCCACGCTGTTGCGGGTGTTGGGCGCATCACACTGACTGACAAAGTTGGAACTTCCACCTATTGATCCGAAGTTCGAAGGACCGACCACCTACCAAGGTTGGTCCCGTCGCATGAAGAAAACTCTTGCCGCGAAGAAAGTTGGGGGTTTCTTGATAGGGGACTTGCAGAAGCCAGACGACACCGCAGGGGGAGATGAGTGGGAGTCAACTCACATGATGGTGTTCATGTGACTTCTCAACTCGGTAGTCCCATCGATTGCCGCCACGGTGGATAGCCTGGAGACGGTCATGGAGCTTTGAGACAAGCTGAGGAGTACATATGATGTAGTGGGGAATACTCTGAGGGTCTTTCAAGTCAAGAGAGAGATCGATGACACCATTCAGGGAGAGAAGACGGTGCAGGAGTACGCCTCGGCATTAGAACGTCTTTGGGTGGATTATGACCACGCTTCTGGTGGGATGAGTTGCATCGACTCATGAGGTAGGGCCTCTAAGATCATTGTGGAGGAGAGGACGATGAAGTTCCTAAAGGGGTAAGATGGCCAGTTCGATCAGAGAAGAACCCTTCTTCTGTCTGGGACGAAGATTCTGACACTTATCAAGGCCACCGAGGCCATGATCCAAGAGGAGACACGTCTCCAACTCCAGTCTGGGATAGGATGGTCGATCCACTGTAGTGAAGTCCACACTAGCAGTTGTTGGGTCTGATGTTAGCGGACCAAGGAAAGATACCCGAAAGTGCTACAACTACGGGGAGGTGGGTCATCTGAGGTATGCCTACCCCAAATCATCCAAGGAGGGAGGTCTAGGTGGTGGAAGAGGACGTGGTCATGGACGTGGTCGGGGTCATGGTGGACGAGGGGGCTATCAGGCAAATCTAGGCCTGACTGGAGCCAAGGTGGACACTGGTGTTATCTACACCGAGGAGGAGAAGACGGTGCTAAACATGATGAGCATGATGGAAGCCATCAAGAGGAAGCAAAATGGTGATGGAAGTAGAAGTGGGATAGATGTGGCATTCACCTCAGTTATGTATGTCCACCCAAGTGACCCAACAGAAGGATTTGATGGATCTTTGCTCTCGCAGCCATAGCTCCCTCAAAGCTATCTGATGGTTCGTCAATTCAGGTGCATCGCAACACGTGACTGAAGATGCAGGTGAGGTCTCCTCCTACACACGCCTAGCAGCCGCTAATAACATCCAGACGGAGGATGAGACTTTCCAACCAGTGGCTGGTAAGAGCACTGTCAATTGCACAAGTTTGGTAAAACTATCCAATGTCTTGCATGCTCCTTTTCCAGTTAGCTTATTATCCATTAACTCCATTATCATTTAACTAAAATGTATTGTTTCTTTTGATATTCCCAAGATGACTTTCCAATAGAAAGGGACGAGACGGATACTTGGGACTGAGACTTGGCATGATAGACTATGATATCTGAACCGGAAAGGATTAGAAGCAGCTCTTATATCTGTGGCAGAAAAGACAAGTTGGGGGACAGAAGATGAGTGCAGAGGATATGTTGCTACTACATTATCAGTGATTAAGACGTTCTTCATTTAATACAATCGCTAGGTTGTTTCCTTCTGTTTTTGAAAAAGCAAATAAAATCAAATTAGTATGTGATACTTGTGACTTAGGAAAGCTTACTAGAAGCCCTTATGTTAGTACGGGCCGGAGGAGCCATTCCCTTTTTCATGCAGTGCATTCTGATGTATGAGGGCCTTGTGCCATAATTTTTTTGAATGACTATAAATATTTTGTAACATTCATCGATTGTGTCTCTCTTGTCACTTGGTTATATCTCAAGAAAAACAAAATTGAAGTATTTACTTGTTTTCGAGACTTCCACAGACACGTCCAGACACAGTACAAAACTGTGGTAAAGGTTTTGCGATTGGATAATGGAATAGAGCACACTAATAAGATACTAGAGGAGTATCTAGCTGCTCATGGGATACTGCATCAGACCTCTTGCGTATACACACCGGTCACCTGCGCATAATGAAGAGGCGGAGAGGAAGAACAGACACCTTGTGAAGGTGGCAAGGAGTATGATGCTCCGTATGAAGGTCCCTCGGAGCTTGTGAGGATATGCGGTGTTGACAACGACACAACTGATCAACAAGATGTCGTCCAAGGTTCTAGGGCGAGAGTCTCTGTGTTAGAAATTGTAGGGACATAATGGGGAAATACTTCCACTGAAGGTATTTGGTTCAAGTAATACGTGAAAGACAATAGACCGAGTGTTGGGAAACTTGATGTGAGGGCAGTCAAGTGCATCTTTGTGGGTCACTCTCGTACTCAGAAGTGGTACATGTGCTGGAGTCCAGTGGAGAAGAGAGGTTTTGTCAGCATGGATGTTCACTTCAGAGAGCTGGAACAATACTATCAATAAGAGGGAGCTTCACTTATACAAGAATTGCCAAATGCCAAAAATATAAGACGAGAGGGAGAGAGTTGGTGACAGATCTAGGACAAAGGTAGGGAGAATCGGTGGAGGATAAACAGGAGGGTGATGAGGAGATGGAGGAAATCAGAGGGGTTAGGCCTATGACTTAGGGGGAGTTACTCACATATAGTAGGAAGGGGAAGCAAACTGCAATACAAGTATTTGTTCCCACAGTGTCAGTGCATAGTCCATTGACTACAATGTTCCCTTCTCCTGGAGCACCTCCACCTCCACCATCTTCAGGTGATATCATACCGCCCACTTCCCTGACTGTGACGTTCCGAAGGACCACTCGCAGCAATGCGGGAAATCATCCGGATCGATATGGTTGAGATTTTGCTTATTTTGTCTCTTATGATAATATCTCCTCTTCTCGTGAAACACTCATTGCATCATTAAATAGTATTAGTGTACCTAACAATTGACAGATTGCTAAAAACGATCCAAAGTGGAAAACAACAATGAAGGAGGAGAAGAGAACCCTTAAGAAGAACAAGGCTTGGGAGCTGGCGCAGCTACCGAAGGACAAAAAGGTCGTCGACTGCAGATGGGTCTTCACCGTGAAGCAAAACCCCGATGGACAGGTCGAGCTCTACAAGGCCCGATTGGTTGCAAAGGGGTATAGCCAAACCTATGGAATTGATTATGATGAGACATTTGCACCCGTGACAAAGATGAGTACCGTCAGGACTCGGATCAGCTTGACAACGAATGGTGGATGAAAGAAGCATCAATTGGATGTGAAGAATGTGTTTCTTCATGGTGATCTAGCTGAAGAATTGTACATGGAAAATTGGAATACGACCAGGGTTTGGCAAAACTAAGACAGAAGGTAGAATCTGCAAGTTGAAGAAATCCGTTACGGAACTACATGATGTCGAGCCACCATGGCGAGTTTACATGCGTTGGGAACGGACATCGGAAGGACCCACCGAGCCCACGGAGGAGATCACGCCTTAGCCGTTACCTTAGTATTTATTTTCAGCATTTATGTTTTATTTTCAGCATTTATGTTGGCGGATTGTTTGCGCTGCCTTTATGTTTTTGCTTTTATGTTTCGCACCCTGGATGCCTATTAAGGGGTAGCGTCTGTCGTGTTGTATACATGCTAGATGAATTTGAGTTTTTCACTCTTCTCTCCTAACCCTAACCCTCTCTCTCTGTCTTTCTCCTCTCTCTCGGTCTCTTCCCGACCCGCCCCCTTCCACCGCTCCTTACCCTAGTTAGTACCAACTGGTCCGACCTCCGTCCTGCTCGTCGCAGGCCGCCGGTGATCCTCCGCTCCCTGCCGCCAATCCCGCGAGCCGCCGCCTGAGCCGCACACCCCGCTCCGCGGTTCCACACCCGTGCTTTCCGTGAATCCCGCGCCGCGCCTGCCGATCTCGTACCGCCAGCGCCGGATCTTCCCGCACCGCGCCCTCCGTGTCGTGCCGCCGCAGCGGCCCTGTGACTAATCTGTGTCGCCCTCCTGCACACCCTGGGCCTCCGTCGTGGCACCAGCCACCTGTTCCACAGTCGAAGCCCCAACGGATGACTCTAACGAGGCCCTCCTCCGTCATATCGATGCACAAGAGTCCCTCGTGGCCTCCATGCATGCCTCCCTCCTCTCCACGCACGCCAAGTTCGACGCCCTCCAACCTCCGCTGCCTCTTCCGCCAACGGATCCGCGGGCTCTTCCACCAACGGATCCATCCTCAGAGTGGCACCCTGTCCTCACAAAGGAGACTCCGCAGCCCCGCTTCCTCTAGGCCGCCCAACCCTCTCCCTGGACCTTCCCACATTTGTCGGGGTCAGCCCAATTGGGTGGATCGCCAAAGCAGAGCGGTACTTCGACCTCCACCACACTCCCGAGCAGGACAAGGTCTCAACCGCCGTCGTGGGACTCAACGGATCCGCCCTTCATTGGGCCCGGTGGATTCGGCAGAACAACCCGACTATCTCTTGGTCGGAGGTCAAACAGGAGATGATCTTCCGCTATGACAACCGCTACTCAGGATCCTCCATCGAACGACTGTGTGGCGCACGCCAAACCGGTGCAGTAGGCGAGTACATCGACGAGTTTGTGGCCCTCGTCACCCATGTTACGGGCCTACCTCCATATTGTTATCTCGGCTTCTTCATGCAGGGTATTTTACCCAACATCCGGTCCCGGCTCCGCACTCATCACCCTCGGACGGTGTCCGAGGCCCTTGACATGGCCTGCCTCGTGGAGGCCGATTTGTCATCTCGACCCCCGCCAGCTCCGGGTGGACCTCCACCAGGGGGTAACCGTGGCGGACCACTACTCCAGAGCCCCATGGCCCTGGGGCCCCTCCAGCCGCTCGGCCAGGCCGTCCAACCCCCCTCAGCGAATCTTCAACCGCAAGTTTGACGATCGTCGTTGCAAAGGGCTTTGTTTCCGATGCCGCCAGCCCAATTCCCCAACAAATGTCTGCACGGTCAAGGATTTCTGCGCCATCATCGGCGACTTCGAACCGGAGATCACTTTGACGGATTTTGAGGATCTCGAGATCACCGAGGTTAACCCCGTGGTCGCCGTCGGCGCCGGCCATCACAGTTTGGCGCTCCATGTTATTTTGTGGGCGAAATTCCATGGCCCCAAACCATAAAGTTGGCGGGCAAGCTTGGCGACCGGCACATTGTCATCATGGTGGACAGCGGGACGAGTCATAATTTCCTCTCCGCTCAACTGGCCCAACAGCTCCGTCTTCCAATGGAGCCTTCATCAGACTTCACTGTCAGTTGGGTGATGGTCGCCGTCGTTTGACCCAGGGGCATTGCCCGTACGTCTCACTCTCAGTGGGCCCTTACTCTGTGACGACGGACTGCTACGTCTTTGGTCTTGGCGGGATTGACGCCATCCTGGGAGTGGGGTGGCTCTGCACGCTGGGTAACATGCGAGTCAACTAGAAGACTATGACGATCTGGTTCCTCCAAGACGGTCGGGAGTGCTGCCTTGTGGGGGATGTCGCCCTACTTCGCTCCCCTGTCTCCTACCGCACGATTCAGAGGACTTCGGACGTCGATTTTTCGACATGGCTCTGGCCCATCTCGATTATAGCGTTGTCGGCCCCATCACCACCACCGGCCCTTCAGGCTCTCCTGTCCGAGTTTGCGGACCTCTTCACGACACCATTCAGTTTGCCGCCGGCTCGGTCGCACGATCATGCCATTCCTCTTCAGTCCGGCATATCAGCAGTCTTGGTCCGGCCATACCGTTATGGACACGTGCAGAAGGCCAAGAACGAGAAGCTCGTTCGCGACATGTTGATGGGGGGCCTCATCTGCCCCAGTGCGAGCCCTTTCTCTAGTCTGGTCCTCCTGATTAGGAAGAAGGACGGTAGCTGGCGCTTCTGCGTGGACTATCGGGAGCTCAACAAAGCCACTGCCCAGACAAGTACCCGATCCTTGTGATTCAAGAGCTTTTAGATGAGCTCCACGGCACGACCGTCTTCACCAAGCTGGACCTCCGTGCTGGCTACCATCAGATTCGCGTCTGGCCGGACGACGTCACCAAGACGGCCTTTAGGACACATGACAACCACTATGAGTTCCTGGTTATGCCATTCGGCCAAACCAACGCGTCAACCACCTTTCAGGCCACGATGAACGACAGTTTTTGCCAGGTACTTCGACAACACGTTCTTGTTTTTTTTGATGACATCTTGGTCTACAGTCCTTCTTGGCAGGAGCATCTTCAGCACGTCCGTCATATGTTGGTCACTCTACGGCACCACCACCTTAAGCTCCACCCAACAAAGTGCTCTTTTGGGGTTCCGGAGGTGTGCTGCCTGGGACACACCATTTTCGATGCAGGGGTCGCAATAGATAGCGAAAGATCGAGGCGGTCCTCCAGTGGCCAACACTGTCATCTCTCCGCGATGTCCGCGGGTTTCTGGGACTGACGAGGTACTACCATCAGTTCATTCAAGGGTATGGCCTGATCCCTCACTCAACTCCTAAAGAAGTTTACCGAAGGCCCCTTCGAGTGGTCGGCGGCGGCTTCCGCTGCTTTTGTCGCTCTTCAGCAGGCCTTGGTTCGTGCCCCGGTGTTAGCCATGCCAGCTTTCTCCCAGCCCTTCCTGGTGGAGTGTGACGCATCAGGCGCCGGTGTGGGAGCCGTACTCATGCAGGTCGGCCGCCCTATGGCCTATTTTATCTGCGCCTTCTCTGACACTATCCGCAACTGCTCCACCTACGAGAACGAGCTCATGAGTCTCGTCCTCGTAGTTCAGAACTAGTGCCCCTATCTCCTGGGCGACGGTTCGTGGTCCGCACCGACCACTACAGTCTCTGCTACCTTCTGCAACAGAAGATTGCTATGCCCGGGAAACAGGTGTGGGTGGCCAAGCTCCTAAGCTATGACTTCAGCATCGAGTTCCGCGCCCGGGGGACTTTCAGAGATCACATGATTCCGGACAAATGTGATCCCCGCACATTTTCAAGTTAAAGAGAACTTCGAAAATATCCAATCTGGCCACGGAGGCTGCGATACGTCTTTAATGTTGGAGAAAACTATAAATTCCTCTAAGTGGGCTATAGATTGGGAATCACTTCTTCAGACAAGGGTCACTTCAACAGCTGTGATCGCTATTCCTGAGCTAGTGATGTCTGCGGACCAAAGTTATCAGGATTGAGATCCTAGATGAGATCATTTCAAGGTAGGATCAGATCGGATAGTAGGGTCGGATCGAGGATCGCATTACAAAATCTGGATCGTAGGATCGTAAGATGCTTTGATACGGATCGCGATCCTGACAACCATGCTGCGAACAAAAAATCCCTGATACGATGTTCAAGGGAGATGTGCGGAAATGCTCTTCCTCTCGGCATAAGAAGATGGTTGCAAAGAAGAGCGAACAGAAAAAACCGCCCGCTGCGAGAAAAAGAAAAGCCTGCGGACAGGCCTGGCGTGCCCGCTGAGATCTCCCCAGAGGTCAATAAATTGCACAGGACTGAGGTCAACATTGGTGTTGACAAGTTAAGAGCGCAATTCGATACTCTGAATGCAACAGAGACTACTGAACCCGCGAAGGACCCGCCCAAGAAGGATGTGGCAGAAAGGTAGCGGATGCGCTGCCCATGACAAATGAAGAAACCATCCGCCAAGGTTTGAAGGACCTCGCATTTTCGGCGGCGGCTAAAAATAAAAGACCATCAAGTTGTTATTGATGCCAAAAAGGATGAGCAAAATAAAAAGTAGTCTACTACAGAGACCAGCTTGAGAGAAAAGGATAAGAGGAAGAAGAAGAATGAGGAGACCGCATCGAGTAAGGATTTCACCCCCAGTGGACCGGTGGTGTCTCTAGAGAACACCCAAGGACTTTGGATGAGTACATGCCAAAGGAAAATCCTTCCGCAAGTGATGCTAGTTCTCTTTTAGCATTGACGAGTACTGCGACCTCCTTCATCCATAGCTGGAGGGGGGAGCTGGAGTAAGAGGGCAGTCCTTCGGGAGAGAAGGAGGGCGAAGAACTCCGTGACCTGGCGGAGCATAGCCTTGCCGGGAAAGAAACTGGCAAGGAGGTTGATGCGGGGACAGCAACGAGGAAGTTGAGGAGGGCCAAGGCTGCAAAGGCCGCTATGACAGCTAGTACCGTGGGCGGAGCAGCCAGTGAGGAGGCTTTGAACAAGGCTGCCTTTGATCTCCTTAAGGCCGCAGATATGTTGAGGACAGGTAGGGTTAGTGTGGACTCTAACAAGAGACCGTCACTTGAAATCCCTCTAAATTTTTTTGAACCCTTCAAGCCTTCTAAACTTTCCAAGCGACCAGAGGTTATCATCATCTCGCTAAATGGGATTATCCCGATCAGTCATGAACAGTTGAAGCGGAGCGAGCAACCACATAAATAAAGACTCACGCTTATGGACACTGAGCAGCGAAACTCCTGCCCACCCAGCTTTAATTGTGATGACCGCGAACATAAGTGAAATCGAGGAGAGCTCATGATCTCGCGTTCTCCATTAGATAGATATAAAAAGTATATAAGCTTTTGCCTACATTAAATATTATATTGTTTAAGGAATAAAACTTTTTCACTAACCTGATTTACCTAACCGCAGGCACAGTGTCCGCGCCTCCGCCTCCCCTTTCCCTGGTGAGGATCTTGACCCTGTTGATAGAAGAGATAAGAGAAGAAAGGGCCAAGGAGAAATCCTTAGAGAAGGTGATGCAGTCTGTTGTTGACCGCATTAATTACATGGATGAGGATATCTGGTATTACCGGAATAAGAACTCCTCGAGTGCTAAAAACGAGAAGCTGAAGAAAGGCGGCTTGGCCTCTTCGAAAGCGCTCCATCGATCGATGTGACTAGGGTGGCCAGTTCAAATGTAGCTTCTGGCCGAATGTCAGAGCCGACTATCGTGGACATCCCCCTTGTCCCTCTCAGCCGAATTGAGAGGGATGTCAGGCGGATTCACCGATCTGTCCACATTGCGACCTGTTATCTTTCAATGGATTTTACCTTTATCAACCAGGTGCACGATGATGCGACTTACTTGGGAAAGGATGGGCCGCGGGAATAGAACTTAGGCCGTAAAATTCTTAATATTTATTATTTGGACTTGTAATATTTATATGTCAGACATATTCTTGATATGTGGACACTGCGGATTGTTGTTTGCACTTTACTCTTCTGAAAAATTTGCTCTGTTGAATTACTTATTTTTGTTTGAATGTTGCGATTTTGATTTATCATGAAATTATTGAAGATGCTTGTGTTTTGTACTTAGGATGTTTTGGAATGGTTGTCCATGTTTATGTGGTTACTCTATAGAGTCCGCGCAATTAACCTCTGCCCCCAAAATTCTATAAATAACGAATCTTTCGGTTCACAATTCACTTTTCTTTGAATGCGTCGATAGCAGAAATCAAGGCGATCAAAAAGGTAGTGTTCGCACAAGTGAGCATCGCGAAGTCTTTTGTGGTTGCTGAGCCGCGGGAAGAGTTTTTAACTTGGGAGTTCAAAAGCTTTTTGAAGAATCATATGAAAAATACTCAGTTTGTTGTGCGGTAACGGCGAGAAGACGAGAGGATTAATACTTCCTATGACGATGAGATCGCCGCCCTGATGGACCACAATGGGGCTATCCCCGATTGACCTAGGATGGAGGTTCCCTATCTTTTGGGAGGTTGTCGAAATCTTTAACCACTATGGGGCTATCCCGGGCAGTTACCGCCAAACTCCATAGCATCCATCTACTCTTTTGTAATTTACCTGCGGGTAGAAGGTGTCCTCTTCTCTTTAGATGTCTTCAGAAGACTCTTCCTTGTCCACTCTCTGAAGGAAGAGAAGAGAGCTGAACAACTCAAAAGACTTTTATACTTCAGAGCTAGCGAGCCGAAGGTCTTGAACCTGCCGAACAAGGTCCATAATTGGACGGATAAATTCATGTTCTTTCGTGGCGACTTTGGCAGGCTCAATACCAGACCGCAAACTCGCGAGGGATTTTTCAAGCCTTCCACCCTTGGGGAAGTTGAGTAAGAGGTCATCAACTTCCTCGGGAGCAGAAGCCTTTGATATTGTCTACTACTTGCCCAGTGACGATTAAGGCAGCTCATCTCTAGCGGATAGCCGATCGCAAAATTTTTTGTTCTTTGATTTTTTTAATTTTCATTGTATTTTTATTTATTTAATGGATACAACGAACGGAGAATTGTGATTGTTCGTCGCCCCTCTCTGGTCTATATATAGGAGTAGAGAGCTCCATAGATTGAGATTGAAAGTTAAAGCAAAGAAGCCTTGTTTTTGATCATCTGGTGCTAAAGCCAAAACTCCCAAGTGTGAAGCTTGGACATCCCATCAAAATCCTTGCTACCGGCCAACATCATTCCTTCCTTTCCCCTCAAAATCGAGCCCCCATTATCACCAGCTGGCAACCCCACATCCCAGTAATACAGTTGGAAGCCACCATCCCCCTCCCACCTCCACCAACCGGCAACCCAAAACTACCCCTCCAACCACCGGCCAACCACCCTTCATTCCCCTCCACATATACCTCCAAAAATAGTCTCTCATCTCCTCTCCAAATCCCCTCCATTTTCAGTTTCGGGCGATCATCGAAAAACATTCCTGGCAACCTCTGGTAAACCACCACCTCCCTTCAAGTTTCTTCTGTTTTCAGTTTTTCAGCGATTGCCGGAAAATACCTCTGACCACCACCTCCAGCGTCTGCCTCCGGTTAGCCACCACCCCACCATCCCATAATTACTTAACTACCTCCCCACTACTCCATTAACTCCAACCTTCATTCCTAAATTTGCTCCACCACTCCCACTTCCACAGCCTCCCAACAATTCCTCTAAGCATCACGTGAATCCACCTCTCAATTGAACCCCAATCCCTCTCACTCAATCGGTTCCCTCACCTCCCACACGCCCAACCACACATGAACCTCCCCTCTACTCCCAACAGAGCCCTTCCCCTCTACTCCAACCGGTCTCATAAGCCTACAATTGCAGCCCCTCGTGGAACCACGCCTTCCACCTCCCCCCCCCCCCCCCCCCCACTCACTATACAATGCCGACAACCTGTCTACCTCCCTCCCCAGAGCTATCCAACCCCTTGCCGATCCCCCCTCTTCCTCTCCTTCCACCCCAATCTCATACTCACAACAACCCTCTTTTCCAGCTTCAGGAAACTCAATTACAGCCCCAACACTTGTTGTTCAGCAGCCCAGTGTTTTACCAGGAGGATGGAATCTAGTCCACTACCTGCCCCGACTCCGAGAGATCCCTCCAAGCCCTTTACTACTTTTGGCGTGCGAGTTTATTTGGTTTGAAGTCAATTGTAATTGTTGAATTAAGTGTTTATTTTCTACTTAAGGGATACGTCATTTGTAATTGTTGTTTCAAGCTTTACAATCATTGTGAAGTTTCATTTACTTATCTTTAAGAACTTTTACATATATATGATGACACGTGTTTCCTAGCTTGTTTGCTTTACCTACAAGACTGATTTAGTATTTTAATTTATAAAAGAAAAATATTGTAAGTAAACTAAATTGTCGGATGTGTCTGCATATAGAAAATACTCTTAGCCTTTCTAGGTCCTTACCCAGTATCAGGTACCCACCATGGACACATGTATTACTCATAAAAAACATTTTAAAGTAGGACTATACAGCAAATAAAATATATAGGCATGTGGACTAGACATATTGACAGGTTAACCAGCTTATTTGATGTAAAGCAGTATGCTATACCTTGGGCGGTTTGAATGGATAATCTGGGGGGAAATGAATATTGACTAGAAAAACTCCCCCTGCATAGGGACTATCTTGGGGACCCATAATTGTTGCTTGCCAGTGAAACATGTCTTCAGCTACAGGCCCTATGAGGTTTGAAAAGTTTCAAAAAATTGGCCATGCTGATTCCGGTATAAATTTTGGATTTAAAATCACAAAAAAGTTAAGTTTATAAATTGCTTTTACAAAAGATGCTGAATATTTGCGAGAAAAATCAAACCTTTTCATAAGAAAATAGTGAACATAGTATGCAATTTTTCACTGAAAATGTACATGACATTAAATTTAGTACCACAGATTATCAAGAACAAATACTAAAAGAAACTACTTAAGTTATAATTCTATTGATTTTCTTGTACATCAACGGAGAGGAGAAAAAGTAGCCAGCAACAAGCCAACAACTTTAACACATGATTTCTTAGTTCTTACGCAAACATTTGTAGTGTACTTTCATCAAATAAAACAGGCATGATAGTAGAAACAGTAGAAAGGATCGATGATAATATCCCATGTTCGCCCTAAACGGGGCATACATATATATAGGCTTTAAAAAAAACAAAAACAAAAGATATATTTAACTCTCCCCCTCAAGCTGGGAATAAATATTGATCATTCCCAACTTGTTTGTGCTGTCCTTGAAGTTATCGCTGCATAAACCCTTGGTGAAGACGTCCGCAAGCTGATCGAATGAGTTCACAAAAGGGGTGCAAATATTTCCTTTGTCTAGGTGATCCTTGATGAAATGTCTATCAACCTCCACATGTTTGGTTCTATCATTTTGCACTGGATTGTGCGCAATACTGATGGCAGCTTTGTTGTCACAGTAGATCATGATAGGGTTGTTTCCTTGAAGACCAATATCACGAAGAAGAGTCCTCAACCACAATCCTTCACAAACACCTTGTGCCATAGCCCTATACTCTGCCTCTGCACTTGACCGAGCTACCATCTTCTGCTTCTTGCTCCTCCATGAAACGAGGTTGCCTCCCACAAAGGTGCAGTACCCCGTGGTTGATTTTCTATCGTCTTGGCTACCGGCCCAATCAGCATCTGTAAACACTTCAACTTCTAGTGATTGACCGTTTTTGAAAAGGACCCCACGGCCTGGTGCCTTTTTGAGATACCGCAGCACTCTAAAGGCCGCCTGCTGATGACGAACGGAAGGAGAGTGCATATGCCTACTTAGGACTCCCACAGCATACGTGATGTCAGGGCGAGTATGGGACAAGTATATGAGACGTCCAACCAAACGTTGATATTTTGAGGCATCCACTTTTTCTCCACTAGCATCTGCATAAATTTTGTGATTAGCCTCAATAGGTGTGTCCACAGGTGCACACCCAAGCATCCCAGTTTCTTCAAGAAGATCCAGAGTATACTTTTTTTGAGAGATGAAAATTCCTTGTTGAGACCGCACCACTTCAATTCTCAAGAAATACTTCAACTTTCCCAGGTCTTTAACTTCAAATTCTTTGCTCAGTTGCTCCTTTAGGTAAGTAATCCCCTCCAAGTGGTCCCCGGTAATGATAATATCATCCACATAAACAATAAGAATAGAGACCTGGACACCCTTTCTCTTAATAAAGAATGTGTGGTCAGCATGACTTTGAGTGTATCCAAGTTGAAGCATGAACTTGTAAAAACGTCTAAACCATGCTCTCGGAGACTGTTTCAAACCGTATAGGGATTTTAGAACCCGGCACACCTTTCCTTTGGACCCTTTGATAACAGAGCCCGGTGGAATATCCATATAAACTTCCTCCTCCAGATCGCCATTCAAAAAAGCATTCTTGATATCGAGCTGAAGTAGTTCCCATCTACGGCTTGCAGCAACCGAGAAAAGCACGCGGATAGAGTTCATCTTCGCAACAGGAGCAAAGGTCTCCTGGTAGTCGATACCTTGAGCCTGGGTATATCCCTGAGCCACCAAACGAGCTTTGTACCGCTCCACTACACCATCTTGGTTTTGTTTAACTGTGTAGATCCAACGGGATCCAACCGTTCGCTTCCCTGGAGGAAGGCTCACCAGCTGCCACGTTTTATTCTTGTCCAAGGCACGCAGTTCCTCTTCCATTGCCGTTTTCCATTCAGGTATCTGAACAACCTCCTGCCATGTCTTAGGGATAATAATAGATGAAAGAGAAGAAATAAAGGCTTGATGTGCCTGAGAAAGGTGATCATAACGAATGTAGTTGGCAATGGGGTGATTAGTGTTACCCTTCTTACCTATGAGACGGGCAAGAGGAATATGGAGGTCATCATCAGAATCTGGGCTGGAGACAGGCACCGGTACTGGTGAAACATCTTCAGTCTGCACTTGCTCAACAGTCGTAGGACGACGAGAATATGTGTATATTATCGGAGGAGCGGAGGTGGAAGGAACGGGAGCAGGTGGGGGAATAGGATGAGTGTCAATACTAGGGACGGGAGCAGGTGGAGGAATAGGATGAGGAGCAACAATAGGGAGCGGGGAGTCGATCAGCTCGTCACTAGTGCTAGTCATCTCCCCTTGACGAGGATCAAAGTACGACTCCCCCTCATGAAAGGTGACATCGACAGTACAATAGTACCGACGTGTCAGAGGGTGATAACACCGATACCCTTTGGTGGTAGAAGAATAACCAACGAAAACACACCAAAGAGACCGCGCATCGAGTTTATCACGATGCAGGCTATGGACATGAACAAAACACACGGAACCGAAGATACGAGGGGGAAGATGAGAGGTATGGACAATGTGCGTTTTTTCGAGATGAGATAGGGGCGTAGCAAACGAGAGAGCACGGGACGGAAGTCGGTTAATGAGATGCGCGGCTGTAAGAATAGCATCCCCCCAGTAGGATTTAGGGAGGTGCATAGAAAGAAGTAAACACCGCGCCACCTCCAGCAACTGCCTATTCTTTCGTTCGGCCACCCCATTTTGAGTGGAGGTGTGGACACACGTAGTTTGATGGATGATGTCATGGTCCGCAAGATAGGCCCCAAAGGCACCGCGATCATCATATTCTCCACCATTATCACTACGTAACACGCGTATTTTGCCTCCGAATTGTTGGACCACCATCTTATGAAATTTTTGGAAGCACAAAAAAACGTCACTTTTCTTTTTAAGCATATAAAGCCAAGTAGTGCGGGAGTAACAATCAATGAACGTTACAAACCATTTATAGCAAGATAAAGAGAGAACACGGGATGGACCCCAAACATCAGAGTGAATAACATCAAATGGATACAGACTCGGAACAGACAAATGAGTAGAACGACGACGAACATGTTTAGACTGTTCACACGCATCACAAACAAAAGTCTGAAGTAAATGATGAAAGACAGGAAACAATTTAGTAAGATATAAAGAAGAAGGGTGGCCAAGGCGCTGATGCCATCGTCGAAGATCATCAAGAGTCGGAGATCTGGTGGAAGAGAGAGCACTGGGAGAAGACTGGTTCAGCAAGTACAGGCCGCCAACATTCCTACCACTGCCAAGTGTCCGCCTCGTAGCCAGATCCTGAAAAACACAAACATCAGGAAAGAATGTCACAGAACAGTGTAATGAGTTAGTCAAGTGACTAATAGAGAGTAAATTGCGGGGAAACGAAGGGACATGCAAAACAGAGGAAAGTGATAGGTCAGGAGAACATGGGACTGTCCCTTTGCCAGCAATGGCAGAGAGAGAGCCATTGGCAGCAATAACCTTATCACGACCAGAGAGGGGAGTATAGGAGGTAAAACCTGAGGCAGAACCGGTCATGTGGTCGATCGCACCTGAGTCGATGATCCACTCAGAAGGTGTGGAAGACACAACCTGAGCACTGGACAGACCTGAAGTGGCAACAGCAGCGTGAGAGGAAGCCGAAGTAGAGTCAGTGTGGGAGCGCAACAGGCGGCGGAAGGCCTCTAACTCGGCCGCAGACAACCCACCAGAGGTGGCCTCCGGAACCTCAGTAGAGTGTGCAGAAGACTGAATATGGTCAGCAGAAGAACGACCACCTCCACGATATCCACTTCTACCACGAGTACCAGAACCTCGACCGGATGGGGCAAGGTGCGGATGCAGGCGAAAACAGGAGTCTTTGAGATGACCTTTTTTCCCGCAGTGACTGCAAACAGGAGGGGGGCCGCGAGACAGCCCAGCAAGCGCAGAGTGGTCAGTAGTAGGTCCAAGAGTGCGGCGACGATTCTCATCACTGAGGAGCATGCTGAATGCCTCCCGAAGGGAGGGAAGAGGCTCACGATGGAGAACATGCAGTCGAACAGCATCAAACTCCATGTTAAGGCCCATAAGGAAGACGTGAACACGGAAGCGGTCTTTATCCTTCTGAAGAGCCATTGCATCAGTCGTACAGGCTGCAGTAAAGGTATTAAAGAAATCCAACTCCTGATAGAGGCGCTCAAACTCAGAATAGTAGGCAGCCACGGGCATAGTTCCCTGTCTCAGTTCCAGAACACGGCGAGTGAGCTCATATACCTGCATCGAACTGCCTGCCTGGGAGTAAGTATCACGGGCTCGCGTCCAAATATCGTATGCAGAGTCCAACAACATATAACTCCGATACACCTGAGGAGACATCGAATGAAGAAGCCACGAGACGACCAAGGAATTGTCTGCATCCCATTTGCGCCACGAGGGATCAGAACGTGATGGCTCAACGATAGTACCATCAATAAGGCCATATAACTGGTGGCTGCGAATTGCATGTTGAGCCGCCCTGGACCATTCCAGGTAATTGGTGTCATCCAAGGCAACAGTAGTAATCTTCAACGATTGGCCATGACTCCGAGGAGGATCACCCGAGGGACTATGCAAAGTATCTGATCGGGTGGCCGAGGAACCGGGAAGAGCACCGGATTAAGAAGCAGGAGACAAAGTGGATTGAGCATCCATAGTGGAGAACAATGATTTCAAGTGGAAAAGGAAGACATCCTACGGGTGTGGGCTAGATCTGAAAGCCGAAGAGAACACCCGAGGAAGAAAGGGAGGCGTCTCCGGCAGCCCCCATGGAGGGCAAAACGCCCTCCGATCACGCCCTAAACCTGGGCGTGCGAAACGAGCAAGGCGGTTGCGGGCGGGCGACTGCGGGCGAGCGAGCGAGCGGTTGCGGGCGGGTGAGCGAGCGGCTGCGACTGCGGGCGGGCGACTGCGGGCGAACGAGCGACTGTGGGCGGGCGAATGAGCGACTGCGGGCGGGCGAGCGACTGCGTGCGAGCGGCGACGGGGAGCGAGCGGCCGTTCCTGTGCTCTGATACCAAGTAGAAAGGATCGATAATAATATCCCATGTTCGCCCTAAACGGGGCATACATATATATAGGCTTAAAAAAAACAAAAACAAAAGATATATTTAACTGAAACAAGGGGACATCTTCCATTAGTACTATTATACATTAATGAATGACAAATTGGTAAAGATACTGTGGAAATACATGTGAAAATACACGAAAAGAGAAATAAAATATAATTTTAATAATGTCTCAATTGTTGCAAACATATAAGTATGTGTACACGTTATAGGAAGAGAGAGAGGAGAAGAAATGTCAATCTAAGATAGTACAATAGGCATGGTAAGGCCGTGGTGAGAATAAAAACAACTTTCTCAGCAACAGCAACATGTTTTAATTCCAACTTCTTCAATTGAAATTTCTCCCGAATAAAATGACAATCAACTTCAATGTGTTTGGTCCGTTCATGGAATACAAGATTCTTGACAATGTGTATCGCAACTTGACTGTCACAAAATAGTGACTGGTGAGTAAAGTTTGACCCCAAATCACTTAGGAGACTTTCTAGCTATGTAATCTTAGACACAACTGCTGCAATTGAACAATACTCGGCTTCAGTAGATGAGTGAGCAACCACAGACTGTTCTTGTTGTGCCAGGTAATAAGGTGCCCTCCAAAGTAAGTACACAATCCACTTGTGGAACGTCGATCATCTAGGAAGCCAGTATAGTCAGCATCAGAATAGGCAATCAGAGATAGAGAAGAAGAAGAAGAAGAGAGGTTTGTATGCAAGTCCTTGTCCATGAGTCTTCTTCAAATATGGAGGTGAGATATCTATGGTGAATGCATGAATCGACTGACAAATCCAACAACAAATGAGATATATGTCCTGTAACTGTAAGATAAATCAGCTTTTCTAAAAGATGATACGATGTGGCCGCCACATGCTATTATCAGTTTATGTAGCCAATGGGCATTATTGTACTTTATATTTTCCCAACTCGCCAATATATATGAGTGGTAGTTTCTTTAGAGGGTAACTTTTTGAGTCTTAGGGTTTTGGCTCTATTGGAGAGTGAAGTGTCAAGGAGGACCCAGTCTCCGAATGTTTGGCGAGAACTTATTTCTCGATTGTATCTCGTCTTTAATGCAATGCAATTTCAATTCCTAAATCTTGATTCGACTGTTATGTATTATCTGGTCCGACCTGCCCTCGATTAAGGTCCTACCGAACCCTAAATCAGCTGCCTTGCCTCCTTCGGTTCTGTGAGAGCGTCTTCCGGCTTGCTACAGATCGCGGAATCCGCTAGGGACCGCGTCTGTGTCGCTACCTCCCTGCTCCGCCCGCCTCACTGTTCCATTCTGGCCCTCTACGGATCGCGAAATCCGCTAGGGATCGCGCATGCGTCGCTTCCTCCCTACTCCACCCACCACACTGTTCCACTTTGGCTGCTACGGATCGTGTCTGTTGTACTCAGGATTGCGCCGCTCGCTGTTCCCCACGCCGCATCTCACCTTTACGACCCGATCTTCAACTCCGACGTCTGCTCCAACCGCTCCAACGTCAGCTTCTTTCCGCAGCATTTCTGCCGAGTCCAGCACCGTCAACCTTCGTCAGCACACTTTAAAAATTGGCAACAAGGGATATTGAGCTAAAGAAAGAAGAAGAAAAAGAAATAACTAAGAATCTGTCCATGAAGAATGTTATTGGAGATGATGATAAAACTCAAGGAGGGAGTTTATTGCAATAAAGAATTTTGAGAAGGAGACATCGGCAGTTCTAAATAAAGAGAAAAATGAAAAAGAAAAATATGAGAAAAATGAAAAAGAAAAATATGAAGAAAAGATAAATGATGGAGAAATAAAAAAAAACTTAGAAGAAATGAAGGAAGAGAAGAAACATTGTTTACTGAAAAGTATGAAAATATGTATCATATATCAATATCTTAATTCATATTATCTTGATAACTCGGGCACTCATTCTCAAAATAGAAATAGATCTTGGAACTCACCTATACTAATCCAAGAGGGAGCCAACTATAATTGGATATCAGAATATTTTTTAGGATTTTTTATCTTTAGGGAATAAACTGCTCCATGATGGAATGCATCAAATTGATGGCGCGCCACGACCCACACACGTGTATTCCCGCAGGAGGTGGTGATCTGCTGCCCTGATGGACGATCAAAGACCGTGGTTGCGTCCGGACGGTCGATCCGAGTCAAGTTCATATATGACTTTTATATTTTGAGATGTATTTTGTCCCCAATCGGTCCGAATGGCGTGAGCCGTCTGATTCAAGTGGTTTGATTTATTTTACAGTTTTTATTTTCAATTTTAGGGCTTTAAAAGAGGCGGCCGATGGATGGAGAAGGCATCGTGAGTTTTTGGAGAAAATCCCGAAAACCCTGCCGGTCACGATTCGGTGCGACGTCGGCCCCCTCCGCCTCTCCTCCTTTCGGTGTGATGCCGAGAAGCTCCTCCGCCTCCCTCTTCCATTCCGGTGCGACGCCGGGAAGCTCCTCTGCCTCCCTCTTCCATTCCGGTGAGCCCTCCATCCCCTTCTTCTTTCCCATCCAGCCTGTCTCCTTCCCCCCGGGTTGTAGTCGGCGGCTGAAGTCGAGCCCTGCTCCTCTACAAACGCCGCCCGACTTTTCTTCCCCACCTCCTCCACCGCCAGAACCCTAGATCCGGCCTTCCCCTGCCTTCCCCGTCCAAACGCCCCACCCCATTTTTGCATTCCTCTCTGTTCAATCCAGTAAGCCCTAAGGCAACTAACTGTCTTTCCTCCCTTCACGTTGAACCCCGTTGTCACCCTTCTCCTGCTAACCCGACGCAGGCCTAGTCTCCCGCCTGCTGCATCAGAAATCAGCCCATACACACTTCTCCCCACTACTCCAGTTATTTCCACAGCCCAGTTTTCCCATACTAACCCCCCTAGATATCATCACAGTCCTCCCCTCAGCCCGTAATTCATTTTCGCCATCCATCACGCCTTCAGCCTTGGATGCCCGCCAACAAGTGCCACCGTCGCCTCTTACATGTGTGAATTGTTGTAAAAGTTATTTCCTTTTATTGTTGTTTATTCTCAACTATGCAAATTATGGTGGATGTTTAGTATATTGTGTTATGTGATCATTTGTCGTACTACTTGCGGAGTCTATTCTGTGCTCGCTTGAAATGAACTGCGCCTCGTTTTGAATTGTGAACTTTGCTTGTTTAATTAAATCAATGTTTGTCAAAGTTTGTGCACCTACTAATTTTGTATAAAATTAATTACTTGTTGTAATTTTAGCGGACTACTTGTGCACTAGCATTACATGTCATTGCATATAGGGCTGCAATTAGAGAATACACCCTGAGTAATTCGACCTGCCTTACCATTGCATCAAATTAGTATCAGAGGCCAAAGTTTGTGCCACATTTTTATGTGCAGAGGTAGGTTCGGGCTTTATGTTAGCATGCAATTATTGAGTCTATAAGTTTGGTCATATGTCGACCTATTATCGTCATCCCTCGCCTTCATTTGAACAAACTCTTATTACTACGAGGATTATCCTCTTGCACGGCACAATACTCCCCGGGATTGTGTCGACCATTCGAGACAATTCCATTATTCTAGAGATGACTACCACGATGAGAGGTCCTCACTTTATCGTCAATACACTTCTCCACGACCTTATATTGGTGGAGTTGATTGTCGTTCAGTTCATCAACGCCACACCTCTCCTCTATTTGAGGAACCCAATTCTATATATGTGCGTCCACCACTGCACGTTCGTAGGGCCCATACCCACCCACGAGCACAATCTGATTATGTTAGGAGCTACCATCTAGATGACCCTCAGGAGCCCTGTAGAGATCACCATCGCCAAGATCACAACACATGTCAAGACCCTCCTAGTGTTCTGCAAATAGAGTTACCTGAGGCCAAATTTCAGCGATTAGTTCCTGACCACTTTGATATTTTAAATGCTCAATTTGATCACATAAGATCTACGTTAGGAAGAAAGTCTTGGGATTTGAGTCAAGCCACCGATACGTCTAGTGCTCCCATTGATATGAGAGACCTGACACCTGATTTTGCTACTTCCTCTTTTGACGAGGCTCGGTGTCCAAGTGATCTTGTTGTTGAATCTGATCATGACCCTATGATACAGATGGAGAATGAAACTAGCATGACTAGTGAGTGTGGTCACGTGAGTGAGAACGAGCAACCCAGTGACATTGTGAAGGTATACCCATCCTTTTCACCTCACCTAGACCTACACCTAGGCCTAGTGTCCCCTTTGAGCAGAGATTCAATTCTCGACACTACACTGATTGACCCACACTTGAGTCTGACACTCCCCGCACTTCCTTTAATACTATCTCGAGTTACATTTCTACTGAGAGCCGAGAGCATTGGGTTGACTTCAGAGTGACTGCATCACTCACTAATGAGAATATTAACTTTGTTGTAGGTGGCCTACTTGTTCCCATCGACGCTACTGTTATTAGTGTTTTCCTCTTGGAGGTTCATCATGTCATTGTTGACCTCCCCAGGATTCATTCCTTGAGAGGGCTCTTTTGATGAGCTTCCCTGCTTGCACTTTGATGCATGTATCTGCAGTAATGATCATCTCACATGTGTTGATTATTGGTATACACCCCCTGGTGAGCCACCTGACGAGCTTTGTCATTTGAGAGGTACCCTTCACACTCGTGCGTTGCACCATTCTGTCACCATCTACGATGTTCCTTCGGGTGATGACGTTATTCACTCCAAATATTTTCATCGATCACCTGACAGACCTCCCGAGGATTTGTATCGTTTAGGAAATATTTGGCATATCCTGATTCCGTGACTCACTGTCAATATCTCAGTTAGTCAGTTGGGTGGTCCCCATACACTTAATGAGTTTTTCTACACCCTGCCTAAGAAACCTCCAGATAAACCACACATCCTTGGAGACTTTCATTACCACTTTACGCATGCGTCTTGTCAGATTGTCGTGTCAGTCGCCAGTCATTTGCGCCTATTGCATCATATGCATGGTCATGCACATATAGTCCTCGACTCTTCTATGTTGCATGATTTGAGTCTGTTGTATGATTTGCATCATTCCCAGGAGTCGGTAGAGTCATTCATGCAGCATATGCATGTACTTCATGAGGCAGTCCGTAATAAAATTGCAGCTAGTAATGATTATTATAAGGATTGAACAGACCAGCACATGCGAGAACAAATCTTTGAGGCGGGAGAACAAGTATTGATTCACATTCGATCTAAGAGGGTCTAACAAGGACCATCAAAAAATTAAGCGCACGCAGAATGAGCCCTTATACAGTGGTACGGCAGAGTGGTGCGAACGCATATGAGATAAGCGTCCTGCATGGTATGGGCAATAGCAAAATATTCAACGTAGAGGGTTTGACTCTTTACTGCGAGTAGCACATGTACGTGGACCCCTTTTCCACATCTCTGCCCGAGCCTTCATCTACCTGAGCCTTCACCTCCTATTGCCTCCACCAGTTCCTCTTTGTTGCCATCCGCGAAGTCGCGCCATACAGATCACATTGCACCATCGACGATCCCACTGACACAGCAGGCAGACGGAGATACATCACTGTCATATGGAGATACATCACTACCAGATGGAGTTACATCACTACCAGATGGAGATACATCACTGTCAGACGGAGATACATTTGTGTCACCCTCTTATGTTGACGATGTGCTTCAGATCAACGGTCACGACTTCTACAGCGCGGGCGAGCGAGATATTGTACACTATCTTGTCTGTTTGAGCGGTCGGCCCCTACACGATGATGCATGGATTTCTTAAGAGGAGTTTGAGAGACTCGCCCCACGGCTACACAGCGAGGATGACCACATGCACTCACCAGAGATGAGTGCTTTTGAGCCGGGGGGAGTTGACGGAGTGCTACGATCGACACACGTGTATTCCCGCAGGAGGCGATGGGCGATCAGAGACCGTGGTTGCGTCTAGATGGTCGATTCGAGTCAAGTTCATATATGGCTTTTATATTTTGAGAGGTATTTTGCCCCAGATCGGTCTGAACGGCGTGAGCCGTCCAATTCGGGTGGTTTGATTTATTTTACAGTTTTTATTTTCAATTTTAGGGCTTTAAAAGAGGCGGCTGATGGATGGAGAAGGCGGCGTGACTTTTTGGAGAAAATCCCGAAAACCCTGCGGTCACGGTTTGGTGCGACGCCGGCCCCCTCCGCCTCTCCTCCTTCCGAAGCGATGCCGGAAAGCTCCTCCGCCTCCCTATTCCATTCCGGTAAGCCCTCCATCCCTTCTTCTTTCTCGTCTAGCCCGTCTCCTTCCCATCCAAATGTAGTCGGCGGCTGAAGTCGCGCCCTACTCCTCTACAAACACCGCCCGACTTTTCTTCCCCACATCCTCCACCGCCGGAACCTTAGATCCGGCCTTCCCCTGCCTTCCCCGTCCAGCCACCCCACCCCATTTCTGCATTCCTCTCTGTTCAGTCCAGTAAGCCCTAAGACAACTGCCTTTCCTCCCTTCCTGTTGAACCTCACTGTCACCCTTCCCCTGCTAACCCGACGCAGGGCAAGTTTCCCGCCTGCTGCATCAGAAATCAGCCCATACACACTTCTCCCCACTACTCCCGTTATTTCCACAACCACGATTTCCCATACTAACCCCCCTAGATATCATCACCGTCCTCCCATTAGCCCGAAATTCATTTCCGCCATCCATCACGCCTTCAGCCTTGGATGCCCGCCAACAACCGCCGCCGCCGCCGCTTACATGTATGAATTGTGGTAAAAGCTATTTCCTTTTATTGTTGTTTATTCTCAGCTACGCATATTATGCTGGATGTTCAGTATATTGTGCTATGTGATCATTTGTCATACTACTTGCAGAGTCTATTCTGTGCTCGCTTGAAATGAACTGCGCCTCGTTTTGAATTGTGAACTTTGCTTGTTTAATTAAATCAAAGTTTGCCAAAGTTTGTGCACCTGCTAATTTTGTATAAAATTAATTATTTGTTGTAATTTTAGCGGACTACTTGTGCACTAGCATTACACGTCATTACATATAGGGCTGCATTTAGAGAGTTCACCCCGAGTCAATCGACCTGCTTTACCACTATATCACAAATGTATTCACATTTAAACTTGTAAGGATAAAGAAGATGAAGACCTTATTTTCTAAAAACAAAACGAGGGAAAAGTATTTGGGAAAAAATTGAATGGGAAAGACCATTTAAGAAAGAGATTAAAAAAATCAGATAAGAGCAATGATTCTCGGGGAGCATGCTTTATAAAAAATGTATTTTTTTTATTTGTAATGTAATGTCTATCATCAGATTTTTTTGTAAGGTTTTTTCCTAATCAAAAAGGGGGAGATTGTTGGAAAAATCTATGACTTAATGGGACAAAATCATTTATTGATGATAAAATAAACTGATATATTTTGTAAGTAGTACAGAGGTTTGGACGGCAAAAGGAAGAAATCGTCTACCAAAAGTCAGCAAATTGCCAATTGCAAGCCCGAAGAAATTGTCGGTCATTGAATGACATTAAATGATCAAAAAACTGATGTCCGTGTCGTGACTCTCCCGAGTGAACTCACTACACCGTAAGATATGAGTAGGTCTTAGAGCACTTGTGCCAACTGAAGGCTTGACCCTCCCCTAGGGGAATCCTTGGATTGGGTAGGACAATGTGATCTTGCAGCCCTTGTCGAAGAATACGCATATGTTGGACCATCCTTAGCAAGTCATGTCCCTATCATATAGTCAGGGTCTGCCTAGTAGTACACGTGTTTCATCCATGTGAATGAAGTCACACCAAACTTTGTCCTCGAAGGAAGCAAATCGGATGGGTACCATGCACCTCTAAGTGACCTGGATTGTCGTCTTATCAACACAGACAACTTGATATGGATGCAGGTGGGGTTCTGCATCTATCTTCATCCGTTCAAGCTCCTTTCAGACAATAATATTTACACTGCTGCCACTATCAATGATGAGTTTGCATGCCTCGCTTGCACTTGGAAAGTATAGAAGATAATGGTTTGCCTTACTTCCTCATCAGTGCAGGGAGTATGTAGTAGGCGGTGGATAACGTCCATCTCAAGTGCACGATCTACCACATCTTCTTAAACTCTTCTATAGTCACAACAATGTCTTCTTCGGGTGGCACTACTGACTCAATACTATGGTTGAGATCCTCCTTAATAAGTAGATTCAGTGTGGGACATTGTGCCGCCACATGACCTCTACCCTGACAATGATGGCACTGGATTCCTCCGGAATTTGGGGGCCCAGTAGTAGTGGATGTGCCTTTTGTGTCAACAGGAGCACGATTAGACAGAGATGGACTAGGTCCTTGTTGGGGGGACTCATATATGCTATAACTAGAATGTGGGTTAGGTCACCTTGAACCTAAAGTATGTATATATTACTCATATTCTAAGGCGAGCTGGCAGATCTGCTCAACCGACTCCAGATGAAGGGGAATGAGTTCCCAACAAATGTCAGTCCTTAATCTGTCCCAAAACCGGGAAGTTGTCATTATATGCTTCTCTGTAATATCACTCCTAAAGATAAGCTCATCAAAGTGAGTCATATACTACGCTACAGAAAAGGTTCCTTGTCATAAGGCTTGGAGTTAATATAGAAGTTGACTCTAATATGAAGCGGGGAGGTATTTTGCATTAGGATTTTTCTTTATGTCATCTCATTGGGTGATAAGATAATAACCCTCTCTATCTAAGAAGCGTTCAAAACACGTTCAAAAAATTTTAGCTTGCTCATGCAATTTCATCTTAACAAATTGCACTCGTATTTCGTCAGCCATCTCATATCAATCAAAATAATTGTCCGTGTCTAAAAATCAATCACTAAAAGCTTTGGGATCTAACTGACCATCGTAGGATGGGACATCGATATGAATGTGGGGCGTGATATCATCCTCACCAGTATGACCTCTCTGGGAAACATGATAATCCATATAGTCGTCATCTTTACCTTGGTCGAACCGTGCGTGGGGAACAAGACGATCTCTATGAAAAGGATATCGGGGTTGAGGTCGTTCTTCTTGAGGAATGTGGTGTCGAAAAACAATGGGATCTCTACTGGGATCATTACGACGCTCATAAGCTAACTTCGGGGCCCCATGTAGGAGAGGAGTTTGGACAAGAGGAATGATGAACATATGGTCAAGAAGTCCTTCGATGTCACGATGATCCTCACGTTGAATAACTTGTGGCCTAATGGATTCTTAAGGACGAGGGTTCCTAACTCCTAAGGGGATCTAGATCATCCACTCTAGTGGTGAGGATTCCAAATTGCTCCCTAATGTCATCAAAATATGTGTTCATTTGATTGAAGCTATTACCCAAAATTAGCAAGAGGAGTCTGGTCATGCCCAAACACCTTACAACTATGAAGTATGCAAACGGCCCTAACTTAGCTTTGATACCAAAACTGATGCAGGGTACAGTCCTATCAGGGCTACAGGATAATTTCAAAATACATACGCAAATTCAACAACTAACTTGAAATAATGAAATTTTAAATCAAATTATGCTAGATAGGTTCTTACAGTTGATGAAACTTAGCAGATAGGAAAATATGTGCTATTATATAAGTGCGAGATGGCACGAAATCAAATTACTAAGTAAATATGCACAATTACAAAAGTTTGGCAACAATGATAACAAAAAAATATAATTAGAGCTAAAAAACTGGCAAGACACCCAACTTAAAAACTAACACAACTATGACTTGCAGGGCTTAACGAGTATATGGCGAACGGATGGCAGGGAATGATGCAATAAACGGAATTAGGGCCTCTGGAGGGAGCTAAAATTGCTGAGTGATGTTGATGCAGGGCGGGAAAAATAAGAACAAGTGCGGAGAGGCTGTTTGGGATGGCCAGAGGCTAGGCGAGAGGTGGGGGCTAGAGGAGGCTCGTGCAGTGTGGGGAACCCGGAATGGGTGATGGACAGTAGCTGGTTATGGGGAAGAGGTGGGATTTTGGGTGCAGGCAAGCTATTGAGGTGCAAGTAGAGGGATGGGCAGCAAAATAACTGAAATTGGAGCGAGAGAAATGGCAAGGGGAGGTTGAAATAGCAGTCTCAGAAGCCGGCTGGGACTTCTGGAATCCATGGAGGGCAGAGGAGCAGGAAATCGTCCAGGAAGAATTAATTACAGGATTTGTAGGTATTGTTGTTCCTCCCTGGGCAAATTCAGGAAGCAATTAGAGGGGTTGAGGTGATCTGGGGGTTGAGAATTAGAGAAGAAAGTGGCCGGCTGGTTGGGAATGAAAGGGATTCAGTTGGATGAGGGGGAAGTGGTTCAAAGTGAATGAAGTAGAGAGAATTGGGTTGTAGGGAAATGGGAGGAGGGAGTGAATGTAAAAGTAGTCGGGCAGTGGGGAGTTGGCTAGGGAGTGGGGATGGCGGTGGTTGGCCAGGGGGGGTGGAGGGGGTTGCCAGAGGTGTGGTGGCATCTGGAGGTGGTTTACGGAGATCGCCGGAAAACTAAAATGGAGTGAAATTTAAGTGGTGGTGGTGGAGAAATTTTAAGGAGGTGGTGGTGTCTTGAGGGAGATGGTCGGAGGTTGTAGAATGGAGGCAATGAAAGGGAATGTATGTGACTGGCTTGGATGGGAGGTTGACTGGTATTCGAGGGGAATGGATGGAAGTGGTCAAATGGTAGTTGTGTGTGTGTGGAGGGTGGGGTGGAGGTGGCCGGCTAATGATGATGGAGGAAAAGGTGTGGGTGGTCGATTGTGAGGAGAGAAGAGTGGGATAGGCAGCTGCGAGAAGAGGGGAGTGGGATGGGCAGCTGCGAGAAGAGGGGAGTGGGATGGGCAGTTGCGAGAAGAGGGGAGTGGGATGGGCAGCTGCGAGAAGAGGGGAGTGGGATTGGCCACCGGTCAGGGAGGGGAAAACACTATCAAGCTTCGCACTTAGGTACGACTTTGACACCAAGAGATCAAAAAGTAGCTTTCTTGTTCAATTTTTTAATAACCACTCAAGGAGCCCTCTACCCTAATTTATAAACTAAAGAGAGGCAAGGTTGCGGATGTCGGACTCATATCGGTTTGAGTTCTTTATGTCGGATGTCGGATTGTGGGGATATATCGAGGACATTTTAAAATGCCGGATTGTAATATTATAATTAATTAAATACATATTTCATAATATTTTCATTAATTAATTAAATGGTAATTATTTTAACTAATTAAGTGTAAACTAAAATTCATATGAGAAAATTAAACTACTAACAAGTGTTTAATCATATCTGAGTGGTGTCATTTGGAGTCATATTTCCACCAAATGCCCAACACGGATCTCAACCTACTATGGAAGAAGTGCTATGAATCTTGCTAGAACCTTATGTTGAATTCATTATATACAAAAAAATTTATAAAAAATTTTGAAAAATTTAAAAAAATATATGCAATATTGGGCCGCCATTATCCGCCATTTGCCACAATATTGGGACAACATGTCTTCCGTAATACTGGAAAACGCCAGAATTATCAATTGTGGCAAAAACGTGTCGATTCCCCCCTCAAAATGACATGTCGGACGACATGCAGGACATGTCAGACGCAATCTACAAGTTTAAAGAGGGGCAACAAACGGTCATGATCCTCGGTTCAAAATAACCCCCAAAGTACACATACATAAAATGAAAATAAAAAAAATACAAACAACATAAAATATTCTGATCGGCGATCCGCAAGTAATAAACGGTTCTCATCGTCATTGGGTATGTGGTCGGCACGAGTAGACCCTTACGGGTCGTCTAGCATGATCCCCAACAGGTCTCCCGCTTCGCTAGTCTTTAGGGATGAATATGATGAAGAGCTAAATACAATGAAGAAGAAGATTACAATTACAGTGGAGAGGATAATGAAAATTTAATTTTTGCTGATGATGATTGGATAATATTGTACTGATGAGTAGTAAAATATTTTAATTGTAAATGTCCTTTTAAAATTAATATTATTTTTATTGGCATCACATTGCTCATTATTGACATTAGTGTTGCTACATAAAAATTGTATGCTATGACTCATTTCCATTTAATAGTTTAAGATGCTTTCTTCTATTTTTGCGCCGTGAATTTGTCGGGAGCGTGTCTGCACATTGCGCCTAAGCTCCAACACCCCTTTGCATTTTGTTGTGTCTTGGGCCTTTAATAACGTAGATCGTGAAGCAAGATATCTTGGGGTCAAACATGTAGAGAGTCTCATAGATCATAGTTATAATATTCACAAACGATTCTTTTTATCTTGATAAGAAATTGAAGTGTCACGGTATCAATCTATTGTGAGAAAGTTAATCTACCTTAATATTGTGAGAAAGTTAGGTGGCGTTTGGTTGGGCTTATGGCCTGCGGTGCGGTGAAAACGCACCACCATTTAGAGCATAAGCTGCGTTTGGCGCAGCTTATTTTAAAAAAGCTGTTTGGGTTTTTCCGCAGTTTTTAGTAGTTTGCCGTCCGCAATTATTTCAGGCGTCCAGCCGTAGCCGCAGTTCGTCACAAAATTATTTCGTGGCGAAGCCCTTCCCCGTCGAGCTGCAGACTTCTCTCGTTCAGCATCCGGTCCTCTTCTCTCCATCGAATCAATTGTTAGGGTTTCCCTCCCACTCGTTCTTCCATTCGTCGTTATCAGCAACGGAGCAGCCATGGATTCGAAGCTCCGCTTTTCTTCTTTCCTGCAGGCAAGCTTCTCCTCTCTCCCCGATACTCACGCAAGAAACTGGTCCAAGCTCCCCGCAGGCGCTCCCTATTTCACTGTTGCAGGCGATCGGCGCTCCCTTTTTCACTGTCGGAGGTGGTCGGCGCTCCCCATTTCACTGTCGCAGTTGGTCGGCGCTCCCTTTTTTATTGTCGGAGTTGGTCGGCGCTAGGTTTGCCCTGTCTTTCTCTCTCTCCAGCTCCCTCCCCTTCTCTCTACTTGGGTTTTTTACCATTGGAACAACAGCTCAATATTTGGTGTCCTGCTCAACTGATCCGTGTGAGAAGGTGCTTCTGATGGACTATTTTCATCCTCTTTTCTCAATTTCTCTGTTTTTGAAGTTATTTTGCTCTACTCTGTTTATGGAGAGTTGCAAACACGGTGCAGATCTTGGATTTATTTCACTTTTTTGCTCTACTCTGTTCTATTGTTGCCAGTACCGAGCAGACCATTTCAAGATCCAGCAGGCAACGCCAAGTAATCCAGTTCTTTGCTCTGAAGAATACGGATCTCTATTTTTCGAGCAGTCCAGATTTCTGCTATGAGCAATCCTGATCTCTGTTTATAATCCTTTAATAGTTCAGTTATTAGGTATATCACTCCCTCTTATTATTTCATTTGTAGTATCAACTTCTAGTTATTGACATCAAAAGGGTTGTTCATGTTTTTAAGGGTTGTTCATGTTTTTCTTAAGATTGTTCAATTTTTTTAGCTCATGCTTGAGATCAAATTGTTCCAGTTTTTTTTGTGTTGTACAATGTCATATTCTGTAGACATGAATTGTGAGAATGTGTTGATTGTAGAAAATGATTCACAAGAGATTTGATTTATAAATAGTAGTAGTGGTCCAACAAGAATTGGAGGAGAATCTGTTGTCAATGATTCGTCATTTATAAATGATTTGATGGATATTGTTCGTAATTAAAAAATAGGGAAAAAAAATTTACCCAAAACTCCGTTTTGTTTCCAAACAACTTTTTCAAAACTCCGTTTTGCAAACTCCATTTCACCCAAACAGTTTTTTAACAAAACTTCATTTTCCAGAATCAGCACTTTTTCTATCAGCAACAGTTCATCAGCAGCTTTCCATCAGCAACAGCCCAACCAAACAGAGCCTTAATCTTTTGTTGTGAGTTTGGTTAGTCAAAGCATAGTCTTAAACTCTATCACTAATGTACAAAACTACTGTAATGTTGATTAGGCTGGATTTTTTTTTTGATAGAAGATCTACCAATAGGTTCTTTATCTTTATGGGGTGGCTATTTGGTAACGTTAAGGACAAAACAAAATATAAAGTTAGGGCTATTGCTTCTGACGCAGGAGGAATCTACAGGTGGTGGATGTAAGATGCCCTAACTTTACATGCAATGCAAAGTCCAACATATAAATCAAAAATCAGCAATAAATAATTTAATCGCATGCATGTAACTTTAGCAATAGCAAAATAATTTAATAGGGCAAAGCAAACTTAAGCTTTCCTCCACGTGGAGGGTCAAAGCAAAAGCGTGCGACAAATAAACCCTGCAAATCACAATAATAATCTAAACAAACAACTACTGTTTGGGAGATCCAAACAAACATGAAATCATAAACTCATATATTAATATTGAGAATCTAAGTGTCATACAACAAATAAATACTCACAAACTATGGGGACTGCCCGAGGTGGTAGAGATCTGGTGAAGCACGACGCAAGGGAAACGATCCGGAGGGGAAAGCAGGGTTGGTTGGACTGGATCTGACTGTGGAGAGTGGATCTAGGCTGCATAAGGATAGATCCAACACTAGGGTAGTGGGTCCGGGCTGCAGGAGAGTGCATCCGGTGGTATTGGAAGCAGGTCGGGACCGGTGGTGGCTGGATCTGGGCTAGAATACTCAAATATGGACAGATTTAGTAGAGGAGGGCTGTTTGGAGGTGGTTCCGCGGGATGAGGGGGGCAGTGGCAAGGCTTGGTGGCAGAAAAGAGGGTGGTAGCTGGCTCTGTGGGGTTGGACGGGGCGGCTACAACAAGGGGGAGGCTAGTAGGGGGTAGCGGTAGCAAAGGGCGGCTGGAAGGGGCGGCGACAGCAAGGGAAGCCTCTGGAAGGTGGCGCCTATAGCTGGACAGCAACCTGGAAGTGGGGTGGCTGTTGTTGGACAGCAACAGGAAGGGGAAACGACTGATGCTTGGAAAGGTATGGAGGAATGGTAGGGGGTTAGAGGTGGGGAAAAAGAGGCTAGAGTTAGGTATTACCTTGAGGAGGGAAACTACCTAGAAGTCATCACCTAGGGTTCTACGAAGTCGGCACCGTGAAGGGATCGTCGGATTTCGAGATTCTTCACTCCGAAATCTGCAATGCCTCTAATCAGCCCCTAAACACTCTATTTATAATAAAGAAGAGATTAGGGCATCTTACCATCGACAACTATGATTGGTCGGAGATGGGGTTACCCAAATACATTAAAATAAATGCAAAAAAAATAAAGTAATATATGAAATCGATTCGCAACACAAATCCGGACGCATCCGCAGAGTCGAATCATTGATCCGGGCACGCCATATATGGTAAGTCGTCAATCGGTCCCGACTCGCGAACGGGCCCAAAACTCGTCCTCCTCCGTGGGCCCATGTCTCCGCTCCGCATCATTCTTCCCGGTTTGAAAGAATTCATCTACCGATGAATAGATATCAGAATTCTCTCGATGTATGCTAGGTAAAACTCAATGAGATCCACCAGAGGTCGTCCAAGTGTCGTCGATGGGAAAGTATCCTCACCAATCAACTCCCCTCGACTGAAAAGCTTTCATCTCCGATGAATGGAGATAGTCGTATTGAAGTCAAAGTCCAGGGGTGAGTCGATCAAGCTCTGCTGGTAGTATACATGTGTCATCAGTGTCTGGGCAGTCCTACCAGTGTACCAAGTAATAGCACAGAGGCACGTCTATAGTAGGAACGTACTGGTGGGATCTGGTCTTCGTAATGCTCCCAACGCTCACCTCACGAGTGATGGATCCCAGTGCGATCGGCAGTGTCGTAGGTGAAACCAAAGAAGACAAGTCCCCCGGTGGGTGAGTGTTAGAAATGGGTGAACTGTGGTGGCCATCAGACGTGGGTAGATTATGAGGGTCGTAAGGCAACAGGAGTGGAGGTGTGGGCGGCTGGGAGTCCTAACTACTTGGTTCCACATACTCGCAAGGCTCATAGTATGACGTCAGATCTTCAACATTAACTACCGGGTGGATACTCATACTTGAAGGGATATCAAGATCTTTGTTTTGATATATCTCATGATTATATAAGGATCCATTCGCCTAACGCTCAAACTTTAGCATACCTCGCACGGAGCCTCACAACGTAGATTCTCAACATCACTTACTCACCTTCATGAATTACCTACCCTTGCCAATGAACATCCATATGCGATTAATAACATTTATTACCAGTATTGATTTTTTGTCAGACCAACTCATGTAACACATGCAAATGATGAAGAAATGACGCAACAGACTTATGTCAATGATGCAAATGAAACACAACAGACACAATATGCTTTTTATGGGGCAGTTTGACTTTGACTTGAAAATCTATAAAATGAGGTAGCCTATCAGGAGGCTCTCTCAGTGGAGTGTAGAAAAACACATCCAGAGTGTAACGAGTATTCAGGTGTCCGTGTGAGACATCTACACTAAAAAACTTGCTTATAAAGAGCCAAATGTCTCTCAGAGAACGTGGCACATTCGGGGGCACAACAGGAGGTATGTATAAAAAGTCAGTGCGAATGCGACGACCATCTGAGTGAAAATCATGTACACCAAATATAAGATATGACTCTGGAGTGTGGCAAGTGTCTCTAAAAAGAAAGATCTCATCTGGTGGATCAGTAGCTAGTGTGTCATAAAATTCATTAAGAGTGCGATGTGTCATAAGGTAAGTCCGCAAAATATCAAGATTATGCTCAAAAATACTTAAGGAAGACCCTACATATGTAATGCTCCACTTAAGATCCATTCTTTGGGGTAAGACTAGAGATGATAACGAAAGGGACACTAATAACTCGAAACTCATAAACGAGAGGCTCACCTGAATGACTGAATCTCATCCACACTAGGACGTGGCGGTTCATCAGGAAGCTCAACAGGGGGCTCGTCATAGAACCCGTCAACAGAGTCATGATCCTCCAGATGAGTACCAACGTAAGGGGTAATGTCCCCATAAATGGGTGAGATAGCCACTATGAGATCAACACCAGACTTTGGGCTCCCGATCGTGATGTCTCTGTTTGAAATAACCCTTATGTTTTATTTTAACAAATTATTTTAAGTGATTTTACATCATGGGTTTATTACTCATGATATATAGTAAGAGTAATTTAGTCTTAGAAGTCCTAGGATGTCATTGATATAAAAGACATAAGAAAAACATACTGAATATAAGAAAAAAGTCATAAATTACCAACATGCGTCGACTAGAAGTCGACGCAACTTCAACTGGAATTCGACGCTACTTCAAATAGAAGTCAGAGCAACTAAATTTGATAAATCGACGACATTCAAAGGATTATATCGATACATACTTCGACATATATCGGCGGGACATCGACTACAGAGTTAATCTTACAGATAGTCAGAATTTGATGTTGCTTCTATTAGAACTCGACGTTACATCGACTAAATTTCTTAAGAATTCATTTTGGGGCTTCAATCAGAATTAATTCAAGAAGAGGTTTGAATAACAAAATCTTGGAGACATTATAAGATGTCGATTTATATATATATAATGAGATACAACAGAAAAAGTAGAAGATCATGAATTATCATTGAATTCTTACATCAATCACCAACTACAGACGATCAAGAAATTCATATCAGATCGTGATAGATTGATTTCGACAGAAAAAGTTTGGAAGATCATCATCAGCAATTGAATTTCTTCCATCAATCAGTCGATTGTTAGATTGTTGTTGAATCTGCAAAAAAGAATTAGTACTTCTTCTTCTCAATAGTAAATCACATCAAATTCAAAGAAGATTCAAGGATAATCTGAAAATATGGCATATAATCTTTGTGATTTTGATATTCAGAGATTCATCAGAAGTTCCATATATCATCATTACTAGTCCTCAGAAATCTGTTGAGAGGACACAAAGAGAAGATTGATTCTATCACAAATCTTCTTCCATTTTCTTTTTACATTTTGTGAAAAGAGTTTTGAGAATCCATTTTCAAAGAATTCAGTGAGAGATTCTGAGAGTCTTCTTGAGAAAAAACTTGGATTGTATTGGTTCAAGATCTACTTATTAAAAGATCTGGTGTTGGTTCTAAGAGTCTCCTAATCACAAGACTCAGACACTGTGATAGTGAATTCCTACTATGGAGACAGAAGAGTGGATGTACCCATATTGGGGGGAACCACTATAATCTTTGTGTTTTCTGTGTTTTTGTATTTATTTTAAATTTTGTGTTGTGATTTTATTTACCTGCATCTATTTCTAGTTGATTGTTGATGTATATGTAAATTTTGTAAATTAAACTAAGTATTTGAAACAAAATTTTAATATCTATTCACCCTCCCCCCTCTAGAGAAAACTTTGAGGTATTTAGTAACTGGTCTCCTATTTCAGACTTAGAGCAATGACAAGGGGAGAAAGACAGACCTACTTTCAAGAAGGGGTATGTCGGCGCGGTGTCAAGAAATGAGTCTATGGTAGGGGTGTTAACTATCCCAGGACATGATAAAAGAAGGGGTGTAACTGAGAGACACAACACTATAGAATCAATCGATCGCTCAGACTCAGTCTCAATCGGGGTCACAAGAGAAAAGTCGGAAACAAAAGACAGATCACTCACCAGACTAAGTACCTCACCGGGGGTGACAGAAATTCGTATCAAGTATTATTTCTATCGCGTCTGACAGGAAAATGGTAGTTATCGTGGTGACTTCAGTATGAGAGGGACTCGTACTGCGGTGTTCAAGGTACGAATCCAATCGACCAGCTCTTGCGGATCTCAAGAATTGTTCATTATATAGGGCGAGTTGATATGTATGCTCAAGGGACTTCGAGCTGTGATAGAGGCTAACTCAATACGTATGTCAGATCGAAGTCCAGACCAAAATCGGGAAATGGTCATAGTTGGCTCCTCTCGGATATCACTCATTACCACTAACTCATCAAAACGATCCGCGTACTCAGCGACAGACATGAATCCTTACTGAAAGGAAAATAATTGTTCGAGCAAGCGACTACGATACGACGAAGGCAGATACCTCTGACACAATATCTGGTTCATATCCACCCAACAAGTGATGGGATGAAGACGATCTTGCTCGCGGGATGCTAGACCAATACGGTTTCACTTGATTTAGAAGCCTAAGTTTCGCAAACTTGATGCGACGCTTATCGAATAACTCAAAATGGTTGAAATAATACTCAATATCAACGAGGCAATAACTGAAAGACTCAGTACTCAATGAGTCGTCCAAAGAAGGGGCATCAGCACGAAACTGCCACTCGAAATCTCTCTCAAAATGTTGATCCTCATAATAATCATTCCTAAGGTAATCATGTCATGTTGATGGATTAACACAATCCGCTCGCGAGACGAGATATGAACGACGACAATCATCATATTGATCGTCTCTAACATAGTGGGATCGTGTCGGTGGGTCAACACGATCTCTGGAAGTGGTGTGCTGCGATCGAGAATATTCATCGTAGTAACGTGAGGATCTCTCTGACGGGGCTCTATAGGAGTGGATGTAAGTGGACTTGGGCTCCCCAAATAAAGGAGAGGAATATTAGTGATACCTAGACATAACGAAACCTATATACTCTACAACTGTGTATCAAAAAGTGCTCGCAACCTGACTCTGATACCAATTGACGGAAGACGAATCTACAGGTGATGGATGTAAGATGCCCTACCCTACATGCAATGCAAAGTCCAACAGATAAATAAAAAATCAACAATAAATAATTTAATCGCACGCACATAACTTTAGCAATAACAAAATAATTCAATAGGGCAAAACAAACTTAAGCTTTCCTCCGCGTGCAGGGCCAAAGCAAGAGCGTGCGACGAATAAATCATGTAAATCACAATAATAATCAAAACAAACAACTACTGTTCCGAAGAACCAAACAAACATGAAATCATAACCTCATATGTTAATATTGAGAATTTAAGTATCATACAATAAATAAATACTCGCAAACTATGGGGGATGCCTGAGGTGTAGACATCCGGTGAAGTACGGCACGGTGGAGACGATCCAGAGGGGAAAACAGGGTTGGTTAGACGGGATCTGACTGTGGAAAGCGGATCTGGGGTGCGGGTGGGCAAATCCGGCACTAGGGTAGCGGTAGAGTGGATCTGATGATTTTGGAAGCGGGTCAGGACTGGCGGTGGCTAGATCTGGGCTGGAATGCCCAGATCTAGACAGGTCTAGTAAAGGAGGGTTGTTTGGAGGTGGTTCCACGGGATGGGGGGTCGTGACAAGGTTTAGTGGTTGAAATGGGGGTGGCGGCTAGCTATGTGGGGTTGGACGGGGCGGCAACAGCAAGGGGGTGGTTGGTAGGGGGCAGCGGCAGAAAAGGGCGGCTGGAAGGGGCGGCGGTGGCAAGGGAAGCAGCTGGAAGGTGGCAGCTATGGAAGGATAGCAACCAGGAAGTGGGGTGGTTGTTGTTAGACGGCAACAGGGAGGGGGAACGACTGCTGTTTGGAGAGGTATGGAGGGGCGGTAGGGGGCTAAAGGTGGGGAAAAGGAGGCTAGGGTTAGGTATTACCTTGGGGCGGGAGATAACCACCTAGGAGTCGACACCGTGGAAGGATCGCTGGATATCAGGATTCTTCACTAAAAATCTGCAATGCCTATAATTAGCACCTAAGCACTCTACTTATAATAAAAAGATGATTAGAGCATCCCACCATCGACGACTATAATTGTCCAGTGGTGGAGTACCCAAATACATCAAAATAAATGCAAAATAATAAAATAATATATGAAATTGATTCGCAAAGCGAGTCCGGACGCATCTGCGGAGTCGGATCATCGATCTGGGCACGCCATATATGGTAAGTCGCCAATCGGTCCTGAACAGACCCAAAACTCGTCATCTGCCACGGGTCCACGTCTCTACTCCGCACTAGTTTCCTAAGGGCTAATGTGCATTAAATTTATTGTGGGAAAATAGTGTTTGTTGTTCAAGGAGTCATGCTAACTTGTAACAATCAAGAGGTCATTCACAAAGCTTCCAGCCCAGTTTCTCAAGAACATGTTAATCACATCGAGATTGGCTACCATTTTAATTAGATTAAATTTAAGACAAGGTTATTCTTATTTCAAATGTTCCTTCAGGAGATTAGCAAGTGAATGTATTTATTAAGACAATGTCAGGAAAACATCCTCATAAACTGTGTCTTGAATGATAAATGTTTATGGTGTGAGCATGCGAGGGTGTTAAAATTGGGGTAAATTTACCATACGATGAACATATCAAGGAAATTAACAACTCAAGTAATTAAGTGCCTTTCGATTTAGTAAAAAGATACCTGAAGCTTTTGTCACTCCTTGTATGTTATTTGTTTCTCCCCGGACAATTAAGACAAGGTTACTAAACAAGATTCATAGGGGAAGTAACAACTCAGCCCACAATATCTAAGGTATTGTATACTTTATTTCAACCCAACTCATACAATGTTGAACCACACGGTTTCTGTTTTTCTAAAGATGGCATACGAGTATTTCTCATGAGGTCATTCATCTCAGAATTGCTCTCATCAGAACATACTTAACTATGGAGTTTCTAACATTACTTCATCACTTACTCTGAAAGACGCATTTGATATTTGTGGGGTCAAATTATTATTTAAGCCTGATAAACTTTTCTCTAATGTGAGATTTAGTTTAATGCATGCACATCCTTCCAACTAGAAGATTGTAATCCTAGAAGCCCACCTGTAGCTTTTTTTATGTGGTTCTCTGTGTTAATGATACTATCTGCCCGCATTATTCTGCTCTCATAGGATATTATCAACTAATTTTGAGATAGGTGGCCAACTGAAAAGTACTCATAGAGCACTTGTGGAAAAGGATTAAGTCATGTGATTCAACTATTACGAGTCAGGTAGAATCAAAGAGGTCATAATACCTCAAATATCATAGCCTGGGTCCGTTACAAGCTAGGTTTGAAGAGAAACCACTCTGCTATCTAGTTGAACCTCTCTCTCTCTCTCTCTCTTTCTCTCTCTCTCTCTTTCTCTCTCTCTCTCTTCACTCCCTTTATTTCTTTCTCCTAATCAAGCCATATATGGGTGAAAATCGAGAGCTTCCTCTAGGGTTAAGAAGGGGTCTTAAGGCAAGATTAAGGGCGAAGAATTAGTATTTGGAAGCAATTAAGAAAAGAAAGAATACCATCAAGGAAAAGGTTACCAAGATCTTAAGAGTAGAAAAACTTCCTTTCTCCCATAAGCCAACCAACTTATTGGAAATCTGAACTTTTAAAGTTTACAAATGGATAGTAAATCATATTATCACCTTAATAATAAATAAAATCTTGGCTGGACTGATTAAAATTTAGCAGCCCAATCTAAGTATGTGTTAACGATCATTACAGCATGATTGTTTTATCTAACACCAAACCAGTGAGAGGAACATTCACATTCTTTCTCCTTAGCAATAGATCAAATTGGTATTAACGTGTAGGTCTGAGACCTATAAGAACTATGAGAAACCCAATTCTGAGCAATGGATAAAACTGGAGCCTATCTACTTAACCAAACGAGGCTGAAGATCTGCAATATGCATAAGTTGAAATATTACATGAGATCACTCAGAGTAGATTTGATAAATTTGATAAAAACAAGGGCAATTTCAATGAGTACATGTAATGATACTTAAGGTTTCTCTTAAATAGTATTAAGGAATAATTAGTCCTTTCAATTAGCATAGAAGTCTATAGATAGGCTCGTAATGTTGCAACGGAGAGATTATGAGAAATGAATATTGAAGCCTTTTTCTTCTTCTTCTTCATGGATCGTCTTCTTTCTTCTTCCCCTTGGTCTATTTTATCTAGGTTAACCTCTCTAATTACGTTTCAGTAAGTGGTCCTCCATCAAAGCTTCAATCACTCAAAGAAATAGAGATTTCATTACCAAGAGTCGTGATAAGCTACCCATATTTCCCGAGGAGGCTGAAGCTGGCATGAAGGAGCGTGCGAGAAGATCAAAATACAAATTAAAAATTGTATTAGAATGCGCTGATACAGTACTTTTTTCCAGATCAAAGGCAAAACGAGTAGAACATCAATAAATCCTTCTTAATCTGGAGGAAAAAGAGGAAAAATTCAATCAATAGTACCAGCGCTGCATGATGTAGGAGGATCCCTTTGCAGATCCTTCAATTCCTTCAGGATCCGCTTGGAAGCCATGGGGCCAAAACCTAAATATGTTCAACCAAAGTCAAGGATCGATCACAAATAGCAACGCCCGAGGTAGAATATCAGTAGAAGATTGGGGTTTAGCAAAATGGAACCTGCAACTCTTGGGTCCTCCCGCTGCCCGCGAGCTTGGCCAAAATTCGGAGAAAGATAAAAGGTGCCGACGATCAGTGGAGCAGTTCTTCTTTGTTAACAAACAAACGTTATTTACAGCTAAATTATTTTTACAGCACTAAAATTAAATTATCATTCAGATATTATTTGTAATTTTTAAAAGTTTTCTCTGTCATAGTGACCTCCTTTGATTCCGCGAGACCAGGCGCAGCCGCACCGCCGTTCGGAGCTAGAGGGGGAGGCTGCAGTTTCAAATACACTGTTTCTTATGGACTAATAGGAGTAAACTGAGCAAACACCGCCCTTGTTTTTCCACCATGTGGCGGCAGTTGGTTCCGCACGGGACGCCACCCCAAATGATGTCAGGCTATGTTAGGTGTGCCTTCTGTGCTCTTATGAGTTCGGCCAAAAATGGTACTCATATAATCAGTGGCGGAATTAGGATTTTGAAGTCGCACTGGTACAATCTAAGTAATGTCAATTCGGGGGGTTCGGGGGGCAGCGCACCCTGAACGGGGGTTCGGGGGCAACGTCTCAGAAAAAAAATTTGCAAAGATATTTTTGTAAGTAAAAAAATGAACACAAAATTACAAAAGAAAGATTTAGATCTGAAAAACTTACAATTCAACAAGATACTTTCCGTTGACACATGCTCTGAAAATGTGAAATAATAGTTTTTGTTGTAATAGTATCGGCAACTTCTTTTTCAATGTAAGCAACCAAGCAATCATTCATCCATTCATCCCTCATTCTATTTCGCAACCAATTCTTTATGATCTCCATTGCAGAAAACGTTCTTTCAACAGTAGTTGCAGCAACTCATAAGAGGCAAACCAACTTCAACAATCTAAAAACTAACTGATAGTGATTATCTTTTTTTAATTTAACCATTTTTTTCAGAAGATCACTAATTCCTTTAACATCAGAAAATGTGTCTGTTGATGTAGATCGCATATCAAAAATATATATGTCAAGTTGTCCTTCAAGTAACTGCAACTTTATTGGCGTAAAATCATACGGATATAATGCAGCAAGATGAAGTAATTTTTGTTTATCATAAGAACTAAAATGATCTTTTGGGTCTAGACAAGCAACACATAAGAGTAATTTTGTGTTTACTTCATCAAAACGATCATTTAACTCATTTAGCATCCAATCAAGCACTGCATTAAAAATTTCAATCTTGAAATAATGTTTATTTGTAATCTCACATGCATTGCGTCTTGATCTACCTTACTGAACAAACTTCTCTTTCATATTAACAACTTTTATGTCATGTTTTCTACAGAAAGTTGAGACTTCGGTCATAAATATTTCTCATTCGGCTTCATCATTTATCATCTTCAATAATAATAGTTTTGACAATTTTACGAAATGCATTGCATTTACAATATCTTGATTTTTCCTCTGCAATGCTTGCGATAATCCAAACTTTGTTGCTCATCTTGTCTTGCAAAAGCAATTTGAATATCCTGTTTTTGATTCATCAAACACTCGCAGAGTTTTCTAGAAGCATTGTGTGGAGTAGTGTGACTTCCGACATGTTTGTCCTGTACAACCCCATATTCGCTGGGTGGGACCCGGAGACACCACTGAGGAATTGGGCTAGCCTCAGGCTAGCCTTGGGTTAACCCTAAGGCATACTTGTGGAGTTCTCGTCCCGTAGGAGCTCCCGCCAAGGGCAGGGAAAAGATGGAGAGATCGTCGACCGACCAAGGCAGATAGTCGAGCTCTCGGCAGGAGAGATCGTTGACCAGCCAAAGCAGATACTCGAGCTCTCGGTAGGAGAGATCGTCGACCACGGAAGCTTCCGCCTTAGGGCAAGCTCCCGCCCAGGGGAGGCGAGAAGGCCCCAAGTAGGCCTTCAGTCGCGGTAATTTCAAGACCGTGAAGGGCGCGAACCTCCCTGGCAAGGGGTCTCGCCAGGGTTGGCCCAGGTGGGGGTCCGGCGAGAGCCTTCACGGCCAGGGTTCTCGCCAAGTGGGCCCACGTGGTAGGGCCCGGCGCTCGTAAAGGGGATTATTTTATAATATATTATCCTGAGGTAAAATTATCCAAATGCCATTGGGATGACAGCGGGATTTGGCTATTGGCAGACCCCTCAGGGGTAGTTCAGTATTTTCAGGTCAAAGGAAGACTATAAAAAGACCCATAGGGGCTCTTTGGAAGGCAGGCTTTCATTATTCTCCAACTCTAGTGCCTTCTGAGGAGCTCCCAGCCCAGCATTTGGCTTTGGAGGGGAAGCTCTCAGAGATCTTCCGGGTGTGTGGTGGGACCTCCCAGCTGAGGCTTTGGGTCAGTCTTTTGACCTTAGCAGCCAGTCAAGGGTCGAGGTAAGAGAGAAGTAGGCGTCGGCTGCACTTTGGTTTGTGAACATTCATTGGGGTCATTTTTGGCTTCAACAGTTCTGGTGCGGTGAGCGTGGAAGCAGTCGGTGTAAGAAAATCTCGAGTTAAGTCCCATGGCAGGAGGCGAAGGTGAAGGATCAGGCGCAGGAGGATCCCCCACCCGGGTGGACGATGCGACGAAGAAGATGTTTGAGGACTTCAGGCGAGAAGTCATGCAGACGATCAGCTTGGCCTTCTCGGCAAGGAATGAGTGGGAGACGCCGCAGGTTCCGGTGGAGGTGGTTCCGCTGTTAGGCGAGAACGCTCCAGGGCAGCGCCCCGGGAAGGAAGTCCCGGTGGAGGCAGGCGAGAGGGACGTAGCCGCGCGGGAGCTCTACCCAGGCCAGCGTCCCGAGAAGGAGCTTCTGGCGGATCTGGGCGAGAAGGAGGCGACGGTGCGGGAACTCTTCCCCGGGCATGGTCTCGCGGATCGGTCCAGCCAACCGAGGTCGCGAGACGGGCCCTCTCGCCAGGCGGGAGGCGAGACCCCCTTTAGTGAGCTCATTGTCTCGGCTCCAGTGTCGGATGGGTTCCGGGAGCCGGACATGACCTACTACACCGGGAAGGATGACCCGGTTCAGCACGTGCAATGGTTTGAGGACGTGGTGTCCATCAGACAAATGTCGGATGCCTTCAAGTGTAGGCTTTTTGCCATCACTCTGAAAGAAAAGGCCAGGGACTGGTTCCACCAGTTGCCGACAAGTTCCATCTACAAACTTTGAGGATCTGCGCAGGGGTTTTCTGTTGAGGTTCTCAACTTCGAAGAAAAGGAAGAAGGAGGCTGAGTGCCTGTTTGCAGTGAGGCAAGGGCCGGAGGAGACGTTGGGTCATTATGTTGACCAGTTCCAAGAGGAGATTCTCCTGGTCCAGGAGGTCCCGGGGTACGCGCTGATGCTTGCCTTCACCCTGGGGCTGAGACCAGGGTTTTTCAGCATGGAGTTGAAGAGGGTGCCCCCTCTCTCTTTTGAGGAGCTCATGGAGAGGGCGGCGAAGGAGATAGACTTTGAAAGGGCAAACCCTGCGTTTGCGAGGAAGCTGGCCAGGTTGGCCGAGGATGATGTGAGGGAGCCGGTAGTGGGAAGGCAGAGAGAGCAGAGGGAGCAGAGGGAGCAGAGGGAGCCGAGGGAAGATAGGAGAAGGGAAGAGCCCCGAGGGCAGGGGCAGCAGCATGGGGGGGCCAGGGAGCCGAACAACCGACTGGGTTAGAGGCCTCAGGAGGGTCGCCCACAGGGACAAGGAGGGCTTCAGGGAAGAGATAACTTCCGGGAGCAAAGAAGGCTGGAGCAGGGAGGATGGCGACAAGGACCAAGGGGTCATTTCCCACCGTCGCAGGAGGCCATGGAGGTGGGAAGAGGAAGAGGAGGAAGAATTCGGGGAGCCGGAAGAAGGGGAGGAGGAGAAGGAAGAGGGGGCAGGGTGGCGTTGCCCTATTGTGACTTCCATCAGGAGGAAGGTCACGCAACGGCCACCTGCCCAGAGTTTCTGGAGATGAGAGGGGCCAGAGGGGCCGGAAGGCAAGACCCGCCTGTAAGGATCGTCGAAGTACAGCGAGAAGAGGCTGAAGACAGGTGTGAAGACAGGGTAGACGTGGGGACCCGAGGAGGGATCGGAGTGATCCATGGGGGAGTGGGGATCGAGGCAACCCGCAAGGGGAGCCTTCAAACCATGTTCCGCCGAGGGGTCGCCTCAACCTCCCTGGCTCCCCCCCAGAGGAGAAGATCACCTTCTCATCCGCGGATATGCCAGACTACGAGGATCCGTTATACGACGCGCTTGTGATCCAGACAGCGATAGAAAACTACACTGTCTCCCGGATGCTGGTGGACAATGGGAGCTCGGTGAATGTGATCTTCAAGAAGGCCTTCGATGAGATGAGGGTGGAAGGAAAAAGGGTCCTGGCTTCTGATGGACCGCTTTTTGGCTTCTCCGGAGAAAGGAAAGAAGTGGAAGGGGGAGTGGGCCTGCATGTGAGGCTTGGGGGCGTCTCACGGAACTGTCGGTTCGTGATCGTGGATGCCCCGAGTAGTTACAATGCCATCTTTGGACGTCCCCTCATCAGCGCCTTTCGCTGCGTACCCTCCTCATACCATCAATGCCTCAAGTTCAACAATGGAGGGGTGCAGGTTAGGATCAGGGGGGATCCGAAGATGGCAAGGCAATGCTATGTGACGGCGGTTAACACCGTGTCGTGGATGGCGGAGGCAGAGGAGTTGGAGAAGGAGATGGTTGAGCAAGAAGGGGTTGAGAAAGGGGAGATAAGCCTGGGAGAGGCGATGGAGGTTGTTGAGGAGATGGCAGAGGTGGAGGAGATCAGCCTAGAAGAGGCGAGAGTAGTGATGGATGAAGAAGAGCAGAGGCAGGAGGAGAGCCTGGAGGAGGCGATGGAAGTTGATGAGGTTGGGGGAGAGGAGCTCGAGTTTGAGCAGGAAGAGGCAAGGGTAAGTTGGGAGCGGTCGGGGCTGGAGCCGGCCGAAGAAGTGGTGGAGATGGAGGTGCTTACAAGAGCGGGGGAGGTGCAAAGGATTCAGATCAGCGGAGGCTTGAGCCTCGAGGATCAGGAGCGGATGCGAGCCTGCATCCAAAGCAACGTCGACATCTTCGCATGGAGCGCGGCAGACATGCCGGGCATCGACGCGGACGTGGCCTGTCATCGCTTGAACCTGGATCCCAGAGCCCGCCCCATACGCCAAAAGATGAGGGCCATCGCCACCAAGCTAGAAGCCCCCATCCGAGAGGAGGTCAAAAAGCTCCTGGACGCGGGCTTCATCTCAGAGATCCAGTATCCAGGCTGGATCTCCAACGTGGTGATGGTAAAGAAGGGAGGAGGAAAATGGCGCATGTGTATTGATTTTTCTTTATTAAATAAATCATGTCCCAAGGATTGCTACCCCTTGCCTCGAATCGACGCGCTGGTAGACTCAGCCGTCGGTTTTTCTCTTATGAGTTTTTTAGATACATTTTCAGGTTACCATCAGATCCGGATGCACCCTCCTGATGTCAAGGATGTTTCCTTCATCACAAGAGAGGGATGCTTCAGCTATAAGATGATGCCCTTCGGGTTGAAGAACGCAGGGGCAACGTACCAACGCATGATGGATCGAATCTTTCGAGATCAAAGGGGAAGGAACCTGGAGGTCTACGTGGACGACCTCATGGTCAAGAGCAAGTGTGTTGATTCCCACTTGCGGGACTTGGAGGAAACGTTTGCCACCCTGCGAAGGTTCAAGATGAGGTTGAATCCCTTGAAGTGCGTCTTCGGGGCTAGTCGCGGGAAATTCCTCGGACACCTCTTGACTCCCGCGGGGGTAGAACCTAACCCCGATAAGGTTAAGGCTATTCTAGACCTGGAATCACCTCGCAGTGCCAAGGAAGTCCAGCGCTTGACCGGGAAGTTGGTCGGGCTAAGCAGGTTCCTCTCTCGGTCAGGGGATAGGTGTTCCTCTTTCTTTAAAGTACTTCGTGATAACCAAGTGTTTGAATGGACGGGCGAATGTGAAGAGGCATTCCAGGGGCTGAAGAGGCAACTCTCCCAAGCTCCATTACTTCAAAGCCCGAAGGAAGGGGAAGACCTAGCCCTGTATCTCGGAGTGGGGGTAGAGGCAGTGAGCTCCGTCTTGGTTAGGGAGGAGGGGAAGAAACAGTTGCCCGTCTATTATGTAAGCCGAATCTTAAAAAAGGCGGAGATCCGATACCCCATCCTAGAGAAGCTAGCGTATGCTTTGGTCATCTCAGCTAGGAAGCTTCGCCCTTACTTTCAGGCGCACTCGATTAGGGTGGTAACCGACCATCCTCTTCGCAAGGTCTTTGAGGGGGTGGAGCATTCAAGAAGGTGGGCAAAGTGGTCCATCGAGCTAAGCGAGTTTGACATTTCTTTCGTCCCAAGGCTCTCCATCAAAGCCCAAGCCGTGGCGGACTTTTTGGCGGATTATGTCACTGAGGACGAGGAAGAAGAGCCGAGGCCGTCGGAGGCATGGAAGATGATGGTCGATGGAGCCTCAGGAAGGCACTCCCTGGGAGGAGGTATAGTACTGGTAAGTCCCCAAGGGGTTACCATAGAACAAGCAGTGGTCTTCCACTTCCCTGTAACCAATAATCAGGCGGAGTACAAAGCCGTGATAGCCGGTCTCCGACTGGCAAAGGAGTTGGAAATTCAGGATGTGGAGGCCTTCACAGACTCAATGGTGGTGGCGTCGCAGATCCGAGGGGAGTTCGAGGCCCGGGAGCCTACCCTCGCGAGATATCTATCAAAGGTAAGAACTATCATTAGAGGTTTCCGTTCTTTTTCTATTCAACATGTTCCCAGGGAGGAAAGCATGGCAGCTGACCGATTAGCAAAGTTCGGGCCTCGGGGTGGGGGTACCCTAACCGAACTATTTCGGCCAGCCATTGAAGAGGGGGAGGTGATGGAGGTGAATCGGCGGCCCTCATGGGTAGATCCGTTGGTGACCTTCTTGACCACAGGAGAACTGTCGGAAGAAGTTAAGGATGCCAAGAGCTTCAGGCATAAGGCGGCTCATTACCTGATGCTGGAAGGGAGCTTGCATCGGAAGATGTTGTCAGGACTCCTCGCGAGATGCGTGACCGAGGAGGAAGTCCCAGGAATCCTGGAAGAGGTGCATTCCGGAGAATGCGGCAGTCATTCAGGGGGAAGGACATTGGAAGCAAGGGTGATAAGGCAAGGATATTTCTGGCGAACTTTGAGGAAGGATACAGCTGAGTTCGCAATGAGGTGTCGGAAGTGCCAAGTACATGCTCCCCTCCAGCTCTTGCCCGCACAAAGGCTTCGAAGCATCACGGCGCCATGGCCCTTCGCCATTTGGGGAATGGACCTGGTTGGACCCTTTCCTCCAGCTAGCGGGCAGAGGAGATTCCTCCTAGTTATGATTGACTACTTCTCCAAGTGGTTGGAGATCAAGCCGTTAGCCAAGGTAACCTCCCAGGTCATCAGGAACTTCGTTTGGGGGGAAATCATTTGCAGGCACGGATTGCCCCAAGCAATAGTGACAGACAACGGTCCTCAGTTTGCCAGTGAAGAATTCATCAGTTTCTGCGCCCAACTGGGGATTGACCTCAGGTTCGCCTCTGTCCATCATCCTCGGAGCAATGACCAGGTGGAGGCGGCCAACAAGATCATTGTCAGCTTGCTCAAAAAGAAGGTGGAGAACCTGAAGGGTAACTGGGTGGAACAGCTCCCTTCCGTTCTGTGGGCCTTGCGAACGACTCCGAACACGGCCACAGAGGAGACCCCATTCAAGCTCTCTCATGGGTGTGAGGCTGTCCTCCCGGTGGAATTCGAGGTTCGGTCCCCAAGGGTTGCGGCCGCGGCTGAGGGAAGCGAAGCTTGGAGGTTGGAGAATGAGGAAGGGTTGCGCCTCTCATTAGATATGGTGGAAGAGCTGCGGGATGTTGCCGCCATCAGGCAAGAGGAAGTAAAACGGCGAATGGCTCGGTACTTCGATAAGCACATCAGAGTCAAGCAATTCGCCGAGGGGGATCTAGTACTGAAAAAGGTCGACGCTGCAGGAAGGTCGGCCGCGGTTGGTAAGCTCAACCCTAGCTGGGAAGGGCCTTATATAGTAGAGAAGGCTCTGGTTAACGGAGGCTACTATCTCCAGGATGCGGAGGGAAGGACCTTGAGTCACACCTGGAGTGGTGACGATCTGAAGCGCTTCTACCCGTAAGAGGGGAAGAAGGATTGTAATGTTGTAAATAACTATTGCATTTTCAATAAGTTTATTTCAGAATATTGACTATCTCTGAGTAGGCAATCTTTATGTTTTTTGTTTTAACCGACTATGACTCCTCATCTCAATGATAGAATAGGCCTGGTTGAAGGAATCTTCTACGACACCCCGAGCTCGGCTCGGCCCCAGGTAGACCCGCTGCGCAGGCTCTCATCAAGCTGGCAGGTCCGAAGGCTCGCCTGTGGGGGAAATGTTGGCTCTTGTGATACTTTGTTCTTAGCCACTTCTACGACACCCTGAGCTCGGCTCGGCCCCAGGTAGACCCGCTGCGCAGGCTCTCATCAAGCTGGCAGGTCTGAAGGCTCGCCTGTGGGGGAAAGGTTGACTCTTGTGATACTTTGTTCTCAGCCACTTCTACGACACCCCGAGCTCGGCTCGGCCCCAGGTAGACCCGCTGCGCAGGCTCTCATCAAGCTGGCAGGTCCGAAGGCTCGCCTGTGGGGGAAAGGTTGGCTCTTGTGATACTTTGTTCTTAGCCACTTCTACGACACCCCGAGCTCGGCTCGGCCCCAGGTAGACCCGCTGCGCAGGCTCTCATTAAGCTGGCAGGTCCGAAGGCTCGCCTGTGGGGGAAAGGTTGGCTCTTGTGATACTTTGTTCTTAACCGCTTCTACGACACCCGAGCTCGGCTCGGCCCCAGGTAGACCCGCTGCGCAGGCTCTCATCAAGCTGGCAGGTCCGAAGGCTCGCCTGTGGGGGAAAGGTTGGCTCTTGTGATACTTTGTTCTTAACCGCTTCTACGACACCCCGAGCTCGGCTCGGCCCCAGGTAGACCCGCTGCGCAGGCTCTCATCAAGCTGGCAGGTCCGAAGGCTCGCCTGTGGGGGAAAGGTTGGCTCTTGTGATACTTTGTTCTCAGCCACTTCTACGACACCCCGAGCTCGGCTCGGCCCCAGGTAGACCCGCTGCGCAGGCTCTCATCAAGCTGGCAGGTCCGAAGGCTCGCCTGTGGGGGAAAGGTTGGCTCTTGTGATACTTTGTTCTTAGCCACTTCTACGACACCCCGAGCTCGGCTCGGCCCCAGGTAGACCCGCTGCGCAGGCTCTCATCAAGCTGGCAGGTCCGAAGGCTCGCCTGTGGGGGAAAGGTTGGCTCTTGTGATACTTTGTTCTTAGCCACTTCTACGACACCCCGAGCTCGGCTCGGCCCCAGGTAGACCCGCTGCGCAGGCTCTCGTCAAGCTGGCAGGTCCGAATGCTCGCCTGTGGGGGAAAGGTTGGCTCTTGTGATACTTTGTTCTTAGCCGCTTCTACGACACCACGAGCTCGGCTCGAACCCCAGTAGACCCGCTGCGCAGGCTCTCATATAAGCTAACAGGTCCGACGGCTCACCGGTGGGGTGGGGGTTTAATTGGTTGGAAAAAATATGCGGGCAGGGCCCTGACCTAGACCGGAGGCAAGACCCCAAAGGCCTTGGCTCAGAGGTCTCAGCCAGTAAAGGCCTCGATTTGGAGGTCTCGGCCAGTAAGGGTCTCGGCTCAAAGGTCTCGGCTCAAAGGTCTCGGCTCAAAGGTCTCGGCTCAAAGGTCTCGGCTCAAAGGTCTCGGCTCAAAGGTCTCGGCTCAAAGGTCTCGGCCAGTAAAGGCCTCGGTCAAAGGGGGGTTCTCGCAAAAGGAGGCTCCCGACGGACCTGAGCAGGACAACTTAATTGACGACGCGAGGTTCCCGCCTAACGGATTTCTAAGAGGTTATCCTAAAGAGACTAAGGGTCTCGGCGGAAGCTCGCGCGGAAGCCATTCGACAGAACAATATACTTTCAAGCACACACTGAAAATGAAAGATGAAACATTACTTTACATAAAATTAATTACAAAAAGTTGGAGTCTCTCGCTCATTACAAAAGAAACAAAAAGAAAGAAGAAGCTTAGGGGGACGCGCTGTAACTCCCGCTGGTGCTCTCGCTTGAATCATCGCCAGAGCCCTCTTCAGATGTCTCGCCAGCGGCGGTAGAAGACCTCGGGATGTCTGAGAGAGGCGAGTCCGGCGCGCCCGGAGGTTTGGGGACCGGATCGTATAGCCAAGGGAGGAGTTGGCGAGCGTCGATGGTCGCGCCGTCCTCCCGAAGCAGCTTGACGTCTCGCAGCGTCTCAAGCGTCAGCTTGACGGTTGCCTGAGCATTGGCTTGCAGCAGCTTGTCAACTTCGTACTCCGAGAGATAATGACTCCTCAGCCTCGCATCTAGCTCCGGAGGCGGGACCTTCGCCATCTCAGCGCGAAGCTGTTCCCTCAGGAGGACGCTCTCGCAGCGCGCGTTGGCCAGCTCTGCGCGAAGCTCCTTGACTTGGGCGGAATCTTGTAAAAGAAAAAAAAAGAGTTCAGTCTGGAAACATCGCACAGTAGTAACTTCAGGGAAACGGGAGCAAGGGTTCAGGAGGGTCTTGCCTACCTCGGTCGCGGGGCGTAGAGACAACGCCAGTCGAGCGTCCGCAAGCTCCTGTTGAGCTCTCGCGAGTTCTTCTTCCGCGGTGTGCGCGCGAGCCATCGCGTCCTCCCTTGCCTTGCGCATATCGGTGAAGTTCTTGTCGATGGTGATGCTTCGACGCGCACACATATGCGTAAGCTCGAACCCGCGCAATATAGCCCGGGTGGCGTCGAAGGCTAGAAGGCGGGTGGACATCTGGTCAAACACGCCGGCATCCTCCCGGCTGTAGAGACCATATCCAAGCGAGAAGGCCTCGCCAGTCACATTTTCCCCCTCCGCCCATCTGGGAAGGAGTGTCGAAACCCTGATTGAGTTTGACTCGGGGTCCCATTCCATCTGAGGCTTCCCCTCCGAGTCGGCGTACCTCACGCCGAAACCAAAGTTCCGGTGCCCTCTCGGCACCTCCTGGGGCGGAACACGCGGCCTTCAGAATCTCCAGCTGGGAAGGAGCGTCGTAACCTTGATTAAGTTGGACTCGGGGTCCCATTCCATCTGAGGCTTCCCCTCCGCGTCGACGTACTTCACGCCGAAACCAAAGTTCCTGTGCCCTTTCGGCACCTCCCGGGGCGGAGCTCGGATGGAGGTTTCGGCGGCGAGCACTTCTCCCCCAGCCTCGCTTGCGGCCGGTGGGTTCCCGGTGGAAGCCTCGGCGCGGCTCTTGGCGACGGCATCCATCTCGCTGGCCCTTTGGAGGATCGCTTCGAAGGAGCTGCCTGCGGGAAGGGGTTTGACAGGCGAGATGGCCGGGGCTTTCCCCTTCTCGAGAGCAGATGGTTTGGGCCTCTTCAGCGTTCGGAGAGGAGGAAGGGTGACCTTCCGCTTCTTGGCTGGTGGCGGCAAAGGAGGGGCTGGATCGTTTCGGCAGGCGCTGGCGCTAGCTTCCGCGAGCGCAAGGGAGCCTCTCGCGGCCAGACCCTCGACACCCCGGCCTTCAGCGAAGGGTTGGCGCAGAGGGACCTCCCGCTCTCCTGCAAAGTTAAAACACTTCAGCGCAAGAAGAACTTTGATAAAAGAGGGAATCTGAAGCGAGACCGTACCTTCGCCCGAGTGAACGAGTGGGAGGGAGTCGACGTCTCGCCTGAGGTAGGGAACATCGAACTCCTTGGTCCCAAAGAATTCCAGGATTGCGCTCTCGCGCGATCCCAGAGTAGGCGGTTTGTAGGCAGCGTCCTCGTACTGAACGGGCTGAAGCGCGACGTTGCCGAAGTCCCCGCTGACATAAACGAATTTCTCGCCCCAGTGGTGGTGCTTGTTGGCGAGACCGGTAACCTCGAGCAGTTGCCCGGAGAAGAAAACCACCCCTCCCTTGGCGCGGAAGTTGAATAGCTTCCGGAAGATAGGCAAACTGAACTCGATCCTCTCGGATCGCATATAGCATATGAATGCTATAAGGATCGCGACTGAATTCAGGTTCAGTTGGGCGGGAACCACCCCGTAGTAACGAAGAGCAAGCCGAACCTCCGGCCAAAGGGGAAGGCGGAAGCCCACCTCGAAATGCTCGAGGGGGATGGCGAGTTCTCCCGCCCCCGGAGTATTCACCTTATCGTGATTTCCCGGGTTCCGCGCCGAGAAGCCGGCGGGGATGTAGCGGTCAACGATCAGGTTATATTCGTCGAGGGTGAGCTTGCAGGAAGGGAAGAGGTGTTTTTGGAAAGCTTCCGCGCAGTGGGCGCGACCCTTGTTCTCGCCAGGCATGATGGGTTTGCGAGTGAGAGCGAGAGCTGAAAAGAGGTCGAAGCGGAAGCAAGAACGCGAGAGCAAGGAAGGAAGGCTGAGGTTCCGGATCGAAGAAGTAAATGCGGTTGGTAGACTTCTCTATTTATAGGGAATCGTAATCATCATGGATCCATCCGACAGAGAGAGAAAGTGACAGCGGAGTACAGCTGTCAGAATCCGGGCTAACGGCGCCTCGATTTTCCCCCTCGGGATGGCAGCGGTCAACGGTCGTTCCTGGTTTCGACGCAACTATCTGGATTGGCGCAAGCCTCCTAGATTGGCGCAAGCCTCCTAGATTGGGGGAAGCCTCCTAGATTGGCGCGAGCATCCTAGATTGGCGCAAGCATCCTAGATTGGTGTAAGCGTCTTAATTTAAAAGCCTCGCAGAGCAATAAAAAGAAAAAGAAAAGAGAGACATGGGTAACAGCGAGATCCTCGCTAGCGCAAGCTGGATAAACTTAATTAACAGTAATGTTTATTACAGATACATTGATAAAAGAGATACATTGAGATTCAAAGCGGGAAGGCTAATAGGGCTTCCAGCTCCATCGTCCTCGTTCTCGCCGCCTAGTTCTTGGGGGCGCCAACGGGTTGAAGTAAGACGATAGGGTGGTACACCCAAGGTTGATCCGCCTGGCGTGATCCCGGATCTGCGAGATGCACCTCCCTGGCGAAGACTCGGCAGAAGGCCCTCCCGGGCAATCAGTCTCGCCCAAGAAGAAATCCCGCTCCAGAGCCTCCAGCCTTTGCTCCACGGATTCGCGGAATGCTTTCGCCGCGGCAGTATGGGCACGGTCTCGCCGGACAAGCTTGGCCAAAATGACCGAGATCTTCCTCCTTCTCCCCTTCGCGCTCCCAGCGCTGTTCAAGGTTTCTTCTATCTCGCCAGACGAAGGGAGAGGGGACTCCTCATCCTCTTCTTCCTCTTCTTCTTCTTCCTCTTCTTCTCCTTCCTCGTTGACTCCCGACCGCAAGCCAGGATCACCTGCGAAAGAAACGTGCGAGAATTTTGGTTAAAGCATGGCGATCAACGGTTGTAAAAGGTCTCGCATACCTGCGGTTGGGCGAGAACCGTCAAGCGACGTTGGACGAGAAGGCCCAGCCCCTCCGTTGGTTCCGTAGAGGAGGTGGAGAGGCTTGCCCAGCCCCGGGCGAAATGGCTTGCGCACGGTGATCCCGGCCTGGCCGGAAGCATGAGGGGAGTTGTCTTCTCTCAAGGGACGATCAGCATCCTTGAGAGTAGCGGAAGGTTCAGAAGCCGCCTCTCCCGCCTGTAGGATAGGATTGGCCACCGCAGGAGGCACTTCAACGGTTCTCGCTTCATCTTCCCGGGTGGTTAGACCCGGGTCGGCGGGAGTTGGCACTGCGAGAAGACAGTTCAGAAAAGAAAGGGTCGGGTTGAAATATTGACAAGTGTAAGAAACGAACTAGAAACAAGCCGGAACGGGTATAACTGAAATTTTATTATCAGAAAAAGATATCTATTACAAAGGTATGGCCTCCCTTATATAGAATGGAGGAGATGGGAGAGAATACAAATACCCAATGTGGGACTAAAATTACAAAAGACAACATCTACAAAGTTAACCGCCAAACCGCCAAACAGACCGCCTAACCGTGCGGTTAGTAGGAACTAACCGCCCGGTCACCACCAGAGAACACTCAGCCGACCATCAAGATCCCAGAGACTAGCCGGCAGACCGCCTGGCTATCAAACCGCCAGACCGCCAGACTACCCGACAACCAAACCGCCAGATTAGCCGGGCTGACCGCCCGGCTACCAGACCGCCGGTCCTAGCCGCCTGTCCGCCCAGGTCTATACAGCAACACTCCCCCTCAAGCTGGAGCATAGATGTCAATCATGCCTAGCTTGCTGCAAATGTGGAAGAAGGAGGCGGACACAGGTTTTGTGAATATATCTGCCAGCTCTTTCTCCGAGGTAACAAACGGAGTGCAAATCTGGTTCTTCAACACTTCTTCCCGAATGAAGTGACAATCAACCTCTATGTGCTTTGTTCGCTCATGGAATACCGGATTTTTGGAAATGTAGATCGCAGCCTTGTTGTCACAGAACATGGGAAGAGGATAGTTATAGACCTCTCCTAGATCCAGCATGAGAGCCCGCAACCATTTTAACTCACACGTGGTTGATGCCATGCTACGATATTCTGCTTCCGCACTAGACCTGGAGACGACTGACTGCTTCTTGCTCTTCCAGCTAACCAAGTTTCCTCCAACAAACGTGCAAAATCCGGAAGTCGACTTGCGATCCCCTTTGTCGTCCGCATAGCTAGCGTCGGAGTACGCTTCGACTCTTAGGTGACCGTTTTTCTGAAAGAGAAGACCTTTCCCAGGTGCGGACTTCACATACTCCAATATCCTTAGAGCAGATTGAAGGTGACATTCCCTAGGCGACTGCATAAACTGGCTGACCTTTCCCACTGCATAGGAGATGTCTGGTCTGGTCACCGTAAGGTAGATGAGTTTGCCAACCAGACGCCGATACCTCGTAGTATCCAATAGAGGAGGTGATTCGTCTGTCCATGTCTTGTCTTCTCCAGGAGCCATGGGACACCGGGCAGGTTTAGCACCCGTCAATCCTGCCTCTTTCAACAAATCAAGAGCATACTTCCGTTGGGAGAGAACCAAGGAACACGGTTTCCGAGAGATTTCAATTCCCAAGAAGTATTTTGGAGAACCCATATCCTTCGTGACTAGGTGTTGGCGGAGATGGACCTTCGTCAAGGCTACACCAGCTTGATCGTTGCCAGTAAGAAGAATATCGTCCACATAAACAGCTAGCACAACCAGACCCGAAGTTGTCTTGCGAATGAACAAGGAGTGATCAGCCGAACTCCTGGTGAAACCAATAGCCCCAACTATGCTACTGAACTTATCGAACCACGCCCTGGGACTTTGCTTTAGGCCATAGATGGCCTTCTTCAACCGGCATACTTGAGTCTCCCCCTGAGCAACATACCCAGGAGGTTGCTCCATGTAGACGTCCTCGTGAAGGTAACCATAGAGGAAGGCATTCTTGACGTCCAACTGCGAAATAGGCCAATCCTTGTTAACCGCCACTGATAAAAGGACCCGAATGGTGCTGAGGCGAGCAACTGGCGAGAACGTGTCAAAGTAATCAACACCATAGGTCTGAGTAAACCCTTTTGCAACAAGACGGGCTTTGTACCGGTCCACACTGCCATCAGGACGGAACTTGACGACAAACACCCAGCGACAACCAACCACATCCGTGCCAAAAGGAGGAGGCACAAGGGTCCAAGTGCCCCGGTCAGAGAGAGTAGCAATCTCCTCATCCATGGCAGCCTTCCAGTGAGGAATATCAAGGGCTTCCTGGTAGGTGCGGGGGGTGGTAGTCGCGGAGATGGCTAGGGCGAAGTCCCTGCGAGAAGGTGTTAGCCGATCATAAGAAATAACAGCTGCCAGCGAGTGCTGGGTGCACGTCCGAACCCCTTTGCGAAGGGCAATGGGCAGCTCCAGGTCCTCGAGTTCCTCAGTCGCCGGTGCATCCGTAGCGGAGATCGCTGGCCCGGGAGGAGAGAGAGACGGCCGAGGGGACGAGGGAGAAGGATCATGATCAAGAGAAGGAGCGGCTGGTGGAGGTGGGGATGGAGGAAGCTCAAGAGGAGTGGATGTGGTGGATAGAATGGGAGGAGAGGTCGAGTCGGTAGGAAGAAGAGGGAGGTTCGATCCATCGACCTGTGGGAGATCAGAAGAGAAGTAGGCGGCATTCTCAAAGAATGTCACATCCGCCGAGACGAACTGCTTGCGATGAACAGGATCAAAACAGCAGTAACCTTTTTGAGTTGTGGAGTAACCCAAAAAGATACACTTCGTAGCACGAGGGGACAATTTGTCGCGAGTTGCGGCAGGGCTATGAACGAAGGCAGTGCACCCAAAAATGCGAAGAGGTAAGGGAAAGGGGTCCTTGGAGTGATAGAGGATGGAAAAAGGGGTTTTGCCTTTGAGGACGGTAGAGGGGATGCGATTGATGAGGTAGCAGGAGATGAGGACCGCGTAGCCCCAATAGCTACGAGGAACCTGCATCTGCGTCATGAGAGTGCGAGCTACATCGAGGAGGTGACGGTTTTTACGTTCCGCCACCCCATTTTGCTGGGAGGTATAGACGCAGCTAGTCTGATGAATGATGCCATGTTGCGTACAGAAAGAAGCAAAATCACTACTCAGATATTCTTTTGCATTATCAGAGCGAAAAAGTTTGACAGAGGCATCAAATTGATTTTTAATCATATAATAAAATGAAGTCCATACAGAAAAAAGTTCGGAGCGATCCTTTAATAGATACACCCACGTACAGCGAGAATAATCATCAATAAAGGTTACAAAATAGGAACTTCCACGCCCGATGGTGAGGGTAGGGGAAGGTCCCCAAACATCCGAGTGAATAAGGTCGAAGGGCTTGGAAGAGCCACGACCTTGCTTAGGAGGAAAGGGGGAACGGTGATGCTTGCCCAGTTGACAAGCATCACAGTTGAGAGGAGAGTCCTGCTGAGGGAGGTGAGGAAACAGCTGGTGGATGAGACGCGAGGGAGGATGCCCCAGGCGAAGGTGCCACTGAAGAAGATCTGTAGAAGCGGGAGAGAAGACGGTAAGAGCAGATACATCATCAAGGAAGTAGAGACCACCCCTCTCAGTCCCAGTAGCAAACGTCCGCTTGGAGTCCGGGTCCTGAAATGAACAAGAAGAAGGAGTAAATGTTACCGAACACTGAAGCTGCTTGCAAAGAGAAGTAACCGACAATAAATTGCACGGAAACTTGGGCACATAAAGAGTATCCTCCAGGCGAAGGGACGGAGTAACTTGAACCATGCCTGTTCCATGCACCGGAGAGGGAGAACCATCCGCAACGAGAACAGGGGGCAACCGATCATGTGTTTCTAGGAGAGAAAAGCACTGAGGATTGCCCGTCATATGATTAGTGGCGCCAGAGTCGATTAGCCATTTACCTTGGGTAACTACGTGGGCACTACCTGAAGTCGTGGCCACGGAGGCAGATGGCTTGGAAGAAGGAGGAGTATCACCAGCGGGACGAAGATGCGGATGCTTTGTCCAGCAGCGGTCAACCAAGTGTCCTGGGCGGCCACAATGAGTACAGAGGTAGCGAGAGGGGCCACGCCCGCCAGAGTGGTTACCACGACCACTAAATCCACCACGATGAGCCTGGTGGGCATAGGAATCCGGAGCCGGAGGAGCGGCAAGCAAGGGGCGTTGGAGGAGAGAGGTAACAGCAGCAATACGGGCAGCAGTAGCATCGAGGGTAGGAGACTCAGCCTCTCCAAGAATTTGCTGCCGGATCATATCATATGAGTCCGGAAGCCGCAGAAGGTAACAGACCACTAGGAGTTCCTGGAAGTGCTTCAGCTGAGTGGCCACATCTGCCGAGAGAGGACGATTTTGGAGAATCTCAGCTCCAAGGGCTTGGACCTGTTGGTAAGCGGCAGGAGGGGACATGGACTGGCGAGCAAAGAGATCCGCATAGAGAGTATAGATGCGAGACGTTTGTCCCCCCTTGGAGTAGAGAGCGGCCAAGTGATTCCAAGCTTGTTTTACTGTCTCATCGTGACGGATGACAGGAAGACATTCATCAGACAGGCTATTCGCCAGCCAAGTACGAACCAGCGCATCATTCGCATCCCAGTCAGAAAACTGGGCAGAGTCCGCAGGCGGAGGGTCATCGGTAAGATGATGACGCTTGCGTTGAGAGCGGAGAAGAAAAGTGAATGAGACACTCCAGTCGGGATAATTGGGCCCCAAAAGCTTAGAGACGGTGCCAAGATTCCCTGAAGCAGGAGGAGGAGGAGGAGGCGGCGGTGGGGCAACGACAGTAGACGAGGTGGAGCCATCAGAATTGGTCATCCTGAAGAGAGGTCGCGCGGTTAAGAAGGGTAAACCGGGCGGGAAGAAAAAGAAGCCGCACGGATAGAGAGAGCGAGAAGACCGCGCGAACAAAAAACAAACCGCGGCGGGCAGAGAGGCCGCCTAAACAAGGCAGAACTCGCGCGAACAGCGAGAAATCGCGCGGATAGGAAGAAACAGATCTGCAGCGGTCACGATGTCAGACACCAGCGGCCAGAGAAGCCACGACCAAGCCGCAGAACCAAACAGAGGGAGAGAAGTCGGGCGGCTAGCAGACAGACCGTGCGAACAGAAGAGGAGGATAGAAGAATCCACGAAGAAGAGAACTCGCGCGAGCTAAAAGACAAGCCGCGGATAGAAGGCAGAGGTCGCATGGACAGAAGAAAACACAATCAGGAGGACTGGATCGAGTCCTCTGATACCATGTAAGAAACGAACTAGAAACAAGCCGGAACGGGTATAACTGAAATTTTATTATCAGAAAAAGATATCTATTACAAAGGTATGGCCTCCCTTATATAGAATGGAGGAGATGGGAGAGAATACAAATACCCAATGTGGGACTAAAATTACAAAAGACAACATCTACAAAGTTAACCGCCAAACCGCCAAACAGACCGCCTAACCGTGCGGTTAGTAGGAACTAACCGCCCGGTCACCACCAGAGAACACTCAGCCGACCATCAAGATCCCAGAGACTAGCCGGCAGACCGCCTGGCTATCAAACCGCCAGACCGCCAGACTACCCGACAACCAAACCGCCAGATTAGCCGGGCTGACCGCCCGGCTACCAGACCGCCGGTCCTAGCCGCCTGTCCGCCCAGGTCTATACAGCAACAACAAGGGAAAATGTACCTATCGTTCCGGTCTCGGCTGGAGGAATCCTCTCCGAGACCCGTGTTTGGTCCTTGGGGGAATGAGCGGGCAGGTTCGAAGAACTTGGCGGGATCTCGGCGTCATCGTTAGGAGCAGATTCCTGCGAAAGCTTACTTTAACCATCGGATTTAGTCCACAATCAGCTCGGTAGGCATGGTTGAAAGGCTTACCTTCTGCGGGGAAGGATCCCCCGCAGGGTTGGGAGTGGGGGAAGGAGGATCCCTGTTCTCGCGAGAAAGGTCCCGCCGGACTACCTTCGCCCTCTTCTTTTCCTTCTTCTTCAGCTCGGAAGGCCCGGCGGTTGAAGTCTTTCTCGCTAACCATGGAGCCACCGCCGCACAGTTAGCCAAGGCCCGCGCTTGGGCGGCGGCTAACCGGTCTTGGAGGTCTTGCGGAAGTGGTTTGGCAGCACGTTTGGGATGCATGGTAAGCTCGCGCAAAAATCCCTGAGGCGAGAGCTCAGTGCGAAAACCGTACTTCAAGGGCAGGGCGTATGGACGCCTATCAGTGCATATTTATAGCCGCAGTGGGGCCCCCCAAAAGATTCCCTCGGTAGGCGGGCACGTGTCCAGCGAATATTTCGGGGGTTGGACTTGTCTTGTCGAGCGCAGGGCTAGCTCGAAAAGAGCGGGGATTGTGTACAACCCCATATTCGCTGGGTGGGACCCGGAGACACCACTGAGGAATTGGGCTAGCCTCAGGCTAGCCATGGGTTAACCCTAAGGCATACTTGTGGAGTTCTCGTCCCGTAGGAGCTCCCGCCAAGGGCAGGGAAAAGATGGAGAGATCGTCGACCGACCAAGGTAGATAGTCGAGCTCTCGGCATGAGAGATCGTCGACCAGCCAAAGCAGATACTCGAGCTCTCGGTAGGAGAGATCGTCGACCACGGAAGCTTCCGCCTTAGGGCAAGCTCCCGCCCAGGGGAGGCGAGAAGGCCCCAAGTAGGCCTTCAGTCGCGGTAATTTCAAGACCGTGAAGGGCGCGAACCTCCCTGGCAAGGGGTCTCGCCAGGGTTGGCCCAGGTGGGGGTCCGGCGAGAGCCTTCACGGCCAGGGTTCTCGCCAAGTGGGCCCACGTGGTAGGGCCCGGCGCTCGTAAAGGGGATTATTTTATAATATATTATCCTGAGGTAAAATTATCCAAATGTCCTTGGGATGACAGCGGGATTTGGCTATTGGCAGACCCCTCAGGGGTAGTTCAGTATTTTCAGGTCAAAGGAAGACTATAAAAAGACCCATAGGGGCTCTTTGGAAGGCAGGCTTTCATTATTCTCCAACTCTAGTGCCTTCTGAGGAGCTCCCAGCCTAGCATTTGGCTTTGGAGGGGAAGCTCTCAGAGATCTTCCGGGTGTGTGGTGGGACCTCCCAGCTGAGGCTTTGGGTCAGTCTTTTGACCTTAGCAGCCAGTCAAGGGTCGAGGTAAGAGAGAAGTAGGCGTCAGCTGCACTTTGGTTTGTGAACATTCGTTGGGGTCATTTTTGGCTTCAACATGTCCAATACTGATTTATCTTTTCAATTTTTGAAGCCTCTCGTGGTAAAAGTAGGCTCACAATCCGTTTGAGGAAAAATATAACAGTAAAGGCAAAATGCTGCATCTTTTTATTCGCTGTATTTTAACCAGCATTTAAACTCGTTAAACCAACTCTTATTAAAGCGTCGCGCTTTGTTTCCGATTTCTATTTGGGGAAAACTTTCTAGATGAGATTGGCAAGGATCATTTTGCAAATAATATCTTCATATAGACTCTTGAATGTTTGCATCGTAGGAGTTAATAGAAAGTCTTAAGCCCGGGTCTGAAGGTAAATCTTTAATTTTGAACTCGTCTACGCGGTTTCTTTTACCAATTGCAACTAACTCCTGAGAATCTAACGAATTTTGACATGCTCCTTATTTAGAAAAAAATTTCTCCATTGCACTAACTAAAACGCTGCATAAAATTGACGGGACATTCCCGTTAGCACGACTAGAACTAATCGATATGCACATCACAAACATCACAGATTCTGACTTACCGCCACGGGTAGGCTTCACACAGCATGCCTAAATCCAGACTCGCATGTCGGATTACTAATGCAAAAAATATGTCGGGGACGAACACAATCGACCCGGAGGTTCGCAATAAACCGAGGAAGACACATACCGCATCCAATTGAAGGTGGGTGGCCCTCCTAAGCAAACTAAAACAGAAAACTGGGGAACAAGAGTAATTACCAATGGTGTGTTCCAGCAACACAAGACGATTGGAGCTCCAAATCAACCTTTCACGATGGATTCCAGCAACACAATGGTGTGTACCTAACATTAAAATGCTCGAAGATTAGCACAATGATGCGTCCAAATCAACCCTTCAAAGAAATCTGGACTGAAATCAATCCAGATTTCACAGAAATCTGGACTGAAATCAGTCCAGATTTAATTCAGTCCAGATTTCACACAGAAATCTGGACTGAAAGAGTGAAATCAGTTCAGTTTTCACAGAAATCTGGACTGAAATCAGTCCAGATTTTACAGAAATTTGGACTGATTTCATATTGAAGAAGAGAACTGATTTCACAGCAGAAGAAGAAGAGGACTGATTTCACAGAAGAAAAAGAAGAGAGCTGATTTCACAGAAGAAGAAGAAGAGGATTTATTTCACAGAAGAAGAAGAAGAGGACTTATTTCACAGAAGAAGAAGAAGAAGAAGATTGATTTCACAAAAGAAGAAGAGAACTGATTTCACAGAAGAAGAAGAAGTACCGACGGCCACGGGAGCCGGAGTCGAAGCAGGTAGCCGCGACGGGAGCCGTAGCCGGAGCAGGTAGCGGCGACGGGAGCCGGAGCAGGGAGCGACGACGGGATCGGAAGCCGGGAGCGGCGATGGGATCAGGAGCAGGAGGAGCAGGGAACGGGATGAAATGAAACCTAATTTAGTGATAAAAAAACCGGCCGGGCACGTGCCCTACCGTGCCCAGGGGTAGTTCCGCACATGCATATAGTGTATGTTTCACGGCGGCAAACAAAGCCTAAGACAATTGTTAATACTTAGGTTGTGTTTGGGAACCCGACGAGAGGCTGTTCCGGCGGGGCCGAGCCGAAGGAGAGAGAGGATCGCCGGTGGCAACGGTAAACCGGTGCTCGAGGCGCCTTCGGCAGAGAACCGGCCGATGGCACACCGGGGAAGAGCGAGAAAACGGTCGGTCGCAACAGTGAATGAGGCTCGCAGGTCTAGTGGGAAAACGATGTCTTTTCTCCTGTTCACGCCGGCCGTCGTGAACTGGAGGTCGTCGTTTATTCCCAAACGCAGCGCCTCCGACTCGTTCAGGCCGACAGTCATGAAAAGGAGGTCGTCGTTTCTTCCCAAACATCACGCGTCCGGCTCAGCCCCGCCGGAACGGCCTCTCGCAGGAATCTCAAACATAGCCTTAATAGCACTATCAATTTGACTATAAGTATCCACTTTGGGGTATTTTTTAGGAGCAAGAATTGTCTACTGGTAGTGCTCTTTTCTCTGGGAGTGCGTGAAATCTTAGCCAGTGATCTCGCAGATCCAACATAGAAAAAAAATAAAAACAAAGCACATTTTTTATCGCAAGATCGGACGCTGGAGCGCTACTCGCGCTCCTTCCTCTCGGAGGAGGGCGCTGCTCCCAAATTTTTTTGATTTTCAGGGCTTCTTAAAAAAAAACTAATCACACTCATTTTTCTACCGCGGCTCCTTTGTGATTTCCATTTCACCACTGTACCTTCTTGGCCTCACGCTTTCCTTCCTCGTGATCACCGGGGGAGGATCAAGGAGCAGAGAAGAACACCGCCGTCGATAACGGAAGAAGAACTCGGAACTAAGGCTGTGTTTGGCGCGGTTTATTTGTTCCGGTGAGATTGGACAAAAATGTCATTGTCATATCATAATCTTGTGCTCCAAACTAGTTTATTTTTTTGGCAACGGTAGTAACACTTGTCATAGCAAACATACATTCTATGACAATGACGCTTTTGTCTAAGCTTATCGGAGTAAATAAGGTTCGTTAAGCGGCGCCAAAGGCAGACTCACCATCTCTCCCGTTTTCCCGTTTTTTCCATTCGACATTTTCTGAAGTTTTTTCTCAGCAGGCCTGGACAAAATTCTGCCGCTCGATTAGGGAAGAAAAACGCATTAACTATTAAATCCCTGCTCACGTTCATAATTTTTTAACAGGTTTAATTGTTCATTCTTTGCTACTCATCTCTGGATCCGGATTCCCTGGAGTTCCCGGATCTAGGGGTGGAGTTCGCATTTTGGGAAAAAATGGAGCGGAATCGGAAAAAATGGTTAACATGAAAGTTGTAGATACCACCGAGACGGATAACTTTCATGTTGAATATTTTTTGATTTGAAGTCGTTTAGACCCCCGATTTGGCCCTCGAAAAAAAGCTGTTCGAAAATAATTAAATCGTCTCGGCGGTATCTACAACTTTCATGTTAACCATTTTTTCCCAAAATGCGAACTCCACCCCCAGGAGATCCGGATCCCTCATCTCTCTCGTTAACATGCTATTCCTATTCACCATTTTCTGAAGTCACATCTCCAGCTTCTTTTGGGGAATGACGCGAGTGGCTGTTATGAGTCCTTTTGGAGGGGTCCGGGGGAGGTTCAGTGCAGGAAATGCATTTTACGGTGCAACGCGCGAGATCTGACGGATGCGAGTGCATCTCACTTCGCGCGGAGATGTGTGCACGCTTTGATCTTTCACGCACTGCTTTGAGATATGTGCGCTGAGATGTGCACACATCTCAGCGCACTCGCATCCACTAGATCTCACTGCACGGTAAAGTGCAGCAGCTCTCGTCCGTCCGATTTCCTGCACTTTACCGCCCCCGGACCCCTTTTGGAGCTGTTGTAGATATTGTTAGCATAAGCTGAAGGGACACCTGCCCGAATTAAAGCAGTAATAAGAAGATAAGGCAGCAGTTAAAGAATTGGAAGATAAGGCAGAAGACAAAGTGAATACTGAAGACTGTATTGACACCCTACTTGATGACCCGGTTCTTGACACGGGAATACGAGAGAGATCAACATGGGTAATTGTTTATACTTATCTTCCTTTTAGATCTGTGTTATCCGAGCCTATAAATAGTGCCCAAGATTCTGTAAAAATATGACTGTTGTGGTCTAATTCAGCGCTCCTAAATCGGTCCAAATTCGACCGTTTTAGTTCAGGAGCGGTCGAGCGCGCATTCAGTCAAAAAATCAAAGAGTAGGTTCACAAGACGTTTTGACGTGGAAAAATCCCTCAACTGAGTAAAAAAATCACGCGACCGGGTCTGTGCTGATCAACACTCGCCAATCAAGATTAAAGTTGTCGCCTCCGGTCCCGATCTAGGGCAGCCCTCCTTCTCAGTGCGTTGTTCTTCGTCTGCAAGCTGCAGATTGTTGAAAATTGTGAAGTGAAAGTGGAGGAGGTTGATCAGGCAGACCGCGCGGCCTGGGCGTACTGTTGGAGAGGGCTGCGCGGACTTATTGTGCGGTCTAGGCGGCTTGCTGTGTGGTCTGATGGTGGTGTCCGTCAGCTATGGCTAGTGGTCTTGGAGTTCGTGGTTTCCTGGTGTAACCGTGCGGATAGGTGGAGTATCCGCGGTAAGGGTGGACTCATTCTGAGTCCGCGGAGCTTGCTGTTGCGGACTCTTGTGCTTGACAGTTCGGCTAGTTGCCTTGCTCAGGTGGAACATTGTTTGGCGGGCTATCTTGGGAGCTGGCAGACTGGGGCCTTGTCCGCCGTGCTCGCGCTAGGCTCTTGGTTGTTTGGTGGACTTGTCACAATCTACGACAAGTCCAGGGTGTTCGCTAGTCCGCATTATCCGTTGTTTGACCGGGCAGAGTGCCTGTTGGTCGTGGACATGTTGCGGGCTGATGTGGTGTTCGCTAGTCCGCATTGTCCGCTGGTTGACCGGGTGGAGTGCCTGTTGGTCGTGGATAGCATGCGGACTGATGCGGTGTCCGCCAGTTATTGCAGACTGGCTTCTTGCCTTGGTGCTTGGCGGTTTGGCTGGTGTCCGGCTTTGTCCTTGCGGACTGGGCGGACTGCTTTGTGCTAGCTGCGGACTGGGGTGGGGTTCCTATCCACTAGGGCGGTGACTACACTTCTCTCCGTGCTTATAAATAGGACCCCCCGTCACATCAACTTAAAACAAAGGAAACAGTAAGTCGAGCGTGGTTAATTGTTGCGGCCTTGGTTTTCTTGTCCGCGCGGATTGAGAAGTGTTAACTGGTTGTTGTTTGCAGGTTGTGCGGCTAGCACTGAGAAGGCAGGAGTCTGGTTCTGATTGCGGTCAGGAATCAGTGGAGCTTGCGGTTAACAATCAGCGGTTTCAGCAAGTCGTAGTTGCGGCCATCCAGTCTTCTCTCCTTCAGCATTTCCAATTTCAATAATCCGTCTGTCGGTCTCGGCGGACTCGGCGGCTTGTTCCTTCAGTTCGGCGGCTTGCAGAGTAGTTCAGCGGAATAACGGGTTGTCCGCGGACTCCATAGCGGTTTGTGCAGCAGTGGCTAAGCGGTCTCGGCGGACTCGGCGGTCTCTATGGTTGTCCGCCCGACTTGTTTACTTCTTGTTTATTTTGTTTCTCCTTTATACTTGGCGAAATCATGTCTCGTCATGTATGTCTCGACTTGTAATGAAGATAGTTGATATTAAAAGATGCGTGTTTGCTCTCCATTGTCTCTGATTATGTATAACTCAGTTTATGGTTGGAGTGTTATAGTGCTGAGGAAGCCGGGTGGGGAGGAGCCTTCTTAATAAGCACATGTGTTCGTGCTCTTTCCACGGTTGACTACCAAGATGACTGGATAGTTGACTCGGGGTGTGGTCATCACCTCACTAGAGACGAGTCGAAGTTCTCATCTCTGCAACCGTTCTCAGGTAATGAAGCTATAATTACAGCTGATGATTTTGTTCATTCTGTAGAGAAGGAGGGTGTTGCTTCTTTGGATAGTGCTCAGGGTCCTCTTACGTTAAGAAGTGTGTATCACGTACCTGGCATGAAGAAGAACCTCTTTTTTGTGACCAATGCGGTTGACGCATGATTTCACGTTCTGTTTGGGCCAACAGAAGTGAAGTTTCTCCGCAACATATCAGCGGTTAAGGCTGATGTTGCTCATGTAGGGAGAAGGGTTGGAGACTTGTTTGTTTTATCAACAAGCTCTTATGTTGATCAGATGAGGGCCAACGATAGCGCTGCTATTTGACATGAAAGGCTAGGGCATGTACGGATGGACAAGCTAAAAGCTATGACATTGAGGATCCTTGTGAAAGGCTTGCCAAAGTTATCATCTTACGAAGATGACCATGTTTATGCAGGTTGTCAGTTCGGCAAGGCTCATCGCCTTCCGTTTGATAAGTCTCAAACAAGGAGCAAGACATCATTGGAGTGCATCCATGGTGATTTGATGGGGCCAACCGCTATTGCTAGTCTTGGAGGCAACAGATACATGCTGGTGCTGATTGATGACTACTCAAGATACACTTGGGTGTATTTCATGAAGGAGAATTCAGAAGCCTTACAGTTGTTTGTGGAGTTCAAGGAGCTGGTGGAGGGCCGGCTTGGCCTGCGGATCAAGAAGTTCAGATCAAACAATGGTGGTAAGTTTGTATCATCAGAGTTTTCTAACTTCTGCAGGAAGCACGAGATCCAGAGATAGCTTACTTGTGCTCATACTCCACAACAAAACGGAGTGGCGGAGAGGAAGATCCGTCATTTGATGGAAACTTGCAAGTGCTGGCTTCATGCAAAGGGCATTCTCAGGTCCTTTTGGGCGGAAGGAATGACCTACGCAACTTACGTCATCAATCAGATGCCTCTGAGTCCGATCAACATGAAGTCTCCCGTGGAAATGATGTTTAAGGAGAAGCCGAGTGTGGAACACCTTCGGGTGTTTGGATCAACCTGCTATGTTCACATCTCGGATGCTCAGAGGGCCAAGCTTGATGAGAAGTTGAGGAAGCTCATCTTTGTGGGCTATGATGAGCGGAAGAAGGGTTAGAAATGCATGGATCCTGCGACAAGAAAGTTTTTTGTTTCAAGAGATGTTGTCTTTGATGAACTGACGTCGTATGGAGGTGGCACTGTTGAGCTGTAGGAGAGCAGGGTTGATGAAGGGCAGAAGGAGCTGTCTGTGTCACCAGGAGCTCCTATTGTTTCAAGCTCTGGGACAGAAGCTTCTGATTTGGGAAGTAGGGGGAGCGATTCTCCAAGTGTGCCCTGGAACGGTATTGGTTCTGTAGAAGCAGCGGAGGTGGTGAGCAAGGAGCAGCCTGTTCGAAGATCAAAGAGGGCTATCAAGCCACCAGCTCGGTATTGCGAAGGAAACTCGGTAAGATTCGTTTCTTATTTCTTCGCAGGCCCTCTTGATGAGCGGGAGCCTTCGAAGTTTGAAGAGGCCACTGGAGTAAAAGAGTGGGACGATGCCATAGATGAGGAGATGACTGCCCTCAAGAAGAATGAAACTTGGGACTTGGTGCCCAAGGTTGATGACGTTACTCATGTTACTTGCAAGTGGGTCTACAAGCTAAAGAAGAAGGCGGATGGAAGCATCAAGCGGTACAAGGCTTGCCTTGTAGCTCGGGGGTTTTCACAACAGTACGGCGAGGACTATGAGGAGACTTTTACTCCTGTGGTGAAGATGACTTCAGTGCAGGTGGTGATGGCATTGGCGGCTTCCCAAGGGTGGAAGATGTGGCAGCTAGACGTAAAGAACGACTTTCTTTACGGGGAGATCGACAAAGACATCTTCATGGATCAACCACTGGGGTACGTTTCTGAAGATCATCCGGACTACGTCTGCAAGCTCTAAAAAGCTCTCTATGGGTTGAAGCAGGCTCCTCGAGTCTGGTATGGAAATATTGTAGAATACCTCCAGTTCTGCGGATATCTCACTTCAAACTCATACTCGAGCTTGTTCGTCAAGAAGAAGGGGGAGCTTCTAGTCTTGGTGCTGCTATATGTGGATGACATGATCATCACAGGGAACTCCAAGGAGGAGGTAGCTAGGCTCAGGGCAGAGCTAGTTATAAGGTTCGAGATGAAGGACTTGGGTGAGCTCCACCATTTCCTTGGACTCGAGGTGGAGAGGAAAGAGAGCGGGATATCCATAAGGGCTATGCGGAGCGGATCGTTCAGCGATTCAGCATGCAGGAATGGAAGATTAGCTCTACTCCTTTTGATTCAGGCATTAAACTTCGGCGTGATGAGGGGAGGATTCTTCCTGATCCATTGATGTTTCGGGCTCTAGTTGGGAGTCTCATCTACTTGCCGATTACAAGGCCTGACATTGCTTATGCAGTTGGCCGAGTAAGTCGGTACATGACGGAACCTAGGAAGCCTCATCTGATGGCGGCGAGGAACATTCTAAAGTACGTGAAGGCAACTTCTGACATGGGTCTCCTATATAGGGGAGGCACGAGTTTTGTTCTTCAAGGATACTCAGATGCTGATTATGAGGGAGATTCAGACGACCGGAAGTCAACATCCGGTTATGTCTTCACATGTGGATCAGCCAGTATTTCTTGGTGCAGCAAGAAGCAAGACTCGGTGTCTATATCTACTACGGAAGCAGAGTACAAGGCTTCTGCCTTGGCAACTCGGGAAGCCATCTAGCTCAGGAGATTAGTAGAGGACGTCTATGAAGAAGTGCGTGGTCCAACTCTGTTGTGCGGTGACAATGAAAGCGCCCTGAAACAGGTAAATAATCAAGTTTGCCACGCACGGACCAAGCATATAGAGATCGAGCACCACTTCATTCGGGAGAAGGTATTAGAGGGATCTCTATGGTGGATCATGTGCAGAGTGAGGAAAACATCGCGGACATCTTCACGAAGCCGCTGCCAAAGGTGCCATTTTCTTGGTTACGGGAACTGCTAGGCCTGGTCACCACTTCTCACTTCAAGGGGGAGTGTTGAAAATTGTGAAGTGAAAGTGGAGGGGGTTGATAAGGCAGACCGTGCGGCCTGGGCGAACTGTTGGAGTGGCCTGCGCAGACTGATGGTGCGGTCTAGGCGGCTTGCTGTGCAGACTGATGGTGATGTCCGTCAGTTATGGCTAGTGGTCTTGGAGTTGGCGGGTTTCTGGTGTAACTGTGCGGATAGGTGGAGTATCCCCGATAAGGGCAGACTCATTCTGAGTCCGCGGAGCTTGCTGTTGCGCACTCTTGTGCTTGATAGTTCGTCTAGTTGCCTTGCTTAGGTGGAGCATTGTTTTGCGAGCTGTCTTGGGAACTGGCGGACTGGGGCCTTGTCTGCCGAGCTCGTGCCAGGCTCTTGGTTGTTTTGTGGACTTATCATAATCTGCGACAAGTCCAGGGTGTTCGCTAGTCCGCATTGTCCGCTGTTTGACCGGGCGGAGTGCGTATTGATCGTGGACATGTTGAGGGCTAATGTGGTGTTCGCTAGTCCGCATTGTCCGCTGGTTGACCGGGTGGAGTGCCTGTTGGTCGTGGACAGCATGCGGACTGATGCGTTGTCCGCCATTTATTGCGGACTGGCTTCTTGCCTTGGTGTCTGGCGGTTTGGCTGGTGTCCGGCTTTGTCCTTGCGGATTAGGCGAACTGCTTTGTGCTAGCTGCGGACTGGGGTGATGTTCCTACCCACTAGGGCGGTGACTACACTTCTCTCCGCGCCTATAAATAGGACCCCCCATCACATCAACTTAAAACAGAGGGAACAGTAAGTCGAGCGTTGGTTAATTATTGCGGCCTCGGTTTTCTTGTCCGCGTGGATTGAGAAGTGTTAACTGGTTGTTATTTGCAGGTTGTGCGGCTAGCACTGAGAAGCCAGGAGTCTGGTTCTGACTGCGGTCAGGAATCAGTGGAGCTTGTGGTTAACAATCAACGGTTTCAGCAGGTCGCAGTTGTGGCCAGCCAGTCTTCTCTCCTTCAGCATTTCCAAGTTCAATAATCCGTTTGCCGGTCTCGGCGGACTCGGCGGCTTGTTCCTTCAGTTCGGTGGCTTGCAGAGTAGTTCAGCGGAATAACGGGTTGTCCCTGGACTTTGCGGACTCCTTAGCGGTTTGTGCAACAGCGGCTAAGCTGTCTTGGCGGACTCAGCGGACTCGACGGTCTCGGCAGTCTCTATGGCTGTCCGCCCGACTTGTTTACTTCTTGTTTGTTTTGCTTCTCCTTTATACTTGTCGAAATCATGTCTCGTCATGTATGTCTTGACTTTTAATGAAGATAGTTGATATTATAAGATGTGTGTTTGCTCTCCATTGTCTCTGATTATGCATAGCTCAGTTTATGGTTGGAGTGTTCCTGCGCCTAGTTTTCGTTTTCGCTTGATCAAGTAGTCAGCTTGATAACTCTAAAAGTTTTTCTTGGTATCAGAGCTATCTTCTGATCAGCTTGTGAAATTTCAACACAGATCTGAGAGCAGACCGAAACCCAAAAGGAGACAAATCTATTAGATATGATGGATCTTACCATCTGAACCAAGTCAGACACCAATCCTTGGCTACTGCAGTTAGTGGAAGATTTTTGGTCGGTCTGTGGCTCGTTGTTCTCGAGTCGAAGATGACTCCATTTAAAGCATATCTATTTGGATCACTTGAACCTGCTTCTACTTCAGATCTTCTGTAGCAATCTTTGGAGTCTGGATGAGTTTTCACTAGAATTAAAAATAACTGATCATATACAACAATATCAATTGGATTCCAGACCTTCGAATCCCTATTTTCCGGATCTGAATTTTCTTGCTTTGGAGATCTACATTTGATTTCCAGATCTATTAGTAAGGGTTTTCTCTTGGTCGAGGCAGCCCGCTTCCTTGCCAGAATTTTCAGATCTAGTGGAGTGTACAACCCCATATTCGCTGAGTGGGACCCAGAAACACCCAAGGCCAGGTTTGGACTAGGTTTGGGCTAGCCCCAGGTGAAATTACTGCTCTCGCCCAAATCAGGATTGAGCTCGACTTTCGTCGAGCTTAACTCAGGTCTTATCGAGCTGGGCTTGACGTTCGTTGAGCAGGTTCAGAATAGGAGAGCTCTCGCATAGGAGCAGGCGAGAACGCTCGCACTTAGGTAAGTAGTTCGTTGGGCAGAGCTCGACGCCCGCCAAAGCAGGATGGGCTTCAGCCGAGACCTACTCCCGCCCAGAGTCGGGAGAGAAGGCTCGCGCCTCGCAGGGGGGCAGAAGCAGGCATAACCGATGGCAGTCTTCAATACCATTTTAGCTCCCGCCAGGTGAAGGCGGGAGAGTTCTCAGCAAGACGTAAACACCTTCAGTTCTCAGCAGGAAGGTTCCCGCCGGGTAGGGACCAGGGTGAAATTACCTGGGTGCCCTCAGGTGAAATTACCTGTATACCCCCATGGTATGCATTTAGCTCCTCAGAACAACGGAGTTTGGCTGTTTGCAGACCAGCCAGGGGTAATTTAATAATTTCAGGTCAGCAAAGGCTATAAATAGACCCATAGGGCTCCTCAGAAGGCAAGCTTTCATATTTTCCTAAGATCTTCTAGTGCTTTCTGAGGAGCTCCTAGCCCAGCATTTGCCTTTGGAGGGGAAGCGCTCAGAGATCTTCCGGGTTAGAGGTGGGACCTCCTAGCTGAGGCTTTGGGTTGGTTTCTGGTCCTTTGCTACCAGTTAGAGGTCAGAGCTTGGGAGAATAAGGTGTTGGCTACACCCCCTGATTTCGAACTTTCGTTGAGGTCAAATTTCGGCTTCAATAGTTCTGGTGCGGTGAGCGTGGAGGGTGGCCGATACAAGAAAATCTTGAGTTTAGTCCCACGACCGGTGGTGAAGGTGAAGGATCTGGTTCAGGAGGTTCCCCCTCCCGGGGAGAGGAGACGACAAGGAAGATGCTGGAGGACTTTAGGCGAGAGGTCTTGCAGACCATCAGTATGGCCTTCTCGGCAAGGAGCGAGTGGGTTACGCCTCAGGTTATATTAGAGGCGGTTCTGCTCTTGGGCGAGAATGCTCCTGGGCAGCGCCCCAAGAAGGAGGTGCCGACGGAGGTCGGCGAGAGGGATGTTGCCGCGCGAGATCTCTTCCCAGGCCAGCGTCCCGGGAAGGAGATTCTGGCAGAGGTCGACGAGAGGGAGGAGGTTGTGCGAGAGCTCTTCCCCAGGCAAGGTATCGCGAACCGGGCCAGCCATCCAAGGCTGCGAGATGTGCCTTCTCGGCAGGCATCTGGTGAGAGCCCTTTCAGTGAGCTCATCATCTCGGCTCTAGTTCCGGAGGGGTTCCGGGAGCCCGACATGTCCTACTATTCAGGGAAGGACAACCCTGTGTAGCATGTGCAGTGGTTTGAGGATGTTGTTTCGATTAGGCAGATGACGGATGCCTTCAAGTGTCGGCTCTTTGCCATCATGCTGAAGGAGAAGGCCCGAGACTGGTTCCACCAGTTGCCGGCAAGCTCGATCTACAGTTTTGAGGATCTGCGTTGAGAGTTCCTGTTGAGGTTCTCTACATCGAAGAAGCGGAAGAAAGAGGCAGAATGCCTGTTTATGGTGAGGCAGAAGCAAGATGAGACGTTAGGTCATTATGTTGACCGGTTTCAGGAGGAGATCCTCCTGGTCCAGGGGGTCCCAGGGTATGTACTGATGCTCGCTTTTACCCTGGGACTGAGGCCGAGATTCTTTAGCATGAAGCTGAAGAGAGTGCTCCCCCTCTCTTTTGAGGAGCTCATGGAGAGGGCGGCGAAGGAGATAGACTTCGAAAGGGCCAATCCGGCTTTTGCCAGGAAGCTGACCAGGTTGACAGAGGATGATGTGAATGAACCAGGAGCAGGAAGGCAGAGGGAGCAGAGGGAGAAGAGAGAAGAGAGAAGGAGGAAGGATCCCCGAGGGCAGGGGCAATGATGACTAGTAATTTAGTCATCATTTTAGCTTAATTTATTATTTGATATTTAATAAATTATTGTATTTATTCGTTGTTTTTAAGAATTTTCATAAAATTTATATTTTATATTCCAAACATATATATATTGATTTTTGTAGGAATATGACAGGCCTGAGGGGAGATTTTGTCCCACTGTCACGTCCAGGGTCCATGTGCAAGCCGCAACTCATCATATATATATGTGTGTATGTATATGATAGGAATTGGATCCATTTTGTAGTTTTAGGGGTGCACATAGCAATCCCAAAAATGAAATCATGGGGTTGACTAGTCAACCCCATGATTCCCTTCATGATGGGAGAAGTGGAGAGCCCACTTTCTCTCATCTTCATCTCCTCCATCCAATTCCCCCCTCTTTCTCTCCCACCAAAAATAAGATCCACAAAAAGGGGAAAGAGGGGAGAGAGAACACCGCCGTCGTAACCAACCGCCGCCGACCGCCGTCGCCCGGCCGCCGCCGCCGCCCGGTCGCCCGGCCGCCGCCGCCCGGCCGCCGCCGCCCGGCCGCCGCCGCCCGGCCGCCGCCGCCCGGCCGCCGCCGCCCGGCCACCGCCGCCCGGCCGCCGCCTCCCGGCCGCCTCTGCCGGCCATCATCGGCCGCCTCCACCGCCAGTCGGTGGCTCGCCGCCCGAACCTCCACCATCCGATCACGGCGCGCTACCACGACCGTCCGATCAAGGGGCAACCACCCACTAACCCACTACGTTAGTGGTGGGGCCCACCATGATCTCCCCCTGGAGCCTATAAAAGGACCCCAGGGGCTCCTCATTTCCTAACTTTTCTCCTCCTACGCTTCTTCTTCTTCTTCTTCCTCAGGTGGGAGCTTTCCCGTTCTTCTCCGCCGGCGGCCACCCCTCGTCGCCAACCACCAGCGGCCGCCTCTCGCCGCCAACCACCGGCCGCCGCCCGAGGCCTTCAGCAGCCCCCAGTGGCTATCAGCTCCTGCCAACAGCTACCAGAACCTATCATCGGCTATTTGCACCCCACCAGAGCTCAGTTACCAAGGAAACACTCCAAGGACCGAGAAAGACGCACAAAGGAAGCAGTGACAACCTCAGGACACGCGTCGCCTCTGAGCGCACGCAACTGAAGCATCCCGCGCATTCCACCATCCAAGTCCCGTTGGCGAGGCAGTCTGTTGCCCACCGACGAGCGCATATACTCTCTCTCTCCTCAAGGTTGTAACGGGAGCGGCCTGTCGCCCCGATTTCCCCCGTCAAATTGTAACCTCCAGCAATCTAGTGGATTTTGATCGGCACCGACCCGGTCACGTGGTTTTTCACCCGGTTGAAGGGTTTTCCACGTTAAAACCTCCTGTGTCCGTCCCCTATTTTTCAATTGACTGTGTGCGCGCTCGACCGCTCCGCGAGCTAAGGCGGTCCAAGAATATCCGGTCCGACCGGAGCATCGAGTTAGTCCGCAACAGTATATATATAATATGTATGTGTATATGTATGTATACATATTCATTATATATATGTGTGTATATATATATATATATATATATATCCTAATACATATATATATAAATATATATGCAGCAGGCCGATCACCACCATGCAGCACCTCAACCCGACAACCACCCTGCAGCAACCCACCATGCTACACAAGCTCACTCCATGCAGCGCCACCACCGCGCACCACCCCAGCAAGCAGCAGCTCCGGCCAGCATTTCCACCTCCATGAAGAAGCAGCTCCGCCACCTCTACTCCTCCTCCATGCAGCCACGTCATCGATCCAGCCCGCCTCCTCCACGTCAGCAATCCTCCAAGTGCAGCGCCACCTCAAACCCCGGCCACCCATGCAAGCGACAACCACCTCGAGCTCCTCAAACCTCACTCTGCCGGCCACTCCAGCCAACACCATGTTCGGCCACTTCAGCAGCTCAAATCCAACCGGCCGCCACCTCATCTCGGCCACAACAGCGCCACCACCGTGCAGCCATCCTCCTCCTCCATGCAAAACTCCAGCAACTCCAAGTTCGGCCGACCATCGGCCACCTCCGCGTCAACCTCCTACGCCATGCAGATGCAGCAGCCCTCCCGTCCGCCTAGCATAGCAGCTCGCCACATCAGCCAGTAAACCCGCCTATGCCTCCACGTCAGCGATCCAGCTCCAGCTCATCCTAGACACGGCTAGTAACAACTCTTCTCCACATGACCACCTCCTCCATACAGCCACGTTGGCCCGAGCCTCCCTCCTACATGTAACGCCTCAAATTTATTTCCTCCTCCATATATCTCGCCTCCGGGCATCACCGCCATCCTACTCCGCCACAAGGATTGATGACATGGCACTCCAAATATGTGTTTTCTAGGCATGAAGGAGGACTCCACGGACCACGGTAGAAATCTCTATTCTAAAATCTGTACACGAAATTTGTTCATTGCGAGGAAGAAATCATTCTAGGGGATTTGGAGTTTGGTTATTTAGTCAACTTGTAATTTTGCAACTTTATTTCTTGTAACCTCTTTTGTCTACTGGCAATAAAATTTCATTCATCTTTTGCAGAAAAATATTTCTATTTCAATTTTATCTCGCGTCACTTTCACACTTTATCATGATGTCGCATTTTTTCTATAATAATGATTCCCCCATCTCCTTGAGCGGCTAATTCTCTATAGTGCTCGATCGAGATGATCCGAGGATGAGTTAATTTTTATTATGATTTTAGTTTTGCTTTTTCTCAAATTGTTGAACGCTTACGATTTACCGTTGATCAATTCATTGAAGCTATATATTTTATATAATTTTTATAATGGTTTTCGCTCTTTAGTTGGCCGAGAGGCGCGTAAGCCAAATCGATCACTCATTGGTAAAAAGAGTAGAACGCAACCCTCGAAAGAGGACGACGTAACTCTTCCGGATTGAAGTAAAATCCAATAGCGAGGTTCACTACGTAAAACAAGTCTTAGGCGATGGGATTTGAGAACGAAAGTTCGGTCGATACACCTAAGCTTAGTTGAATCTAATCCTCGAAAGAGGAGTGTTCATGCTTCGGGAACCTCCACGGTCAAAGCCTTTTCAACAAGAGAATTACATTTCTATTTTCATTCCGTAATTTTTCTACGTCCAAGGTGATTCAAAGATCGGGCACTTCTTTTAACACTTCGAATTGATTTTATTAGTGTCTTCAGTTTTCACTATCCGCAACCCCAACCCAAATTTCTATTGATAAAATAATAACGATTTTCAAAGTAGAATTACTCAACCACCCCGAGTCTAATACGACCTTGGTTTTTATAAACCTATACCACTCCCGATATGGTACACTTGTCATTGTCGTTTGCGGATATAGTTTCGCGCGATCAGGCATCATCAATCATGGGGGCTCGGGAGCTGAATAACCGGTTGGTTTGGAGGCCTCAAGAGAGTCTCCCCCAGGGACAAGGAGGAGGCTTTCAGGGAAGAGACAACTTCCGCGAGCCAAGGAGGTTTGAGCAGCCGGCATGGAGGCAGGGGCAGAGGGGTCACTTCCCGCCGCAGCAAGAGGCAATGGAGGTCAGCCGAGGTAGAGGAGGAAGGAGAGGAGCTCGGGGAGGAGCCGGGAGAAGAGGAGGTGGAGAAGGAATAGGGGACAAGGTCGCATTGCCTTTCTGCGACTTCCACCAGGAGGGTCACGCGACAGCCACCTGCCCAGAGTTCCTGGAGATGAGAGAGGCCAGGGGGCTAGGGAGGCAGGATCCACCGATAAGGATTGTAGAGATTCAGCAGGGAGAAGGGGAAGACAGATGTGAGGACCGAGCAAACGTGGGAACCCGGGGAGGGATCGGGGTGATCCATGACGGAGTTGGGATTGAGGCAACTCGTAAGGGGAGCCTTCAGACTATGTTCCGAAGGGGGGTCGCCTCGACCTCTAAGGCTCCCCCTCCGGAGGAAAAAAATTACTGTCTCAACAACAGATATGCCCGACTTCGAGGACCCGTTCTGTGACGCCTTGGTGATCCAGACAGTAGTAGAGAATTTCACGGTCTCCAAGATCCTGGTCGACAATGGGAGCTCTGTGAATGTGATCTTCAAGGCCTTCGACGGGATGAAGGTCGAGGCCAAGAGGGTCTTAGCTTCGGACGGACCATTGTTTGGATTTTCAGGAGAGAGGAATGAGATAGAAGGAGGAGTAGGGTTGTATGTGAAGTTGGGGGGCGTGTCACGGAACTGTAAGTTCGTGATAGTGGATGCCCCGAGCAGTTATAACGTCATCTTTGGGCGCCCCCTCATCAACGCCTTCCGCTGCGTCCCCTCCTCGTTCCACCAATGTCTCAAGTTCAACAACGGAGGGGTGCAGGTTAGGATCAGGGGGGACCCGAAGGTCGCGAGGCAATGTTACGTGACGGCGGTCAACACCGTATCTTAGATGACAGAGGCGGAAGAACTGTAGAGGGAGATGGCGGAGCAGGAAGAGGTTGTCGGAAAGGAGGAGGTGAGCCTGGAAGAGGCGAGGGAGGAGATGACGGAGGAGAAGAGAGGAGGAGATGTGCGTGAGGTCCAAAAGGACGGAGAGTCGGAGCCGCGAGAGGGTCGATAGGAGGAAGGAGTAGAGGAAGGACGAAGAGGAGGAGTTGAGACGGAGGCCCTAAGGGGCGTGGAGGTTGAGCAATATGAGAGCCTGTGAGAGGCGATGGAAGTTGAGGAAGCAGGAGGAGAGGAAGAGTTTGGGCAGGAAGAGGAGGCAAGAGCCGGTTGGGAGTAGTCGCGGCTGGAGCCAGCGGAGGAAGTGGTGGAGATGGAAGTCTTCACCAGCGTCGGCCAGGTGTAAAGGGTGCGGATCAGCGAGGGCTTAGGTCCCGAGGACCAGGAGCGGATGCGGGCTTGCATCTAGAGCAACGTCAACATCTTTGCTTGGAGCGCGGCGGATATGTCGGGCATCGATGCAGATGTAGTCTGCCACCGCCTGAACCTGGACCCCCGGACGCGCCCCATTTGCCAGAAGATGAGGACCATCGCTACCAAGTTGGAGGAGCCCATCCACGAGGAGGTCAAGAAGCTTCTAGAGGCCGACTTCATCTCAGAGATCCAGTATCCGGGTTGGATCTCTAATATGGTAATGGTAAAAAAAGGGGGAGGAAAATGACGCATGTGTATAGACTTTTCTTTATTAAATAAATTATGCCCCAAGGATTGCTACCCTCTACCTCGGATTGACGTGTTGGTTAATTCAGCCATTGGTTTTTTTTATTATGTGTTTTAGATGCTTTTTCAGGTTACCACCAAATCCGAATACATCCTCCTGATGTCAAGGATGTCTCCTTTATCACGAGGGAGGGATGCTTCAGCTATAAGATGATGCCCTTTGGGCTGAAGAATGCGGGAGCTACCTACTAGCGTATGATGGATCGAGTCTTCCAGGACAAAGGGGGAGGAACCTGGAGGTCTATGTTGGCGATCTTATGGTCAAGAGCAAGTGTGTGTACTCGCACCTGCGGGAACTGGAGGAGACGTTCGCCACCCTACGAAAGTTTAAGATGAGGCTGAACCCCTTGAAGTGTGTCTTCGGGGCGAGCCGTGGGAAGTTCCTTGGACATCTTCTGACCCCGGCTGGGGTAGAGCCTAACCCAGATAAGGTGAAGGCCATCCTAGAGCTGGAGTCACCACGCAGCGCTAAGGAGGTCCAGTGCTTGATAGACAAGCTAGACGGACTAAGCAGATTCCTCTCCAGGTCGGGGAAAAAATGCTTATCGTTCTTCAAAGTGCTGCGGGGTAATCAAATGTTCGAATGGACCGCCGAATGTGAAGAGGATTTCCAAATGCTAAAGAGGCAGCTCTCCCAGGCTCTGCTACTTCAAAGCCCAAAGGAGGGGGATGATCTAGCCTTGTACCTCGGAGTAGGAGCAGAAGTCGTGAGCTCTGTCCTAGTCAGGGAAGAGGGGAAGAAGCAATTGCCTATCTACTATGTTAGCAGGATCTTGAAAAAGGCAGAGCTCCGCTACCCCATTTTAGAAAAGCTGGCGTATGCTTTGATCATTTCGGTCAGGAAGATCCGGTCGTACTTCCAAGCACATTCAATCAAGGTGGTGACGGACCATCCCCTTTGCAAGATTTTTGAGGGAGTGGAACACTCAGGACGGTTGGCCAAGTGGTCTATAGAATTGAGTGAGTTTGACATCTCATTTGTGCCGAGGCTCTCCATTAAGGCACAAGTAGTGGCTGACTTTTTAGCTGACTACGTTATCAAGGTTAGGGCCGAGGAGCCGCGACGACAGGGGGCATGAAAGATGATGGTTGACGGGGCTTCGGGAAAACATTCCCTTGGGGGGAGTAGTGTTGATAAGCCCTCAGGGGGTCACTATAGAACAAGTTGTGGTCTTGCACTTCCCGGTCACTAATAACCAAGCAGAGTACGAGGCCGTGATAGCCAGCCTTTGTCTGGCGAAGGAGCTTGGGATCCAGGATGTTGAGGTTTTTACAGACTCCTTGGTGGTAGCATCACAGATCCGAGGAGAGTTCGAAGCCCGGGAGACCACACTAGTGAAATACTTATCCAAGGTAAAGGTGATCGTTGGAGGGTTCCAGACGTTCTCAATCCAACATGTTCCCAGGGAAGAGAGTGTAACGACCGATCGGTTGGATAAGTTTGGACCTCGGGGAGGAGAAACCCTGACTGAGCTATTTCGACCGACGATCGAGTAAGGGGAGTTGATGGAAGTGGATAAGAGACCCTCGTGGGTGGATCCATTCATGACCTTTCTAACCACCGGCGAGCTCCCAGAAGGGACCAAGGATGTGAAGAGCTTCAGGCACAAAGCGGCTCATTACCTAATGCTTGAAGGGGGGTTGCATCGGAAAATGTTGTCAGGGCTCCTGGCAAGGTGCGTGACGGAGGAAGAGATCCCGAGGATCCTGGAGGAAGTACACTCTGGAGAATGCGACAGTCACTCGGGGGGTATGACGTTGGAAGCAAGGGTGGTCAGACAAGGTTATTTCTGGCATACCCTGAGGAAGGATGTGGACTAGTTTGTGAAGAGATGTCGAAGGTGTCAACTGAACGCCCCCTCCAGCTCTTGCCTGCTCAAAGGCTCCGAAGCATCACGGTGCCTTAGCCTTTCTCCATTTGGGGGGATGGATCTAGTTGGGCCTTCCCCCTCGGCTAGTGGGCAGAGAAGGTTTCTTTTGGTCATGATTGACTACTTTTCAAAGTGGTTGGAGGTCAAGACACTGGCCAGGATCACCTCCCAAGTCATCAGGAACTTCGTTTGGGGGGAGATCATATGCAGGCACGGGTAGCCTGAAGCGATAGTAACAGACAATGGCCCCCCCCCAGTTCGCTAGGTAGGAGTTCATCAGCTTATGCACTCAACTGGGGATATACCTTAGGTTTGCTTCCGTACATCACCCCAGGAGCAACGGTCAGGTGGAGGCGGCAAACAAGATCATTGTGAACTTACTCAAGAAGGTGGAAAACTTGAGGGGGGAATTGGGTGGAACAGCTCCCCTCAGTTTTATGGGCCTTGCGGACAACCCCAAACACGGCCACCAGCGAGACCCCCTTCAAACTTTCCCATGGGTGCGAGGCGGTCCTGCCAGTGGAGTTTGAGGTTCGATCTCCGCGGGTGGCGGCCGCGGGAGAAGGGGACGAGGCTTGGAGGTTGGAGAATGAGGAGGAGTTGCGCCTCTTATTGGATATGGTGGAAGAGCTACACGATGTCACAGCTATCAGGAAGAAGGAAATCAAGCAGTGGATGACAAAATACTTTGACAAGCACATCAGAATCAAACAGTTCGCAGAAGGAGATCTGGTGTTAAAGAAAGTCGATGTTGCGGGAAGATCAGCCCCCGTTGGCAAGCTCAACCCAAACTGGGAATCACCTTACATTGTTGAATGGGTTCTAAGAACGGTAGGTTACCACCTCCAAGACGTGGAGGGGAGATCTATGAGCCACACCTATGGCGGTGACGACATAAAACACTTCTACCTATGAGGGGGGGGGGGAAGGTGAAATTGTATATTCAAAGTCAAGTTATTATATTCTATCTACTAACTTATTGTTGCTTTGATTTTACCTATTGCGAAATTCTGATGATAAGTTGATTAGATGTTCGCACTACCCTGAGCCTAGCTTGGCCCCAGGCAGACCCGTTGCGTAGGCTCTCACTAGCTGGCCGGTCCGAAGACTCGTCTATGGGTGGTAAGGGAACCTGAGTGCTGCTCGGCCCCGGGTAGACTCACTGTTAAGGCTCTCATTAGCTGGGCAGGGAGGTAGGCACACCTGGGGGGAAAGGAATTGGACTTGTTATTTGAGATGCTTCAGCTCGGAAACTTTTTACACTACCCCGATCCTGGCTCGTCCTCAGGTAAGCCCGCTGCGCAGGCTCTCACTAGCTGGCAGGTCCGAAGGCTCGCCTGTGGGGGTAAGGGACCCCGAGTGCTGCTCGGCCCCGGGTAGGCTCGCTGCTCAGGATCTCATTACTTAGGAAGGGCGGTAGACACACCTGGGGGGAAAGGACTTGGACTTGTTATTTGAGATGCTTCAGCTTGGAAACTTTTGCACTACCCCGAGCCGGGCTCGACCCTATGTAGACCCGATGCGCAAGCTCTCACTAGCTGACAGGTCCGAAGGCTCGCCTGTGGGGGTAAGGGATCCCGAGTGCTGCTCGGCCCCGGGTAGACTTGCTGCTCAGGATCTCCTTAGCTGGGCAGGGCGGTAAACACACCTGGGGGGAAAGGACTTGGACTTGTTATTTTAGATGCTTCAGCTTGGAAACTTTTGCACTAACCCGAGCCGGGCTCGGCCCCAGATAGATCCGCTGCGCAGGCTCTCACTAGCTGGCAGGTTCGAAGGCTCGCCTGTGGGGGGTAAGGGACCCGAGTGCGTCTCGGCCCCGGGTAGACTCGCTGCTCAGGCTCTCCTTAGCTGGGCAGGGCGGTAGACACACCTGGGGGAAATGACTTGGTCTTGTTATTTGAGATGCTTCAGCTTGGAAACTTTTGCACTACCCCGAGTCTGGCTCGGCCCCAGGTAGACTCGCTACGCAGACTCTCACTATCTGGCAGGTACGAAGTCTCTCATGTGGGGGTAAGGGACCCTGAGTGCTGCTTGGCCTCGGGTAGACTCGCTGCTCAGGCTCTCATTAGCTGGGCAGGGCGGTAGGCACACCTGGGGGGAAAGGACTTGGACTTGTTATTTGAGATGCTTCAGCTTGGAAACTTTTGCACTACCCCGAGCCGGGCTCGTCCCCAGGTAGACCCGCTGCGTAGACTCTTACTAGCTGGCAAGTCCGAAGGCTCGCCTGTGGGGGTAAGGGACCCCGAGTGCTGTTCGGCCCCGGGTAGACTCACTGCTCAAGCTCTCCTTAGCTGGGCAGGGCGGTAGACACACCTATGGGGAAAGGACTTGGACTTGTTATTTGAGATGCTTCAGCTTGGAAACTTTTGCACTACCCCGAGCCTGGCTCGGCCCCATATAGACCCGGTGCGTAGGCTCTCACTAGCTAGCAGGTCCGAAGGCTCGCCTGTGGGGGTAAGGGACCCCGAGTGCTGCTCGGCCCCGGGTAGACTCGCTGCTCAGGCTCTCATTAGCTGGGCAGGGCAGTAGGCACACCTGGGGGAAAGGACTTGATCTTGGATATGTTCATGGATATGTTCATGGGAGTACTTCGGCTGGGATGTTTCTACACCACTTTGAATGAGGCTCAGCTTCGGGCGGACTCGCTGTCCGGACTCTCCTCCAAACAGGCAGGACAGGAGACACACCCGAGAGACAGATGAAAGAATTTGAGAACCTTTTTGAGCAGGGGGGTCTCAGCCAAGAGGTTCTCGGCAAAGGGAGTTCTCGGCAGGAGGGCTTTTGGCGGGAAGCTCTTGGCCGGACAGCGGGAAGTTCTCAGCGAGGCTCCGTTTGATTCATGTACTGTGAAGGGGCGGTGACTCTCTCAAAAAACTGCGGTCGGCGCTTTCGGCAAAGGGCTCTCGGTCGGTTTCCACCTAATAATCCATCGCTAAGGGGAGCGTCTCCCTCAAGGAGGGTAAGGGTCTCAGCAAGAACTCACTTGAGAGGATTTAGACATAATATAAATTGTTTTGGCAAGAAAACTAAAACGATTATATATATATATATATAAACATGCCAATGTGTTCACAAAAAATTGGTTACAAGAGAGGACACCTCGCGCATTCAGAAAAGGACAAAAGGAAAGGAGCGACAATAATCTTCAGGGGGTTTAGCCGGATTCCCTGCTCGAGCTCTCGCTAGAGCCACCGCTGGGACTCTCGCCAGATCTCTCGCCGGATGTCTCGACAACCACAATAGGAGATTTCGGGACATCCGAGGGCGGAGAATCGGGTTCTCCCAGAGGCTTGGGGATAGGCTCAAAAAGCCAAGGGAGAAGCTGGCGGGCAACGATGGTCTCGTCGCCCTCATTAAAGCAGCCCACCTCCCGCGACATCTCTATCATCAGCCTAGTCATTGCCTGGGCATTGACCTGCAACAGCTTGTCGATGTTGTACTCAAAGTAGTGGCGACTCCTCAGCCTCTCGTCCAATGAGGGAGGGGCGGGATCGCAGCCACAGCCGCTTCCGCACGTCGGACCTTGTCCTTCAACAAGACATTCTTGCACTCCAGGCCGGCCAGCTGTGCGCGAAGCAACATGCTATGGGCAGAGTCCTGTGCACAGAAAAGAAGCCCGTCAGGACAAAGAAGGGAAAGCGGATAATGTGTAACATTCCATTTCCGGCTAGACCCCCAGGAGTGGTTTTGCTGTGACTAGGTCATGACAAAACCCTAGGAAACCCAAAAGACCAAGAGAGCTTAGGTAGGAAGGTGAAAATCACCTTGGTCTGCAAATAGAAGGTCAGAAACTTGCTTAAAATAAGATTGGGACTCGGGCGTTGAGTGCGTCGAGTGCACTAAACGCCAGAAGCAGAATGGCGTTGAGTGCACTGACTGCACTCAACGCCATCTTGCAGGTGGGTTAGAGTTGAGTGCGTCGGGTGCACTCAACGCCATAAGTTGAATGGCGTTGAGTGCAGTGACTGCACTCAACGCCATCTGGTGTTGACTGGATGGCGTTGAGTGAGCTCAGCTCACTCAACCCCAAAATCTGGATGGCGTTGAGTGAGCTGAGCTCACTCAACGCCATAGTCTGGGTGGCGTTGAGTGAGCACAGCTCACTCAACACCAAAATCTGGATGGCGTCGAGTGAGCTCTCAATGCCATAGTCTGGGTGGCATTGAGTGAGCAGAGCTCACTCAACACCACAAATCTGGATGACGTTGAGTGAGCTGAGCTCACTCAACGCCATAGTCTGGGCGGCGTTGAGTGAGCAGAGCTCACTCAATGCCATAGTCTGGGCGGCGTTGAGTGAGCAGAGCTCACTCAATGCCATAGTCTGGGCGGCATTGAGTGAGCAGAGCTCACCCAACCCCATAATCTGATGGCGTTGAGTGAGCTGAGCTCACTCAACGCCATAGTCTGGAAGGGCCATTTTCTGGATGGCATTGAGTGAGCAGAGCTCACTCAACGCCGCAGCATGGATGGCGTTGAGTGAGCAGAGCTCACTCAATGCCGTAGCCTGGATGGCGTTGAGTGAGCTGAGCTCACTCAACACCATTTTACTTTGAAACTTTTTAAGCTTGGTTGATGGTTCAGTTGAACCGGGACGGTCCAGGAATTGGGCCAGATTGCATTACTGGGCCGTTTTCTCTCATTAAGATTTAGTTAAGTCTTATTATATGATTTTGACCGGTCAATGCCACGTGGCAACCGTTCCTCTTCCTTCCAGCCATGGCCGAGCGACGGTTTGCATGGCCATTAATGGCTTTTAAGGCTCGGCTCCATCCTCTCCCCCTTGAAATGACTGGATTCAACTCCTCTCAGGGAGAGGAGGAGTTTCCAGCCTTCTCTTAGCTGTTATGGAGCCGTTTCAGCTCCCCTCCACCATGGCCGAAGCATGCATGAAAGGAGGCATTGTTAGAAGCGAACTAAAACAAGCCGGAAATGGTATAACTGAAATTTTATTATAAGAAAAAGGTATCTATTACAAAGGTATGACCTCCCTTATATAGAATGGAGGAGAGAAGAGAGAATACAAATAAGAGATGTGAGACTAAAAACACGCGGACTGTACAAACACAAACCGCGCAAGCCGCGCGGTTAGATAGAAGGGCTAACCGCCCGACCACTGCCAGAGAGAGAGACAAGCCGCCATGTGAGACCGTTAGACCGCCTGGTCTCCAAGTCGCCAGTGACAAACCGCTAGACCGCTTGGACCTCAGACCGCAACACAGCAACCAAACCGCTGAAGGCAAACTGTCAGACCGCTCGGTCAATAACCTGCAAAGCCAGACCGACAGACCGTCCGGTCTCCAACTTCAATAGGCATTAATGGCTGGACAGTTTATACCCCCACCCGCAGCCTTGTTTCTCCTTTAAAAGACTCCCTAGACTTAGAGAGGAGGTTTTCACCCTTGCCAAATAAAGCTAGAGCTTATTATCTTGCTGTTGAAGAATTCCGGCGACGCCACCACCGCGGAAATGACATCACGACGATCGGCTCGACTCCAAACCGCGAATAAGGTTCTCCTCTACTCTTTCTTTTATGGATAGATCTTAGGAATTATTAGGAGAGACATCGGGCTCAAAAGAGCTGGATCGGGTGAGCGTTTCCATGGTTTTTCCGAAATTTATGGTGGTCGGGTTCGCCGGAAACCGCCTCTCCGGCGGCCGTTGATAACTTCTCACATGAAGTTATCTAGTCCCCTATTTTTTACAATAATAGTTGTGATAAATGAGAAGAAATGATTTAAATTAGTATAAATGTTCATAAATTAATATTTATTTTATTCATGCTTGATTTACCTATTTTGTCTATGTTTTTCTCATTAGTAATGACGTGGAAATCGAACCGAAGAAATAAGTGCTGGACTTATATTTTGGATGTGCAGTTGTTACAGAAACCTGTTTTCAGTTGTTATAACAAGTTCTGGATGGATTTTAAAATTCGAATTTCGAATTTTGGCCAAAACCAAATATGAAAGGAGGCATCTATTGGGAAAGGGCTGCTCGTTTTTAATAGGTGGTTTTCATATCTAAAGGAGGAGGAAATTAGAGAGAAAAGGGAGATCTTAGAACCATCATTTTGGAGAAGGAGAAGAAGAGGACCGGCTAGGGTTTGGACGCACCGGTGAGAAGGAAGAAGGGTCTAAAGCGAGATCTACACGTATATTCCTACAACATTTAGCGTTCTTAAGCATGTCTTGTAAGATCTTTCTCATTTGGTTTCATTCCTCTATCATGAACTAATTTTATGGATCTTGTATGATGTGAGTACCTTGCCTTATTGTGATGATTTTACTTTAAATTTTATTTTATGGTTATTTGAATCACTATCTTTATTGGGTTTATGTTCTTCGTTTGTGGAAATTTTTGAGCAAGTGTTCATCTTCTAATTAGCATGGCGAGATTCGAGAGAGGAGTTGCGCAGTTTTCTAAATCAAAATTCCATCTTTTTACTGTGCTGCAAGATTCGAGAGAGGAGTGACATAAGTGCGGCATAAACTCCAATATAGCGTCAAGAGAGAAAGAGATTTTCTCTTGAGTTAGCATCATTGATTTTTGCTCGTCATGTTATTTACTTTCCACCTAAGTTAGAGATAACTAGGGGAAATTGGGTAAACGGAATTCTGAGATCGAGAGATGATGAAATCCACTCTAAAATCGATGCAAGATAGAAATGAAGAGAACCATTAAAAATCACTAGAAATCTCGTCACAATAGACAAGGGAAAATAACATGCAAGATCACTTCTCCAACTTGATTAAAGTCATTCTAAATTAACGATACTCAGTTATTATTATTGTTTTTCTTTTTAATTGTCCTTAATCCAAATTAATTTTTAAGTATCCCGCTTGAATTTAAAGAAAGGGTAGAGCTAGTATTTGCGAGCTCTAGATTATTCACTTTCTCGAGGGAACGATCTTAACTCATCATTTTATTACTTGATTCAGCACGTACTCTTACGTTATTTTATATATGCGTTTTGGCGTATCAGCCGTGCCGCCCCCTAACGGTAGCCCTCACCTCAACGGAGGTGGTGGTGGTGGTGGCCGGCCAGGGAGATGGCTGGGTGGACGGGAAATCCACTTGCAAGCTACAGGTTTTAAGCATTTTTAGGTTGCTGGTTCGGGCTTTTTGAGAAGATGAACAGTAACTTATAATACTAAATTATTATATTTATATATAATATGTAGTGATTTATAAAGCTATTTTTAATGCTATTAAATGAGGTACTTAGAGGCCGTTTTAGGAAAAATGTCCAGTCATAGAAGTTGTAGCCCTTAGAGTCTAGATTATTCTAAAATTTATTTCAACTCGATTGGGTAAATGGTTTGACCACAGCACCCATTTTAGTGGGGCCTATACCTATGGCTATCCTGAGGTTCAAATGGATACCCACCTTTAATCCCTTGTCCAAATGAGCTTAAATTTGATCAGGTAGTCTACCTTAGCTATATCTAGGTCCTATCCAAAAATGGGAATTTTTGGAGAATATTTTTATATAGTTTTTGAAAAAATTTAATAAACCATGTATAAATTATTTAGGTGTCATAAACATCTCAAAATCCCCCCAAATTTTGGTGGGTAGTCTTAGAGGGCATGTTAAGGCTATGGTAAAAATTTTATCTCATTTGGAGATGTTTTGAATAGATTTTTATCCAACCCTAGGTTGACCCTTATAGGGTTAATAGGGTCCCAACACCCCCTTGGGGTTTTGAGTGGTCAAATCACCTCAACAGAGGCTAAAATCTTGGAAACTGATTTGGCATGGCTAATGTCACCCTCTTAAGGAAAATGGTGTGATTTAGGGTTGATTTACCCTAGGGTTCAAACGCAAACCCTAAGGAAGGGTTTTTGAGTGTTGTGAAGGGCATATGGGCAAATGTCCTTGTGTGACCTTGTAACTCAGTAGAGTTGAAGGTAGTATATCCTAAGTTCTCTGGTAGAAATCTTAAAGGATTTTGAGGTAGGTAGACACCCCAAAACCCTAACCCTAGCTTTAGGGTAGAAGTTCAATTGTGAAAACACAGTCACTAAACCTTAGTTAAAAGTTGTGAAACTTGGGTGGTGTAAGTTTTAGACTAGGTAAAACCCTTAGTTATTTTATTAGAATTTTATGGATTATACTTCAAGTACTTTATTTGTTAGGTAACAATTTGCCCAAACTAGTGTTTTAATTATTTTGATTACTCTGTTCATTTTAATCTGATGAAACTTGGTTAGAAGATGCTCTAGGCCTAAATAAACATCCCTGAAGTTTGTTACAAATTTTAGTTGATTATATCTAGTACTTTCTTCACAAGTTTCAAAAAGGGAAATTATGGTCAATAAATCATTTAGAGAAAATTACCTACTATAAAATTATGAAACCTAGCCAATAATGTTTTTAGATCAATATCTAGTTGTGTAATTTTATTCATGATTTTTAGAAGAATATTTACAATACTTGCTTCACAAATATAGCTTTTTGAGATTTTGGTAATTATTTATTCTAGAGCTCAATCCTCATTGAAGAATTATGAAATTTGTCCACTGATGTTTTTAGGATATTATCTGCTCTATAAGATTAATTAAGAATTTTTGGATGATTATCTACTGCACTTACTTTATTAATGAAAGGAGATAGGATTTATTATCAAAATTAAATTAGAGTCCTTAAATTACTGGAAAAATTGTTAAATCATGGAGTTACTGTTAAATTGTTGTTTTCGATTTATTATGATTTTATGAAGCTTTATAAATACCTGAAAAGTGCACTTCATGTTCAATTGGTAGCCCTTAGAAGCTTTAAAGAAAATTAATTAAATGCCAGATAAATTAGGAAAATTACAATTTTCTGAATTTAGTCTATCTGTGTCATGATAAGTCTCCAGTAAATATTTTATGGCATTTGGATGATTATCTAGATTATCTCTTATTCGGTTCGACATATAGCCTAGGTTGGTCTGCATATAACAAAATGATAAATTGCAATAGGACATGATCTGGGATAGTTATTGGAGTTAGTAATTTTAGCTGGGTGGACTGATGTGGATGATTTCACTATAGAGGGATATGAAGAGTAGTGAGAAGTGGTTTGGCTAGAGTCTAGAGGTGTTCGGGTTCGATGGAAGATCGTCTTTCCCGAGGAGAGAAAGAGTCAAAATCACCCTAGGATTAGCCCCTGTAATATGAGAAGGGAATGGGTTAAGGGAATCAACCAATAACAATAAGTGCTTTGCGAAAGGGAACGATGGGCTTCAGCTACCATCATAGTTCCTAGTACCCTTTGAGAGCCCTTCACAGGGAATACCGGGGGCAGTCCTGGGCTAACGTAAACTGTATTAACAAACTGATAAGAGTAACTTAGTAATTAGGGTTTCACGTTTCACAAACACTGTTAGCACAAGATGATAGTTGGGAGCTTCGGCTCGGTTGGTTAAGAGACGGACATAATGGTCCGGGGAGCTTCGGCTCGGTTGGTTAAGAGACGGACAGGATGGTCCGGGGAGCTTCGGCTCGATTGGTTTGATACGATAAATATTGCATGTGCATAGTCAGGAAAGAAAATTAAGGTGGTGGGTCTACGGTATTGGAGGGTCGATGCACCGACGCCAATATGCAGACTCGGCAAGTGTGGTTAGCACTTCGCCAACATAAGTCCGGTGCGCAAGCCGGCAAGAGTACGCAGGAGTCCGCTTTGTGCACCAAGCATTGAGAAGTACGATAGGTCTGACCGGTAGTGCTTTACTGGTTTAGAGGTGGGCGAGGCCCAACCCACCGCTTCCGTCTGCCACTACGGAGGTATCCTAGGAGGTAACGACTCCGAAAGGGGGAACTAAAGGTCTGTGTACACAGAGTCGGGTGTGTGTGTTGCACTTGCATGATTCATCATACCCACTAGCATGTCATGACATAATCAATTCATTTAACCCTGACACCTAAAGTATAAGTGGAATGAGACGCTTATACATTAGGACTTGCAAAATGACCCCTTGGTCTATAAGCTTGTGTGGGCAAGTTTATAAATTAAGGTTAAATTATATATATATATATATATATATATATATATATATATATATATATATATATATATATATATATATATGCTGCTGTTTGATAACCGACACCTCAACGTATAAGTAGTATGGGACACTTTATACGATGGGAGCCTTGCAGAAGATCCCTTGGCTTAGGTGCTTCCGCACACAAGTTAAGGTTACTTTTCCTACTTTATGTTTCTGTTATATTTACTATAGAATTGCTAGCATAGGTCCGCTGTCACCTGTTTTTGTTTCGTTCTCCACCTTCATGTCCTCCCCTTTCTTCCTCTCCGCTCGGTACCTAGGAGCCATGGGGGAAGGGGTAGGGGATGATAGGGCTTTGTCTTTATGACTAACGGTTTTCGGACCACATCATTTAGGGGATCGTGGAGCCCAGCATGGAGGAGCAGCCCCGAAGGTCGGCCCGCTTGGAGATAGGGCAGTCTAGCTCAGGAGTTCAGACAGCTGGGACTGTGAGTCCCGACTTATAGTAGATGTTTTAGTTTGCTTCCGCATGAGTGACCTGTAGTAAGGATTATGATGTATCGGTCATAAGACCTTACTTTCAGTACCTTTTATACTATTTCTGTGGACTCTCCCTTCGTGGAGACTTTTATTTCTATGCATGTGATTTCTGTGGACTTGCTTTTCAATTATTGTGCTATCTTTCTGTGATCGAATTGGCCGGCAGAATCAGCGCCTTGTGGTGACGACCCTTCAGGACGTGAAGGTGTCACCGCAAAGCGGCGATCCTGGGCCTAAGACCCCGGTGTTAAAAAAAATGGGGGTCTTACATTATGAGCTAGGGGGAGCGAGAAGTCGTGGAAGATCTCGCTTACCTCATCCACCGGGCACAGAGATAAAAGCCATTGGGCATCCGCCAGATCGATCTTCAGGGCGGCTGCGTTAGCCGCCGCCTCGTCTCTCGCCTTGTGCATGTCGGCGAAGTTGCGATCGATGGTAATGCTCCGGCGCGCACACATATACGCGAGCTCGATCCCGCGCATCAAGGCCCTGATGGAGTCAAAGGCCAGGAGCTGGGTGGACGATCGGTCGAACGTGTCAGCATCTTCTCGGCTGTAAAGGCCATAACCCAGCGCGAAGGCATCGCCAATGATCTTATCCTGCTCCGCCCAGCTGGGGAGGAGGGTAGAAATGGAGGCCCGGTTGCCTCGGGATCCCACTAGAACAGGGGTTTCCCTTCCGCATCTAGGAACTTCTCGCCAAGGACGAAGTTTCGATGCCCTTTTTGCATCTTCTTGGGCAAGGCCTGGACAGAAGCCTCGGCGGCCGCCCTCTCATCACGTGCTTCACCTAGGGCTGGAAAGTTCTCGGCGGGAGCCCTAGCGGTGGTCTCGATAGTGGCCGCTTCCTCTCCAGCTATCAATAGGTTCTCGGCGAAAGATCAGCCCTCGGTAGCAGATCGAGCGGGAGAGGCCGCCACGGATTTTCACTTTTCCGCGGTGGTTGTCTTGGGCCTTTTAAGAGTAGCGAGGGAGAAGGCACCAGCATTTCGCTTCCCGACACCCGACTTGGAGGGAGGAGCTGGCTCATCTCGGTAGGCGAGAGCTGCGGACTTCGTCGAGGCCAAGGGATCTGTCGTAGACCTGGTTATGTCGAACGGCTGGTGTAGAGGGATTTCTCGCTCTCCCGCGAGATAAACAGTAATTATTTATCTACATCTATAAGCATAGAAGCGCATGGTAAAGGCGAGATCATACCTTCGCTGGGAAGTACGGGTTGAAGGGAGTCGATGTCACGCCTGAGGAACTAGACGTCGAAGTCCTTAGTTCCAAAGAACTCGAGGATGGCGCTTTCGCGTGACCCAAGAGTGGGAGGCTTGTAGGCGGTGTCTTCATACTGGATGGGTGTGAGAGGAATGTTGCCGAAGTTGCCTGAGACATATACAAACTTCTCGCTCCAGTGGTGGTTTTTGTTGGCGAGGCCGCAGGTCTTGAGCAACTGCCCTGAGAAGAAGACCACCCCGCCGCTCTTGGCCCAGAAGACGAAGAGCATCCTGAAGATGGGCAGGCTGAACTCTATCCACCCGGCTTGCATGTAGCAGATGAACGCTACCAGGATGGAGACCGAGTTGGGATTAATTTGCGCGGGAACCACCCCGTAGTATCGGAGGGATTGACGCATCTCAGGCCAGAGGGGGAGGCGGAAGCCCACCTCAAAATGCTCTAGGTGGATGGCGAGTTCCCCCTCTCGCGCGAGATTGACCCTGTCATTGTTGCTCGGGTTTCTCGCGGTGAAGCCGGCTGGGATGAAGTTGGCGATTATTAACTGGTACTCATCTAGGGTCAAGCGGCGGGGGGGGGGGGGGGGGGGGGTAACTTGTGCTTAAGAAAAGCTTGCGCGCAGTTGGAACGGCCTTCGCTCTCGCTCGACATCGAGATTAGGGGGGTAGAAGGCAAGAGTTATTGGGAATAAAGCGAGAGGGAACAAAGCGAGAGCGAGAGAAGGAGGCGAAAACAAGTGCGGTTGCAGAGAGGCGCGAGAATGGTTAGAAAGGAGACAGAGGTTTCGGATTAGAGAAATAAATGCGGTAGGTGGATCGACCTATTTATAAAAAATCGGGGTAATGATGTTTTTCCAAGAAGACGACGAGGGTATAATTGCCAAGTCCCGAGGCGTCGGCGCCTCGCTTTCCGTTTTGACACGCTTCGGTGGCCTAAGCCAGCAGTGGGTAAGGCCCCGTCCTAGAGATAAAACGGTGACTAGTAAACAGAGCTAATGTTCGCACAAGCACCACCAAAAATAAAGCATAAAACAAAAGCAGAGGGCAAAGCAGAAATGAAAGAAGGGCTCTCGCCGAGCGAGAGCCACATAATAAAATAATAATAATAATAACAGAGGTTTACTAATTATTGTCCAAGTTTCAGGGGTACATCAAGGAAGGGTAGGCCGAGAGATGGAAGAGGCAAGACGTCTTTGATTCAATATTGTTCCCAGCGCCATCGTCCTCGATCCTGCCTTCCCATCCTTGGAGGAACCCGCGGGTTAAAGTAGGACGTCAGGGCGGTGCATCCAAGGTTGATCAGGCGCGCTTGGTCTCGAATCCGCGCAACATACCGCCCTGGGGAGGTCTCGACAGTAAGAGTATCCTGCCGCTCCGTCTCGCCCACGAGTTGGTTGTAGTCCCGCTCGATGACCACCATGTGTCGCTCCACCATCCTGTGAAGGCTCCTCACGACAGAGGAGTTGGCTCACTCCCGCCGCTCGAGCTTCGAGAACAGCGCCGCCACTCTCTTTCGTCGTTTCCTGCCATTCTCGACGGCATCCATGAACTCTTCCATCTCGTCAGAAGAAGGGAAGGGGGATCTCTCAGCGTATTCCTTTTCCTCTTCATTCTCGCCTTCGTCTTCATCTTCCTCCTCATTGGTTTCCACCCAGGGCTCCGCACCTCCTGGTGAGATAGAGAGTTACAGTCACGACAGGGGTAAAGTAAAGGAAGTAGTGATTTCTCGCATACCTGCAGCATGGAGAGAGCCATCGACCGGCAGCGGGCGAGAAGGCCCCGACTCCCCCTAGTTTCCTTCCCAAAGAGGAGGTGGAGCGGCTTTCCTCGCCCCGGGCGGAATGTCTTGCACGTGGTGATCCTGGCCTGGCCGGGAGCAGGGGCGGAGACATTTTCCCTCGCGGGATGGCGAGCCTCCTGTGAAGGTACAGAGGGTTTGATGGCCACTCCTCCCGTCGGTAGGGCGAGATCAGCTGCCCGGGTGGTCTGGTTGGCGAGCACGATTTCATTTCCCCGGGTGGCGAGACCCGGGCTGGCGGGAGCTGGCGCTGCGGGAAGTAAATTTAGCAGCAGTAGAGCATATCAGTTAGAGTGAAGAGATGGAGAAAAGTTACTTGGGGTTCTCGAAGGATCAGCCGGGGGAGTGACCTCTGGGACCCGCGGTGGATCCATGGGGAGGAGAGGCGCCAACTCCGGGGGCACCAATAGGGACCCGGTGCCGGTATCTTGAATCGACTCCTGCAGGAAGTACGGCGTAACAATAATTGATCCCTCTTTTTTTCATATCGGTTCACAGTTCTCGATAATCAGCAAATTGAAGAGACATACCTTCTACGGAGGAGAAGGATTATCCGCGCGGCTTGGGGACGGGGTAGGCAAGCCCCGGTTCTCGTTCAAAAGGTCTCGCTTGACCGATTTCACCTTCTTCTTTTTCTTCTTCTTAAGCTGTGGGGGCTCAGCGGCCGGCGCCTTTCTCGCCAGCCAAGGGGCCACCAGGGAGCTGTTGGCATGGGCTCGCGCATATGCCGCATCGATTCAGTCTTACAGACCATGCGAGAGTAGCTTCTCAGCGCATTCAAGGCGCATGGCAAGATCGCGCGAAGACTCGACAGGGGTAACCGCGACAAGAATGAAATCTTAACTATCAGCAGATTTTTACGTATATATAGCCGTGGGATGGCCCACCAAAAGATTCATTTTCAGGACAACACGTGCTCAGCGAATATAAAGGGTTGGACGTGTCTTTTCAAGCACAGGGCTAGCTCGAAAAGAGCGGGAATTGTGTACAATCCCATATTCGCTCAGTGAGACCGAGAAACACCTAGGGACAGGTTTGGACTAGCTTTGGGCTAGCCCCAGGTGAAATTACTGCTCTCACCCAAATCAGGATTGAGCTCGACTTTCGTCGAGCTCAGCTCAGGTCTCTTCGAGCTGGGCTTGACGTTCGTTGAGCAGGTTCAAAACAAGAGAGCTCTCGCATAGGGGCAGGAGAGAACGCTCGCGCTCAGGTAAGCAGTTCGTCGGGCAGAGCTCGACGCTCGCCAAAGAAGGACGAGCTTCAGCCGAGACCTACTCCTGCCTAGAGTCGGGCGAGAAGGCTCACGCCTCGCAGGGGGGCGGGAGTAGGCATAACCGGTGGCAGTCTTCAATACCCTTTTAGCTCCCGCTAGGTGAAGGCAGGAGAGTTCTCGGTGAGACGTAAACACCTTCAGTTCTCGGCAGGAAGGTTCCCTCCGGGTAGGGCCCAGGGTGAAATTACCTGGGTGCCCTCAGGTGAAATTACCTGTAAACCCCCATGGTATGCATTTAGCTCCTCAGAACAGTGGAGTTTGGCTGTTTGCAGACCAACTAGGGGTAATTTAGTAATTTTAGGTCAGCAAAAACTATAAATAGATCCACAAGGGCTCCTCAGAAGGCAAGCTATCATATTTTCCTAAGATCTTCTAGTGCTTTATGAGGAGCTCCTAGCCCAGTATTTGGCTTTGGAGGGGAAGAGCTCAGAGATCTTCTGGGTTAGAGGTGGGACCTCCTAGCTGAGGCTTTGGGTCAGTTTCTGGTCCTTTACTACCAGTCAGAGGTCGGAGCTTGGGAGAAGTAGGTGTTGGCTACACCCCCTGATTTCGAACTTTCGTTGAGGTCAAATTTCGGCTTCAACATGGAGGACATTATTGGCCGTCACTCTTACTGTTTTGTCCTTGGATCTTTGGTGCCGTCTTGATCAACATTGGAGTTTCTTATTGTCGCCTTGATCAACATTGGTTCAAATGAGTATTGAAGAAGAAATTGCACAGTGATGAGTCTATAACCAGGTACAAAACACGTCTAGTAGCTAAGAGTTATAAACAATAAGAGTGAATTGACTACTTGACGTCCATTCACCTGTATGTCACATATCCACTATTTAGATTCTTGTTGTCTTAGCTTCTATCGAGAACTTTATAGTTCATCATATGGATATAAATACAGTCTTCTTGAATGAAGATCTTGATGAAGAGATCTACATGACACAACTTGAAGGTTATGTACATAAATATCTGAAAGAGAAAGTGTGCAAGCTAGACAAATCAAACTGTGATCTTAAACAAGCGTCAAAGATGTGACACATAAAATTTGGCAAGTGGTAAAGAATATTGGATTTCAGTCCAGTCTCTCCAATAAGTGTCTCTATCACCATTCAATGTCAAATAAAATAGTCATCATATGCCTATATGTGGATGCCATATTGATTTTGGGATCAGATCTAACTGCAGTGAGGGATATTAAATCAACTCTTGCAAAATCATTTGGCATGAAAGACCTTGGTTTTGTTGATGCTGAAAGCCTTTGTTTTAGAGGTAGCTAGCAACCTAGGGGTGAACAGGTTTCTTAGTCTCTTGTGACTTTCTTTTAATTTATTCTTTAAGTGCTTTAAGTGTTAGTAGTTTTCTACTATCAAGAAACACACAACCTGCAATAAAAAAATAACACAAGAAGCACACACAGAATATATAGTAGTTCCTTAGATTATGGGTACGTCCACTCTCCTCCCACCTTTTTAACTTCTAGTTAGACAAGACACTTCTCCAAAACTTAGTTCCAAGAGCTTACATCACAGATCGCACAGGATCTCTCAGTCTTTTCTATGACTTACAACTCAGGACAAAGCTCTACCTCAGAGCAAACTTGCTCCTATAACTCAGTGATCAACTGATCACCTACCTCGGGCCCAAAGGCCCTACAACTCAGGATGGGAGGACAAACCTAACTCAGAGAGAATGACTCTCCTACAGCTCAGGAACAAAGGCCATACCTCAGATCCAAAGGATCTTACAACTCAGACACAAGTGCCCTATAACTCAGAGAGAATGACTCTCCTACCTCAGGCTCAAGAGCCCTACCTAAGATCCAAACGTGATCCTACTCTCAGAGAGTATAACTCTCCTATAACTCAGGCAAAACTGCCCTACCTCGGGCTCAAAATACCTACAGCTCAGATCCAAGAGGATCATGCAGAAGTACAATGGTTTTAGTTAATTTGACACAGAGAAATTTCTCTGTGTCTGCTACTAGAGCTGAGTTATCTCAGCTCTAACTATCTTCACAACACCAAAAAAATGTTCTTCAATAAATGGTTGCCTCTGCTTGAAGTATCTCAGAAAACTGTTTCTGAACTTGCTGTAGAAGACTGAAGATCTGCTAGGTCTTGAGTTCTTCAAACAGCTAACCTGAACCTACAGAAGACTGAAGGTTTTCCTCTCTTTCTTTATCAGAAGTGTTTCTGAACTTGCTGTAGCAAAAGAAAATGCTACAACTAACTGGACTGAACTTTTAGTTCAGATGATCAACTTCAATATTTTTCCCCGACAGCAATGGTGTGGAAGATGAAGTTCAGCCGCTCTTTTTCTTTTTGAAACAAAACCCTAAAAGTTAAGTTCTTCCTTGAGAAGTTGTCCCTTTTATCTTCCGTTGATTAACGGCTCCAAGAAGCAGTGGGGACCACCTGCAGTTTGACAGCTGCAACTTGCTTTAACGGAAGAAGACGTACAGTAGACCTCCGACAATATTTGTCGTGTTCTGTAGATTTCCCGCACTTAATTTGAACTCTGTTGATTTTGTCGACTTTGGCTGACGTCATCAGTTAATGGACTTAGCCAATTTCTCAAATTCACTCCAGACGTTGAGTACGTTGAGTGAACAAGCTTCACTCAATGCCAAAACCCTTAGTCAACTGTTTGAATCATTCTGCGTCATAGGCGTTGAGAGCGTTGAGTGAACTGGCTTCACTCAACGCTTTTACACTTAGTCATTTCTTCACCTATCTGAAGGCGTTGAGTGAGCCGACCTTACTCAACGCTTTCTGCTTTTGCTTGTCTTATTTATTGGGCGTTGAGTGAACTGGCTCCACTCAACGCTTCTAGACTTAGTCGATTTCTGTCTTCTTCTTAGGCTTTGACTGCAGTAGCAAGACTCAACATTTTTGCTGTCTGGTGTTGAGGGTGTTGAGTGAAGATTCATCACTCAACGCTTTTGTACTTGGCTGTCTTCTGTCATCTTAGGCTCTATCATAACACGACGCCTTCTGCTTTGGCGTCGAGTGAGTTGTGTTTACTCGACGCTTCTAGACATTGTCGAATATTCAACCCGTCAATACTTAGGCGTTGACAGATTCAGCTATACTCGACGATGATGTTGAGTGAACTGTCATCACTCAACGCCTGTGGACCTTGCCATAGAATTGCTTTGCAGACTACATGGCTCTGAATGTCCACAACTAACTCAGCATTTTGTGGCATTTGGAATTGAGTGAACTGTCATCACTCAACGTCTGCGGCCTTAGACAGATTTCTGTCTCTCCACATCTTTACTTTGTGACCACCTGTCACATCACTTGGAATATCTATCCTATCAATATTTTAAGGAATAACCTGTATGCATGAACTTGAACATACATCAAATACAACACTATGTATATCATTGACATGTTTGACTTCTTCAAATCTTCTTCAAATCTGAGACATTGTGGGCAATGGACCCAACAGATGCCCTCCTAGGAATGAAAGTTAGAGTAAATAAGGGTCGTGTTACTCTTAGTCAAGCTCATTATATATAACACATTGTGGTTATAAAGACTGTAGACTTGTAGAGACACGGTTTGATCCAAATGTCAAGTTGTGTCTGAATGTAGGGACCAATATTGACCAAGTAAAGTACTCGAAGATCATTGGTTGCCTCATGTGCGCCACACATTGTACAAGACCAGACAATGTCTTCTATGTTGGCATGCTAAGGCGCTTTACCAATAGCCCAGACAAAGAGCATTGAGATGCCCTAGACAGGCTGATGAGATACCTAATAGGCAATAAAGATCATGCTCTGTGTTATACTAGTTACCCTCCTACAGTGGATAGATACTTTGATGTCTCGTGCTATTCAGAAGTTGATAATAGTAAGTCTACCAGTGGATTTATATTCACTATGAGTAAAGCTATTGTTGCTTGGAAATGTAAAAGACAGACTTGTATAGCTGTTGAAACCAAAAATTTGGTCTCTGTGGAGTTCACCCTTAGGGAAGGGGTGACCGCGCACCTACTTCCCTCCTGCAAGCAAAATAATGAGGAAAAAGAACAAGGAACTGTCCTAAGGGCTCGGCACGGAGGTCTCACCACACACCCAAAAGATCTTAGAGCGATTCCCCTTCCTTAGCCAAATATCGAGCTAAGGCTACCTCAGAAAGTGCAAGAAGGTCTGAGAGCAAAAAAGCATGCCTTCTGAGGCTCCCCTTGGGTCTATTTATAGAATTCTGAAATCGATCTGCAAATAGCCAATCTCCGCTGTTCCAAACAGCTATATGCAGCCCAACTGGGTCTGCCAACATCGCAACTTCGCTGTTCTAACTAGCTATGGGCAGGCCTGCGAGGGAGAAATGGTAAAAAAGTACATCATAGGAGGCTAAGTGAGTGGTCCTTGAGACCTTCACTCGCTTGGGGCGGCGAGTGCTCGATGGAGCTGGCACTCACCGCTTTCCCCGGACCTTAGCGGATACGGGCCCGACCGGTCCAGCTCGCCTATTATCTGCCGAGCTCTCTGGGGCGAGTGCGAGACGGCTGATTCTGAGGCATTCCTCAGCACCCGGGGCGAACACGACCTTATTCTCCCCCCGCCTTCCTTCTGTAGGCGAGCGCGAGCCAGGCCGCTCTGAGATTATTACTTCCAAAGCCCAGAAAGATTGAGTTCGACGAACTCCAGGCATGCACGATCTGGGCGGAAGAGAAATTGAGTTCGACGAACTCCAGGCGGATGCGAGCTGGGCGGAAGAGAAATTGAGTTCGACAAACTCCAGGCGGGTGCGGGCTGCGCGAACCAGCTCGCGCAGCTTGTCCGCCTAGCTTTGGCGAGGGCGAGTTGGCCATTCTGAATTCGCCCGCTTGCTGTTCTGACGCGGGCGGGCTCCCCCGGTTTGCTCTCCTGGGGTCGTGGGCCCACTCGGCGAACATGGGGTTGTACAATAGCTTTGTTGTCTATGGAAGCCGAGTTGTTTGTCTTAGCTTCGGCTGGTGAAGAAGCAGACTTGATCGGAAATTTGATTCTAGACATTCTCCTGTCTAGGCTATAAGTCAATTCTTTGAGCATGTACTGTGATAATCAGATAGCAGTTCAAGTCATTAAGAATATTCTCTTTAATACTCAGAGAAAACATGTACGACTGAGACATTCTTTATTGAGTTATCTGAAAGAACAAGGCGTTATCACCTTGATCGATGTGCGATCGAAGGATTACCTGACTGATCCATTGAAGAAAGGAATGCACAAAGACTAAATTAATCAAAATAGTGGGGGAAATAAAACTTAAGGTGACTAATTAGCTCAGCCTTAGTTCAATGATAGGCGATTCAGTTCAGTTTTAGTCCAAATATTTTGATTTTTTTTCACTTTCTTTTATCAAAGTAAGCGTGTTGTACTTCGTTGATGTTCATGGTTATTGAGTACGAATCCGATTAGTTATTCATTCTATATATGATGTTGACAAATTCACCGTGATTCATCTTCCTTACCTAGGAGGAGAGTGTTATTTCACATTTGATAACACAACCTGATTTGATTTGTCCCTTCTTTTGTTTATTGGTTTCATTTTATACTTGATGAGTTTCAATTAACTTTAGAAGAACAGTAATTGTGACATTCCATATTGGGTCACAAATATAATTACGGTATCCAAAAGTCCATAAGATCGTTTATTTGAAAACAGATAATGGATCTTGAGGAAGAACCTTTAATACTCTATATATGTGTACTCTAAGCTAATTCTAAAGTACTACGTTTTTATAAGTAGAATTAGATACATATATATTTTCAAATGTTGGAATTAATTCTGAATGAAATTCTCTGTTGAAAATTACAAGAGATGTTGATGATGGAGGAGCACTTGTTGTTTGAAATCCTTATGAGGATGCCCTACTATACATCTGAGAATGATGACAGCTAGAGTGTTATTTGCTTTTTGGTTTAACTTTGGTTAGAGCATTGCTTATCTTTGAACACTTGTTGTTTGGACTACTTCTGCTCTGCTGTTGATCATTAGCCACTAGGTATGTTAAGTGTGTGTTATGTTCAATCAAACATAAATCAATCAGATTTGCACACTTGTTGGTTTAACTTTGGTTAGAGCATTGCTTATCTTTGAACACTTGTTGTTTGAACTACTTATGCTCTGCTGTTGATCATTAGTCACTAGGTATGTTAAGTCTGTGTTATGTTCAATGAAACATAAATCAATCAGATTCAAACATAAATGGATGGTGTGTGTTGTGAGTGTTGTGCCCTAATTATATTATCAAGATTTGCCCTGAGTATGATGCACTTTTGTGCACATCTTAATGACAAATTTAGGTTTTATTTGGTTAGGCGTTTAGGGGTGGCCTTTGGAGGAAACACTGCAGCTGGGTGGCAAAACAAACGGATCGCCAGTTCCATTTCCTTCCACCGGACAGAGGAAATGATACCCCCCCCCCCCCCCCGCTTCGTTTTGATCCCCCTCCGGTCCCAATGCTCTCTTTCCAGCCGCCGGCTGCTCCTGCCATCACGTGATCAAACGAAGCCGTAAAGTGCCAGAACAAGCACGACGCACAGACTTTTATATGTCGAAAAATATAAATTTTTCCCACCAAACTTTTATGGTAGAAGAAATCTCCTCGCCTTCACCACGAGAGCATAAAAGGACATCAAAATTTGTAAGAATTTAATATGCATGCGCAAGTCCAAAAGCAAAATACTGCCATTCCAGCTTTCGCCCATGTCATTACTTCTTGAGGCATAAATATATGCAAATTAAGTGTGAATGAGAAATGTTGGGCCCTTCTTCATAAATACTGAATGTAGTTCACTGTACGGTTGCTACAGGTTTAACTGCATGCTTTGGTAAATTTCTGTTTTAGAGACTATCAATAATGAATTGGGTTTTGCTACAACATATCTCAGGAACAGTGAACTTCAAAACCATTGTGGCAGCTTCAAAATGATCGGTCCGGTGGAGCATGGTCGGGCGGCAGTAGAGCGCGATTCAACCGGGCTTGGAGTAGGTCGAAATTGGGCAACTGACAAAGGGAGCTTGAAAAAAATCTGTCATAAATTATCTTAAGAGAAACATGTTTTCATTACATAATGGTGTGTTTGATGCTGCATCATTCCCATTATTGTGTTTATGATAAAGAAGTGAGAGCATACTATGCTTAATAATTTCATTTTATAAGGGGGGGAGAGACAACAAATCATACGATAATGTTTATGATAAAAAAAAGTTTATTTCATGGTCCTCTGTGGAATGCGAATGAGCTGAAAATCTCTCTAAAAATCTCACTCTTATTGCAATGATGAGAACAATTATCTTGCAATAAGAGCAACACTGCTAATTCAAACGTCCCTCTGATATCATGTTAGAAATTTTTGTTGCAAGACAATTAAAGAACACTTTGAACGAAACGGTATAATAGCATTTCAATGAATGATACAAAATACAAAGAACACAACATCACGGGAAAGTTTAGCGAGACATTGGACGGATTACTGAGAGAAAACAATGCGACTGCTCGCAACCCCACTCAAACAAGTCGCAAACCTACGAGCAGGCCGCACACACAGCCTTGCGCAGACCGCCAAACACTTCACAACAACAAACCGCAGAATGAAAACTTGCAGGCCGCACAACGAGCACTTGCAGACCGCACAACACACTGTCTCTACAATGCACAAATCGCTGGAACTACCAGGCACTTCCAGCCACTAACACCTAAACTGCCAACACTTTACTAAACCTCCAGGCACTTCCACTGAAACCTCCAGCTACCTCCAATACCGCCAACTTGCACAAAAACTGCCAGACAATTGCGGCCTTCGAAAAACAATCCGCTCCTTTGACTAGCTCACACAAACCTCACAATCAAAACCAGGCAGCAACAACTACACCTTTCTCAGAACTGAACGGAAACATGGCTTTCCAAAAGGTCCTAATTATAAGAGGGGAATCCTCCAGAACACCAATTAACAAGGGACATCATCCTTGCAGCGGATTCGCCAGACCTACTTCAACACAAACAACAAACCGTCCGATTTCAACAGCAGAATGCCCGACTTCATCAACAACCGCCCGACTCATTTCAAAAACTCAACAATCCTGACACCGTACGGGTTACCTTGGCCAACCTACATCGATGGGATGACGATTTCTAAAAACAATACCCCCACTATCTCTAGACTCGCTATCCGCTAATGTGACCCACTATCCACTATCATGAAAACAACTAAAGGCGTCCAATTTTCTCCCCCATCTTGCCGCTCCTTTCAATTCGATGTGGAATGAGGACTTGACAAATTTTGGAGGAGGAGCTCATTTAACAAACTCCTGAGTGTGTGGTAAAATCTCTGGTAATCGTTGGCATCCTGATGCAGTAGTCCCGAGCCGCCCCTCTCGGTCGGCCCTACTCGGCCTAGCCAGCGGACCACGTGCTGGCGACCACTGCCGGGCTGCAGCCCAAGCACCCCACCCATGACCGCACCTATTCTCAGCGCGGCGGGATGTTGAGGCGAGGTCTCGAACCCAGCCCCCTTGATAAAGAGCTTTCCTAACAGCTCTCATCACCAACATCCCGCCGCGCTGAGAATATGTGCGGTCATGGGTGGGGTGCTTGGGCTGCAGCCCGGCAGTTGTCGCCAGCACGTGGTCCGCTGGCTAGGCCGAGTAGGGCCGACCGAGAGGGGCGGCTCGGGGCTACTGCATCACATCCTTCGTTGCTCTCAACCACCTGTCAATAGGGCCATCCCGGACCGCGGACAATTCAAGGTACTATAATAGTTATGTGATTAAACTCTCTTTACTGCACAAGAACTACTTAATACTCACATGAAAAAATTGAGGGTCTAACAATACATGTTTGTTTGGACAGATTTAGCGTCTTCCAATTGGTGATCCAATTCCAATTTTGTTATTCAGTTGGGTATTTGAGGCCCAATTTCAATTCCGCAAAATTGATTTTGAACTTAATTCAATTTTTTTCACTGTATATAAGAATTCCGCACATGAATATTTGTAAGATTTTCTTCGCATTAATAAATATAGAAAAATTCTATTTAAATAGTACTGTATATGTTTGTCAATTCGTTCATCAAAAAATTGATTGGTGTGAACTAGTGGTGACCCTCCCCTCTCTAAAGAAAATGAAGGCTATCGAATCCTAGCTAATCTAGATTTCAAAGAAGTTTCTTCTTATATCTTCCCAAAAGCACTGGTGGTGACAATTCTTGAACCTGAAAAATAGTGGTGCACAAAAAAACCGGTCATAATCGGTCCGGTTGGGACCGGACCGGTTAGGACCGGCTAGGGACCGGTCCAGTCCCGGACTTATCCCAGGGGTCCAGGTCCCCCCTTTTCCACCAAAGATTGGTCCCGGACCGGGACCGGTAAAAGACTGGTCCCGGACCGGTAAAATTAAAGACCGGTAAAAGACTGAGACCGGTAAAAGACCGGTAAAAGTCCATTAATTAGACCGTTATGCGCTCGTATTCATATGTTTTGGACTATAATTCTTTCCATTTTCATCAACCTAGATGAGATTAGAACCAAAACATGATTCTAGACAACATTCATACAAAATCTAATAAAAAAGAGGACTGCAATCGATTCAGAATAGCAGAGTACTAACAAAAAAATCGGTCTGGGACCAATTAGGACCGGTCCGCCGGTCCCAACCAGCCCTCCTCAAGAAGAGGAAAACTGGTCCCGAACCGGGACTGGTTTGAGCGGGACCGGTCGGCCAAAAGACCGGTCTTTTAAAAGATCTGTCCTGGACCGGACCGGCAGTCTTTTTGTGCAGGACTGCTGAAAAATATGAAAGTGGCGGTCGATGGTAAATCATTGATCCAAACACTGGATCTCCTACCATCTTCGTCGGACCGATGTCGCCGAAAAAAATGAAAGTTTTTGACTCGTCCTCAAATATTTGGGAGGGCCACTTTTCATCACCCTAGAATGCTTGTGGTGATGATTCGTCTATCTGATCACCCTTTCAACAACAATTATCGTCAGAATATTATAACTAACCAATTCAATTGTTTGTCCAAACAACATAATTAAAATTAAGGCCAATGTCAATTCAAGCCGAATTGATATTGATCTCAACTCTTATATCCAATTTCAAATCCATCTAAATGAATGTACCCTAAAGAGTCCGAGCAGGGGATGAAATTAGAGTTGAATCATGAAATTGAGATCAATTTAAATTTATGCAATTTTTGTTGGAAAGAATTTTATTAGAATTCCAAATATTGGTCGGATGATGAAACTTATTATGCAGAGCTATAATTGGTTACATTTTTTTACTAGATGTTCATAGGGCACGGCGATAACGGGCATGAACACTGTTGAGTGCGCCATGTGGAATGGACGGTGATGTCTGAGCGTGTGTCGTGACTCGTTAAAAGGGATGGTTTAGTCCCACACCGCCTAACGTGCTTCTTGATCCTGGGTGTATAAGCGGAGTGACCACTCCTCTCCTAAGCGCATGATTTTGGGGAGTGACGCCACAATGTTTTTCAAACACAATGGTTATGAAAAGGCGTTCGTGAACGCTGAACTCAACTAAGAAATTTCTCCAATTTTTATGTTTTATATTGATTCTTTTTCTGTGGCAATAATTACCGTTGGTATGCCAAACTAATATTTTATGAAAATGACATTTTGTCCAAATTTAAAGCCTCAAAAACGCCCCCCCAAACAAACCCTATGCCAAGGCTTCAATTTTTTGTTTGTATGTCTCTCTTTATAAGTATAAGTTATCTATATGAAACTGCCCAATTTCAAAATATTTCGTAACACTAAAAAGTTAATTAACCAACGTGATGGATGCATGCATGATGCATTGTAGTTCGTATTTGAAAATTAAAAATAAATGAGGCGATTATAATATGACGTTGGAAATCACACCCAATATCACAAAATTATATGTCTTCTCGGTTCTTTTTGTTTGCCTATAAAAAAGGTGATTGTTATGGGCAAACCTATATTGGATAGGTGCAAACCAAAAATTAAAATAAAAAACATTAATTAAATATTTTATATTTAGGGTTTTATTTCATCCGGGCAAACCACTCCCCCACACCCCCTCTCCCGATTCATTCCCTCCCAGGCCGCCTCTTCCGATTCCGCCCGCCGGCCGCCTCTCTCCCCGCTCGCCCGACGGCCGCCTCTCTCCCCGCGTCGCCGGTAACAACTCCTCCGGAAACCTCCGACGGCCGCCTCTCTCCCCGCTCGCCCGACGGCCGCCTCTCTCCCCGCGTCGCCGGTAACAACTCCTCCGGAAACCTCCGACGGCCGCCTCTCTCCCGATTCTGGCCGCCTCTCTCCCCACACCCTCTCTCCCGATTCCGGACGGGTAAACAAACGCCTTCAGTTTTTTTTCTTCTTCTAACACAAATTTCATAGGAATGCATCCTAGATGTTTGCTGAAATTCTTCAATGATGAATTTGTTTTGTTTTATTTTCATCTCTTGCTATTTGTATGCATATTCATTTGTGCGGTCAACAAGTTCTAAGAGGATCTTGAATTGATCTTTGTGTGGATACAACCTTTATCTGATATCTGATTGTTTTTTAGAAAAGAAAAAACATTTGAAGATATCTTCTTGATCTATGAAAAACAACAATAGTCATTCAGACTGAGATGAGAGAGAGCAGTCGATATAGGAAAAATTCTTCAGAGAATGAAAGAGAAGAGGAAGAAGAAAATAGATAGAGAGCCGCATCTTTTCTTCTTGTCAGATCTTATATATTGACCCTCAGTCGAGATGCTTCCTTTGTTAGAATGTAGCAAAGGAAGTAACGACATATCAATTCTTTGTTTGTCTCGGCAACTACAGAATTTGGAATCCACCAATTTTGATATTTCTAAGTAAAGAATATCTCATATCAATTATTTGTTTGTCTCGGCAACTACATAATTTAAATTCATCCTCATCTTAATCACAACCTGATTTAACTCAGAATTCAAAACTTTTTTTTAACTTGTCGATGTAAGCGTACTTCTACATCAATTACTTCTCAATGTATGTCGTTACTTCATTTCTGCTTGCATACTTGAATTTTGGAGAACTCGACGTAAGCTTACTTGTACGTCAATTACTTCTCGACGTATGTTGATACTTCATACTTTATGCTCTGATTGTTGCTTGCATACTTAAACTTGTGAAGAAGTCGACATAAGTTGAAGTCCTTATTGACGTACATTGATTACTTTTTGACGTCCGTCGATTACTTCTCCACGCAAGATGTCTGCCTTCAACTCTTCATTTCCATTCAATATAGCTACTGGTTGTTACCTGTAAAGTAAACACAGATAATTTGCCTTTCTATACAGACTAAAGACAATCATTCTTATTTTCTTTTTATCAAATCAAGAGGTATAGATAGCTAGTGATGATCCAAAACAATCATTATTTTTGTTTAAGCATGATTTATTTTTGTTTAGGGTTTAAACATGATTTATTTTTGTAAACACATATAAGAGATTTTGTTTAGGGTTTAAACATGATTTATTTTTGTTTAGGGTCTTTTTTCTTTGCTCTTTTTCAGATTTTGTTCGCTGTTTGAGTATGGAAAATATAAAATTGTTGACTTGTGGAGAATCATCTCAACAAATAGAGACTGACGTTGGAATTCATTTTGTCACATCACAATGTTTTGAATGTAAGGAGGAGTTAGTATCTTGGGTTCAACAAAAGGCGAGGGAATTAGGATTTGCCGTGACAATTCAAGGTTCTGACAAGCTTACTAGCAGACTTAAGCCTCGAGTTTTTTTGGGATGTGACAGAGCTGGTTATTACCGTGAGAAACAACGAGGTCCTGGATGGGTCAAAAAAAATTTGCGAAGAACTACCACAAAAAGGTGTGGATGTTTGTTTTCACTTAAAGGTCAAAAAAATGCACATGTAAATGAGTGGACACTTGAAGTTATGTGCGGATCACACAACCATGAAATGGTTCATCTTGAAGCACATGCCCATGCATGTAAATTAGATGAAGCCGAGGAAAAGATTGTGGAGAACATGTATTCTGCCGGAGTAAAACCAAGGAAAATACTATCGGCTTTGAAAAAAAGAGATCCTTCCAACACCACAACAATGCGAACAATTTATAATAAAAGGGCAAAGATGCAGAAAGATGAATTGGATGGGGGCACACAAATTCAATATCTATACACATGTATTAGTAATGGTGGATACATTAGCTTTAATAAAGTCAATGCTGTTAGTAATCAGTTGGAAAGCCTTTTCTTTGCTCATCCTGATGCGGTTAAATTATGTAAAATGTTTCCAAGTGTGTTCTTGTTAGATTGTACGTACAAGACAAACAGGTACAGATTACCACTACTATGCATTATTGGTGTTACTTCAACTAACAATTCCTTCTATGCTGCTTTTGCGTTCATGTCTAATGAAGTACAAGGAAGTTATGTATGGGCTCTTGATTGCTTCAGATCTGTTTTGGATCAACAAAATTTGCCAATCGTATTGGTAACGGACAGGGAAGTTGCATTAATGAATGCAATTGCAGTAATCTTTCCGCAAGCAAAAAATATTTTGTGCAGGTTTCACATAAGCCGGAATATATTAGCACATTGTAAGAGATTGTTTAAAAAGGGAGAAGAATGGGAGGAGTTCATAGCAACATGACATCAATTAGTGAACTCTGAAAGAGAATCTGATTTTTATAGTCTTTTTCTTGATCTTAAAAACAAGTATGAGTGTACTAACCCAGAAGTGTACTCTTATGTGGTCTCAACTTGGATAACACCATACAAAGAATATTTTGTTTCCGCATGGGTGGACATGCATTTGCACTTAGGTAACTGTACTACGAATCGTGTTGAGGGCAGTCATAGTCAACTGAAGAGGTTTTTGGAAGTTTCAATTGGCAACCTAAGCACTGTTTGGAAACTTTTGATCAGATGATTACTTTACAGCATACAGAGATTAAGAGGGCATTTGGACAAAGCACCATTCAAATGAGTCAGGTATTCAGCACTCCTTTATATTCAGAGTTACTGGGACGTATATCATTTGCAGCTTTGGATTGCATTAAAAAGGAAGAATTTGTAGCAAGGTCTGGAAAATCATTAGCTGGAGAATGCACACATAAAATAAAATATACGTTGGGTTTACCTTGTGCGCACGAATTATTACCGTATATTAAACAAAATAATTCGTTTCCATTATGGATGGTACATGATCATTGGAAAAAACTTTCTATGCATGAAGAGAACGTGGATCCGGACATTAAAGTAGAGGCCAGGGAGCCTAATGATATTGATGTGGAGTTTGAAGCCATCCTTAGAAGATATAATAATACGTCTGAACTACAAAAGCAAGAGATCAAACGGAAGCTACGTGAACTTATGGATCCTACTTTAAGTCAAACATTGGAGCCATCTGTACCTACTAGATTAAAGGGTAGGCCGCGAGGAAGCTACAAGAACTTTGCAAGCAAAGATTCATCAACGAAACGAGATCTCTCCCTATTTGAACATGTTTTGATAAGTGAACAATTATCCATGACAAATCCTTCAAAACATGTTATAAAAAAGAAAGTAAAAACTGAAAAAAGACTACTTAGAGTCGTTCGTAAAGAAATGCCGCCACACATATCAAACTATATTATTGATGTTGTGGATGTATTGGGAGATGGGCATTGTGGATACCGAGTAATAAGCAATGGACTAGAAATGGGGGATAATTGGTTACTGGTACGTAAAGAACTATCACAAGAGCTACAAAAAAAAGAGGAGTTATATGAGCAAATTTTTGGAAAAGTAAGAAGATTAGAGTTGTTGGACTCACTAGATTGTGTGGTTGTTCCCGCTCCTTTGGATAAGTGGATGACAATGCCTGATATGGGACTAATAATTGCTTCTTGCTACAATATCAAATTAGTACATTTCAGCATGTTTCAGTCTTTCACTTTCTTGCCATTGCATTCACCACCACCTGTACTTCAAAGAACAATATTCATGGGATTTATACAAGGAAATCATTTTGTACGACTATGTATGCGTGATGACTGCCCACTACCGCCAACTATCTCGATTTGGGGGAGGTATCATGAAGAACTTGCTGAAAAATGGTACAAATTTAATTACATACTACATATGTATTTTTTTATTAATTCATATGTTATGTTAATCATAATTAATTTGTACTACTGCAGGTGCCAAAATAGTTGAAGTACGTCATTTTTCAAATAATGTGATGGACTTAAAGGTGTTATATAACATACACATTGATATTATTTTTTTGTATACATATATTTGTTCAATCATTGATTATTATTATTTTGACAGGTGCAACAGTTGGAGCAAACAATTAAGGAAGTTCAATCACTAAAAGAAGATTTCTAAAATGAATTAGAAATTTTTGTAATATGTTAAAGTTTAGCGTTGATGTTAATCTGTAATTTTCTATTTTGCTAAATCAATTAAGGAAGTTTTTATTTTGGTTTGCCCATAACAATTTGGTTTGCCCATATAATTTTTTGGTTTGCCCATAAAATTGGTTTGCCCATATCCAAAAAAGGTTTGCCCATAACAATCACCATAAAAAATCATAACTGTCTTTGTCAACGTTTTAAAAATGAGATCGGATCGGCTGGTTCAACCGTAGGACCGTCGATCGGTTTCCCTAACAGTTTGGTCAGGTTCTTAAAACTGTGTTCGCCAAAAACCGGCTCAGAACCGGTTAACCGGACGGTTGGACCGGTTAACCGGGAACCGGGCCGGTTACTAGATAACCGACCGAACGGTTCATCATTTGACGCCATTTCACCGTCCATTTGTAATCTGACGGTTCAAATTCTGTTTAGGATTAGGTTTAAGACTTTATCTTTTACTATAAGTTTTTACTTTTTACTCAATTCTCACATCTCACGCCGATTTCAGAATCAGTTACACAGATCCAGATCTTCTTCTTCCTCACGCCAGAAATGAAAAACGTCTTCCTCCTCACGTAGACCAGCAACTTCGACGGCATCGCTGCGGCAAGCTGCATCGCTGCATCGCGGCGGCAAGCGGCATCGCGACGGCGACGGGAACCCCAAAATCTTCATGGAACGAAGTGGATCAATCTTGTTGAGGGCTTCGCTCAAAGTATTCTACGAATACACCATCAAGTTTGGAATGAGTATTTATAGTACTTCCAGCGTAGAGCCTAACCCTAGAACGACACGAACCCGTAATTTATTCCTATTCGAGCTAACACGCGTGAGGACATATAATTAAATATCTAACAATCTTCTCCTATGTCCGCCGTGTACCAAGACTTCAGATAGAGGGTGGTTTGTGCAAAGTTCAACCAAACCGTGAATCATACACAACCGTGTCTTGCACCTGTTTCAAACAAAATTAGACTTGAATACAAAATTAGTATGCATGCCTAAGTAAAATAAAAACTCAGCTGCAACACAGAAGTAGTCTCAGGTACAACAAGACACAGACCCTATACGTATGATGTCACAAATCAACAGAGAGCTATATAAAGTCCAAACAAACAGTGCAAAAGTAGAAGAGCTAAACAATGCTCTGAACAGAAGTAGCAAAAAATAAACTCATAACACTCTAAATCTCATCATCCAAAAGATCATCCTGATCAGGATTCCAGTCAATCAGTGCTCCTCCTATCCCAACATGCAGCTCCTGTAATTTCAATAGAGAATTTCATTTCAGAATGAATTCTATCATTTGCAAATTTGCAAATATCTATTCTACAAAAAGAACTTAGTATTGATCATTTTAATTTGGTTGGGAGGACACGTTCACAGAGTATTAAAGTTTTACCTCAGAACCTGATATCTATTTCAACCGAAACGATTTCAGACTTCTAGACACCGCAACTATATCTGTGATCCTATATGAAATGTCACGGTTATTGTCCTTCTAAAGTTAATTGGAACTCATCAAGTTTGGAATTGAACCAATCTCTAGAAGAAGAGTCAAGATCAAGTCAGATTGTGTTATCAAGTTTGGAATAACACTCTCCTCCAAGGCAAAAGTCGAATCCAGGTGAAGTTGTTAGCATCAAGTTTGGAATGAAACAACTTACCAGATCCGAACTCAGCAACCAAGAGCATCAACGGAGCACAATATGTTTGCTTTGACAAAGGAAATCATAATAATCAAAACGTTCGGACAAAGACTGAACTAAATCGCCTGAAGCTGAACTAAGGCCGAACTAAATCGCTTTTAGTCTCATTTGCCCCACTGTTTTAATTAGTCGGTCTTTGGGCATTCCTTTCGTCAATGGATCAGCCAGGTTATCCTTTGAACGTACATCAATCAAAGTGATAATTCCTTATTCTTTCAGATAATTCAGTAAAGCATGTATCAGTCGTACATGTCTCCTCTTAGTATTATAGAGGGCATTCTTAACGACTTGAACTGCTGTTTGATTATCACAGTACAAGCTCAACGAGTTGACTTGTAGCTTAGACAAGGGAATGTCTAGAATCAAGTTCCTGATCCAATCTGCCTCTTCACCGGCCAAGGCTAAGGCAAACAACTCGGCTTCCATAGACGACAATGCTATACAGGTCTATTTTTTGGATTTCCAAGTTATAGCAGCTCTACCCAAAGTGAATATATATCCACTGGTGGACTTGCTGTTCCCGGCTTCTGAACACCACGAGGCATCAGAATGTCCTTCCACAGTAGGTGGGTAACCAGTGTAGCACAGAGCATGATCTTTAGTACCTCTTAGGTATCTTAACAGCCTATCTAGGTCTTCCCAATGCTCTTTGCCTGGATTACTGGTAAAGCGGCTCAGCATGCTAACCGAAAAAGCAATGTCTGGTTTTGTATAACTTGTGGCGTACATGAGACTACCAATTATTTTGGAATATTTAACTTGATCAATGCTGGTCTCTTCATTAGGACTCAACTTGACATTATGATCAAACGGTGTCTCAGCCAGCCTACAGCTATCATATCCCCAGGTAGAAAAAAGTTGCTCAATATAATGAGTCTAACTAAGAGTAACTCGACCCTTATCAACTCTGACCTTCATACCCAACAGGGTATCTACAGAATCGAGGTCTTTCATATCAAAAGCTTCTGCTAGAGTGGATTTAATATCCTTAACTACAGCAAGATTAGACCCCAAAATCAACATGTCATTTACATATAAGCATATGATGACTGTTTGGTTCGACAATGAGCGGTGATAAAGGCATTTATCTGAGAGACTGGACTGAAATCCGAGGCTCTTTACCACATGATCAAACTTCATGTACCACATCTTAGGCGCTTGTTTAAGTCCATAGATTGATTTATCCAGTTTGCACACTTTATCTTTTTGATCTTTCTGCACATAATCCTCAGGTTGTGCCATGTAGATTTCTTCATCAAGCTCTCCATTTAAGAAGTCTGTCTTCACATCCATCTGATGAACTATAAAGTTCTCGATAGACGCTAAGGCCAGCATAATCCTGATAGTCGATAGGTGACACACAAGTGAATAAATATTAAAATAGTCTATTCCCCCCTATTGTTTATTACCTTTAGCTACGAGACGTGCTTTATACCTAGCTATAGACCCATCACTATGAAGTTTCTTCTTTAACACCCACTTGCAACCTAGGACTTTAGCGCCTTTCGGCAAGTCAACTAGATGCGAAGTATTGTTATGTAGCAGCGAGTCCATCTCATCATCAATGGCATCTGCCCACATCAACGAATCTCTAGATCTCATTGCTTCCTAGTAGGAGAATGGATCGTCCTCTAAGTGATAAGTGACGAAGTTCTCACCAAATTTATTAGGGATTCTCTCTCTTGTAGATGCTCTAAGTGGAATAGGTTCCACCTCTAACGGTTGGAGAGCAGTGCTAGAGGGGCCAGCTTTTGGTTCTACGATAGATTCTGAAATCATATTATTAGACCCAGAGACAGATAAACCATGATCCTTGACAAATTTATCTTCAAAGAATATGACATCTCTAGACTCTATCACGGTATTTGTGGATAGATCGAGAAATCTGTCTGCTGCACTATCTTCTGCACTACCTAGATAGACGCACGTCGTTGTTCTAGGTCCCACCTTAGGCCTCTTAAGGTATTGTATACGCACATAGGCAATATAACCCCAAGTCTTTAGAGTATCATATCTACAAGGACGACCGTGCTACAGCTCATACGGGGTAGACGTGAGCTGAGAATGAGACGCTCTATTCAAAATGTGATTTGTAGCACGAACTGCTTCTCCCCAAAAGGAAATAGGCATGCCAGCTGTTAGGAGCATAGAGTTCAACATTTTTGTTAAAGTTCTATTCTTATGCTCGACAACACCATTCGACTGGGGTGAGTAAGGAGCTGTTGTTTCAAGGATTATTCCCTCAGAGGCACAGAAGTCCTTGAACCCAGTAACAGTGTATTCTCCTCCTCGATCATTTCTAAATCTCTTAATTTTCAGGTTTAACTGATTTTCCACACGAGACTTGAATGTCTTGAATGTCTCAAAGGCTTCGTCTTTCGATTTTAACAGATATACATGACAATATCTTGAAAAATCGTCTATGAACGTAATCAGATACTTCCTTCCCCTCTAGTGACGTGACTACGAAAATCACAGAGGTTTGAATATATCAATTCAAGAAGTTTTGTGCTCCTAGAAACCGATCTAAAAGGCTTTCTAGTGATTTTGGTCTGAGCACACACCTCGCACTTGTCAAACCAAATCGACAGATCTAAGGGGTGTTATGACTCTTAGCTAACTCTAACATTTTCCTATAGTTTACATGTACAAATCTGTTATGTAACAACTTAGGATCAATAAGGTTCGAACTAATTTGGTGAATGTTATCATTGTTTAAGCTAAGTCTATACATTCTGTTGATCAGGTACGCACACCCAAAATATTGTGAATTGACCGTTAGGGTCATTCTACCGTTTTGAGTTGTGAAGGACATCTCAGCCTTATCTAATAGACTAATGGAAATCAAGTTCTTGGTTAAGTTAGGAACAACTTTAACATTATGCAAAAATAAAATTTTACATAATGAGAGGACCAGCTCGGTTGTCCCTGCATGAGTCACCTCGGTCTCTCCTCCATTGCAGTTCTCCACCTTCTCTTGGACCGCCTTGACCTCAGCCAGCAAAGCTCTGTCATTCGTCACATGACAAGTAGCACTGCTATCTAGCCACCACTCAGAGGACGAACTGCGGTGACTGCTCCCGATCATAGCCACAAAGGACTTGGGATCTGAGGCATCTGCCAGCTTGTTCGCCACATTTTGTGGAGCATCCTCCTTTTTTTTTTCTTCGGAGCCTTACAATCAGCCGCCCAGTGTCCCCACTTGCCACAGTGTCCCCTCTTTTTGAAAGAGGGCTTTTTAGGCCCCAACTATGCAGAGGCTTCACCTTTGGGTGCTGGTGGCTTCCTGCGAGGCTTGTTGAGTCGAGAAACGAAGTTGACGGCCTGTGAGGGCTGACCAACTTGTTCCAAGCTCTTGCCCGCGATAATTTGATCCTCGATATGAATGGACCTTTTGAGTTCATCCAATGCGATCTTTTCCTTCAGTCTGTGCATTTCAGTCTTGAATGTCAACCACTCAGGAAGTAGCTTGCTAAGAATAAAACACACAAAGAGATTATCCGAGATGTCGGACTTATCATCCGCCAGCTTGAGACACAGACTCTCCAGTTCAATAATTTGAGAGGTGATTAACGAGTTTAAATTAAAGTTTGATGTGAAAAGTCTCTCCCCAAGGAGAGTCCTCAACAACCCCTCTTCCTTCTGGAAGTGCGCATTCAAGCGATCCCAAATCTCCTTTGTAATCTTATGACTGCTGTAGGTCAGGGCGAGCCTAGGGTTCAGTGAGTTAAGGAGGTAGTCCCTGCAGAAGTTTTCGTCCTTTCTCCACTGTAACTCGTTCACGTCCTCTTCGGTAGTGACAAAGTCACTCAGGGCCGTGTAGAAAATCTCACGTTCCTTCATACCAAGTTGGACGTGCAGCTTCCAAGCGTGTAACTCGGAGAGGTCGAACGACTGAAGCTTGACGATGTCGTAGGAGGAAACCTTCGACATCTCGCTAAAGCTAAAACAATAACAACTAGAAAGAAGTCACCTGAGATGTGCAGAGACGAGAACGAGTCTTCAGATCCAATCCAGATGTGAGTCTTCTCCACTCCGACTGATCACAATCGCCAAAAGAAAAATTAGATCCGAGCAACAAAGAATTCACAGATGCATAGAAGCTTCTCAAGTCTTCCTCCTTCTAATCTGGAAGAATATGATTGCAGGCAGTCTTTCAAAAAAATCTTTGATCCTTATAGATCTGGAGAAAAAAAATATAGGCCTCCCAGATCTCTGATTAGAGAATCTTCAAACACACAGAGGTGGTAGGACCTAGATCAACACGAAAAATCTCATGCAGCAAACACACAGTTCTGGATCAAACCACTGAAAACAGCAGATCCACAAGATCTGGCCGATATCTATCTTCCCCGGAGCAGGCGATGCAGATCGGGAAAGCTACAATAAGGATCGACGGTCCTCTCCCCCACCACAGCAGGAGGATCAAACACACGACAACTATCTGGAATTCCGGCGAACTGGATCTGGGCACAGTAGCGGTGAAGGACGGGAACGGCGACAACAAAAATCGCGAAATCGGGAAAATCTCCCGGAGCTGAGAAGATCAGCGGCCTTCTTCCCTGGAATCGCGATTCACGACGGAACGAGAAAAAACGCTAGATCTACGATCTGCTTCCTCCTTCACGATCGGGAGAGGCGAAAATCCGGCAAAAAACCACGATTCGCGCTCGCAGGATTCTCGATCGGGAGCGGGCGAATGACGATATTCCCTTGATCTGCACCGACGATCTGCACAGCGGCGATGATCGTGATGTATTTCCTTCTTCCCGATCGGTGAATCAGGTGGCGATCTCCAGGAAGCCGATCCCCTTGAACAGCCGCATGGGAAAAAAACGCGATGCGGCGGCTACGATCCTGCGGGTTGCGGCGGATTCGCGATCTTGAGAAGAATGGGACGGCGGCTCCGGCAAATCGCCCAGCGGCAGAAAAAAAACGTAGAATGGGAGCGGAAAAAACCTAACGGACTACTTTGAGAATGTTGAGGGCTCCGCTTAAAGTATTCTACGAATACATCATCAAGTTTGGAATGAGTATTTATAGTACTTCCAGCGTATAGCCTAACCCTAGAACGACACGAACCCGTAACCTATTCCGAGTCGGACTAACACGCGTGCGGACATATAATTAAATATCTAACAAATCTTCCTTTGGGTATTTCTCTGATCTCCGATCTCTCTACCATTAAGACTCCAAAGTTTGTTCAAATTTAGCATTGTTTTACCGGTGCCCTATCATGCATTTCACCGGTGATTTCAAATCTAGTTTTGTTTTACTTGCTAGCAAATTTTTCCCCTAATTCATTTTTTATTTTTTTTCTGAAAGCATAGTGCACAGATAATGTTTTTTTGGGTGGTCAAGGAAGAGCCGATTCCGAAACTTAATTACAATGAGTTGGAAAATGATATCTATGAAAAATATACTATACCATTTGATGTGAAGACTCAAACGAGTGACAAATATTATGAACAAACAAATTTTAAGTTTATCTATTGTTAGATAAATGTGTGTCAATGTTATTTTAATTATATTTATGAACTATGTAATGCAATTGATTTAAATTTAAATTATTTTTGTAGATGAGTCTACTCAGAATGCTCTTGAAGATGTCAACTTTGAAGTTTTTGGAGGAGAATTATATACTAGCTATGATATGATTGACAAGATTTGAATATGTACTTTATTTTTGAGTTAAAAAAAAGCTATTAAGTCTAGACATGTTTTAGTAAACATGTTTTGTAAGTTTATTTGTCTACATTTTAACTTTTTAATTCAATGTGTGACATCTTATTTATCATATGTTTATGTTAGCACTTAGTTATTTTACTTTTTGATATATTAATATCATGGTTCATACCACAACCACATACATATGAAATAATGTTAGCAACTTTTGTCTAAACGGTTCAACCCCGATTCAACCGATCCAACCGGTTGAATCATGAACCTCTCCTAAGACTGGTTTCATCTTCGGTCCGATTTTCAAAACGTTGGTCTTTCTGATTTTAAGTTATTGTCAAATATATTCATAAAATTTTATTTGTGTCAAAATAGTCATTGAACTTCTCATCTAAGGACTTTTTTTTAGTTTTTGAATTGCACTCACAATGTTGCCAAATGGATGAAAATGACGCAACTGAAAAAGTTTGGGACAAAGTTTGTTGGGTGTGGCCCGCCATCCAGGTGTTGGATGAGGTGCCTCCCGGGCGCACCCGGGTTGGCTCCTGGCATGGGTGCAGGGGAACTCCATGACACGGTTTAGTGCAAGGGAGTCGGGTTGACTCCGGGCATGAGTACAGGGGAGTTCCGGGCACGGTTTAAGTGCGAGGGAGCCATGCGAACAGTTTGACCGGTCCTGCTAAAATAATATAAAGGAATTGGTAGCGCCTTTCCTAACACTCCGGGGTTTTGGGAGAGTTGGTAGGCATCATTCCTAACAACTGGTATCAGAGGCGAGGGGGAGGTCATGAGTTCGATCCTCCTGGATGGCGTTCCAAGGGGAGTTTGTTGGGTGTGGCCCGCCATCCAAGTGTTGGATGGGGTGCCTCCCGGGCGCACCCGGGTTGGTTCCTGGCATGGGTGCATGGAAACTCCATGGTACGGTTTAGTGCAAGGGAGTCGGGTTGGCTCCGGGCATGAGTACATGAGAGTTCCGGGCACGGTTTAAGTGCGAGGGAGACATGCGAACAGTTTGACCGGTCCTGCTAAAATAATATAAAGAAATTGTTAGCGCCCTTCCTAACACTTCGGGGTTTTGAGAGAGTTGGTAGAGGTCATTCCTAACACAAGTTGATATTACATTGTAATCTCAGGGGAGCCAAATGATTTTTACACTATTTTCAAGTATTTTTCAGACGTTTGTTATGCTTTCAGTAAAAAAATCAACATGTATGTACAACAGAGCGGGTGAAGTTAGTTGTTCGCAACACAACAACAAAACCTTCTCATTTATCATCAGGACATAATAATCCACATCACGGCGTACACATTGATTATCTCATAAGAAATCGTATCCACACACTTGGGGCAACCCGCAACGACTTCTTTCCACGATTCGTGCTTCCTCCTCCTTTGAAAAGCTCAAAGGGCCATTGATAGATGTTTTGCCGAAAAGCTTCGACCGGAATAAATTAACCGGACCGGTTAAAAGAGCTATCAAAATTACCACACCTTCGGTTTATTTTCATCCGTTAAAACATTATTGAACGACGCATCACTCATGCCCAGTGCGTCGGCCCCGAATGCCAACTGCTACGGTCTGCCTCCCCACATACTTTATAACCTCATCCGGCCAAACGCCCGACCGCTGGGAGACAAATAATGGCGCCCCACGACGGCAATCGGCAAAATCGACGGCGCCAAACAACCCCTACAATAAATGGGAGAAGTGAGGGCACGGGGCTGTTAGACCACACACAAAAATGAAGTGCATAAATACTACCTTTCGGTGCACAATGGAAACAGTAGCCGTAGGATTATCTCACGTACAGTATGATCGTATCTACATTGTTTTAATTAAAAGCAGCTGTATGTCTGTTGGATCCTCCTGTACTTGTAGACTCTTTAATTGCTCACCAAACGACAGGATCGAGTACGTACATTAGCTATAGGTTCCAGACTTCTGAGTGCTAACTGTTTAGTACTCGGCGTCAGGAAGAACTGTGGCCTCGTTCAAGCCTTCAAGCTTTTCTGAATCTTGATCTTCATTTAAATTTTGAAAGATAAGTGGGATATATAGTGTACAAATGAAAATTAATCAAATCGTCTAGAAGCACTGCGGGCAGCTATGACAGTGAAGAACATAGTGTTGGTCAGATATTCTGTGGAGAAATTTGACGGTAATACGAACTTTCGTCTATGACAGATTCGGGTCAAGGACATGTTGGTTGAGCAAGGGTTGTTGAAACTTTTGAAGTGAAAGTGGGCGGCATGAGCGGTTTGTTCGTGCGGCCTGTGCGGACAGAAGGTGGCGGCTTGGTAGGTCGGCTTAGATGTGACTGGCGGTCTGTTCGCCGGCTTTGTGCTGGTTTTAGCAGTCTGGCTCTGGGGTTCGCCGGCTTTGTGCAGACTGTTTTTATGTATCTGCTGGTGCTGTGTTCGCACCAGGGATGTCTGGTGGTGTGGACTTAGTTTGGACTTGGACCAAGTCCAGGTTGGCTCAGTCTGGGAGGTCGCGCGGCCTGCGTGGGATGATTTCTTTGTCCGCCGTGTTCGGTATATGCGGGCTCGGGATATGCGGGCTGGAGTTGTGTCCGCATGCGCTTGCGGACTAGAGCTGAGTCCGCTTGTGTGCGGACTGGTGTTTGTCCACAGTTGTGCGGACTGATGCGGTATCCGCAGTGTCCGCCTGGATGTTATTCAAGTCCGGGCTTGTGCTTTGGCGACAAGGCGGTCTGGCTATCCTTGCCTGGTCGCGACGGTTTGGTTGTGTATTCGCAGATATGCGGATACACTTGGTGTTCGCCACAAGATAGGGAGGTGATCCTATCATCTAGGCCGATGATCACACTTCTCTCCACGCTTATAAATAGGACCTCCCCTTCACATCAAAGACCGAGTGAACAGTAAGTGGACTTGGACAGTTGTCGCGGACATGGTTTTCTACCCGCGCGGTTTGAAGTGCTTAACCGGTTTATGTTGTGCAGGTTGTGCGGATAGCGCTGAGAAGTCAGAGACTTGGTTCTGACTTCGGTCAGGGACATTGCGGGTTCTGCGGTTTGAAACCAGCAGTTAGCAGCAGGTCGCGGCTTGCGACCAGGCGATTTTCTCTTCTGCAACTTGTTTCCCAGTTTAATAAGCTGTACAGTTTGACGGCTTATTCAGTTCGGCAGCAGCACTCCGCGTGATCTGGAGGCTGAGCGACCTCGCGGTCATGCGGCTTGCAGTTCAACGGACAAAGTTCTTTTCAGCTTTGGAATAACGGGCAGTCTGCGCGACTTGGTTGCGGTTTGGCGACTTAGCAGGTTCAGCGGACTCTGTAGCTGTTAGCAGCAGAGCCAACAGTTACTCTTTGAGTCAGTACGACTTGTTTTTTGCCTTGTATTTTTTTTGCTTCCATTAGGTACATCGGCAATCATGTCTCGCCATGTATGTCTTGCCTTGTAAAGATTTTATGATAGTACAAGATTCTTGCTCTTCTATTAACTTTTGGTTGACTTGGGCTCGGATAGGTTCAGTGTTCCTGCGCGTAGTTTCACGTTTTCCTCGAATCACAATTTTTTACATGGTATCAGAGCATTCAGAAGCTGAGCAGTGATCAGCCGTCAGTTTCCTTATTGCTTCTAAGAGTTATAGTAACTAGAGTTAGTGCAATGAAAGGTTGTTTTGCAAGAGGTCTTGGAATCGAGCTGCTTATATTTATTAACTTCAAAAAGTTGAAGTCGTGTATAGAAAAATATCTTCTAAGCGAGGACCTTTGGGAGGTCGTCTGCGGAGAAGAACGGCAAGATGTTACTACTGCTGCGGGTGCTAAAGCGGTGAGAGCTTGGAGGAAGACTAACACGAAAGCAAAGTTTACTCTTAAGCGTGCTATCTCACCGGAACTCTTCGACCACATCATAGGATGTCGGTCTCCTGCGAAAAATGAGTTACAAAGTCTGATGGGTTGTTCAATAGGAAGAATGTAGCTCAGTTACACTTCCTAGAAAATGAGTTGGCAAGGGTCACTCAAGAAGATCTGTCCATCTCGACGTTCTTCCTGAAGATGAAAAACTTGTGCATTGAGATTTTAGCGTTGGACCCTGATGAGCCTATTTTTAAGGCGAAGCTAAAGAGACACATAATTTGCGTCTTGCGGAAGGAGTATGTGACCTTTGTCACCTTTGTTCAAGGCTGGACTACTCAGTCGTCTTTGTTGGAGCTAGAGAATCAGTTGGCTTCACAGAAGAGCTTAGCTAGACAGATGGCTGGAGTCACTATCTCTGAAGGAGGTAGTGAGATGCTCTTCTTAGGGAAGAAGAAGAGATGTGAGAAGAAGAAGACTGATACTGGTGATGGTCCTTCAACTTCTTATCAGCAAGAGGGGAGTGTTGCTCCTAAGCTTGATTGGAAGAAGAAGAAGGATTGTCTTAAGTGCTACAGGTGCAACCAGCCAAGTCATTTCAAGAAGGGCTGCAAGGTCAAGCTGCATCTATAACATGTTGCAGACAAAGAGGAATTTGGTTCCAGTCCTGAGAAAGATGGATGGGGGAATGCGTTCATGACGGACACGTGTGTTAGTGCATTGTCCACCATTGACTACAAAGATGACTGGATTGTGTACTCGTTGTGTGGTTACTACCTTATCTAGGACGAGTCAAAGTTCTCCTCTCTGCATACGTTCTCAGGTAACGAAGCTATCATAACTGTTGATGATACTGTTCATGCAGTCGAGAAGGAGAGTGTCATTTTTTTAAGTAGTGATAATGGTCCACTCACTTTGAGGAGTGTTTATCACGTACCGGGCATGAAGAAGAACCTCTTCTCTGTGACCAATGCGGTAGACGCAGATTATTACATTCTGTTCGATTCAACGGAAGTGAAATTTCTCCGCAACGTGTCTGCGGTTAAGGCTGATGTTGCTCATATAGGGATAAGGGTTAGAGACTTGTTTGTTTTATCAACAAGCTCCTATGCTGATCGGATGAGGGCTAATGATAGTACCGCTATCTGATATGAGTGATTGGTACATGCTGGGATGGACAAGCTGAAAGCCATGACAGTAAAGAGCCTTGTGAAAGGCTTACCTAAGTTGTCATCCTTTAGCGATGGTCATGTCAGCGCAAGGTGTCAATATGGTAAGACTCATTGCCTTCCGTTTGACAAGTCGCAGACTAGAAGTAAAGCACCATTGGAGTGTATCCATAGTGATCTGATGGGGCCGACCATCACCGGCAGTCTTGGAGGCAGCAAATACATGCTAGTTTTGATTGATGATTACATGAGGTACACTTGGACGTACTTTATAAAGGAGAAGTCAGATGCATTCCATTTGTTTGTGGAGTTCAAGGAGCTTGTGGAGGGCCGGCTTAGCCTACGGGTCAAGAAGTTGAGAACAGACAACAGAGGTGAGTTTGTTTCAAAAGAGTTCTCTGACTTCTGTAGGAAGCATGACATTCAAAGGGAGCTCACTTGTGCTCATACTCTACAACAAAATGGAGTAGCAGAGCGGAAGATCCGTCATCTGACGGAGACCTGCAAGTGTTAGCTTCATGCCAAATGCATTCTAAGGTCCTTCTAAGCGGAACGGATTATCTGTGCAACTTATGTCATCAATCAGATGCCTCTGAGTCTGATCAACATGAAGTATCCTTATGAGATGATGTTTAAGGAGAAGCCTGGTGTTGGACGCCTTCTGATGTTTGGATCTACCTGCTACGTACATATCCCGGATGCTCTCAGGATAAAGCTAGATACAAAGGTAAAAAAGCTTGTCTTTGTGGGCTATGATGAGTAGAAGAAAGGGTGTAAGTGCATGGATCTAGTGACGAAGAAGTTCGTGGTTTCAAGAGACGTGGTTTTCGACGAGCTAACGTCATATGGAGGTGGTTCCTCTATGAAGCTGCAGGTGTACAACCCCATATTCGCTGGTCAGGATTGGGCTAGTCTCAGGCTGGCCTCGGGTTAACCCTAGGGCATACTTGGGGATTTCTTGTCCTGTAGGAGCTCTCGCCAAGGGCAGGAGAAAGCGGAGGAAACCAGGGCAGATGGTCGAGCTCTCGGCAGGAGAGATCGTCGACCGACCAGGGCAGATAGTCGAGCTCTCGGCAGGAGAGATCGTCGACCGACCGAAGCAGAGGGCCTGACTACGGAAGCTCCCGCTTTAGGAAAAGCTTCCGCCCAGGGTAGGCGAGAAGGCTTTGGGTGAACCTTCTTTCGCATTGACATCATGACTACCTAGCGCGAGAACCTTCCTGGCAGAAGCTCTCGCCAAGGCGGGCCGAGGGGGGACCCAGCGAGAGCCTTCTAGGGCGGGGGTCTCGCCAAGTGGGCCCACGAGGTGGGACCCGGAGTCCAGAGGAGATTATTTTATTATTATCCCGAGGTAAAATTACCCAAATGCCCTTGGGAGGACAGCGGGATTTGGCTATTGGCAGACCCCTCAGGGGTATTTCAGTATTTTCAGGTCAAAGGAAGACTATAAAAAGACCCATAGGGGCTCTTTGGAAGGCAAGACTTTCATTATTCTCCAACTCTAGTGCCTTCTGAGGAGCTCCCAGCCCAGCATTTGGCTTTGGAGGGGAAGCTCTCAGAGATCTTCCGGGTGTGTGGTGGGACCTCCCAGCTGAGGCTTTGGGTCAGTCTTTTTGACCTTAGCAGCCAGTCAAGGGTCGAGATAAGAGAGAAGTAAGCGTCGGCTACACTTTGGTTCGTGAACATTCGTTGGGGTCATTTTTGGCTTCAACAGCAGGAGAGTGGGTCGGGTGGAAGGCAGGAGGAGGCTGCTAAGGATCTTCTTGGTAGAGCTGCCTGTGTCACCAGGAGATCCAGTTGTTTCTAGCTTCGGGGCAGAGGCTTCTGGTTCAAGAAGCAGGGGGAGAGATGCTCCAAGTTTGCATGGGAATGGAGCTGATTCAGAAGAAGCAGCGGAGGTGGTCAGCAAGGGTCAGACTCTTCAGAGATTGAAGAGGATCATCAAACCACCGACTCGTTATTGCGAAGGAAAAACGGTGAGCTTGGTCTCTTATTTCTTCGCAGGACCTCTAGACGAGCGAGAGCCTTCTAGCTTTGAAGACGCCACTGGTATCAAGGCATGGTAAAATGCAATGGATGAGGAGATGGCTGCCCTCAGAAAAATGAGACCTGGGACCTTGAGCCCAAGGTTGATGATGTTACTCTTGTGACATGCAAGTTGGTGTATAAGCTGAAGAAGAAGGTGGATGAGAGCATCGAGCGGTACAAGGCTCGCCTTGTAGATCGAGGATTTTCTCAATAGTACAGAGAAGATTATGAAAAGACGTTTAGTCATGTGTCAAATATGACTTTAGTTCGAGTGGTGATGGCCTTGGCGGCTTGTCAAGACTAGAAGATGTGACAGTTGGACGTAAAGAATGCTTTTATTTACGGGGAAATTGATAAAGACATCTTCAGGGTTCAGCCGTCTTGATACGTGTCTGAAGATCATCCATGATACGTCTGCAAGCCCAGGAAGGCCCTTTACGGCTTGAGTAGGCTTCACGGGCATGGTATGAGAAGATCGCAGAATACCTCCAATTCTGTGATTATTTTGCCTCCGATTCAAATTCTTGCTTGTTCATCAAGAATAAGGGGGAGCTTCATGTCTTGGTACTACTGTACGTGGATGATATGATCGTTATGGGAAACTCTAAGGAAGAGGTAGCTAGGCTCCGGGTAGAGCTAGCCATTCAGTATGAGATGAAGGACTTGGGTGAGCTCCACCACTTCCTTGGACTCGAGGTGGAGAGGAAAGAGAGCGACATACTCGTATCCCACAAGGGCTATGCAGAACAAATCATTCAGCGGTTCGGCATACGGGAGGAAAAGAGTAGCTCTACTCCTCTTGATGTTGGCATCAAGCTTCGACGAGATGAGGAGAGGATACTTCTAGATTCTTTAGTGTTCCGTGCTCTGGTAGGGAATCTTATCTACTTGACGATTACAAGGCTAGACATTGAATATGTTGTAGGCCGAGTAAGTCGATATATGGCGGAACCTCGAAATCCTCATCTGATGACATCAAGGAGCATTCTGAAGTACGTGAAGTCCACTTCTGATATAGGTCTCCTTTATGGGAGAGACACGAGCTTCAACTTGAACGATTATACAAATGTTGAATATGGGGAAGATTCAGACGACCGGAAGTCGACATCTGGTTACGTGTTCACATGTGGATTAACAGGAATCTCATGGTGCAATAAGAAGCAGGATTCTGTGTCCGTCTCTACTATAGAAGCGGAGTAAAAGGCTTCGGCCTTGGCAGCTCGAGAAGTCATCTGGCTTAGGAGACTAGTAGAGGGCGTCCATGAAGAAGTGCGCGGTCCTACTTTGCTATGCGGTGATAATGAGAGTGCCTTGAAACTGGTTAATAATCCAGTTTGTTATGCGTGGACCAAGCACAGTGAGATTGAGCACCATTTCATTCGTGAGAAGGTGTTGGAGGGGTCTCTTGTGGTTGGACATGTACAGAGCGAGGATAACATCGCGGACATCTTCTCAAAGCCCTTGTCGAAGGGGACATTTACACGGCTACGGGGATTATTAGGGTTGGTTTCCAATTCTCACTTCAAGGGGGAGTGTTGAAACTTTTGAGGTGAAAGTGGGCGGCCTGGGCGGTTTGTCCGCGCAGCCTGTATGGATATAAGGTGGCAGCTTGGCAGGTCGGCCTAGATGTGGCTGGCGGTCTGTTCCCTGAAGAAGCCGGGCAGTTAGGATGGTTATCAGCTCAGTTGTCGGTTTGAGCAGTCTAGCTGTGGAGTTCGCCGACTTTGTACGGACTATTTTGTGTATCTGCTGGTGCTGTGTTTGCACCAGGGATGTCTGGTGGTGTGGAATTGGTTTGGACTTAGACCAAGTCTAGGTTGGCTTAGTCCGGGAGGTCGTGCGGTCTACGCAGGCTGATTTATCTGTCTGCCGTGTTTGGGTTATGTGAGCTCGGGATATACAGGCTGGAGTTGTGTCCGCAGGCGCATGCGGACTGGAGCTGAGTCCGTTTGTGTGCGGACTGGTGTTTGTCCGCAGGTGTGCGGACTAATGCGGTATCCGCAGTGTCCGCCTGGATATTATTCAAGTCCTGGCTTGTGCTTTGGCGACAAGGAGGTCTGGCCATCCTTGCTGTGAAAGTAGTGAAAAACTATTAGAAAACAAGCCGGAACTTTGAATAATGAAAGTTTTATTATCCAAAAAGATATCATTTACAAAGGTATGACCTCCCTTTTATAGAATGGAGGAGATGAGAGAGAGTACAAACTAACAATGTGGGACTAAAAAATGTACAGAGACTGTGCGGTTAAAAACAAGCAGACCGCACAAGCCGCGCGGTTAGACAATGGGCTAACCGGCTCGGCAATACCAGAGAAGGAGAGCGAGATGTTGTAGGAGACCGCTAGACCGCCCGGTCTCCAAGCCACCGGAGACAAGCCGCCAGACCGACGGACAATAAACCGCAACAGCCTGGAAATCAACCCGCTGGAGAGTAACCGCTAGACCGCGTGGTCTACAACCAGCCAGGCTCAAACCGCCAGACCGCCCGGTCTCATACTTCAACACTCCCCCTCAAGCTGGAGCATAAAAATCAATCATGCCCAGGTTGTCACAAATGTGGAAGAAGGAAGTAGAAACCGGCTTGGTGAAGATATCTGTCAACTCTTTGTCGGAGGTGACGAACGGAGTACAAATCTGTCTCTTCAAGACCTCTTCTCGGATGAAATGACAGTCGACTTCTATATGTTTCATTCTCTCATGGAAGACCGGATTTTTGGATATGTATATAGCGGCCTTGTTATCACAGAACATAGGCAGAGGATAGTCATAGACCTCTCCTAGGTCAAGCATGAGAGCCCGCAACCATTTTAACTCACACGTGGTCGACGCCATACTCCGGTATTCGGCTTCTACACTCGACCTTAAGACAACACACTTCTTGCTCTTCCAGCTCACAATATTACCTCCAACAAATGTGCAAAAACCTGATGTAGATTTACGATCACCTTTATCATCCGCATAGCTTGAGTCTGAGTAGGCTTCAACTCTCAGATGACCATACTTCTGAAAGAGTAGCCCTTTTCCCGGTGCTGCTTTGACATACTCTAGTATCTTCAAGGCAGATTGGAGATGACATTCCCTGGGAGCTTGCATGAACTGACTGACCTTGCCTACATCATATGCGATATCAGGTCTGGTCACCGTGAGATAAATGAGTTTGCCCACCAGACGTCTATACCTCATTACATCGGATATAAGAGGTGAGTCATCTGTCCATGTTTTGTCCTTTCTAGTAGCCATGGGATACCGGGCCGGTTTGACACCGGTCAATCCTACCTCTTGTAGAAGATTAATAGCATACTTCCATTGGGAGAGAACCAACGAGTCGGTCTTCCGAGAGATTTCTATCCCCAAGAAATATTTCGGGGAGCCCATATCCTTCATGACTAGGTGTTGACGGAGGTGTTTCTTTGTCAAGTCCACCCCAGCCTGGTCATCGCCGGTAAGAAGAATATCATCCATATACACCGCCAAAACCACAAGGCCCGATGCGGTTTTACGAATAAACAACGAGTGATCGGCCGAATTTCTAGTAAAGCCAATGACAGCCACAATGCCACTAAACTTGTCGAACCATGCCCGAGGGCTCTATTTTAGGCCGTAGATGGCCTTCTTCAACTGGCATACTCGTGTCTCCCCCTGAGCAACATACCCAGGAGGTTGCTTCATGTAGACGCCCTCCTGAAGATCCTCATAGAGAAAGACATTCTTGACATCAAGCTGGGAAATAACCCAATCCCTGTTGATGGCCACAGAGAGAAGAACCCGGATGGTGTTGAGGCGAGCAATCGGGGAGAAAGTATCAAAATAGTCAACTCCATAAGTCTTAGTAAAGCCTTTGACCACCAGCCGGGCTTTGTAACGATCCACAGTGCCGTATGGGCGAAACTTCACAACAAACATCCAGCGACAGCCAACCACATCAATACCTATCGGTGGAGGAACAAGGGTCCAGGTACCCCTTTCAGTAAGAGTGGTCATTTCCTCATCCATGGCAGACTTCCAATGAGGAATAACAAGAGCCTCCTAGTAAGTGCGGGGAGTGGTAATAGCCGAGATAGCCAAAGCAAAGCACCTGCGAGAATGAGTAAGCCGATCATAGGAAACAACAGTCGCAAGCGGGTGTTGGGTACACGCCCGCACCCCTTTGCGAAGAGCAATGGGAAGATCCAGGTCGTCTCGTGCCTCAGGGACCGGAGCGTCCGTGGCGGAGAAAGCTGGCCCGGGACTAGAGAGATACGGCTGCGGAGAAGAGGGAGGGGGTATATGGGAGAGAGGAGTAGACGGAGGAGGAGATAATATAGGTGGGGAGACGTCGATATGCGTGGAAGGAACACAGAGAGATGGTGGAGAGTCAGAGACAGCAGGAGGAAGCAGGGATTGAGAAGAGAAGTAGGATGCATTTTCGAAGAAGGTGACGTCCGCAAAAACAAACTGTTTGCGCAGAACGGGGTCAAAGCAACAATAGCCTTTTTGAGTGGTCGAGTACCCCAAAAAGAAAAATTTTGTGGAACGGGGGGAAAGCTTGTCACGGGTAATAGACGGAGCATGCACAAAAGCCGTACACCCAAAGATACGGAGAGGAGGAGGAAAGGGTTCCTTGCCCGGGTAGAGAATGAAGAAGGGGGTTTTGCCATGGAGAACCGAAGAAGGAATGTGATTGATGAGATAGCAGGCGAGGAGAATAGCATAGCCCCAGTAGGAGCGAGGCACCTGCATCTGCGTAATGAGAGTGCGAGCGATATCGAGGAGATGACGATTTTTACGCTCCGCCACCCCATTTTGCTGGGAGGTGTAAACACAGCTAGTCTGATGAATAAGACCATGTTGCATACAAAAAGACAAAAACTCATGACTGAGATATTATTTAGCATTATCAGAGCGTAGTACTTTAATAGGAATAGCAAACTGAGTTTTAATCATATTATAAAAGGATTGCCATACAGATAAGAGTTCAGAGCGATTTTTTAATAGATACACCCAGATACATCTAGAGAAATCATCAATAAAAGTTACAAAGTAAGAACTTCCCCGACTAACGGTGAGAGTAGGAGCAGGACCCCAAACATCAGAATGAATGAGATCAAAAGGGCGAGAGGAACCACGGCCTTGCTTCGGCGGTAAGGAGAAGCGATGATGTTTGCCAAGCTGACATGCATCACAGTTGAGCGGAGGATTGTTCTGAGGTAAGTGGGGAAGAAGCTGACGAAGAATCCGAGGAGGTGGATGTCCAAGGCGAAGATGCCATTGAAGCAGATCGGTAGACGAGGAAGAGAAGGCGGACAGAGCGGAAACATTGTCGAGGATGTAGAGGCCGCCGCTCTCAGTCCCAGTAGTAATCGTCCGTTGGGTCCTCGGGTCCTGAAAACAACAAGAAGTATGAGTAAATAAGACAAAGCACTGAAGTTGCTTGCATAAAGTAGTAATTGATAACAAATTACAAGGGAACTTCGGGACATAAAGAGTGTCCGCTAAGCGAAGCGACAGGGTGACTTGAACCATGCCCATCCCATGAACCGGGGAAGGTGAACCATCCACAATAAGAATCGGGGGAAACTGATCATGCATTTCTAGGAGAGAGAAGCATTGAGGGTTTCCGATCATGTGATTTGTAGCACCAGAGTCAATCAGCTATTTACCTTGGGTAACGACGTGTGTACTACCTGAGTTCGTGGCCACAGAAGTAGATGGCCGAGAGGAGGCGGAGGTTGAGGAAGAAGTATCACCAGAGGGATGAAGATGAGGATGTTTCTGCCAGCAGCGGTCAATAAAGTGGTTGGTACGACCACAGTGAGAGCAGAGGAACCTTAACGGACCGCGCGTGCCTGACTGACTACGGCCACTAGTGCCACCCCGCTGAACTTGGTGAGCATAAGTGTCCTGTAGAGGAGGGGAGGACAATAGAGGACGCTGGAGCAGCGAAGTAACAGCGGCGATGCGAGCCGCGGTGGCATCTAAAGTGGGAGACTTTGCTTTTCCCAAGATCTGTTGGCGGATCATATCAAAAGACTCGAGGATTCGCAGAAGATAACAAACAACCAAGAGTTCCTAGAAGTGTTTGTGCTGCTCGGCCAAGTCCGCGGAGAAGGGGAGATTCTGGAGGATTTTGGCGCCAAGAGCCTGAGCTTGTTGATAAGCCGCAGCAGGAGACATGGAAGGACGAGCGAATAGATCCGCATAGAGAGTATAAATGTGGTATGTCTGGGCCCCCTTCGAGTAGAGAGCAGCAAGGTGAAGCCATGCGGTCTTGACCGTCTCATCATGGCGTATGACAGGAAGGCATTCATCAGAGAGGATGTTAGCCAACCAAGTGCGGACAAGCGCATCACTGGCATCTCAGTCATCAAATTCAGCAGAGTCTGGAGGAGGAGGGTCATCAGTGAGGTGATGACATTTGCGCTGAGAGCGAAGAAGAAAGGTGAAAGAAACGCTCTAATTCGGATAGTTGGAACCAACTAGTTTAGAAACCGTGCCAAGGTTTCTGGAAGAAGTAGAAGGAGGAGGCGGAGCCGGATTGGCGATAGGAGTGGTGGCAGTTGAATTCTCGGAAATAGCCATAGAAGAAAGTAACAGGAGGCCGCGCAGTTAGGAAACAAGCTGCGGGAAAGAAGAAGAATAGTTGCAGAGGTCACGATGTCAGACACCAGCGGCCAGAAAAGCCACGACCAAGCTGATAACTTCTTAAACGAAGTTATTCATGTCCATTTTATTTGGCAAAAATAGTGATAAGAAGTTTTATTGAGTATAAAAAGATGATAAAATTCATATTTAACTTATGTTTGAGTAATTTGACCATTTTCCAATATTTTCTTGTCAGAATCGCCGAAAAACTCAATCCAGAGAAGGAATGCTCGAGCAGTTTTTTGTGCTGGGAAAATTGTTATAACAACTTTTTTAGTTGTTATAACAACTTTCGAAATTTCAAAATTCGAATTTTCAAAATCTGTAGCGGTTTGAAAAGTGAAAGGAGGCATCCTTTCAGATGGGAGCACGAAATTAAAGCATGAAATTGGACTGAAAAGAGGGAATAATTATTCATCTTAGAGAAAAAAAGAGAAGGTCATCATCTTGGAGAAAGAAGAAGGACTAGGGCAAGACCGAATCTTCGAGAAGGGTTGCTTGTACGCGAATAGGAGAGCATTTCCTGCACTATTTTGCATTCTTACCATCATGTGTTGTAAGATCTTTCCTATTTTTGTGGTGTTCTCCCCTTCCACTATGAACTAATTTCATAAGTCTTGTATGTGAGAGTACTTTGTAGTGTTGTGATGTTTTGATGTTAAATTTTTCTTAATGAATGTTTTGAAACTATTTTTCTTGGATTTATATTTATTTCATGGAATGTTTGGAGTAAGTGTTCTTCTTCTTGATTGCGTAGCGAGATTCGAGAGATGAGTTACGTTGTTTAGGGTTAAATCCTCTATTTTGTACGGCGAGATTCGAGAGAGGAGTCGTACAAATCTTTAGCCAAAATTCCATCAGCATACTACGCCGCGAGATTCGAGAGAGGAGCGGCGAAAGTGCAATATAGATTTCGAGATAGTGTTGGAAAGAAAGAGATTTCATCCTTCGCTAGCGACTTTGATTTGTATGTGTATGTTATTCTTATTTCTCCTAAGTTAGAGATAACTATGGGAACTAGGGTAAACGGGTTCCTGAGATCGAGAGATAAAGAAATCTATTTTCAAATCGTCGCAAGATAGTAAATAAATGTTCACGAGGGTTTGTTCTAAAGACTCATCACAACAAACAAGGGAAATCACATACGAGGCTATTTCTACAATTTGGTAAAAGTAAATTTTAAGTAATTGCTTAGTTTATGAGTGTTCTTCTTTCGTTCTTTTTATTTCATCAACGAACATATTCTGATTAAATAGCTTGAATTTAAAGAAAAGGTCAAGCTAGTATTTGCAGGCATTAATTTAGTTATTTCCCCGAGGGAACGATCTCTACTCACTTTGTATTACTTGAACCGGCACGTACACTTGCGTTATTTTATATATACGTTACTGACGTATAACAAGCCGCGGAACCAAGCAGAGGGAAAGAAATCGGGCGGCTAGAAGACAGACCGCGCGAACAGAAGAGGGGGTAGATGGGAGTAGAAAGGCGAACAAGGCAAAAAATAGGTCGCGACGACAAGTCGCGGCGACTAAGAAGAGGAGGAGGGCGCGGCGACAAGAACAAGTCGCAAGCAAGGAGCAAGCAAAAGAAACAGGCCGCGCGAATAGGGCGCAAGCAAACAGGCGGAAGAAACAAGCCGCGAAAACAGGTCGCGAGATGAATAAGAAGCAAGCCGCGCGGACAGGTTGCGCGGTCAGAGAGGGGCACAGAATCAGGAGGAGAAAATCGAGTCCTCTGATACCATGTGAAAGTAGCGAAAAACGACTAGAAAACAAGCCGGAACTTTGAATAATGAAAGTTTTATTATCCAAAAAAATATCATTTATAAAGGTATGGCCTCCCTTTTATAGAATGGAGGAAATGAGAGAGAATACAAACTAACAATGTGGGACTAAAAATGTATAGAGACTGTGCGGTTAGAAACAAGCAGACCGCACAAGCCGCGCGGTTAGACAATGGTCTAACCGCTCGACAATACCAGAGAAAGAGAGCGAGATGCTGTAGGAGACCGCTAGACCGCCCGGTCTCCAAGCCACCGGAGACAAGCCGCCAGACCGCCGTACAACAAACCGCAATAGCCTGGAAATCAACCCGCTGGAGAGTAACCGCTAGACCGCGCGGTCTACAACCCGTCAGGCTCAAACCGCCAGACCGCCCGGTCTCATACTTCAACACTTGCCTCATCGCGGTGGTCTGGTTGTGTATTCACAAATATGTGAATACACTTGGTGCTAGCCGCGAGATAGGGCAGCGATCATATCGGCTAGGGCGGTGATCACACTCTTCTCCGCGCATATAAATAGGACTCTCTGTCATATCAAAGACCGACTGAACAGTAAGTGGACTTGGGCAGTTGCTGCGGACATGGTTTTCTGCCCATGCGGTTTGAATTGCTTAATTGGTTTGTGATGTGCAGGTTGTGAGTACAGCGCTGAGAAGCCAGGGACATGGTTCTAACTTTGTTCAGGGACAGTGTGGGTTCTGCGGTTTGCAACCAGCAGTTACCAGCAGGTCGCGGATTACGACCAGACGGTTTTCTCTTCTGCAACTTGTTTCCCAGTTCAATAAGTTATCTGGTGGCGGCTTGTTTAGTTCGGCATCAGCAGTCAGCGTGATCTGACGGCTAGGCGACCTCGCGGTCAGGCGACTTGTAGTTCAGTAGACAGAGTTCTTTTCAGCTTTGGAATAATGGGCAGTCTGTACAACTTGGTTGTGGTTTGGAAACTTAGCAGGTTCAGCGGAATTCGTAGCGATTAGCAATAGAGCCAGCGGTTACTCTTTGAGTCCGCACAACTTGTTTTTTGCCTTGTATTTTTTCTGCTTCCATCGGGTACATCGACAATCATGTCTCGTCATGTATGCTTTGCCTTGTAAAGATTTTATGATAGTAAAAGATTCTTGCTCTTCTATTGGCTTTTGGTTGACTTGGGCTCGGATATGTTAATTGTTCCTGTGCCTGGTTTCACGTTTTCTGCAAATCACAATTTTTTACAAGGGTTGATCCAAGTGTTGCTTGGGCGTGATTCTTTGCACGCTCCAGTGAAGGATTATGAGCGGACTAAGATGGATGAGCGTGCCACCAGTGCTATCAGGATGTACGTCGACGACAAAGTGTTATTCAACATCTGTATTGAAGAATCCGCTGCCACGTTGTAGGAGAAGATTGAATGACTCTACACGAGCAAGTCATTGGATACGAGACTGTTATTGAAGCAGCGATTGTACGACCTGAAAATGTAGGATGTAGATAACATGTAGGAACACTTCAAAATGTTCAATGACCTTCTCAACCAACTGCCTGTGGTTGGTGTGAAGGTGGAGGAAGAAGACAAGATCTTATTGCTTCTTACTTCGCTCCCAATGTCGTATAAGCACATCCATATCAATCTGTTGTATGTGAAGGATATAGTAGACGTGGAGCAGATCACATCTGTATTACTGCCCAACCAGATTTTGTCAGACCCCACTCATGGAGGTGAGTAAATGTTGACAGTAGATGGCCGCTCTTTGGAGTGGAGAGATGTGGTGTCAAAGGTGTGCGTGAGCGCAGTTAGTCTCGATGGTATTTTATCTCTAGTGGTGATGTTGATCTCCGATGGTGGTGCGGTTGAACGTCAGAATTCGACATTAAAGGTTTCAGTGAATCTTATCCTTCAGTGAGACGGATTGCAATCCATACTTACTACTCTCTTGCGGATCGTGCACGTCCGGCGCATCCACGTGCTTTTCATCAGGCGGTCAAATTTTCTTTTGTATTTGCATTTTTATTTTCATTATATAAATTATATGACTATGTTTTGAAATTCTAGATTACCTGTAATCTTTATAGTTGTACTTATCTGTATCAGATTTTACAACATCCCATCTTTAATTCCATAGTGAAGCTTCTTCCCGAGTTCAAAATACCCCAAATAAGTGCGAGATGAGAGGGCACACGTCAGGATAACTATTTCGGGCTCAACATCAGCAGATTCCATTCTCCGGAAATATGTGAGAGCTTTAACCGCATGTCCTCTCAGTACACACGAAGTAGTTGGTGATGATGCTTAACTTGACGACCACAACATGGTTTTCAAGGATTTGGGTGAGGAGTCTCTTCTTGATGGAGAGTCCGACTGTAACGATCCAGTACTGACACACGTGGGCGAAGCTCCACTGAAATCGTTCAGACAGCAATCCATACACTGCAACATGTCTCCAGTCCGACCACATGGCACATCAGATTGTTGGAGGCCGCAATCTTCCTTTGATGATGGAAATTCTATAATTAAATGAATACCGCAAGGTCTTCTCATGAGGTCACTGATAACTTCTCACAAATAAGTTATCTAGCCCAATTTTTAGACTTAATAGTCGTTCTAAATGCTCAAAACGAATTATATTGGATTATAAATAAAAGTAAACTCATATTTTTTTATTTGAGACTAATCCGGTCTTTTTCTAATGTAATATTGCAAGAAATATCGAAGAAAACTACTTGGAGAATCAAAATCTGCTCAAATATCATGTATTGGAAAAAAGTTGCAACCTCTTAAAAAAGGTTGCAATATCTGGACGAATTTCAAATTTCAAAATTGAAAAATTGCACAATTTGCAAAAGTGGAAAGAGACATCCTTTGGAAAAAGGGTTGGATGTTTTTTATGAAGGATTATTCAGGAGTTATGAGATTTCATCATCTTGAAGAGAGCGGGAGTTCTTCATCGAGGGTTTTCAAAAAATCCTCCATTGAAGGGGCGGCCGAAGTAAGGAAGACGACGGATCTTCGGGTTGATCGAGCGAGGAACGTCGGAAGGAGAATCCTACAGCATTTATTTATCAATTTCATCATGTATTGTAAGATCTCTCCAAATGCTTTGTGTATTTCCTCCGTCGTCATGAACTAATTACTTTTAATCTTGTATTTGTGAGAGTACTATGACTTGTGTGATGATGTTTTGATAATTTTTCTTCATGATTGTTTGATGAATGTTCTTTATCGAATTTAATATCTTTATTTTGAAGCTTTTGGCTAAGATTTTTCTTTTCTACTGCGCTCCATAAATCGAGAGAGGAGTTACACAAGTGCGTCTTAGATTCGGTATAGCATTTGAAGGGAGAATGAGATTTCCTCTTGATGTTAGCATCTTTGATTTTCGATCTTTATGCGGTACTTGTTCACCCAAGGGGAAATAGAGACTAGAGATTTCCGATATCGAGAGATACGGGTCTTCTACTTTAAAATCGTTGTAAGAGGTTTTACTACGCATACTCATGAAGTCACCTTTTTAATTTCATCACGCTAGACATAGAAAATTATGATACAAGATTAGTTTTCCAATTGATAAAAAGTATTTTCTCAAATAATTATAGTTTATTTTTAATTAAGAGTTTTTATTTATAGTTTAAAATAATTAAATCATCATCATTTTTAACTTACTTGGATTTATAGAAAAAACATAACTAGTATTTGCAAGCAGTAAATCTAACACCTCTCCGTGGGAACGATTTTTATTCGCATTGTATTATTTGATTCGACGTGTGCACTTGCGTGTAATACGTATACCCGTTTTGGGTGTATTAGTCACCTGTCCTGCTACTATTTTCACCTAAGCACACTTAACTACAACTCAGTTGGTGATGAGGAGTGGAGAAACTCTGTAGTTAGGCGTGCTTCGACGAGAGTAGTGACGGGATAGGTGACCTCCTGTGAAGTCCCAACGCTGCCAACTTAACTATAGAATTTCCATCATCAAAGGGAGTCCGCGGTCTCCATCAACCCGTTGTGTCATGTGGTGGGATCGAAGATGGGTTGGGGTGTATGGGCTGCAACCCAAACAATCTCAGTAGAGCTTCACCCATGTGTGTCGGTCCTAGTTGTTATAAAAACTGGTGATCTCTGGGAAATTCCTGCGTTGCCCACATAACTATAGAATTTCTTTCATCAAAGGGATGCGGCCTCCAACAACCCGTTGTGCCTTGTGGTGCAACCAGGTATAGGTTGGGGTGTATGGTTGCTGCCCGAGAAATCTCAGTGGCGCTTCGCCCATGTGTGTCGGTCATGGATCGTTACAAAAAAGTGCCCAGTGGTGGGACCAGAGATAGGATGGGGTGTATGGATTGCAACCAAAACGATATTAGTGGAGCTTCGCTCATGTGTGCAGACTTGCTTGAGATGGTTCGGATGGGAGTGGGAGCGGTGGAGTTCGGCGAAGATGGACTCGGTCGCCGTAGCCTTTGGCTTTGTTTGGTACGGCTTATTTGCTCCAGTAAGTTTGGTCAAAAACGCCATTATCATAGAATGTATGCTTGATAAGACAGGTTATGACCGCTACCAAGAAAATAAACTAGTTTTATGCATAAAAAACATCAATTTTCTTAGGTGAGGTCGGGCGTTCACAAACGACGGTTCATGACTACCACGTTCCCACCGTCATCACCGTGTCAAACAAAACGTAAGTCGCCAGCTCCAGTCAATAATGGAAATGGACGGTTCAGTACATGCCATGAGAAACTTGAGAATTTTGGCAGAGAGGAGAAGACTAGCCACCCATAAAGAGCCCTAGAGCAGCAGCTCGTGCATCAGAAGAGGAGTTCCGTGAGGTGTTCGTAGTAGGTGACAACGAGAAGGATGGAGCTCCAAAAGATTTGTGATTGCCGGTGAAACGAGAATAGTTCATCATTCGTGACCTTCACACAAATGGTTATGAAAGAGGAGGAAAAGCAAAGATTATTTTTCTGGTGGTTTGATAGTAACAATTTTTTTTTTAGATGACTTTAAAATAGTTATTTTTAAATTTTGTTGTTTGTTAGTAACAATTATATTTTAAAAGCGAAAATGAATTTGCAACAAACAATGCCCATATTTTTTGACTAAAAATTAGAAGATCATAAAATCTAAATATTTATTTGAGAACTTAAAAAATATATATATCGTTCACATGAATTTTAAAGATGCCAAACATATTTTATCATATTCTTCCAAAGAAACACATTCTATCATAAAAATATCAACTCTCGCATGGGAAATTGATGCATTAGAGGAGTGGCAAATGGAAGGTTCTCCTTACTCGGTAAACTCATTCCATACTGTACAATCTCGTATTCGCAGAGTAGTGTCCCCTTGACAGACACAGAGGCAGCTTTATGTTTTTTAAGCTTTTTAGAGATTCTGCACTCTTGGTGATCAATTTTGGCTTGGTCTTGGAAATATACTAGTAGGAGAGGAAATATTTTTCTCCTCCCGGCCCCCTCGGGGGGTCACCCAGCCTCGAGCTCGCCCAGATCTCCCCAGACCGCCGAGTACCACCCAGGCCGCCGAGTACCCCCCAGGCCGCCGAGTACCGCCCAGGCCGCCGAGTACAGCCCAGGCCGCCGAGTACCGCCAAGGCCGCCGAGTACCGCCCAGGCCGCCGAGTACCCCCAGGCCGCCGAGTACCCCCCCAGGCCGCCGAGTACCGCCCAGGCCGCCGAGTACCGTCCAGGCCGCCGAGTACCGCCCAGGCCGCCGAGTACCCCCCAGGCCGCCGAGTACCCCCCCAGGCCGCCGAGTACCCCCCAGGCCGCCGAGTACCGCCCAGGCCGCCGAGTACCCCCAGGCCGCCGAGTACCCCCCAGGCCGCCGAGTACCGCCCAGGTCGCCGAGTACCCCCCAGGCCGCCGAGTACCGCCCAGGCCGTCGAGTACCGCCCAGGCCGAGTACCCCCTAAGCCGCCGAGTACCCCCTAGGCCTTGTCTCCTGCTCGCCCGACTTGAGGGTCTACCCCTGGTGGACTGCATTTAGATGTTTGGAACAACGAGATTTGGCTGTTGGCAGACCAATTTGGGAGCATTTCAGTAACTTCAGAGCAACGGAGGTTGGATATTGGCAAGTCATCCCCAAAAAACTATAAATAGATCCTTGATGGTGCCTTGGAGGGATCGCTTCTTCATCACTTGAATCTCATTGCTTTCTTTCTCCAAGGAACCTAGCTCAGCATTGGCTAGGGAGGGGGAGACCTCAAAGGTCTTCCGGGTGTGAGGTGGGACCTCCACGCTAGAGCCGATGGTCTGTTCCTAGTTTCCTGAACCTTTGGTCTGTGACGTTCTCCTGAGTGTAGTAGGTGTGAGGTCACCTCTTTTTTGGGACCCCAAATTCCACGAGAGACCAAGCTTTTTGGTTTCAACACATACATTTTTGATAAAGTACATAAATGAGTCTTATTGTGACCGACCTAAACTTGCTGGTAGACCGGACTAAAATAGGTCGTCTTAGCCCGTAGAGCGGTCAAACGCGCACAGTCACATAATAAGTAGAGCAGAACACAAAACGGTTTTAACGTGGAAAACCCCTTCAACTGAGTAAAAAACCACGTGACTGGAACTTAACGGTGTCGGTCAAACTTCACTAATATTGGTTGCGGTTTACATATTGTTGGTGGAATCTGTAACACCCCAACCTAGTTTAACATCAAATCAGCAGTCCGATCGGGTCCCGCAATAAGAACCAAATCAAGAAACGATATTCATACTAGTACATAACAAACATGATTAAGTAAAGTACTAATGTAAGCTTTCGACACAAGTAATAAATATTGAAAATGGGGAAAAAGTGTGTACGACGCTCAGCTACAAGTACAATAACTGAACTGAAATAAAACAACTGAAACGAAAGACGAACTAGAACGAAAAACCACTTCGTTTATCATATGCGCAACTCCTCTTCAGTGACCCATGAAAAAACAAGTTCTAACTGAGTCAAACTCACTGGAGAGTAAGAAAGACTCCTCCCAGTAATACTAGAAAAATACATATTTAATTGGTAAATGAAAATATTGTATAAGGATCTCAGATAATTTCAATTATCTCTGTTGTTATTTTACTTGTCCAAAATAATGAATGTTACATCAATATCCTAAATATTATTTAAATATCTCAGATAATTCAGTTATATATCTTCTAGATATTGTAATAATAGCTGAGATAACATAAATATTTTATGTTCTTCTTCTCGTAAAAATAATGTTCATGCGTTCAAAAGTGCTCTTTTCTGCGCCTCTCTGAAATACCTCATCCTTTTGTTCATAAATACAAATTAAAGATGAGGTTGAGAATAAGATTTATGCTTACGTCGTTCAACTTCGGTGACGACGACTCCATCACACAAGAATGTTTGGGTGATTAATTGTGTAATAGATCGCAGTCGAAGTTGAGAATAATTGAAAGAGCTCTGGGGCTGCTGAATATAACGTTATCTGCATATGCTAAGCTCAAAAAGGCTCACTACAAGAAAAACTTTATTTAGCAACAAAAATTAGGAAGGCTAAATAATTTATTGCTAATTAGCAGTGAATTTAACTAGTTATTTCCTTTCAAAATTTCTATACTAATTATTTTAGATTAAATATTTATAAAGGGAAAGATTCAATTCTCTCCAAATATTTTCATCTTACTTTTAATAATATATATATATATATTATAAGTTCTTAAACAAATTAAAGATGTCTTTTATATCCTCATTCTCATTCCGATACTGCTCCACTGTCAAGATCGTCACTCTTTCGCACGATCTCCCCGTCGAGCTCGTCACACTCCTGCGCGATCTCCTCACTTTGCTCCAACGAGAAATAAATAAATATATACATTTAAAATTTATAAATAAATAAACAAATATAAAATATACAGAAATATATAAATATATATAATATAAAGAAATAACGATATATATAATAAACTATATATATTAAACTATAAAAAAAAATGTATGTATAAATAAATAATAATATATATAAATAATATAAATTTATAATTATATATATATATATATATATATATATATATATATATATATATATATATATACTATTATACGAAAACTACTCTTTGGTGAAACATTGCCTGATGTCCCTATATTGCCCTTATAGTTGTATTCATAATTATATAATTATACCAAACTTTATATTAGTATATTATAAAGACAATATCATTTTAGGTAATTACACAACTTTACAATATTAGAATACAAAAAATAAAAACACTAGATATCCTAAAGCTATTGTCTCTAACTAGAAATGACAAGAGAAAAATTAATGTTTTAACGTTAAAATATAATTTGTTTACAAAATAAAAATTGTATTCTTGATTTATATTTTTTACGGTCATTTTGAGTACTCATATGTATATGTTGCGGCTCGGGCGGAGCCCGCCGGGAGCGATCGGGTACTGTCGCGCGAGGCCATAGGGGCGGGTATTATTCACGACAAATGTTGCCGCCCACGATAAATGTCGCCGCCCACGACAAATGTCGCCGCCCACGACAAATGTCGCACCCCATGACAAATGTCGCACCATCGGCGAATGTCGCATCCCGGCGAATGTCGCACCCCGCCGAATGTCGCACCCCGCCGATTGTTGCACTCCCGCCGAATGCCCCCAGGGTCGAAGGCCCGTGCCTATCACTTGTATATATATATACGAAAACTAATCTTTGGTGAAACATTGCAAATATCACTATATTGTCTATATAGTTGTATTCATAATTACACAAATATACATTACTTTATATTAGTATATTATAAAGACAATATTTTTTTAGGTAATTACATAACTTTACAATATTAAAATAAAAAAAATAAAAATACTAGATACCCTAAACCTAGTCTCTAGTTAGGACTGATAAGAGAATGGTTAATGTTTTAACGTTAAAATATAATTTGTTTTACAAAATAAAAATTGTATTCTTGATTTATATTTTTTACGGTCATTTTGGGTACTCATATGTATATATTGCGGGTCGGGCGGAGCCAGCTGCAGACGAGCGAAGCCTGCCGGGAGCGGGCAAAGCCCGCCGTCGCCGGTCAGGTACTGTCGCGCGAGGCCATAGGGCCGGAGCCCCGTGTCGAGTTAATTAGGATGGTTGGTTAGTTAAGGAAAATATTTATGAGAGCTCTCCGGTTCAATTCTCAATAAGTGCATATTAAAAAAGTATTTCTTTGGTATATAAATATTATTTAAATTTAACTAAATAATTATATAAAATACAAAATATTAGTATCAAAAGAATTCTTTCCTAAAAAATCATTACTAATTAGAAAGAAATAAATTCCTTTCTAAATTTAGCTAGGATCATATTAGCTACACAATTTTTTTTCGTTTCTAAATTTCTTGCAACGAATTTATCTAATTAGCAATAAATTTTGCTCTTTACTAATCAAGAATTTTCTTGTTGTGACTGCTTCCCGTGGAAAAAACAGCGCGCAAAAACAAAATGATGCCACACTTCAAAATCACGTGAGCCCAGACACAGATCAGTGTTTTGGGACCGGACAGAAAAATTTTGGGTATATAAGAGAGATAATATTGATCTCCGGGCAGCTGAAAATTTCCCGCGCCTCTTCCCCGTAGACTCGGATTATTTTATCATGCAATTTAATGCAAAAAAGTTTAGTTTATGCAATATTTCCTGTTTTATATTAAGTCCTACTCCACGAGCTCTTTCGAACAAAAGGATGACACTTTTGCTACGGCTCTGTTAGGCGCAGCGCTTTTGTTCCACTGAGTTTGGACAATGAAGCCACCCTTATAGAATGCATGCTTGATATGACAATAATTACGACACCCACAAAGAAAAGAAAACTAGTTTTGAACATCAAAGTGGAAAAAAAATTTAGGTGAGGTCGGGCGGTAACAAACATTGGTTCATAATGATCATGTTCATGACCGCCACCACCACGCCGAAAGAAGGTCCCGTTTGGCACGGTGGTACGGTGGTGGTCATGAACATGAAGGTTAAATTGTCATTAGATAACACTCATTCACTTTTATGTTCAAACCGATGATATTTGTTCGATAATCCTTAATGAATGACGGTTTAACCCATTTATTTACAACTGCTGCACCGCTTGCCTCAACATCACGGAGTAGAAAACCAGTTTCTAGGACGTGCATTTATTTCATCATAATTATTAATTAACCAGTTTTAAGGACGTGCATTGATTTCGTTATTATAAATTAACCAGTTTTAACTTTTAAGGACGTGCATTTATTTCCTTATTATTAATGCTGCCAAATTAAAGTAATACATAAGCCAGTTGTCGGTTAATAGGCGACTCTCACACAGGTTAAGGAGTCGGAGTGTAATAATATTATATGGTTTTAGACTTTGATTTTGGCGAAGACTTTTATTTCATTTAGAATATATTATATGATTATAATATTTATATTCTGAAATCACTAATGATACAGTTGGTTTTATAACGGCAGTCAACAATTAGACACTAAAATCGATGGCTAGTAGTAGTGTACGTGGGTAGGAGGTCGGTAAAGTGTGTGTTGTACACTTTATCGTAAAGTATGGATATCTAACGGTTTGCGCTAATGCTCACACTTTATCGTAAAGTACGAGCATGTCGTCAACAACAGTATGAAGAAGACTATGTTGAGACGTTCAGTCCTGCAGCTAAAATGACTTCAGTGCAGGTGATGATTGCTTTAGCGACCTGTCAAGGGTGGAAGATTCGGCAACTCGATGAGATATGTGTGAGCATTCATACAGACCTTTGAATACTCGCACTTTATCGTAAATTGCATCCCCGCACTTTAATCCCCTCTTACCCAATGCGGACCACATTAATTGATGACGGCTAAACAACGTACGTACATGCATTGTGATGGAAAGTTTTTTGTGTCCTTTTTGTTTATTTACGCTTGTTTAGCCTTTGAAAATTCAAAGTGATCTTATCGGACCACCCGACGAGTACGAGCATGTCGTCAACAACAATATGAAGAAGACTATGTTGAGACGTTCAGTCCTGCAGCTAAAATGACTTCAGTGCAGGTGATGATTGCTTTAGCGACCTGTCAAGGGTGGAAGATTCGGCAACTCGACATGAAAAATGTTTTTTTTTACGATGAGATTGATAAGAATATCTTCATGGTGCAACCACCTGGTTATGTTTATGAAGATCATCCTGGACACGTCTACAAGCTCAAGAAGATCCTTTACGGCTTGAAGCAAGCGCCTCGGGCGTGGTACGGAAAGATCGTAGAATACCTCCAATTCTGCGGATACTTTGCTTTTGATTCTGACTCAAGCCTGTTCGTAAAGAAGAAGGGGGAGCTTCAAACATTGGTATTGTTGTATGTTGACGACATGATCGTCACGGGGAACTCAGAGGAGGAAGTAGTTAGGGTCAGGACTGAGCTAGCTATTCGGTTCGAGATGAAGGATTTGAGTGAGCTCCATCATTTCCTTGGACTCGAGGTAGAGAGGAAGAAGTGCGGTGTGCTCATTTCCCAAAAAAGCTATGCGTAGCGGATCGTTAAGCGATTCAGCATGCGGGAGGGAAAGAGCAGCTCTACTCCACTGGAGGTCGCTTTGAAGCTCTGACGTGATGAGGGAAGGGTTCTTTCAGATCTCCTGGTGTTCCGAGCTCTAGTTGGAAGCCTTATAAACTTGATGATTATGAGACCAGATATTGCTTATGTAGTGGGAAGAGTAGGTCGATAAATGGAAGAGCCGTGGAAGCTTCATCTGGTGGCAGCCAAAGAGTATCTTGAAATACGTGAAATCCACCTCATATATGAGTGTCCTTTGTGGGAGGGACGCATGCTTCAACCTGCATGGTTATACAGATGCTGATTATGGGGGAGACTCAGACGATCAGAAGCCAATGCCTGGTTATGTTTTCATATGCGGATCAACATGTATTTCGTGGTGCAACAAGAAGCAGGATTCAGTGTTTGTCTCCACTACAAAAGCGAAATACAAGACTTCGGCCTTGTCATCTCAAGAAGTCATCTGGCTTAAGAGGCTAGTGGAGGACATTCATGAGGAGGTGCGAGGTTTTACTCTAATACGTGGTGACAACAAGAGTGCCCTCAAACTGGATAACAATCTAGTTTATCACGCGTGGACTAAGCACATTAAGATTAAGCATCACTTCATTCAGGAGAAGGTGTTAGAGGGGTCTCTGATGGTTAAGCATGTACAGAGCATGGACAATGTTGCAGACATCTTCACGAAGTCGCTTTCAAAGGGATCATTTGTACAGTTACGGGGATTACCTGAGCTGGTCTTCACTTCTCTCTTCAAGGGAGAGTGTTAAATTTGTTGAAGTGAAAGTGGCGGTCTGATCGGGCAGACTGCCATGTTAGCAGTTGGCGGACTAGCGAGTTCGGCTAGTATTCTGCAGTCTGTCCCAACAAGTTCCTAGGTTTATAATCGGGTGGTTAAAAATGTCTAACTACGGGTGTGGCAGACTCATCTAGAGTTCGTCGAGTCTAGCATGTTCGTGTGCTTGCAGACTCATCTGGGGCTTGTCGACACCGACATGGTTCTATGTCTTTGGTCTTATTCTTTGGTGGCTCAGTTTGTTTTGGAGACTGGTGTGTTTTGGTTTTGGAGTCCACGGTGTCCGTTGTTTTGGCGGATGTTGTGCTCGCGTACTATTATGCTCGTGGATTGTGGAGTCCGCTATTTGGTTGGTGTTGAGCTCGCGGATTGCGAAGTCCTCATGGTGTTATGCTCGTAGATTTGAGTCCATCTGTGATGAGTTCGTGCAAGGTTCAGCCAAGACCGCTTAAGGGCTGGACTTGGTCACAGTAATGTGCCAAGTCCGGTTGTTACCTAATTCACCGAGTCCGCTTGTTTTGCACGAACTGGATGTGGAGTTAGCGATGACTTGCAGATTGTCTTGCGCGGTCTGTCTTTATGTCCGCACTCTTGTGCGATCTAGTGCGGCTAGCCACATGCTGATGAGTGGTTACCGTATCGCATGGGTGGTGACTTCACTCCCTTTGCTTGACGATAAATAGGGGCCCCAACTTCGTCATTTATAACGTGAACAGTAAGCTTAGTAGCTTGAGTTAAAACTTGTAGTCTGGTTTTCTTAACTGCGCGGCTTAGAGAAAGTAGTCGGTTTTGCTATATTGCATATTGTGCGGCTATCACTGGGCGACCAGAGACTTGGTTCTGACAGCAGTCAGGGTTCAGTGTGGCTTAGCGGATAACAGTCTGTGGGTTTCAGCAGGTCGCGATTTGTGGCCAGACAGTTTTCTCTTTGGCAAAGTTTTCCCAGTTCAATAAGTCAGTTTGCCTCTGGTGGTTTGACTCTGTTCAGTTCGGCAGCAGCTCTTCGCAGTTCTGGCAGGTAGGCGACCTTGCGGTTAGGTGGCTTGCAGATGCGAGAAGATTGCTTCAGCATTCAATAACGGGGAGTCCGCGAAGTTAAGTTTGCAGTTTGGCGACTTGGCGGCTTAAGCGGACAACCTTTGTGGATAGGCGGTTTTGGTGGTTACTATTATTAACCCGCCCGGTTTACTTTTGCTTGTTTGTTTTTGTTTTCATTGGGTGCATTGGCGAATCATGTCTCGCAATGTATATCTTATGCTGTAAAGAAGATTGATAATACAAGTTTCTCTTTTCTTATGTTGTATTGGTTTATTTGAGCAGATTGATGAACACGCCAAGTCGTCAAACAAGCACAAGCCGCTAACCGTCAAGCAGTCCGCTGAATACGCCAAGTCGTCAAACCGCAACCAAGACACGCGGACTGTCTTGTTATTGAATGCTGATGAACTGGAATAGTCTACCCGCGAATAGACCAGGAGAACTGCTTGAAGTATCCACAGTCCCGACGAAGAGACTTCAAGCCACCTAAACCGCGACCTATTGTATACCACAGACTCTAAACTGCGAACTATTCCACACTGAACTTCCCAACTAGTTACCTAGTTGCCCAGTGCTAGCCGTACAACATGCACAGTATAAATCAACTTCACTTAGTTGCACTGGTTAGAAAACCTAACTGCAAGTTCAAAACGCGAGTTGAGTTTTCACTGTTCTCGTTTTATATGATGAGCCGGAGACCCCTATTTATAGGCGACAAAGGGAGTGTGGCCACCACCGATAGCAATAGGATAACCGTCCGTCATCCTACAACTAGCACTACCTTTCCGCACAATAGTGTGGATACCAGAGTCAGACCGCAAAGACTGCGGACAACATCCTCGGTCCGTGTGGACTTGAGCAATACAACCATTCGTCCTAAGCCAAGAGCGCGCCTAGGTGATCTGCTGGACTACACACCCAGGTCACGCAATACTGCGGTCTCCGCGAACTCCATATCCAGACTGCACAACCATGAGGTCTCCGCAAAGTCGGCAACCAACCCAGACTTGTCACAACGCCATGACCAAGATCACACAAACAACGAACTCTAGCTTCAGCCCGCGAGAGAAGACCACCGCGAACTGTGGTTAGCCTCCGCTATCCGCGCTAACCACTTGCATCCACGCAAACCAGAGATCCAGTCAGCTCTAAGCGGACTCCGCGGTCTCACCAACAAACAACCGCGGCTAGCCCATTGCTAACCGTCCGGTTACTTTCCAGAGTACTTACTGGATGCAGAAAAGGAAAACATAGCCATAGGCCGGTTATCCGCCAACATCTAGCCGTCAGACCGGCGGCGGTCTCTGCGGTCTGCCCAATCAAATCATCCACTTTCACTTCAACAATTTCAACATTGACTTGAAGCTGTCGCACATGACATCATTCTCTAATTCAAACATATTTCGCAAGGCTTTCGAGCAGCTGCTTGGCATGCAAATTCCTGATGGGAAGTACCTCAACCTATATATATATATATATATATATATATATATATATATATATATATATATATATATATATATATATATATATATTGGAGGTCTCCTGATTTCTCAATATATTATAGAAATCTTTCCTACTGTAACAATTGAGCAGAAGGTTCCTCATGATCAGACTCTCCCAAGTTGACACTGAAAAGGCTACATCATTGTAGATACTTTTTGTCTTTCTTATCTGTCAGTCATCTTTTTGCAACATCCTTATCCCACACGAGATTTCCCGGACACTCTGAAATTTAATCTGAAAGTGAGCATCCTCTCGCCATAACCTTCCCCGTCGAAGTAATTTTTAGGTACGCGTCTCGCACGGCTACAGTGCCGTGCGCGGTGTAATCTGTACAGTGCACTCACACATCAAATCACTCGCATAATTTTCGATGTGCGAGTGCACAACAGTGATCTTCCTTGCATGACATTGTAGCCGTGCGAGGCGCATACATAAAAATTACTCCATGGGGTCCGAAAATTCCTTTAAAGACCAAGGATCAACTCCGGAGCAAACATCACGAGCATAGTAATAGATGTGAATGTGGATTTCCCTCCTAGATATAGAGTGGAACAAAATGCACGCATCGGTTGATCAATTCTAGAAAATCAGAGGCCCAAATGCTAATTAAATGCCTCGAATCTTAACTCAAAGAAGACGATTTGTGATGATACCGGACGGCGGGATTCGTGGTATTTTGGATGTTTTGAAAATGTACGGAGTGTTTTATAAACTTGTTGCCGGTTGCTTTGCGTTCTTCCGGTCCGGAGAATCGTCACGTCACGTCAAACACACAAACAGTTAAAAGAGAATCAGCAACAGAGACGACAAGATTTTTTTATGTGGAAAACCCCGGAAAGGAAAAAACCCACGGGATCGGTTCGGTGTTGAAAAAATCCATTAATTTGCTTGAGTTTACAAGGGCTAAAATATTCGAGATGGTGACAGGTCACCGCTCCGATTACGAGTACTTTAAAGTAAAAAAAATGCAAAATCTTTCTTGGGCTTTGACAGCAGGCACTGGAGAAGAGGCTGGAGAAGGCACTTGAGTAGGCACTGTGGAAAGCAAAATTCACATTTGAAAAGACACTAGAGAAGATACTTATCTTAATCAGGCTTTGTGGAGAACAAAGTTCTCCCTTGAGCAAGAGAGCGAGAGAGTGTTTGGAGTGGGCGCTAGAGCAAAGCGAGTGCATGAGCCCCGCAAGGCCAAGTTCCAGGGGAAGCAACGAGCACTGCAGCGACTCCCGCCAAATCGGGGGGCACCGTCGCAATCACACCTTAGCTCTCCTCAACACTTCAAGGGCAGAAGTATTGCTCGCCATCCGCGATCATCCTTCTCTTCAAAGGACAAGAGACCTCGCACTAGAGACCAATTCAAGTACTGTGACTATCACCATGGGTGCGAGCATAGCACGGAGAGTTGGGCACGACTGAAGACAAAAATCGAATAGTTTATTTGCTTGGAAATTCTTGAAAAATTCCTACAAGACAAGAGCCCCGAATTGACCAATCTAGAGTAAGCTCGCGTAGGGGCAATCCCCAGGGCGACCGTCCCAAGAGAGAACTATTCTCAGTCTTTAAAATATCTAAGACATCTGACGCCTGCACTTGTATCTCATTTTTTCAGCATCAATGCAATAAGACTCAAGTTTCTCATCGTGTGTGTTAAAACTTACAACGCCTTTGGGGGGGGGGGATAAGAACTTTATGAAATTTAATTCTTAAATAAAAATATCAGAGTTAATTAATGAAGTTTCAGAATATTTTATAGTAAATTTATATTTTAATATACCAGAAAATATTATATTAAAGATTACTTTTAAAAATAATCGGAATTCACTATATCTTAACTACCACTGACGTTAAGAGTTTATGTCGGACGTTAGCTTATATATATTGAATTTAAGAGTTTCTATTTTACAAAGATGAATCTTTCAATATAGTTTGTGTTAAACCTTTTGAAAAATTTAATTCAAAATATTTTATAAAATGGAAATAAAATCAAAATAATGAGACAAAGAAACATGATTTTATTTCATTATTAATTGAATACAAAAATATTTGATTTCGGTAACGCTAGAAATCGAGGCGAATAAAAAAAATCCTTTTTTGATGATTCAACGGTCCTTCTCCCAAAGACCGGCTAGCTATAGTCTATCTTACCCCAGATACGGTCTCTAGCCTCCCCTAAATCTAACCTCGACCAAGTCGTTGCACACAAGACGACAAATTTCACCCTAAGCCGCACAAGGATCTAGTCGTCACAACAAGGCGAATTCCTATGGAATCCTTCCTCAGAATCCGACATTCTCCCCGAACGATTTCTCCACTTCCGTTACAAAAAAAATAAAACAAAAATGATTACAAGATAATGAAAAGTAAGAGAAACTCTCTAAGAAATTTTGAAGGTAAAGACGAAGATGATGTAGATGTTGGTGTTCTTGATGTGATCGTCTGTCGCGTATAATATGTGTTGTAGCGCTTCTTCTTCAAATTTCTCCTTTGATCTTCATGTTCGTCCAGAGAGTTCTCTCAAATTCGGAGATAAATGAGCTGAGAGTGCAAAGGAATGAAATCACCAGGAGGTGTTTTTTTGGGAATTTTTTGAAGTCCAGCCTTTATACAAAATGTCGCTACCGCGGGCGGTATCTTGATACCGCGGGCGGTATCACGCAATTGTGCGCAGCTTGGGTTCGTGCGGGATCATGGCTGACGTCATCGTCGCTGCCACTTGCGGTATCTTGATACCTCCTGTGGTATCTACTCTTTACTTTTGCCCTTTTCCAGATTGTAGATGACTTTGTTCTCATTTCAGAATGAGGTGGCACGTTCTGTAACTCTTCCTGAATTGAAAGTTATGATCGTTTGAAGTTCAACACACAAAACTCGTTATTTTGTTTTTTTTAAGTATACACACTCTTGGATCATGCACATGACCGAGAACTTGTCTTCTCACTCAACCTGTACAACCCGCATACTATAAACACACAAAAGACTAGGTCAAATACATCACGGTATTTGTTATTCTAAAATAAAAAGATTTGAAATGCACGCTCCAACAGTGTGTCTCTCCCAAATAGAGTGTTCAGATATCCCAAATGGAGATTCCAGACTCTTCCAAACAGAGTGTTCAGATATCCCGAATAGAGATTTTGACCTCTCCCAAACATAGTGCTCGGATATCCCAAGTGGAGATTCCGGCCTCTTCCAACAGAGTGTTCGGATATCCCAAATGGAGATTTAGACCTCTCCCAAATAGAGTGTTCGGATATCCCAAATGAAAATTCTAGCCTCTCCCAAATAGAGTGCTGGGATATCACAAGTGGAGATTTTGGCCTCTTCCAACAAAGTGCTCGGATATCCCAAATGGAGATTTTAGCCTCTCCCAAACAGAGTGTTCGGACATCCCAAGTAGAGATTTTTGTCTCTCCCAATTAAAGTGTTCGAATATCCTAATTAGAGATTTTGGCATCTCCCAACCAAATGTTCATATATCTCAGAAGGAGTCTCTGATCAAGCACGCAAATCCCTCTCAGGAGAGATCGACGAAAGCCCTTCTGTACCTCAGGCAAGACATACAAAGGTCTGTCTGCACCTCTCAGGAGAGATGAACAAAGGTGCATCTATACCTTCACTCGGACAAACCCCGATTCTCCTAAGGCGCAAACAAACAAAGTTTTTTCTACTTTCACCTGGACGAACCCCGGTTCTCCTAAGGAGCGAGCAAACAAAAGTTTTTTTCCACCTCCACCTGGGCAAACCCTAGTTCTCTTAAGGCGCAAATGAACAAATGTTCTTCGCCACCTCTACTCGGACGAACCCCGTTCTCCTATGGTGCGAAAAAAGGATTTTTCTCCCCTTCCACTCGGACGAACCCCGGTTCTCCTAAAGCACAAACAAAGGTTCTCCATCGTCTCTGCTCAAGGCACGAGCAAACAAGGGCTCATCGCCCCCAAATCCAAGGTAGCTTACGGCTCTCCAAAAAATTCAAGTAAACAAACATCCACCACCACTCGAACGGACCCCAGCCATCCTGAAACGTGAACGTACAAAGGTTCTTTGCTACCTTCACTTGGAAGGACTTCGGTGCTCCCAAAATGCTAGCGGATGAATATCTCCCACAAGTGACCTATTCAAAATGTCGACGTTCAATCTAAGCGCTACTTTGCCAAAGGTGTACGCACACCAAAGCATAACCAGAACACGAGAGATCCGAAAAAGAGGATCTCCATTCAAACAAAAGCTTTTTAACAGGCTACATCATCATGTGATGGTGGAAAGGCGCACATGTAAGATGTAGCAAAGGCGATGCAAACAAATAAAAAAGGGCATAATGCGATCATCCCTCAACATCAACGCTAACATCGTCATCTGGGGCATCCTCCATGCCCAAATCACCATGCTTTGGTAATATCTGAGTAGCCCAAAACTCCTTGCCAAAGCTCAAGAGGTACGCGACATCACACTCAAGTAGATCAATCCCAATCACCATCATCCCAGAGCGTACCTCCTTTGTGATACGAGATTGCTCCATCTCAAAGTCATGAGAAGAAAAAAAATCCCCGCTCCTGGTTTTTTCTCGTTTTCTGCGATTTTTTGAGCGACGCCTCTAGATCGGGAGAAGAAAAAAAATCCTACGGCTGCTTTCCGTCCCGATAATTGATCATAAAGCAGAAAGACTCCCATGCCCTCTTTTCCCTCTCACTGATTTCTGGGTTTTTTTCGATTGTGTTCTTTTTTCCGGCAGCCGCTTGATCGAGATCGGGAAAAGGAAAATGGAGAGGTCGCCTGCATGGAGGGTACTGCTGCTCGATCAAATTTGGAGGAGCTTCAGTCGTCGCTAATTCGTAACTCTACCGCGCTGCTCCTAGATTTGGAATGACAAAGCCTCCTGATATTGTAGCAATCTCGATCCAGCGCAGTCATCTTGTATTGCTCCCGTCTGGATTTCAGGTTGCCGGAAAGGAGATCCAAAAAATTTGTCGAATCTGTCCTAATCATTAGGATGGGATTGTCATTGTACGTGAACAAAGATTTTGTTGAAAGGAGTTATCCCTGTTGCCGCCCGTGAAGGCAGGAGCCCTTCGCAGCATAGATAAACTGCCACTCAAATCAGCCACCGCCGCTCCTTGATCTCCACCAATTACCGCTCAGTTTAGTGAGGAAGGAGGCAAATCCATTCCTCTTACTGCAGATCTGGAACAAGGAATCTTGTGGCTCTCCTAGTGTGACCCTAGCATTGTTGTTGTTTTGAGTCCAAGGGAGAGTAGTTAACTATCGATAGTTCTTTGTTTCCCGATCTAGACCTATTCCAAAAGGTTGTTGTTGTGGATATTCCTATCTGGACTCAGATCAGTGGCAGTTAAATCTGAAGGAAGGTCCAATCCTTTGTGTTGCATTCACATCTCTCAATCAGTTCAAAGTTTTGAGGAGCTCTAATCTTTGATAACTATGTTAGCCGGGAAGGAGGAGAAAATAATTGTTTGGAAAGGGAAACAAGATGATGAAGAGAAACAATTTCTCATCTCCAGTCCCAATAATTAAACTTGAAAAGTTCACGACGATAGAATTCAATGACTGTAAGTTGAACACCTAGTTCAGGATAAAGTAGCTAAATGTGTTCTACACCATTCAGTCAAATTGTGTTAATGTTATTGCGACTGACGATGAGGCACAGTGCATCGCTGATGAGGACTTCTGCCGAGACTATTTGATGAACTATTTATCCTCTAGTTTGGCAAAAACTTTCATCAAGATGAAGATTACCAAGGAGATCTGGAAGGCACTGGAGGAGCACTTCAAGAAGGATGATGACATATCCAAAGCTCACATTGTGGACAAGTTTCATTCTTTCACGTTCAACGAGGAGAAATAGATTCTTCCTCAGGTATCTGATTTTAAGAATTTAGTAGATTTTTTATATAGTGAAAATATTTTTCTGCCAGATAGTTTTATTGTTGCTATTATTATTTATAAATTGTCTTTCATGTGGTACAATTTTAAAACTGAGATGTACCGCAAGAATATGCATGTTGGTCTGAATGACCTCAAACATTTTATATGCATTGATGATGAAAATAGGACTAGAAATGTGTTAAAACTATTAGCAAATAAAAAGTTATTGCTATCATGATCTCCAACTCTAAACGCCTGCCCAACCTTAAGAAGACCAAACCTTCTCGGAGTAGTTCCCAGGTTACAGGCTCATATAAAAAGATAAAAAAATTTAAGGGCGAATGTTTTAACTACAATATGTGGGGGCACAATGCATCTGATTGCAAGCTTCCTATGTAGGAAATGACCAAAGGACCACGTACAAGAAGGCAACCCGACCAATATGATTAGTCTTACTGAGCCTTCCAACTTTGTTGTTATGCTTGGAAATGTGAATGCCAACACTAAGTAGTACCTGAATTTAAGGGCAACTTGTCATGTTTGCAACATCACTAATTTATTGACATGGCTCACTATGCAAAAGAATCTAAGATCATTGCAATTGGTGAAGTAGCTGACGTGCTGAAGGTGGGGAATGCAATCTTGCTGCACTCATCAAGTAAAACTTTAACTTTTAAAAAATGTTAAATTTATTCCTTCACTAGCTGCTAATTTAATGTCTATTAGTTTACATTGTGATGCTGGTATGTCTTTAAATTTCTGTAGTGGTAGAGTAGCACTGTTAGTTTACTCACACTATTTTGGTTGTGCATACTTCCAAAATAGAATATACCAATTAAGTCTGGCAAATAAAATAGCCAAACAAGTTCAATCAAACTTAGTTAGTCATAAGACTCTACATGAGAGATTAGGACAGATGAACTATAGGAAGATATTCCAAATTACTAGAACTCACAAGATCACATTAGACACTAAAAACCAACTTGAGAAATATGAATTCTATGCTCAGACTATGGTCACTAGGAATCTCATAGTGTGATTGCTACGAGCACAACACCTCTAGAGCTAATATATTCTGACATATATGGCTTTAAAAGTTTTGTCACCAAAGGGGGTAAGAAGTATATAATCACCTTTATAGATCACTGTTATATGTTCTGTCATATTTATCTTCTTAAAACTAAAGCTGAAGCATTTGAAAAGTTTTGCCTCTTCAAAATCAGGATAATAAACCAATTTAACAAATCAAGAGATTTAGAAGTGATAGAGGAGGTGAATACATATCCAATGAGTTCAAGTGTTTCTTTTTTCTCTCAATGAATCATAACAGAAACCACTACTCCCTACTCACATCAATCAAATGGTATATTCGAGAGGAAAAACAAAACGTTAACACAAATATTGAATTTTATACTCTTGACTGCTGACATGCCTTCTGCTTATTAGGGAGAAGTAGTCCTAACTGCAAATCACATACTAAATAAATTCCCTCATACTAAGTTAATGGTTACATCCTACGAGCTTTAGTAAGAGACCCCCAAATATAACTAGACTTAAGACCTAGAGTTCATAGTTTATGTTAGGATTTTTGACCCTAGAAGGTCTAAGATTGGACCTAGGACCAACACATGTGTCTACCTAGCTAGGTTGTGTTGAAGATAGTGTTATAGATAAATTCGTAGATATTTCTAATAATATTATTATAGAATCTAGGAATGTTGTGTTATTTGAAGATAAATTTCTTACAGATAAAAATCTATCACTCTCATGTATGCAAGTAACTATTACTGAGGAAATCCTAAATCAGTACCGAGCACCTCCTATTCCATTCCTGTAGATAATTTTAGCTTAAAGTCTAGGAGGACTTCTGTGTGAGAAAGAACTCCTAGTACCTTCAGTAGTAAATTTTGTCACTTACACGTTGAGGTTGATCAATCCACCTATAAGAAGTGATGAGATCAAGAGATTCACCTCTCTAAAAAGATGTAGTTGATGAAAAGGTGAAGTCTCTACTTCAGAACAACACCTGAACATTAGTTGATAAGCCAAAAAGGGCTAAACTATAAGGTGTAAGTGAGTTCTGAAAAAGAAACTAAATTCTGATGATATTGTAGCTAAGTATAAAGCATGTCTGGTGGCTAAATGGTTCACACACGTTAGTGGAGTGAATTATTTTGATATATACTCTCCAATATGTCACCTATCAACCATTATGATCCTCCTTGCAATTGCATGTCTTGAGAATTTTATTATTTATCAAATGGATGTTAAGACTGTGTTTTTGAATGGAGATCTGACCGAAGAAATATATATGAGTCAACCTGAAAACTTAATAGTAAAAGGTCACAAAAATAAGATATGTAAGTTAATTAAATCACTATAAAGATTAAAACATGCACCCAAATTATGACATGAGAAATTTAACTACAATGTAAAGACCTTGAGATTCATGTCGAGTCTCTCTGATAAATATTTTTACATACGTCATAGATCAAGTAAAGTCACTATAAAATGTTTGTATGTAGATGATATGCTAATTCTAGTATCTAATCAATCCAAAGTGGATGACGTTAAGTAAGGTCTAATAAAAAAATCAGTATTAAAGACTTGGGTGTAGCTGAAACTATACTAGACATGCAAGTAAGCTTTGAGAAATATGATATTTCCCTAAGTCAAAGCCACTACATAAAATTTATGTTGGATACGTGGAGATATAGTAAAAGTAGAGCATTAGAGACACCATATGATTATAATAACTGATTAAAGCCTAATAAAGGAACTATGGTTAGGTTTTTAGATTATTCTAAAATAATTGGTAGTCACATGTATGTTATGATCTGTACCAAACCTAACATAGCCTTCACGGTAGGCATGTTAAGCAAATTCACTAGTAATCACGGCCAAGACCATTGGAATGCCCTTGATAGACTGATGTGATACTTTAAGCACACCTGAAAAATATGTTTTAAGTTACAATGGTCATCCTCCAATTCTGAAAGAATATTCTGATGCATCATGATGCTCAAAAATAAATGACAGCAAGTCCATTAATGGATTTATTTTCACACTAGGAGTAACTACTAAAAGTCTAAGAAGCAATCATGCATTACACTCTCTTCTATGCAATTCGAACTCTATGCTATAACTTCAGCATGAAAAGGAGTAGAGTGAATAAGAGATTTGGTTATGAACATTCCACCGACAAGCCTAAAATTGAGTTTTGTTGCAGTTTACTGCGATAATTAGACTACAAATACTTTGTTCAATGACAAAAGTATGCAATTAAGGATGAAATAAGTCTGGTTGAACTCCTTTATAAGTCAAAGGATTATGACCAAGATTGATGTAAGGTCAAATATAATATTGCAGACGCTTTCTCCCATGTTTATGTTTTGATGGTAAGAACCTATAACTGCAAACATTCAAGCATCTAATAACAGACTGAAAACCCCAAATAATCTCTTGATGAAAACCTAAGATGATTAGATATTAGTTATTCCACATTTGATGACTTAACATCTTTCTCATTGTAAGTTGATTCGAGTATTATTCAATTGAGAATAGAAAGTCATTATAAAAGTTAATAATAATACATTATTCCACACCAGATAATGCTGTAAATGATGTTGTGTCAAATAATTATACATTTGATGATAAAGTACATAACGATCATTAATGAGTAAGATAACAATATTTAATTTATTAAAATTATAATTTGACTGATCCTAGTTAGATTGGATAGAAATGCTTACAATGTTACTTCACTACTGCTACAACTACTAAGCTCATTTAGGTAGAGTCAGTTTACTTTAAATATCACTGTATATATTTATAAATTCATAGAATTTAAACTCATGAAATTGTTTGCAGACACAGGTGAAGATGGAGGAGAGAAAGTAGATTTTGACTTGAATGTTGATGATCCACTTTCTGAGTAGAATTGTTACTTGTCGGTCCATTTTTATTTCCATATTTTTAGATTTTTATTTCTGAACTGCACTTTTATATTTGGATATTTGTTTCTGTTTATGCAAAGCTCCTATTATGCTTTGACTGTGTTATCTTCTCTGGATAATGTGTAAAGTCTAAAAATTGGTACTTTCTGCTTTGCAATACTATGAAATATAAGCGTTATATATCACAAATATAAGAAGAGATTGTTAATGTATATTTGGGTATATAACGAGCTTGAAAGCTTAATGAGTCTGGTTCAGATATCGAGATATTTGATACCTGTATTGAACCTAAGATTTGCCTATAAATCCCAAGCTATAGGAAACAGGAAGATAATTTCACTTTGACCACCACCCGGGATGGTTCGAGCGACCTAACAAGTTGCAGCTGGACTGGAGGAGAGAAGTCGCATCTAGAAAATAGGGCAAAACAACGGTGATTAGGAAACCGAGGTTGGTGAAAAGCCGTCCCAAACGCCGCTTATACAAAAATCTCGGTTTTGCCCTGCCACACTGTATACCATAAGCCGAACCAAACACCACTTGATTTTGCAAAAACCCTCATCATACAAGAACCTATTTATCTTTCCTATATGAGGACGATCTTTCTCGCAAAAAACCAAGGTAGTCATGACTCATGAGATTCATTGAACACTCTGAAGTCAAATATGAAAATTAAGCACCTCACGAGGTGACTTTTCGTCGATCGACGCTTATCCCAAAGGCGACAAAGTGCAATTCAATCCCAAAGGCGACAAAGTGCAATTCAATCGGCAGGTCGACCATCACAACTTAGGATGCATGATTCGTAGGGTCTGCTTGTTTGCGCATTTTTGCTCCAATTTAATTGGAGAAAACCCCACCACAAGAAAAATATTTGATGATCCTCTCATTCCCATCCCAGCTATTTTCATTTTTCACAGCTCAATCTCATTTGCCCTCTGTGAAAGCAACACTCCCACTCAATATTGCTGTGCAAAATTTTTTTTTTGTTATCATGTTTTTAAATTAACTAATATATATATATATATATATATATATATATATATATATATATATATAATTATGACGTAGCATAAAAGCCGTTACCGTGGGACTGTGCGAAGACTGAAATAATACCGTATGTAGCCAGTTAATTACGGATCCGGATCCCCCGGAGTTCCTGCGGGAACTCTAGGTGATGGAGTTCCTATTTTGAGAATCAATGGGGCGGAATCAGAAAAAAATGATTAACATGAAAGTTATAGATATCTCTGAGACGAATAACTTTAATGTTAAACATTTTTTGATTTAAAGTCTTTTAGACCTCCGATTTGAGCCCCCCCAAAAAAATCAGCCCGATTTAATGTTTTTCAATTAATGTTTTTCGGACTGATTTTTTTCGGGCTCAAATCAGGGGTTTAAACGACTTCAAATCAAAAAATGTTCAAAACGAAAGTTATTCGTCTCGAAAATATCTACAACTTTCATGTTAACTATTTTTTCTGATTCCGTCTCATTGATTCGCAAAATAGAAACTCCACCTCCGAAATTCCCACCGGGATCCGGATCCGTTAATTACTAATACTTGTGATTTGGGATAGAATTACAATTACCCTAAATAATTAAATTTTTTTTTTTAAAAAAACATGCAGCAGATTAGGAAGCTGGCACGTGACTACAGCCAAGAAGTGATGGGACCGCTGGTATTATTTATCCCTCCCCTCCCAGATTATATGGCATGATTCCTTTGGAACCTAAGGACTAATCCGTCATTTCCCAAACCAGCATCCCCATAAAAACTATTTTTGTAAGCATCCACCTGCTTTATTTAGATGCTTAAGAACTATATAATATATATTATAATATTATTAATATATATGTTTAAAATACTAATATTTCCTGGCCCGTAAATTAGTTGGTCGTCACTAGGGGTGCAAACGAGTCGAGCTCGAGTCGAGTTTGGTAAAATTTCCAAGCTTGAGCTCAAGCTCGAGTTGATCATTTCGAGCTCGAGCTCGAGCTCGAGCTCGTCGAGCTCATTTTGTACTGGCTCGAGCTCGAGCTCGAGCTCAATGCCTGCTTATCGAGCCCGAGCTCGAGCTTCGAGCTCGAGCTGCTCACGAGCTTTTTAGCTCATGAGCCCGATTTTCTTTATATTTTTAATTTTTTTTAAAAAAATATTGGAATAAAAAGCTCGCGAGCCGGCTCGCGAACTCATGAACAATAATATTCGAGCTCGAACTCGACTCGTAATCGAGCTCGAGCTCGTCGAGCTCGAGCTCCACAGGCTCGAGCTCGAGTCGAGCTTTTTTCGACCCGGCTCATCGAACTTTCGAGCCGGCTCAACTCAACTTGCACCCCTAATCATCACAATTTTTTAAAAAAATCCAGTTTTGCAGTATGTTTTCTCTGGGCGTTATTTGCCTCTTTTTAATCGCTAGAAATTTATTTGAAGAATGATATTTAATTATTTGGAGAATTTTTAGACGTATTTATCAGGGTTTTGAGATGTGGGATGAATTTTACATTTCTATTTACTTTATGAATTTTTTTTGAAGAAAATTAACTTATTTCATCATTCATAGGTTCTCGTATGTACGTAATTACTTCAAAATGGCCGCGTTAAATTTTGTATAAAAAACTATACTAATCCTAAGCTAATAGTACAGCCAAATTTATAATAAAACTCAAGTAGGCTCCGTTTGGCACGGCTTTGGTAGTTGTGAACGTCGTGGTTAAAAGCTGTCGTTTGCATGTGAACGCTCGACCTCGTCAAAAAAACTTAATTCATATTCATTTTTATGTTCAAAATTAGTTTTTTTTTTCTGATGATGGTCATATATAACCATTGTTATAACAAACATATATTCTACGATTATCACATTTTGTCCAAACTCATCCCAACAAAAACACCACACCAAATGAAGCCATGGTATCCAATAAATTTATTTTTACTATTTTTTGTTAAATTTATCCTAATGCCATTTTAAGAACAAATTTAAGATCATGCTAATTATTTGCCGCTCCTTAAATATTTCTCAATTTTCTTATAGAGTTCTCGCCACTCGGTAACTTTTTACTCATTAATGAAAAGCCGCACACAAGGCTGCATCTCACTCGTTCTTCAATCTGTTTTTTAATAAGCACACCTGTCAGCTGCCCGATTGTGTATCGGACGACGCACCTTCCTCCTGCACGATGAGAACTTGGGGGTTAAATTGTCATTTGTTAATGCACACCCAAGAAACTTCATCCATTTTTATGTTCAAACAGATGATGCTTGTTAGGTGATCCTTAACGGATGACAATTTATCCTATACGTCTACGACTGTTGAGATCGTGTCATCTCAACGATCCGTGTGCCTACATATTTCCTGATCCGGGCTAATCCTATTTTGGAATATCTTTAGGAGAGATTTCTCTTCTTGATTTGTTTCCAGCTGGTTTTCCATTTATGGCCAAGCCATAAATGACTATCGACTTATTAGGAGCACATCTTCTTAATTTGTCGTCTGTGTGTGCTTGAAATCTTGCTCTGTTTATATTTTGCGCTATTGCTTGTGCTCGATTTTTTTCGTTGCTCTACCGCGGTACTCGATCCGATTGCACAACATACGACCGCCACGAACATACCAAACAGAGCCTAAATGTTTTTTCTAGTTGCTCACCTTTTCTTCTGTCGGAAAAAGCCTGAATTGAATGGATAACCCCTGATTGCCCACCGAGTTCCAGTATCGTGAGAGATAGACAGTCTCGTCCTGCAAAATCATCTGAAGCAATCCGTATACTAGCAATCAGTGAGATCTAAGAGAGAGGAAGAGAGTTATTCGGTTGTTCATCCCGGCGGCGGCGGCAGCAGGCGCGCTATGCAGCGGCGCCATCCAGTTGGTCCAGTCGGATCGGCTTTCCGGTCGTACTCTGTAGCGGCGCATCCAGTCACTTCAGGTGAAGTGACATCTGGTCGGGCTATATATCCTGGCGGCCGGCCTCCAGCAGTTGGTCCCAGGCGTATGGCGACATCAGGCGGCCGATCCAGGCGGGATCGGCTTCAGGCGTGCAGAGCAGGCGGCGGTTCCAGCGAGAAAGAAGTACAGTGGCGATATCACCCGACAACATCACTATCGCCCAGCAATAACTTTTCAGTTTTTTCGGTTTTCTCTTCATTGCTCGATCTTTACGGTCTCTGCTGTAATCTGTAACTCCTTTATTATTAGTGAATCTTTTCCGGCGCGATCTCCCCATGGACGTAGGAGCTCCTCTCCGAATCACATAAAATTTATTTGTCGTCTGTGTGTGCTTGAAATCTTGCTCTGTTTATATTTTGCGCTATTGCTTGTGCTCGATTTTTTTCGTTGCTCTACCGCGGTACTCGATCCGATTGCACAACATACGACCGCCACGAACATACCAAACAGAGCCTAAATGTATTTTTAATGAGTTTTCTATCACTACCTGCGCAAAATAGTGTAAAGAATCCCATTCGAGTTCTTTTTCGGCTACCTACAAATATATATTGGGATATATGCTCGAAGAATTCCATTTATTCGTTGTAAAGAATAATCCAACATCACAAACTTAATATAACAGTAGCTTTAGCTATAATTACACTCTTAAGCTCATTGTTTGGGGTTCTAACACCCCATTAGAGCAAACAAAAAAATTGACTTTCATTCTCATATCACAATTAAAAAAGTGTCCAAGAGTTGGAGGAAAAAGGATATACGCAATCTAATGGACTGATGGGGCAATGTGTTGAGAATGGTTGCACATTACAAATTAATAAAATATGGTGCACTTAATATAAAGCATGTGCCCCTTCATCTAAAAGGAGTTAATTTTAGAGCAATGTTAATAGCACTCTTAGGCCCTAAGTTATTATTATTAGACATTTCAATGAGTTATTTTGATTTTTTTTGAAGTGCTATTAGCCAATAAAAACCCTTGTTTTAAATTATATGCTTGAGTTTTAACATGAATACGCAGTAAAGTTACACAGTTGAACGATCTTTTCGCTATTTTGAATGAAGAACAACCCTTTTGCATTATTTGATAAGTAATTGTAGGGGAATCAATGCAATTTCTTGAAAGAAGATAACATTTTTCTTATGGTTACGGCATTAAGGGTCTGTTTGGTTGGGCTGTTGCTGATGGAAAGCTGCTGATGAACTGTTGCTGATGGAATAAGTGCTGATTCTGGAAAATAGAGTTTTGTTAAAAAACTGTTTGGGTGAAACAGAGTTTACAAAACGGAGTTTTCAAAAAGTTGTTTGGATAGAAAATTGAGTTTTGAATTAATTTTTTTTCTCAAATTTAACACAATATAAAACTTCATTCATACATTGGTGCCAAATAAAATTTCATTCATACATTTATCAAATTCTACGTAACGTAACACCCAACGCGGAAATTATGCTCTAGCTTCGAACACCTGATCTGCAATAATATCACGCAGTGCGATCATCTCTTCTACACCAGCCGCAGTGTCAGAGCAATCTTCTTCCCGCCTTTGCGAGATCATCCCAAGACATGGATCCCTTTGTTCAGACTCAATGAAATCGATATCTACACGCGAAAGGTGGCGACGTATGAAATTATGCAGTGTCATCGTGGCGATCACGATACTTGCTTGTTTGTCGAAACTATAGCTTGGCATGTCCCGTAGTATGGCCCACTTCTTCTTCCAAACACCGAACGAGCGCCCTATCACACCTCTAAGCGATGAGTGTGCATGATTGAACATCTCCCGACGTCCTTCAGCTCGACGACCACCACGAGATAAGTCTGGTAGATGATATCGCGTGTCCTGATAAGGTTTTAAGTAACCTTTTTGCATTGGATAGCCAGAGTCAACCAAGTAATATTTTCCTGCACATTAATGATAATTATTTAGTTGCCCAAATATTATTATGAATATATAGATAAATGCAAAGTTAATAGTTACCATGAGGTGGATGAGAGAAATTATAACGTGGATCACTCAGGGCAAAGTTGAATATACGACTATCGTATGCTGATCCTTCCCAACCAGCCATAACAAAAGTAAAGCACATATTAAAATCACAAGCAGCCATGACATTTTGAGTTTGGCTACCGCGTCTCCCAATGTACGGTACACACTCACACATATACAAATATATACACACTCACACATACACACACATACAAATATATATACACACACATACTCATATACACACACACACAACCACATATACACACACAAATACCCAAACACACACACACACATATATACATACACTCACACATAAACACACATACACACTCACACATATATATATACATAGTCACACATATATACACACACACACACAAAAGACACATTCAACACTCATATGGAGATGAGGGAAGGACACATTCAACACTCATATTCAACCGTCCTTCCCTCATCTCCACACACACATAGGATATTCACACACACATATATATACATATACACACATTCTCACAATATACACACACACAGAAAAACAAATTGGACACTCATATACACACACACACAAGAACAATCACAGAAACCCGAAATTACTCCAGCTCCGCTCGCGAACAACCCTAATCGGGACTGGGTTGTGCATTGAGGAGGACGGTGGAAGATGGAGATGAGGGAAAGACTTACAAGCACCCTAAACCCTAAAGAAACCCGAAATTTGCATAGGATATGAAGGAAGAAGGAGTATACCTCAATGTAGGGTTAACGGTGGGAGAAGCAGATCGATTCGTGGACGGGAAAAGCTTCCGATGTGCGCCGGCCTTCTTCGTGGACGGGAAGCAAAGGAGAATCGCCGGCCGTCGGTAGAGAGGGGTGGATCCTGTTGTCGATTGGGGAAGAAATTCCAGCGCGGTGCTCCGCTCGACTCCGCTCATTAGGTTATCGGGAGGAAGGTAGCGGCTGGACGTGGAAAAGAACAGCGGCTAGCGATAGATAAGAAAATGCGGCTGAACCCAACCGGCGTTTCTAAAACAAGCCGCGCCAAACAGCGCTTATTGTCAAAATTGCGGTGCGTTGGAAACGCACCGGAGAGCATAAGCCGCGCCAAACGCCACCTTAGCCACGGGATTTTTTTTTCACTAGGGGCTTGCATAATGGCTTATAAGTTCTCACTGGTGAATTGAGTTCAAGAATTTACACTTGACTTGAATATAACTTGAAATATATATTCACTGTTTAATAATGAAATGCAATTGTCTTCATCTTTAAAGAAATACATGAATTGAGTTAGCAAGAAGTCAGTTGCTACAAAATAAGTTAATATTCCCCCCCCCCCCCACAGGTAAGACCTAGGTTCCATTTGGCACGGCAGTGGCAGTAGTAAACACGGATACACGGTGGTTGTGAATCATTGTTCGTGAATGCCCGATCTCACTCAAGAAACTTCATCTATTTTTATGTTCAAAACTAGATTTTTTTGTTAAATTTTCTCAAGATGATTGTACAACCCCGTATCCAGCGAGTGGGCTAACAGGAGCCGACCCGGCCGGCCCAAACCATCCCCGAGCCCCATGCGAGTTCAGCAGGGCACGCCGAGCCCAGCATGCCGAGCCCAAGCTCGGCAATAGTCGAGCTGAGCTCGGCGATGGCCGAACGAAGCCCGGCATGCCGAGGCCGAGCTCGGGTGCAGGAACAGAGCTCGATGATAGTCGAGCCAAGCTCGACGACGCCCGTGCTGAGTTCGGCTTCTGTTGGAGCTCGACGATCGTCGTGCCGAGCCCGAGCTCGGCAATGGCCAAACCGAGCTCAGCGGTAGTCGAGCACAAGTCTGCCGAGTACCTGCCCGCCTAGGCCCAAGGCGAGGCGAGTCAGGCCTCCTGCCAAGCGAGTGCCCCCTCAGGTCCAGCTCGCACCTCGGTCATGGCATACTTTTACTATGTGGCCCCTTTTGGTTTGCCTGTAGTCCTCGAAAACAGTGAAGGTTGTATATTAGCAGGCCATCTTTTCCTATAAATAGGACCCAAGGGGTACCTCAGAGGGCACGCTTACTAATTCTCCGGCGTATTAGCGCTTTCTGAGGTACCTTAGCCCGGCATTTGGCTAAGGAGGGGAAGCGCTCTAAGATCTTCCGGGTGTGTGGTGGGACCTCCACGCCGGGCCCTTGGTCTAATCCTTAGTTCCTCTTTCTTCTTGTCATTTTCTTGCAGGAGCGAAGTAGGTGCGCGGCCACCCCTTCCCCAAGGGTCGAACTCCACAAGAGGCCGGTTTTCCGGTTTCAACACTTTGGTGCGGTGAGCGTGGAACGTGGTCAGCACAGAAAATCTTCCACAGGACTAATGGCAAGAGACGAGGGGCAAGGTTCAGGAAGGGGGGACTCGCCACTCCCTCCCCCTCCCGCGACGGCAGGGATATCCGCGGAGCTCAGGGAGGAAGTGCTCGGGCTGGTTAGGGTCGCACTCGGCATGCGAGCCGAGAGTACGACGCCTGCGGTGCCCGTGGTCGCCGATCCAGCGTTGGGCAACAATGCGCCCCTCAGGCGCGCAGGGAAGGAGGTCGCGAGCGAGGGGGAGCGCGAGCCGAGAGGGCGAGTCCTCTTTCCGGGCTCGGCGGGCGAGTATCTGTTCGGCGAGACGGCAGGGAGGGAGTTCCCAACTCGCCCAGCTGAAGGAGGAAGTCCCTTCAGCGAGTTCGTCTCGTCAGCCCCGGTCCCAGAAGGATTCCGAGAGCCGGAGATGTCCTACTACTCAGGAAAGGGAGATCCGACCCAGCACGTCCAGTGGTTCGAAGACGTGGTGTCAATCCGACAGATGTCGGATGGTTTCAAGTGTAGGCTCTTCGCCATCACCCTCAGGGAAAAAGCGAGGGAGTGGTTTCATCAGCTCCCGGCCGGTTCCATCTACTGCTTCGAGGATTTGCGCAGAGGATTCATGCTGAGATTCACCACCTCGAAGAAGAGGAAGAGGGAGGTCGAGTCCCTGTTCCGTATCAAGCAGAAAGTAGGGGAGACCCTGGGAAGTTACCTAGACAGGTTCCAGGAGGAACTGTCTCAGGTACAAGAGATGACAGGGCACACCATGATGGTGGCCTTCACCCTGGGTCTCCAGCCCGGGTTCTTCGCCATGGAGTTGAAGAGGACGCCTCCAGTGTCTTTCGAAGCACTCTTGGAGAGGGCGGCAAGGGAGGCCGACATGGAGGCGGCACATCCAGAGTTCGCTCGGAGGTTGGCCAGGTGGGCCGTGGAGGAAGAGAAGCCAAGGGGAGGTCGGGCCCAGGAGGAGAGAAGGGTCGAGCCCCGACAGAGAGAACAGCAGCCGCAGCAGCATAGGTGGGGGCGTCAGGAGCCGAACAACCGATTGGGTTGGAGGCCGGAGTGGCAGGATCAAGGGCCACAGAGGGGCTATCAGGGGGGAGACAACCGCCAAGGTGGGCGTGGCCAGTTTTACCTCCAGGGAGGGAGGCAGGGCCAGAGACCGCCTCTTCCCGACCAGGAGGAGGCCATGGCTATCGCCCTGGGAGGGCGAAGGAGAGGGCAACCGAGGAGGAGGAGGGAGGTCAGGATAGACCTGCCCTATTGCGACTACCATCAGGAAGAGGGGCACACGACGGTCACGTGTCCGGAGTTCCTCGAGGTGCGGGAGAACAGGGAGCAGCAGCGGCAGCAGCGGAATCATCAGGAGGTGCGGATTGAGGAAGTCCGGCCTCAGGCGGAGGGGGATCGTTGCGAAGACCGGGCCGATGTGGGGACCCGAGGGGGGATCGGAGTGATCCATGGGGGGGTGGGAGTCGAGGCTTCTCGGAAAGCAAGCCTCCACACCATGTACCGAAGGAGCATCGGCTCCACATCTCAGACTCCACCCCCGGAAGAGAGGATCACCTTCTCAAGGGAGGATATGCCGGGTCACGATGACCCCTTCTGTGATGCGCTGGTCATCCAGACCGCCATTGAAAATTTCACAGTCTCCCGGATCCTCATTGACAATGGGAGCTCAGTCATTATCATCTTCAAGAAGCCTTTCGACGCCATGCAGGTAGAGGCCAAGAGGGTGCTGGCCTCCGATGGGCCCCTCTTCGGTTTTTCGGGGGAGAGGAAAGAAGTAGAGGGGGGAGTGGGACTTCACGTCAGCTTGGGGGGACAGTCCCGGAACTGTCGATTCGTCATAGTTGAGGCCCCCAGCAGCTACAACGCCATTTTTGGGAGACCCCTCATCAGCGCCTTCCGATGTGTCCCCTCCTCCTTCCATCAATGCCTTAAGTTTAATGTGGACGGGATCCAGGTCCGGGTTCGCGGTGACCCCAAAGCGGCTCGGGAATGCTATGTGACCGCGGTGAATTCAATTTCTTGGCAGGAGGAAGCCGAGGGGATGGGGAGAAGGATGGAGGAGATGGAAGGGCAGGAGGCCGGAGAAGAAGGTAGGGAGGAAGGAGGAATGGAAGGGGAAGCACGCGAGGGGATGCTCCCAGAAGGGTCGGTTGGGGCGATGACCCCAGGGGAAGGGGAGGTCCTTACACCACGAAGGGAGGACGCCGCAGAGTGGGAGGAGCAGTCCCGGTTGGAGGCCTCCGAGGAAGTCGTAGAGATGGAAGTCCTCACCCAGGGTGGCAGGGTGGAGAAGGTCCGCATCAGCGGAGGGCTGACCCCGGCAGATCAAGACAGGATGCTGGAGTGCATCCAAAAGAATGTGGATGTCTTCGCCTGGAGCGCAGCGGAGATGCCTGGGATCGATGCCGACGTCGTCTGCCACCGCCTCAATCTGCACCCGGAGGCTCGCCCCATCCAGCAGAAGAGGAGGTCCGTCACGGACAAACTGGCCGAGCCCATCAGGGAGGAGGTCGCCAAGCTCCTTAAGGCCGGCTTTGTTTCCGAAATTCAATACCCCGGCTGGGTCTCGAATGTTGTAATGGTGAAAAAAGGGGACGGCCGGTGGAGGATGTGTGTAGATTTTTCACTGCTTAATAAATCATGCCCTAAGGATTGTTACCCCTTGCCTAGAATCGACGCGCTGGTAGATTCAGCCGTTGGTTTTTCTGTGATGAGTTTTTTAGATGCTTTTTCAGGTTACCATCAAATCAGGATGCACCCTCCTGACATAAAAGATGTCTCGTTCATCATAGGGGATGGGTGCTACTGCTACAAGATGATGCCTTTTGGGTTAAAAAATGCAGGGGCCACCTACCAGAAGATGATGGACCGTGTATTCCAGGGACAGAAGGGAAGGAACTTGGAAGTGTACGTGGACGACTTGATGGTAAAAAGCAGAGAGGTCGATTCTCACCTCCGGGATCTGGAGGAGACCTTTGACACTTTGCGCAGATACAAGATGAGGTTGAATCCTCTAAAGTGCATCTTCGGGGCAAGCAAAGGCAAATTTTTGGGTCATCTCCTCACCCCTGCCGGGGTCGAACCCAACTCTGACAAAGTCCGGGCAATTATGGAGTTGGGGCCACCTCGGGACGCGAAGGAGGTACAACGGCTGACAGGGAAGCTGGCGGGACTAAGCAGATTCCTCTCCCGGGCCGGGGAGAGGTGTTCCCCCTTCTTCAAGACCTTAAGGGGGAGTCGGAAGTTTGAATGGACCCCGGAATGCGAGGAGGCATTCCAGGCCTTGAAGAGGCAGTTGACTCAGGCCCCCTTGCTCCAAGGGCCAAAGGAGGGGGAGGACTTGTTTTTGTACTTAGGGGTCGGGGCGGAGGCCGTAAGTTCTGTCTTAGTTCGGGAGGAGGGGAGAAAGCAGCTACCCATATATTATGTGAGTAGGGTTCTGAGGAAGGCAGAACTCCGCTATCCCATCTTTGAGAAGTTGGCCTTCGCCCTAATCATCTCGGCCCGGAGACTCAGGCCCTACTTCCAGGCACACTCCATCCAGGTGGTAACTGACCACCCCCTCCGCAGCATCTTCGAGGGAGTGGAGCACTCGGGAAGACTCGCCAAGTGGTCGGTGGAGTTGAGCGAGTTTGACATCTCCTTTGTCCCCCGGCTCGCAATCAAGGCACAAGCGATGGCTGACTTCCTGGCTGATTATGTGGTTGAGGTGGCGGAGGACAAACTCACTCGTCCCATCCCATGGAAGGTGATGGTGGACGGGGCTTCAGGGAAACACTCCCTGGGGGTTGGGGTCGTCTTGGAGAGCCCCCAAGGGACCCGGATCGAGCAAACGGTGGTGATACATTTCTCCATAACCAACAACCAGGCCGAGTACGAGGCGGTAATTGCGGGACTACGCCTGGCCAAGGAATTGGGGGTGCACGATGTGAAGGTCCTCACTGACTCCATGGTAGTGGCCTCCCAGATCAACGGGGAGTTTGAGGCAAGGGAGCCCACCCTACAACGATATTTGGCAAAGGTTAAGGGAATCATCGGTGGGTTCCAGACCTTCTCCATTCAACATGTGCCCCGGGAGGAAAATGAACAAGTCGACCACCTCGCCAAGCGCGGCCCTCGGGTGGGGGGCACTATCACGGACCTCTTCCACCCATCCCTAGAAGAAGGGGAGTTGATGGAGATAGATCGGCGGTCCACATGGATGGACCCATTCACTACCTACCTGTCCACAGGAGAGTACCCAGAAGGGATGGATAGGAAGAAGCTCAAGTACAAGTCGGCATACTACCTTTTGCGCGACGGGCAACTTTACCGCAAGACCCTCTCAGGATTACTCGCTCGTTGCGTAGCGGAGGGGGAGGCGCCGAGGATTTTGGAAGAAGTCCACTCCGGGGAGTGCGGGAGCCATTCAGGAGGGCGGACCCTGGAGGGAAGAATCATCAGGCAGGGGTATTTCTGGCCTACCCTGAGGCACGATGCCTTAGAATTTGTCAAGAGATGCCACAAGTGCCAACTATTTGCCCCCCTCCAACTGCAACCGGCTCAGCGACTCAGGAGTATCACGGCCCCTTGGCCTTTCGCAATTTGGGGAATGGACCTGGTAGGTCCCTTCCCACAGGCAAGTGGGCAGAGGAGATTCTTGCTGGTAATGATCGACTATTTCTCCAAGTGGATGGAGGTAAAAGCTTTGGCCAAGGTAACCTCGCAGATCATTCGAAATTTTGTATGGGGGGAGATCATCTGCAGGCATGGGATGCCCCAGGCCATCGTCACCGACAACGGACCACAGTTCGCCAGCAATGAGTTCATTAAGTTCTGTGGAGAGCTCGGGATCGACCTCAGGTTCGCCTCTGTCCACCACCCTAGGAGCAACGGGCAAGTAGAGGCGGCCAACAAGATTATCGTGAACCTCCTGAAAAAGAAGGTGGAGAATTTGAAGGGTAATTGGGTGGAGCAACTCCCCTCAGTCCTCTGGGCCCTGAGGACTGCCCCCAACACCGCCACCGGGGAGACGCCCTTTAAACTGTCTCACGGAAGCGAGGCGGTGCTCCCCATTGAACTCGAGGTCCGTACTCCCAGGGTTGCCGAGGCAGAAGCTGGAAGGGAGGAGTGGAGAGTTGAGAATGAGGAAGAACAACGACTCTCTTTGGACTTGATAGAGGAAGTACGCGACCTCTCCGCAGTCCGGCAGGAGGAAGTCAAGCGGAGGATGGCTAAGTATTTCGACAAGCATGTCCGGGTCAAGCAGTTCTTGGAGGGCGACCTGGTTCTAAAGAAGGTAGATGCGGCAGGAAGATCGGCAGCCGTGGGCAAGCTCCATCCAAATTGGGAGGGGCCTTACATCGTGAAGGAGGCGTTAAAGTTGGGAGGATACCACCTCCAGAATGTGGAAGGCGAGACTTTGAACCACACCTGGAGCGGCGACGACCTGAAGCGCTTTTATCCTTGAAAACTTGTACGTACCTCAGCTTTTTCCGAATGCAATGTATTTGACTATTTCTCCACAATAATCGTAACAATGACATGCAATGTGACGTAACTTCCGTTAGAGAACGACATTAAACACCCAGGAAATAGTCTAAGTCTTCTCGCTCTGGGGTTAGGTCTCGATTCTCCCGCTGTCAGGCTCCCACCTAGCTGGCACGGCCGAGTCTCGATGGACGTCGTTATGACCCTGGGGCTGAGCCCGGAGGATGTTCAACACCCGCCCTCAGGCTCCCACCTAGCTGACTGGCCCGGTGGTAGCACCCGGGAGAGGCAAAAGTTTCTAAGTCTTCTCGCTCTGGGGTTAGGTCTCGATTCTCCCGCTGTCAGGCTCCCACCTAGCTGGCACGACCGAGTCTCGATGGACGTCGTTATGACCCTGGGGCTGAGCCCGGAGGATGTTCAACACCCGCCCTCAGGCTCCCACCTAGCTGACTGGCCCGGTGGTAGCACCCGGGAGAGGCAAGAGTTTCTAAGTCTTCTCGCTCTGGGGTTAGGTCTCGATTCTCCCGCTGTCAGGCTCCCACCTAGCTGGCACGGCCGAGTCTCGATGGACGTCGTTATGACCCTGGGGCTGAGCCCGGAGGATGTTCAACACCCGCCCTCAGGCTCCCACCTAGCTGACTGGCCCGGTGGTAGCACCCGGGAGAGGCAAGAGTTTCTAAGTCTTCTCGTTCTGGGGTTAGGTCTCGATTCTCCCGCTGTCAGGCTCCCACCTAGCTGGCACGGCTGAGTCTCGATGGACGTCGTTATGACCCTGGGGCTGAGCCCGGAGGATGTTCAACACCCGCCCTCAGGCTCCCACCTAGCTGACTGGCCCGGTGGTAGCACCCGGGAGAGGCAAAAGTTTCTAAGTCTTCTCGCTCTGGGGTTAGGTCTCGATTCTCACGCTGTCAGGCTCCCACCTAGCTGGCACGGCGAGTCTCGATGGACGTCGTTATGACCCTGGGGCTGAGCCCGGAGGATGTTCAACACCCGCCCTCAGGCTCCCACCTAGCTGACTGGCCCGGTGGTAGCACCCGGGAGAGGCAAGAGTTTCTAAGTCTTCTCGCTCTGGGGTTAGGTCTCGATTCTCCCGCTGTCAGGCTCCCACCTAGCTGGCACGGCCGAGTCTCGATGGACGTCGTTATGACCCTGGGGCTGAGCCCGGAGGATGTTCAACACCCGCCCTCAGGCTCCCACCTAGCTGACTGGCCCGGTGGTAGCACCCGGGAGAGGCAAGAGTTTCTAAGTCTTCTCGCTCTGGGGTTAGGTCTCGATTCTCCCGCTGTCAGGCTCCCACCTAGCTGGCACGGCCGAGTCTCGATGGACGTCGTTATGACCCTGGGGCTGAGCCCGGAGGATGTTCAACACCCGCCCTCAGGCTCCCACCTAGCTGACTGGCCCGGTGGTAGCACCCGGGAGAGGCAAGAGTTTCTAAGTCTTCTCGCTCTGGGGTTAGGTCTCGATTCTCCCGCTGTCAGGCTCCCCCCCAAACTGGCAGGGCCGGGGTCTCGATGGACGTCATTACTGACCAGGGGGTGGACCTGGGAGTTGACACATGACAAGCGTGTCCGAGCAAACCCGCCAGTTAGAAGGGCGAGCTCAAGGGGTCCTGTCCCCCTTGAATTTCTGTTAAAAAGGGGGTTCTTCGATCCACCTCCGGTTGGTGGAAGAACATACCCCCCCGGGGGGCGAGCCTGTTCTCGCGGCTTCTGCTCGGCAGAGGGCATTCCTCGGTATGACAAGCGGGCGCCGACGGCAACCGTTCTCGCGAAGATCGCCTCGCAGGTAAGCGAAGAGTTCGCGAGCCTGGTCGCCGCCAACGCCTGAGGCCTCTCGCCGAACGCGAATCCTAACTCACGTGTATTCTAGCGCGGAAGATAAGAAAAAAAAAAAGAAGAAAAGAGAAAGTCAAAAGCAAAGTTCCTTTCATTATAATCGCGAAAGAAGGAAGGGCTCGCCTCGGCGAGATTACAGGAAAAGAGGGGGATGATTACAAAAAAAAAGAGAAAAAATAAAGGAGGAATTCGGTCAGCTCTCGCCCTCCTCTCCCGAATGGCGGTCCTCCTCGCCCCCAATCGATCGTTCCTTGCCCTTCGCCCCATCAAAAAGGGAGCCGAAGCTCTCCTCCTTCTCGCTGGGCGGAGACGGCGGAAACAGGCTCGGCAGAAGGTCCCGGACCGCCACTTCCTCGCAGCCCTCAGACAGAATCCCCGACCCCTTCATGGCGTTCAGCAGGCATTCGGCAGACTCGATCGAGTTGACTCGCAGCCGCTCCATAACCTCCCCCTCGCCGAAGACCCGGGGCCGCTTGTAGGGGAAAGGCGGCTCGGCACTGTCTGGAGGGAAGAGGGCTTCCGTCAGCCGGCTGACCTCGCCTTGGAGGCAGCGGTTCTGCTCCTTTAGCGACTCCACCTCGGCCGCCGACCGAGCAACAGAAGCCTCCTGCTCGCGCGAGCCGGCCTCCTGATCCGCGAGCCGGAGCCGCAGCAGGGCAGTCTCGCCCTCCAGCTCACTGACGCGAGCTTGCAGCACCTTGGCAGACTCGGCATCCTGAAAAATGAGAGGGTCAAACTCCCTGAAAAACATTTCCCAAGTTAAAACAAGGGTTGGGCGACTCTTACCAGCCTGCCTGAAGCCTCGTCGAGTAAGCGCTCGGCGATGCCGAACCGCCGCTCCGCGTCGGCAGCCTTCTCCGTCGCCAGGTCGCGCTCCTGCTCGGTTTTGATCAGGAGTTGGCTGAGCTGGAAGCCGCGGCGGACCATCATATGATGGAGTTCAAAGGCCCTCAGATGCGCCTGCAGGCCCTCGTGACCTATCTGCCGGGGGGTCAGGTTCGTGTAGGCGTCGGCGCCCTCCCGGCCATAGAGGCCGAAGCCAAGGGCAAATGCGTGGCCCGTGGGAGGCCGACGAGCTCCCCAGGAAGGGGCGCGAGTGGAGACGGAGACGCGATGGGCTCCCTCGTCCCAGAGCAGCATCGGCTCGCCGGCCGCGTCCTTACTCCTTCCCCCCTTCCCAATGTGGGGGTGGTCCTTTGGAGCTCCCGAGCCGCTGGGGGGAACCTCCTCGACGGAGGAAGGAGAGGGGGACCCGCGCCTCTTCTCGCGAGGGGATGATATCTCCTTCAGTGGGCTCGCCGGAGCTTCGTCGGAGAAAACCTCCGGCGAGCTCATGAACTTGACGGGCGACGCGGGCTGCCGAGGAAGGCCCCGCGAGACCACCTTCGCCCTTTTAAGGGCCGAGGGGCGGTGGACCGAGCTCGGCCCCCCAAGCTCCAACCGCTTCTTGCTGGAGGATTTCCCCTTGGCCTTCTCTTCCCGGCACGCCTCGGCCGCAGCCCGAGCCCGCTCAAGCGGATCCGAAAACACCCCCGGGTCGGCGAAGGGAGGGTTCACCGGGATCAATCGCTCCCCTGCAAAAAAGACTTAGCCAAAAAATAAGGTTCTGATCGGTTAGGCCAAATGGCGAGCGGACGGTAAGCGAGACAAACCTTCACCGGGAAGGACATGTGGCAGGGATTCGAGGCCGCGACGAAGGAAGGCGACCTCGAAGTCCTTGTACAAGAAGAACTTGTGGAGTTCGGCGTCATTACCAGACACCGACGGCGGCCGGTAAACCTCCTCGCTCTTCTGCAAGGGCGAGAACGGGATGTTGCCGAGGTCGCCCCGGATGAAGGCAATCTTCGACATCCAGTTGTGATTTTTGTTGGCGACCTCGCGGATCTTGATGGATGTGCCGCCAAAGAATGCGACCCCGTCGGCGTTGGCTTTGTAGGAGAAGAGCTTGCGGAAGACGGTCAGGTTGAACTCGATCCGCTCTCGGCGGAGGTAGCAGGCAAACCCCACTATCATGGCGATAGCGTTGGGGTTGAGCTGCGCGGGCACAGCGCCGTAGTACTTGAGTACCTGGCGCACCTCCGGCCAGAGCGGCAGGCGCAACCCCACCTCAAAGTGCGAGATGGGGAAGGCGAGCTCGTCCTCGAAGAATGAATTAATGGCCTCATGATCCGCCGGGAGGCGGGCCACAAAGCCGGCGGGAACGTAATCCGCCACAAACTCGGCGAGCTCGCTCGCCGTGGTATTCCCCTCGAAAAAACAGTGATCTACGAAGTTCTGGGCGCACTTGGAGCGGCCCTCGGAGTCGGGGTTTCCTTTACCCATGCTCGCGGAGGAGACGAAGGCACGCGAGCGGAAGGTAGGAAGGGCAAAGAAAGGAAGGAATGAGAAGGCAATAAAGGCGTAGCCGGGGGTAGGTGGGGATCCCTATTTATAGAAAAGGAAGGGGGAGCGAAACCGACTGACCAGCTCGGCTCGCATACCCCACCTCGCGTATCCCGTCTCGCCACTCTGTACTCGCCGACCTAGGCGAGCCCAGCCCAGGAATCCGAAAAGGCACGCAACACTCGAATAAGAAAAGGCCTGCTCGCGCGATAAAATTTACACTTTATTTATCATTAAAAAGAAAATTGTCCAGAACAAAGAAAATCAGAAAAGCGCGCGCATAGACCAGGCGGCAATGGGGGCGAGTACCGGTCGGCTCGCAAGAGAGCCACCCTCAATTACCCCGGCCTCGCCGGCCCGATGCCGCCAGCCGCTGCGCAAAGAGTTGCCGAAGCTGCCCCAGGTTTCTGTTCGCCGCGCGCAGGTTCTCGTCAATGTCGTCGAAAAGCATGGAGGAAGATGTGGCCACGAACGCCGAGCTGATCCTCGCCTCGCCGGCAAGCTGCGCGCATTCGTCCTGCAGCCTGATATTGTCTTTCTTCAGCTCCTGAAGCTCGCGCACTAGTTTCTTCAGGACCAGCTGGCTTCGCCTCGACCGTTCGGGGCTGTCCATCTCCGAGTCCAGAAAGATGTCCAAGGCACGCGGCGATGGAAGAGGCGAATAAACGGCCTGTTCGGCGGAGTTATCAGTCGCGGCTGGGTCCGGTAGGCCTGCACAGGAAGGTCGAGACAGCAGGTGGGAGTAGCGAGTGCCAGTTAGAATCAGACGCAAAAGGGGGGAGGTCAGGGGCATACCTTCAGTATTCTGGGGGAAAGCAGGAGCGGATGTACGCTCGGCGTCCACCCCAGTGACCGCAGGAGCAGGGGAAGGATGCTGAGAGTGAAGGCGGGCCGGCGATACCGACGCCCGCGAGTCTGGCTCCCCGATTTTGGTGACAAGGGGCGAGTCTCGCAGGCGCAGGTCAGGGGAGGACTCGGGCTCCTTGGCGGGTGGACTCTCGACCCTTGGTGTGGAAACCTCGCCGCCTTGATCCCGTTCGGTGGTAATATCCACGAAATCTTTGTCATGAGGGGCCGAGGGAGAACGATTGGAAGAATCGGAGCCATGGACTAAAGTATTCTTTAGGTCGGCGAAGATGTGCTCGGCCTCGGGAGGAAAGTGCCTCGTCCTCTTGGCCGAGCCGAATTCAGCAAAGCGCCGGGCCGGGACGCTCAGATCCGTCAGGGCTGCGGCACGAAGGGCGGTCTCCTCGCGCGATTTCGCGAGCCTTTCCATGACTTCCTTCGGGAGTGGCATCTCGGCAGGACTTAAGTAAAGAGAGGGGCGGGGGTCAGTCGAGCAGGCAGGGCAAGTATATATAGCCATCGGTGGGTCCTACCAAGAGATTCCTTTCGGCTCCTGTCGCACTCGCAGGATCCTAGTGGGTTGGATGTTTCTTTCCGAGTTTGTGCCAACCTCGCAAAGAGCGGGGATTGTGTACAACCCCGTATCCAGCGAGTGGGCTAACAGGAGCCGACCCGGCCGGCCCAAACCATCCCCGAGCCCCATGCGAGTTCAGCAGGGCACGCCGAGCCTAGCATGCCGAGCCCAAGCTCGGCAATAGTCGAGCTGAGCTCGGCGATGGCCGAACGAAGCCCGGCATGCCGAGGCCGAGCTCGGGTGCAGGAACAGAGCTCGACGATAGTCGAGCCAAGCTCGACGACGCCCGTGCTGAGTTCGGCTTCTGTTGGAGCTCGACGATCGTCGTGCCGAGCCCGAGCTCGGCAATGGCCAAACCGAGCTCAGCGGTAGTCGAGCACAAGTCTGCCGAGTACCTGCTCGCCTAGGCCCAAGGCGAGGCGAGTCAGGCCTCCTGCCAAGCGAGTGCCCCCTCAGGTCCAACTCGCACCTCGGTCATGGCATACTTTTACTATGTGGCCCCTTTTGGTTTGCCTGTAGTCCTCGAAAACAGTGAAGGTTGTATATTAGCAGTCCATCTTTTCCTATAAATAGGACCCAAGGGGTACCTCAGAGGGCACGCTTACTAATTCTCCGGCGTATTAGCGCTTTCTGAGGTACCTTAGCCCGGAATTTGGCTAAGGAGGGGAAGCGCTCTAAGATCTTCCGGGTGTGTGGTGGGACCTCCACGCCGGGCCCTTGGTCTAATCCTTAGTTCCTCTTTCTTCTTGTCATTTTCTTGCAGGAGCGAAGTAGGTGCGTGGCCACCCCTTCCCCAAGGGTCGAACTCCACAAGAGGCCGGTTTTCCGGTTTCAACACTTGATCTCTTGAGCGGTTGGTGTTAACCGCAGTGTTCGTGGTCGGCGGACTGCCTCATGGAGTTGGCAGTCTGGGTTCTTGTTCGCCGAGCTCGCGCCTTATTGTTGGAAGTCGCTGCACTTGGTCACAATCTGTGACAAGTCCAGGGTATCCGCAGTATCCGTAAGTCCGCTTGTTGACCGGACGGTCTGTGCCTGTTTGTCGTGGACTTGTGTGACGAGCTGGTGAGGTGCATGCGGACTGTCGCAGTGTCCGCCAGGTTGCGGACTGGCTTCCTGCCTTGGTGCCTGTCGGTTTGGCTGGTGTCCGGCTTTGTCCTTGCGGACTGGGCGGACTAGCAAGTGTTAGCTGCGGGCTGAGGTGGTGATTCTATCCACTAAGGCGGTGATCACACTCCTCTCCGCGCCTATAAATAGGACCCCCGTCACATCATCTTTAACTGAGTGAACAGTAAGTTGAGCGTGGATTAAAAACTGCGGCCTCAGTTTTGTCAGTTCGCGCGGTATGAGAAGCTTAACCGGTTGTTATTGTTGCAGGTTGTGCGACTAACTCAGAGAAGCCAGGTTTCTGGTGTTGACTTCGGTCAGGATTCTGCTTAGCTTGCGGTTATCAATCAGCGGTTTCAGTAGGTCGCATCTGCGGCTAATCGGTCTTCTCCAGCTTCTGTTCAATAATGGTGTTCGTCGGTCTCGACGGCCTATTCGTCAGTTCGGTTCTTGTTCGCGGACTCGGGCAGCAAGGCGACTGCGATTAGGCGGCTTGCAGAGAGCGACAAGGTGTTCAGCGAATAACGATGTGTTCGCGCGACCTTGCGGTCTCGGCGGACTCCGTAGTTCAGTTCAGCATATCAACAACTGTTCGCGCGGTCTCGGCGGTTTCGACGGACTAGCGCTTTCGGCGGTCTCCGGCTCTGTTTGCTCTTGTTGTTGCTTGTGTGTTTTTTCTTGCTTCCTGTTTGTACTTGGCAAAATCATGTCTCGTCATGTATACCTCGCATTGTAAAGAAGATAATAAAAATATGATTTGCTGGTTCCTTCTGTTTGCATCTGAAGTTTGAGCTTGCTTTCCTAGTTTCCGCTTGATAAATGTGTGATCTTGATAGCTTTGAGAATATTAATTTAACGTCAGACTATCTCGTTGATCATTGTTGAAACCGGAAAACCGGCCTCTTGTGGAGTTCGACCCTTGGGGAAGGGGTGGCCGCGCACCTACTTCGCTCCTGCAAGAAAATGACAAGAAGAAAGAGGAACTAAGGATTAGACCAAGGGCCCGGCGTGGAGGTCCCACCACACACCCGGAAGATCTTAGAGCGCTTCCCTCCTTAGCCAAATGCCGGGCTAAGGTACCTCAGAAAGCGCTAATACGCCGGAGAATTAGTAAGCGTGCCCTCTGCGGTACCCCTTGGGTCCTATTTATAGGAAAAGATGGCCTGCTAATATACAACCTTCACTGTTTTCGAGGACTACAGGCAAACCAAAAGGGGCCACATAGTAAAAGTATGCCATGACCGAGGTGCGAGCTGGACCTGAGGGGGCACTCGCTTGGCAGGAGGCCTGACTCGCCTCGCCTTGGGCCTAGGCGGGCAGGTACTCGGCAGACTTGTGCTCGACTACCGCTGAGCTCGGTTTGGCCATTGCCGAGCTCGGGCTCGGCACGACGATCGTCGAGCTCCAACAGAAGCCGAACTCAGCACGGGCGTCGTCGAGCTCTGTTCCTGCACCCGAGCTCGGCCTCGGCATGCCGGGCTTCGTTCGGCCATCGCCGAGCTCAGCTCGACTATTGCCGAGCTTGGGCTCGGCATGCTGGGCTCGGCGTGCCCTGCTGAACTCGCATGGGCTCGGGGATGGTTTGGGCCGGCCGGGTCGGCTCCTGTTAGCCCACTCGCTGGATACGGGGTTGTACATCAAGGGCATGGGTAAATGCCGATCTCGCGATCTCCAATGCAGTCCGCCACAACGGACACTGCGAACAAAAGATAGAGATCGCCACTACTTGCAGATAAACCGCATACCCGCCCAGTTACTCCAAAAACCCGCTAACTCCAGAACCACAAGCCAGGCTGCAACAACCAGGCTGCCCAGGCCTCCCACACCGCAACACCAGTCCTCCCAGATCGCACGGTCTGCTTGATCAACCTCCACTTTCACTTCACAATTTTCAACATTTTTCTTGGTGTCAGCCATAACCACTGTTATGCCAAACATATATTCTATGATGATGACGTTTTGTCCAAACTCATCGGAGCAAATAAGTTGTGCCAAATAGAGTCATAATGTTGTGATAGAACTGTGGTAGCAACATATCAATGCTCCTACAATTGATCACAAAGATAATAAAATATTGCATAATATAATATAAGATAATATGAAAGGGTCCCTTTGCCCCGGCGGTGGCAGCCATGAACACGGTAGTTACGAATTAATCGTCATCAGTTTAGCATGGCATTTTGATCCGACGATTTGTTTGGAAAAAACATCATTATCACAAAATATATGTTTTGCATGACAACCGTTATGACTCCTCTTTGACTCGTAATTTCAAATTTCTCTTTGGCTCCTCTTCTCTGATTTGGCAGCACTATTTAGCCCTTGCGGGGCTGTTGTGCAATCGGCACCAGATCCGCGACTACGGTGGTTCGCCGCGAATATGCAACGGAAGATAATTATTTGAGAAATAAGGCAAAATTAAATCCAAAAGTACAAACACAGACGACAAAATATTTACAAGGTTCGGAGCGGGGGCTCCTACGTTCTCGAGGAGAGCGCGCTGGTAAATCCACTATAATCACGAGAGGTTACAGATTACATCAAGACCAAACGATTGTACAAGAGAAAAAACAGAAAACTAGAAATTAAACAGAAGTAGGAGCTGTCACAGCCGTCTTCCTGGTCTGTCGTCGCCCGCTTCTGCACTCCAAAGGCCGGTCCTGTCTTGGATCAACCACCTACTGTTGCTGCCGCCGCTACAGAACCACCTGTTGGGTTTGGCTCATACCCGGTTAAAATGGGTCGGGCGCATTAGGAGCAGAAAACAGGTTGCAACGCAGTATTTGAGGTTGCAACCTTTTTTGTGCTGTTTTTGAAATCAGTCCAAATTAAAAACTGTTTTTGAAATCTGTCCAAATAAAACAGTTTTCAATTTGAAATGTGATCCGGTGGTTTTATTTGGGAGGTGGTAATGAGAATATAATATACCCATTAGTATATTCCTTTTTCTCTCTCCCATGAATGATAACCGCAGCTCCCTCTCTCGCATTATAAAACCGCCGCTGCAGCCCTCTCCCAAAGAGAACCGAACCCGAGCCACCCGCCCCTCTCTCTCTCTCTCGGCTTGGTGCAGGAAGCTGCTGCCTTGGGATCTCTTGCCGGAGTCGCCGCTGGAGGAAGGCAGCCGCCGGTGTTTGTCGTCGCTGACGTGAAGAGGAGGGCAGCCCGCCATTGCCGTCGCCGTCTGAGTCCAGTCGGCCGTTGCCGTGGAAGGAAGACGGAGACGAGGCTGTTTTAACCCGGCTATTTGTGGGGGCTGTGGAGAGAAAAAGTTTGTGTTGAGGACGGGCTACTCGTTCGTGGCAAGGTCCAGGTCCGAACTTGGAGTTTCTCTCCGGTGGTGGCGGTGGTTGCGGTTGAACGTCGGAAGTTGACGTTGAAGGTTCGGTGAACCTTGTGCGTCCGTTAGTCGGATTGCAGTCCCAGATCTTCCATTTCCTGCGGATCGTGCGTGTCCGGCGCATCTGCGTGCATTTCACCGGACGATTATTTCTTCACTTGTTTCTCCATTATAATTGATTTATAAATTATATTATAAATTGTCATTATTTGCGTTCGTGATTTCTTCTGCAATTATTGGCTCTCCCATCAAGTGGTATCAGAGGCAGGTTCGGTAGACGACCATGATTGGACGTTCTATGAAGGGTTTGACTACGGTGGTGAACGACTAGGTCCTCTTCCCACTCTTTCAGATCCAACCTTTGAACAAATCAGGTCTTCTAGTTTGTCGGGGACAGTCATGGCAGGGAAGAACACAGTTTTGGACAGATTTTCAGTAGAGAAGTTCGATGGTAGTGGGAATTTTAGCCTATGGCAGATTCGAGTCAATGATATGTTGGTTCAACAAGGTTTGATTCAAGTCTTGCGGGGGTGCGACAAATTATCCACGGCGGTGAAAGATGAGGAATGGAAGGATCTTGATGAAAAGGCCACGAGCACAATCAGGATGTGTGTTGCTGACCAAGTGCTCTTCAACATCGGGACTGAAGAGACGGCAGTCGGGCTTTGAGAAAAGCTTGAGCGACTGTACTTGGCAAAATCTGTGACGACAAGATTGTTGCCGAAGCAGCTCCTCTATGCGCTGAAGATGCAGGAAGGTGACAACCTGCAGGAACACTTCAATGTGTTCAATGGTCTTCTGAGTCAATTACATGTGGTTGGCTCGAAGGTAGAGGAAGAAGAAAAAGCCCTCTTGCTTCTTATCTCGCTCCCAGCATCATACAAGTACATGGTGACTACGCTCATGTATGGGAAGGATACTGTGGGGCTGGAAGAAGTCACGTCGGCGCTGTTATCCAGTCAGATGTTAAAGGACCCCACTCCTAGGGGTGACCAGATCTTGGTAGCACATGAACGCGGGAGGAGTTTTGACAGAGGATCGAGCAGTGCACGAGCTCGGTCGGCGTCGAAGAAGGCAGTGACGTGTTACCACTGCAGACAGGTTGGTCATATTAGGATAAATTGTCCGAAGCGTGCAGGAAGTTCTGGAACTTCGAAGGATGTCCAAGATGCGGGCATGGTGACACTCGACCTGGAAGGAGATGACAGATTTTATTGTGTCACTGAGAGTCAGAGTGACTCTGATAGCTGGATTTTGGATTCTGGTGCCTCGCAGCACATTTGCTCAGATGCGGCGATGTTCAGTTCACTGGAGGTGACGTCTGGGTCGCTCTTTCTGGGTGACGACTCAGCATGTGAGGTCACAGGGATTGGGGCGGTGAACTTGCGGATGCATGGTGGAGCTGTGCGTAGACTTGAGCAGGTACACCTGGTACCGAAGTTACGCAGGAATCTGATTTCGTTGGGCAGATTAGACATCGGTGGGTGCAGGTTTGCATCGAGAGGTGGAGTTCTGACGGTGAGGCGAGGGCGCACCGTGCTCATGCAAGCTATACAGCGCGGTAGTCTGTACCGGCTGATGGGGACCACGATGCGAGGTGGTGCGCCCATGATTTCTACGGCCGACGGTGTGGATGGTCGAGGTGGTGCAGGGGATCGCCCTTCAATAGTCTGACTAGGCGAGTCAGATTCAGCGATCCAGTTGCATTGACGTTCAGGAGTTTAGCTCGAGCAGAGATGAGTCGACTGAAGCAGGTCGACTGACGCCTCAAGTTCTTGAGGTGGTGCTTTGTGCAGACTGGTGCTTCGTGCAGACTGGTGCTTCGTGCAGAACGGTTGCTTCGCGCAGTTTGTGCCCAGTGCAGATGATGCTTCGTGCAGGTGGTGGCGGAACCAGGATATGAGCCAAGGTGGTGTTTGTTGGGTTGGGCTCATACCCGGTTCAAATGGGCCGGGCGCATTAGGAGCAGAAAACAGGTTGCAACGCAGTATTTGAGGTTGCAACTTTTTTTGTGCTGTTTTTTAAATCTGTCCAAATTAAAAACTGTTTTTGAAATCTGTTCAAATAAAACAGTTTTCAATTTGGAATGTGGTCCGGTGGTTTTATTTGAGAGGTGGTAATGGGAATATAATATACCCATTATTATATTCCTTTCTCTCTCTCCCATGAATGGTAACCGCAGCCCCCTCTCTCGCATTATAAAACCGCCACTGCAGCCCTCTCCCAAAGAGAAACAAACTCGAGCCACCCGCCCCTCTCTCTCTCTCTCTCGGCTTGGTGCAGGAAGCTGCTGCCTTTGGATCTCTTGCCGGAGTCGCCGCTGGAGGAAGGCAGCCGCCGGTGTTTGCCGTCGTTGACGTGAAGAGGAGGGCAACCCGCCATCGCCGTCGCCGTCTGAGTCCATTCGGCCGTTGCCGTGGAAGGAAGACGGAGACGGGGCTGTTTGAACCCTGCTATTTGTGGGGGTTGTGGAGAGAAAAAGTTTGTGTTGAGGACGGGCTACTCGTTCGTGACAAGGTCCGGGTCCGAACTTGGAGTTTCTCTCCGGTGGTGGCGGTGGTTGCGGTTGAACGTCGGAAGTTGACGTTGAAGGTTCGGTGAACCTTGTGCGTCCGTTAGTCGGATTGCAGTCCCAGATCTTCCATTTCCTGCGGATTGTGCGTGTCCGGCGCATCCGCGTGCGTTTCACCGGATGGTTATTTCTTCACTTGTTTCTCCATTGTAATTGATTTATAAATTATATTATAAATTGTCATTGTTTGCGTTCGTGATTTCTTCTGCAATTATTGGCTCTCCCATCACCACCAACTGTTATCTGCTGCCGGGACGAAGCCCGACCGTTGTCGCTCCGCCTTCTCCGCCGCTGCAGAACTCGGCCAGAAAAAATACTCGATCCCGTCTGGATTGAGGTTGAGCGCCGCTTCTGCTGCGTGCCTCTGCCGCTGCCGCCGCCGAAAGGGAAACTCCCACTAATGTGTTGCCGCTGCTGCCGCCGGAAGGGAGTCTAGTACTGGAGTGAGCATGGAGGAGAAGCCCCGGAGGTCGGTACGCTTGGAGATGGGGCAGTCTAGTACCGGAGTTTAAATTACTGGAACTGTGAGTCCAGATCGCTAGTAGTTTATTAGTTTTGCTTCCGCTATGAGTGATATATGTAGTGAGGATTTGGATGTCCTGGGCATGATCCCTGTTTTCTGTACTTTTATTATATCTGTGGACATTCCCTTGGTGGAGACTATTTACTTTACATGTGATTGTTGTGGACTTACTTTCTTCTTTATTTTGCTACTGTCTTGTGATCGAATCGGCCGGCAGAATCAGCGTTTTGTAGTGGAAACCTTCTCGGGTGTGAATGTGTCACCGCAAAACGGCGGTTCTGGGTCTAAGACCCCGGTATTTTCAAAAAAAAGAGGATTTTACATTGTATGTGTTGGATATTTGTTTCGGATCCGGATCCACTATGAGATTAATAACCCTGTTGGTTTAGGGCAGAAGAGGTGAGCCGCCTATGTAAAAAAAACCCTGGACGCCCTGGTTCTTCTCCGCTCACGAGAAGCCCGACACCCTGTTCGAGCAGAAGGAGAGACGCTCCCTTGTTCGCGTGAGAGGAAGCCGCCGCTGCTTCACTATGAGTGCCTCAAGGGGTGGGAGACCCCTGTAGTGGTGCCGCCGGTGGTTGTCGGTGCTGCAACACCGTGCGGCGGTGCCGGAGCCAAACATAGCTTCCTTCACTCTTCTCTCACGTGGAGCTCTCGATGTGGCCACCGACTTTGGAGAAAATAGCCACCGGTCTTGGAGGAGAGGTTTTTAACCAGTCTTGGAGGGCGTGTTGTGATGGGAGTTGGTTGGCTTTACGGCCGGTACCTCCAGTTGTGGAGTTTAGAAGCAGGATCCGGGCTTGATTTTGTTTGGATTAATTAGTCGGCGTTGTAGTTGATGCAGTGCTGGCGTGGCGGCGAAGGGATGCATAAGTGTAGTAGCTTTGATGATGTTTCTCTCTGGTGGCGAAGCTTGTTGTCGAAGATGTGCGTGGGTGCAGTTGGCCTCGACAATGCTTCTTGGTGGTGGCAAGTGGTTTGATCGTCATCCGACAACAAAGGTTCCAGATGAACTTTGTGTGTCCGCTGTGTTAGCAGATTGCAGTCCAGATTATTCTCTCTCCCGCGGATCGAGCAAGCTCAGCTCCTCCGTGGCGCATTCTGTAATGGGCGTTGATACATTTTTTCATGTTTTTATTTTTGCACTTTTATTTATATATGCAGAGTTTTGTTTAGATTTCAGTTTGTGAGTTCTTGTATGTCCTATATTTATTTCAGTTTGTTTAGTTTCCAACAAGGCTCATTTTGACGCGATTTTTTTGGCTCCGTTGAGTTTGAACAAAATGCTATTATGGCATGCATGTTTGGCAAGACAACGGTTAAATGGTCGGCATTCTTAAACCACTGGTCATAAGCACAACATTTGAATAGCAACTTAAAATAGACAAGTGCCTTAAAACGGCATTTTAGGGTCTCTGTGGCTGGGCGATGGCAGTTATCACATTCGCTCATAAAACTGCATTTTAGGGGACTAATAGTTTTAAGTGGAGGCTATTCAAACAGTCAAAAAAAAAGCATTTTTGTTTCATGAAAAATGCAATGGAGACAAAAAATGCTCAAACAAACGGAGCCTAATTCTTTGAGCATGTTTTTAAAATAAGGACCCAAAAAATCCATGTTTGAAAAAAAAGAAATGATATCAAACAAGTGATTCTATTTTAAAGTTTCATATGATATACAAATATTTGTGAGATCAAACAACCCACTGGATGGCATGAGCTCAGGTTTGATTTCTGCCTTCTGATAATATATTTTCAGAACAGCATACTCTACACTACATATTTGAAGTAATGCAATATATTATTTAGGAAATTAATGAATTTTTAAACTAAATATTGCTATTATAGTTCAATAATCCCACGCAGTTTGAAATTTTATGTATGAATACTGAATACTGTATATTTAAGTATCTAATGAAGAAAATAACTCGAATAATATTCTTCGCATATATTTAATTTAGAAAATTGATTTATGCACCTAACAACGGATCAGTAGATGTCACATTAATTATCACTTACAAAATACTTAAGGCAGGCAGCGGCTAGAGCCTGGGACCTGGGTCAGCCAGCTGCACCCAACTATTGAACCAAGCATGGACCCACTATATGCCAGCTGTCAGGCCGTAGCCTGTACTCGTGTTGAAATTTATTAGATGTGGTGACCTTCGACGATCAGCCCTTGCTGGTAATTCCTGGCCATCTCCCGTGTTGTGCAATCGGACCGAGTATCGCGGTAGTGCAACGGAATATAGCCGAGCAATTTCAATGACGCAAAATCATAAACCAGAAGAGATTCCACAAATACACACACACAGACGCCAAAATAATATACGTGGTTCGGAGATGGGCTCCTACGTCCACGGGGAGAGCGCGCCGGAAAAGATCCACTATAATCAATGAGTTTACAAGTTACAAACAGAGACCGTTAACACGGTCGAACAACAAGATAAAAGAAAAAAACTGAAGAAAAACGATGTCGCCGCCGATACCGCCTGGCGATATCACCCTGTCTTCTTTCTCCTGGATCCGCCGCCTCCTGAAACTACTGTCGCCGCCTGGATCCACCACTGCACAGCCGGCTGCCGGGATGAGCCTGACCAGATGTCAATCCGTCGCCCGAACGCCGCCGCCTCTCTGTTACCGCCGGAGCCTGAAACAGCCGCCTGAAGCTCTCACTGCTCCTTCTAATGGCTCTCACGGATTTCTCTCTCTAATTGCTTGATTATTTCTCTCTCTAATTGCTAAAAAACTGCTCATATATATATATGATCAAGATCCAAAAACAATTAGGAAGAAGATCTCTAATTTAGGAGATTGTCATATTTCTCCTCATGAAGATATTCCAAATTATGAGACTTCCCTAAATTAGGAATCATAAGGCACACGGATCGCTGAGGTGGAACAATCTTAACAATATATATTCTCCTATTAATGATCTTCCTAAAATAATATTCCTAAATAGATTTAGCCCGGATTAGAAATTGTGGCCTTTCACGAATCGATAACGTGTCGCGATCCAGACGATCCGGGCACATGGATCGCGGAGGTGTCATAATTTCAACAATCTTCACCTTGACGCCTCACGCGATGAACTCCACCTCGACGCCTAACGAACGTAACTCTACCTCCAGTCTGGATCTCCCCTGCCGGCGACTACGAGCCCCCTCTCCCTGGGGTCTCTGCGATCAACATGCATCAATATGAGCCAAGTCAAGACCGTTCTTGAACTTGACTCCTGTCACTAATTTCGTCCGCATGTTTGCACTGTTATTCTCCGTGGATATCTTCCGCAATTTCATGCCTCCACCTCCAGCGAACTCCCTCGACTCCTGGTAGCGCACAATGATGTGTTTTGTTCTTGCACGATAGACCGGGTCTTTTGCAAGACAACTCGCACTCTGACTCTCACTGTGCATCTCCACCGCCTTCTGAGTAATCGTGAGTTCCTTGGTGGAACTTTTGAGCCAGATGGCTCCCCCTACGGTGTCTGGGTATTTCTAAGATGAAACTCTGCCCTTTTTCTCCACGGTTGTGAAGATTTTATCTTCGCTAAGGCCCGTCCTATGCGCGAACTCTTTCGCCACAAAACTTGTCTTATTTCTCCACTGTTCCTTCTTAGCTTTCCCCTGAGAGCGGTCTCTGCTCTCTATAGCTTTTTCATAGGAACTAAGATCTGAGGAAATAGCCTGAAAGGCATATGCTACAGTGTCCTGTAGCCTGAGACGCAGTCTGACCTCTCTTCTCGCCCTTCCACTCGCAATCGTGGTATCGATCAGTCTGTAGAGAATAGTGGAACGCTCTCCTTTCATGACTACCTGCGCGCCTCTTTTGACTTTCAAATATCCGCCGTTGCCGGTATAAGAATACCGGCGGCCTCCAGAGTGCCTAGAGAAATCAAGCTCTTTTTCAAATTGGGCACATACCGAACGTTGGCGAGTATCCTGATCACTCCGTCAAACATCTTAATCCTGAAGTTACCAACTCCCAACACCTCGCACTCTGAGTCGTTGCCCATAAAAACACGATCACCTTCACACTACCTAAAGTTGGAGAACCATTCTATGTTCGGGCACATGTGGTACGAGCATCCTGTATCCATGATTCAGGAACCTGTGGTCTCAAGGCTGGGTGAAATATGAAGAATGTCAGCGTCGTTCTCATCCTCAGATGCCACCGCAGCCTGATGTGTCTCATGGATCTGCTCCTTAAACTTTCTCTTTGGGCAATTATTCTTCCAGTGCCCCTCCTCCTTACAGTAGTGACACTTAGTATTTCTGCCTCCGGACTTAAATCTAGGTCCGTCTTCCTCGCCTTTTCCTCTCGATCTACCCCGGGCTGGGTCATTTCTCTTCATGAATAAGCCCTCGTCGGCTCCAGGGCTCGACTTACTTCTCGTTTCATTCGAGATCAGCGTCGTCATCACTTCTTCCATCCTCAGGGTGTCCTTCAATACAGAATCGTGGTGACTAGATGATCGAAGGACTTCGGCAATGAAGACAACAGGAGAAGATCATGGTCTTCCTCCTCGATCTTAATGTCCATACTACGAAACTGAGAGATAAGTTTATTAAACGCATTCATGTGATCAAGCAGCTGAGTGCTTTCGTACATTCTAAGGCTGTAAAGTTGCTTCTTCACGTACAACTTGTTTGTGAGCGACTTGGACATGTACAACTCTTCCAATTTTTTCCACAGATCAGTTGTAGTCTCAGCGTCGACTACGTTATACATAACCTCATCGGCCAAACACAACTGAATTGTGCTGATGGCCTTTAGATCCAACCCCTCTCACTCGTCGTCCTTCTTCCCGGACTTCTCCTTTTCGAGAAGAGCCTTATGAAGACCTTGCTGGACGAGTACCGCTTTGATCAGTTTCTCCAGCAGACCAAAGTCAATTTTGCCGTCGTATTTTGAAATCTCAAATTTCGCTGTCATTGTTTTGCTCGCAGAGCTACTGAGCAATCAGAATAATGTTCACGGACCAGATCTGAGAAGATAGGGAGCAGACCTATGTCGTCACCTACCGTTGACCCAAATCTAAAACTGGAATGTCCAGACGATCACCCCCACAGAACCTCCCTCTGATACCAATTGTTGTGCAATCGAACCGAGTCCCACAGTAGTGCAACAGAATATAGCTGAGTAATTTTAATGGCGCAAAATCATAAACCAGAAGAGATTCCACAAATACACACACACAGACGACAAAATAATATACATGGTTTGGAGATGAGCTCCTACGTCCACGAGGAGAGCGCGCCGGAAAAGATCCACTATAATCAATGAGATTACAAGTTACAAACAGAGACCTTTAACACGGTCGAACAACAAGAGAACAACAAAAAAATGAAGAAGAACGTTGTCGCCGCCGATATCGCCTGACGATATCGCTGTCTTCTTCCTCCTGGATCCGCCGACTCTTGTAACTACTGTCGCCGCCTGGATCCACCACTGCACAGCCGGCCGTCGGGATGAGCCCGGCCAGATGTCGATCCGTCTGGATCGCCCGAACGCTGACGCCTCTCTGTTGCCGCCGGAGCCTGAAACCGCCGCCTCCGCCTGGAGTTATTTGTCGCCGCTGAACAGAACAAGAAGCCTCCTGAAGCTCTCATTGCTCCCTCTGATGACTCTCACGGATTTCTCTCTAATTGTTTGATTCATCCGGCTAAAAAAATGATCATATATATAAGATCAAGATCCAAAAACAATTAGAAAGAAGATCTCTAATTTAGGAGATTGTCATATTTCTCCTCATGAAAATATTTCAAATTATGATTTCCCCAAATTAGGACTCACAAGGCACACAGATCGCTGAGGTGGAACAATTTTAACAATATATATTCTCCTATTAATGATCTTCCTAAAATAATATTCCTAAATAGATTTAGCCCGAATTAGGAATCGTGGCCTCCTACGAATCGATGATGTGTCACGATCCCGACGATCCAGACACGTGAATCGCGGAGGTGTCATAATTTGAACACTCCCATTCATTTTTCATATGTTGTTAGTGCGAGGGGTGTGAGGGAAGTGAGATCGTTATTTTGGGGCCGGAGTGAAGGTGTAAATGAGTTAAAAACTGGAAGCTTGACTGCTTGAGCTGATTTTTTTTGAGGTAGCTCAAACTCAACGTATGCAAGTGAATGGATCCTAAGAATGAGAGGAATGGTCACAATTCATGATAACAAGAGCGGGGGTGCTTCTTTGAGGTAATAGATTGTTTGCGCAGCTTGAATACATGATAAGGATAGTTGTGGTCAATAAATCATTGTGGTTGAGTCATGTAAATATCTTCAGAGAGTGTCTTAGATGTTGGATCCGAAAACAACGGTTTAACGAGGAGTTCGGTCCGGAAGGGTAGCTCGCCCTTACTTCTTCCGAGATAGGGCGTCTGGTCTAATATTCTGGGCCGGTGCCGTGCTCACGAAAGTGAAAAACTAAGAAACATACCTGTGAGCTGCAAAGATGATGTTTGTTAGGTTCGGATCCGATTTGGCTAGTATTCGAATTTGACGTTATTTTCTTCCCCTTTGGAATATGCAGAATCCAATTAAAGGAAATAAAATGAAATTTTTTTCCTTTGATTGACCTTCAGGTGAGTTGCTAAAAAGGGAGGCAACGAAGGATTTCCATTTTTTTTGTCTTGCCTATAAGCATGAAACAATAGCCACCCCTATTGGTGAATAAATAGGAATCGGCCTGTAGCTATCTTGAGTTGGAGCCGCCTGTAGCTATCTGAAGGGGGAGTTGAAGGGGGAGTTGCCTGGAGTTTCTGGGAGGAGCCACTTGTGAGAGTAGACCACCTTCTCTCTCCTCTCTCTCTCTCATTCGCCCGTGCACTCGGAGGAGCCGCCAGTCTTGAGTGTAATTGCCGGTCTTGGAAGAGGCAACCGCCGGCGTTGAGAGAGGGTATTGTCGCTGGACTTGGTGGGGTTTGTCGCCGGTGTTGTAGTGGCGTTCTTTGGAGTTAAGAGCCGCGGTGTCGACGGCGTGCACGCGTGCAGTTAGCCTCGACGGTGGTTGTTCTCCGGTGGCGGCATTACTCTCCGGTGATGGTGCGGTTGAACGTCGGAGTTCGACGTTGAAGATTCTGTGAACCTTGTGCATCCGCGAGGCGGATTGCAGTCCAGATCTCAGATTCTCGCCGTGGATCGTGCGTGTCCGGTGTTGAAGCCAAAATTGACCTCAACGAATGTTCAAAACCGGGGTGCAGCCAACGCTTACATCTCTCAAGCCCTGTCCCTCGACTGGTAGCTAACGACTTAGAACTGACCTAAAGCCTCAGCAGGGAGGTCTCACCTCACACCCAGAAGATCTTTGAGAGCTTCCCCTCCAAAGCCTAAAGCTGGGCTAGGAGCTCCTCAGAAAGCATTAGAAATTTAGAGAGAATGAGAGTCTGCTTTCTAAGGAGCCCTTATGAGTCTATTTATAACATTTTGCTGACCTGAAGTTACTGAAATACCTCTGGCTAGTCTGCCAACAGCCAAATCCCGCTGTCTGAGAAGTACTAAACGCAGCCCCTGATGGTATAATGGTAATTTTACCCGAGGATAATTAAAACATTTTACCCTGAGTCTGGCCCCACTCGGCGAGTGCTCTATGTCGAGAACCCTCTCGCCTTCCTTTGGCGGGAGCTAAAAAGAAGTGTCAAAAGTCTCACGTTGAGCCAGCCCCTGCCTTCTCGCCGACCCTGCCGAGAGCGGGTCCCGACTAACCGAAGGTGAACGCTTTCGCCCCTCCCCAGGCGGGAGCTCATCTAACCCTGGCGCTGTCGCTGGACGCGGCGTTGGGTGAGTGGAGCCCACTCAACGCCCTCGATGCTGACCCCGACGCTGAGTGAGTGGAGCTCACTCAACGCCCTTGCTGCTGACCACGGCGTTGAGTGAGTGGAGCTCACTCAACGCCCTTACTGCTGACCACGACGTTGAGTGAGTGGAGCTCACTCAACGCCCTTTGCTGCTAGTCGCGGCGTTGAGTGAGTGAAGCTCACTCAACGCCCTTTGCTGCTGGCCATGACGCTGAGTGAGTGAAGCTCACTCGGCGCCCTTGCTGATTACGGCGCTGAGAGAGTGAAGCTCACTCAACGCCGTGCCTTCTCGCCTGCTTCTGGCCATGGGAGGGATCTCGCCTGCTCCTAAGCGGGAGCTCCTTCGGCGCGAGAGCTCTTCTGGTCTTCTGTCCCGGGCTAACTTGTGGCTGGTCCAACCCCAACCATTAATGCCTCTAGGTCCCACCCAGCAAATTTGGGATTGTACACAATCCCCGCTCTTTTTGAGCTAGCCATGCGCTCGAAAATACACGTCCAACCCAGCAATATTCGATGGGCACGTGTCACTTCAAAAAGAGAATCTTTTGGTGGGCCATACCATGACTATATATATGCGTTGATAGACGGCCAAAAATCTGCCCCTGACCTTTATCGCCCCTCTGAGATCTCGCGCGATCTCGCGATGCGCCCCAAACAGGTTGGTAAGCCACTCTCGCAGAGTCTTCAGGAACGTATAAAGGCGGCGCAAGCGCATGCCCTTGCCAATAGCGCCTTAGTGGCTCCTTGGCTGGCGAGAGAAGCACCCATTATGGAGCCTCCGCCGCCGTCGAAAGAGAAGAGGAAAAAGAAGACGAAGAAGGCCCATCAGGACCCACTGCGGGAGCACTGAGCCTCTCCCATTCCATCCCCGGGTCGTGCGACCGATCCTCTTCTGCTGCAGAGGGTACGTCTCGCTAACTAACGGAATGCTATGCCCGAAAACTGGTCACTGAACCTTTCTTGGCAGGTGGTCCCGGAAGGCGGTGCTGGGCTTCCGCCGGTGCCCCCGGATCCATTGACGTCTCGCTCTCCTGAGGATCAGCCGCAGGATCCGGAAAGAGCTCCCGCCGGTGGTTCCGGACCTCCAGGTAGCCCCTCCTTTTTTGGTCCACTTTTCTTTTGGTCGTTCTAACCCTTGGATGGGGCTCTCACAGCGCCTGCTTCCGCCATCCTGGGTCTTACCTTGCAGGAGACTGTCACCGAGGCTGCCCCCCCCCCCCCCGCGACGATCCATCAATCAAACCTCACCCTTCCGCAGGTGGGACGCCTGCCGACCCATCCCTGACGCCGGAGGCGAACCATTCCGAGAGGGAGCGTGACCCTCCCCGGACTTCAGGCCCTGCGGATATTACGGCGCGTGTTGAAGCCAAAATTGACCTCAACAAAAGTTCACGAACCAAAGTGCAGTCAATGCCTACTTCTCTCGAACCTCGACCCCTGACAGGTTGCTAAGGTCCTAACACAGACCCAAAGCCTCAGCTGGGAGGTCCCACCACACACCCGGAAGATCTGAGAGCTTCCCCTCCAAAGCCAAATGCTGGGCTGGGAGCTCTTCAGAAGGCACTAGGGCTAGAGGAAAAATGATCCGCTTGCTTTCTAAAGAGCCCTTATGGGTCTTTTTATAGCCTTCCTTTGGCCTGAAAATACTGAAATACCCCTGAGGGGTCTGCCAATAGCCAAATCCCGCTGTCACTTAAAGGGGCATTTGGGTAATTTCACCTCGGGATAATATATTATAAAATAATCCTCTTTATGAGCGCCGGGCCCCCACCACGTGGGCCCACTTGGCGAGAACCCTGGTTGAGGAGGTTCCCGCTGGACCCACACCCGGGCCAACCTTGGCGAGACCCCCTTGCCAGGGAGGTTCGCGCCCTCCACGGTCTTGAAACTACCGCGGGCGGAAGGCCTACTTGGGGCCTTCTCGCCTCCCCTGGGCGGGAGCTTGCCCTAAGGCGGAAGCTTCCGTGGTCGACGATCTCTCCCACCGAGAGCTCGACTATCGGCCTTGGTCGGTCGACGATCTCTCCTGCCGAGAGCTCGACTATCTGCCTTGGTCGGTCGACGATCTCTCCTGCCGAGAGCTCGACTATCTGCCTTGGTCGGTCGACGATCTCTCCTGCCGAGAGCTCGACTATCTGCCTTGGGCGAGAGCCCCTTCAGGGCGAGAACTCTATAAGTATGTCTTAGGGCTGACCCAGGGCTAACCCAAGCCTAGCCCAATCCCTCAGTGGTGCCTCCGGGTCCCACCCAGCGAATATGGGGTTGTACACAATCCCCGCTCTTTTCGAGCTAGCCCTGCGCTCGACAAGACAAGTCCAACCCCCAAAATATTCGCTGGACACGTGCCCGCCTATCGAGGGAATCTTTTGGTGGGTCCCTCTGCGGCTATAAATATGCACTGATGGACGTCCCTACGCCCTGCCCTTAAAATACGGCTTTTCGACTGAGCTCTCGCCTCCGGGATTTTCGCGCGAGCACACCATGCATTCCAAACGTGCTGCCAAACCGCTTCCGCCAGGCCTCCAAGACCGGTTAGCCGCTGCCCAAGCGCGGGCCTTGGCTAACTGTGCGGCGGTGGCTCCATGGTTAGCGAAAAAGACTTCAACCGCCGGGCCTTCGGAGCCGAAGAAGAAGGGAAAGAAAAGGGCGAAGGCGGTCCGGCGGGACCTTTCTCGCGAGAACAGGGATCCTCCTTCCCCCACTCCCAATCCTGCCGGAGATTCTTCCCTACAGAAGGTAAGCCTTTCGCACGTGCCTACCGAGCTAACTGTACATTAGATTCGATGATTTAAAGTATGCTTTCGCAGGAGTCCGCTCCCGATAATGACGCCGAAATTCCGCCCAGCTCTTCGAACCTACCCGCTCATCCCCCCGAGGGCCAAACACGGGTCTCGGAAAGGATTCCTCCCGCCGAGACCGGAACAATAGGTACATTTTCCCTTGTCAATATTTCAACCAGACCCTTTCTTTTCTGAACCGTCTTCTCGCAGTGCCAGCTCCCGCCGACCCGGGTCTATCCACCCGGGAAGATGAAACGAGAACCGCCGAAGTGCCTCCCGCGGTGGCCAATCCTCTCCTGCAGGCGGGGGGGGCGGCTTCCAAACCTTCCGCTACTCTCAAGGATGCTGATCGCCCCTTGAGAGAAGACCACTCCCCTCATGCTTCCGGCCAGGCCGGGATCATCGTGCGCGAGCCCTTCCGCCCGGGGCTGGGCAAGCCTCTTCACCTCCTTTACGGAACCAACGGAGGGGCCGGGCCTTCTCGTCCAACTTTGGCTGACGGTTCTCGCCCAGCCGCAGGTATGCGAAAACTTTGTCGGACTGCCGATCGTCATGTCTTAACCAGAATTCTCGCGTGTTTCTTCCGCAGGTGATCCTGGCTTGGAAGTCAACGAGGAAGGAGAGGAAGAGGAAGAAGAAGACGAGGAAGAAGAGGATGAAGAGTCCCCCCTCCCTTCGTCTGGCGAGATAGAGGAAACCCTGAACAGTGCAGGGAGCGCGAAGGGGAGACGGAGGAAGATCTCGGCCATCCTGGCCAAGCTCGTCCGGCGAGACCGTGCCCATGCTGCCGCGGCGAAAGCGTTCCGCGAATCCGTGGAGCAAAGACTGGAGGCTCTGGAGCGGGACTTCTTCTTGGGCGAGACTGATTGCCCGCGCGGGCCTTCCGCTGAGTCTTCGCCAGGGAGGTGCATCTCGCAGATCCGGGACTACGCCAGGCGGATCAACCTTGGGTGTACCACGCTATCGTCTTACTTCAACCCGTTGGCGCCCCCAAGGACTAGGCGGCGAGAACGGGGACGATGGAGCTGGAAACCCTACTAGCCTTCACGCTCTGAAACTTAATGTATCTCTTTTTTCTTCTCCCCTTGTTTCTCTTTTTCAATGTCTGTAATAAACATTATTATTAATTAAGTTTTATCCGGCTTGCGCTAGCGAGAGTCTCGCTTCTACCCATGTCTCTCTTCTCCCTTTCCTTTTTATCGTTCTGCGGGGCTTTTTAATCAAGGCGCTTACCCCGATCTAGGATGCTTGCGCTGATCTAGGAGGTTTGCGTTAACCCAGGAGGCTTGCGCCAGTCTAGGAGGTTTGCGTTAACCCAAGAGGCTTGCGCCAGTCTAGGAGGCTTGCGTCGATCCAGGCAGTCGCGTCGAAACCCGTAGCGACCGTTGACCGCCGTCATCCTGAGGGGGAGAACCGAGGCGCCGTTAGCCCGGATTCTGACAGCTGTACTCCGCTGTCACTTTCTCTCTCCGCCGGATGGATTCATGATGACTACGATTCCCTATAAATAGAGAAGTCTACCAACCGCATTTACTTCTCCGATCCGGAACCTCAGCCTCCCTCCGTGCTCTCGCGTTCCTGCTCCCGCTTCGACTCCCTTACAGCTCTCGCTCTTACTCACGAACTAGCCATGCCTGGCGAGAGCAAGGGTCGTGCCCATTGCGCGGAGGCCTTCCAGAAACATCTCTTCCCTTCCTGCAAGCTCACCCTCGACGAGTACAACGCGATCATCGACCGCTACGTTCCCGCCGGCTTCTCGGCGCGGAACCCGGGGAATCATGATAGGGTGAATACCCCCGGGGCGGGAGAGCTTGCCATCCCCCTCGAACATTTCGAGGTGGGCTTCCGCCTCCCCCTGTGGCCGGAGGTTCGGTTAGCTCTCCGTTATTATGGGGTGGTGCCCGCCCAGCTAAACCCGAACTCCGTCGCGATCCTTATAGCATTCATATGCTATATGCGATCCGAGAGGATCGAGTTTAGCCTGCCCATCTTCCGGAAGCTATTCAACTTCCGTGCCAAGGGGGGGGGTAGTTTTCTTCTCCGGTCAACAGCTCGAGGTTACCGGTCTCGCCAATAAGCACCACCATTGGGGCGAGAAGTTCGTGTACGTCAGCGGGGACTTCGGCAACGTCCCGCTTCAGCCCGTCCAGTATGAAGACGCTGCCTACAAGCCGCCCGCTCTGGGATCGCGCGAGAGCGCAATCCTGGAATTCTTCGGGAACAAGGAGTTCGACGTCCCCTATCTTCTGCGGGACGTCGACTCCCTCCCACTTGTTCAATCGGGCGAAGGTACGGTCTCGCCTCAGATTCCCTTTTTCTATCAAAGATTTTCTTGCGCTGAAGTGCTAAAGCGTTTTTACTTTGCAGGAGAGCGGGAGGTTCCTCTGCGCCAACCCTTCGCCGCAGGACGGGGTGTCGGGGGTCTGGCAGCGAGAGGCCCCCTTGCGCTCGCGGAAGCCAGCGCCAGCGCCTGCCGAGAAGATCCAACCCCTTCCATGCCGCCACCGGCCAAGAAGCGGAAGGCCACCCTTCCTCCTCTCCGCACACTGAAGAGGCCGAAACCCTCTGCCCTTGAGAAGGGAAAAGCCCCGGCCGTCCCGCCTGTCCAACCTCCTCCCGAGGGCAGGTCCTTTGAAGCGATCCTTCAGATGGCCAGCGAGATGGATGCCGCCGCCAAGAGCCGTGCCGAGGCTTCCGCCAGGAATATATCGGCCGTAAGCGAGGCTGGTGGAGAAGTGGTCGCCGCCGAAACCTCCGCCAGCGTCCCGCCCCCGGAGGTGCCGAGAGGGCACCGAAACTTTGGCTTCGGCGTTAGATACGCCGACTCGGAGGGGAAGCCTCAGATGGAATGGGACCCTGAGTCAAACACGATCAGGGTTTCAACCCTCCTTCCCAGATGGGCGGAGGGGGAGAATGTGACCGGCGAGGCCTTCTCGCTTGGGTATGGTCTCTACAGCCGGGAGGATGCCGGCGTTTTTGACCAGATGTCTACCCGCCTCCTAGCCTTCGACGCCACCCGGGCCCTAATGCGCGCGTTCGAGCTCACGCATATGTGTGCGCGCCGAAGCATCACTCTTGACAAGAATTTCACCGACATGCGCAAGGCGAGGGAGGACGCAATAGCTCGCGCGCATGTCGCGGAAGAAGAACTCGCGAGAGCTCAACAGGAGCTCGCGGATGCCAAATTGGCGCTATCTCTGCGCCCCGCGACCGAGGTAGGCGAGACCTTCCTGAGCCCTTGCCCCCGTTTCCTCGAAGTTTCTACTGTGTAATGCGTGACTAAGATCTTTTGTACCTTTTGCAGGATTCCGCCCAAGTCAGGGAGCTTCGCGCAGATCTGGCCAACGCGCGCTGCGAGAGCGTCCTTCTGAGGGAACAGCTCCGCGCAGAGCTAGCGAAGGGCCCGCCCCCGGAGCTAGATGCGCGGTTGCGGAGCCGCTACCTCTCGGAGTATGACGTCGATAAGCTGCTTCAAGCCAACGCTCAAGCGACCGTCAGGCTGACGCTCGAGACGCTGCGAGATGTCGAGCTGCTCCGGGAGGATGGCGCAACCATCGACGCTCGCCAGCTTCTCCCTTGGCTTTACGACCCGGTTCCCAAACCCCCGGGCGCGCCGGACTCGCCGCTCTCAGACGTCCCGAGGTCCTCTCCCGCTGTTGACGAGACGTCCGGGGAAGGCTCTGGCGATGCTTCAAGCGAGAGCACCAGTGGTGACTACAGCGCGTCTCCTTGAGTTGTCTTTTACTTTGAATATCCTCTTGTAATGAGCGAGAAGCTCCTCACTTTTGTAATTAACCTTATATAAAGTAATGTTTCATTTCTTCACTGTCATTGTGCTTTTTAAGCGTATATTACTATGCCGAATGACCTCCGCGCGAGCTTCCGCCGAGACCCTTAGTCTCTTTAGGGTGACCCTACTTAGAGATCAGCTAGGCGGAAACCTCGCATCGTCGATTGAATCGTCCTGCCTGGGCCCGCCGGGAGCTTTCTTTTTGCGAGAGCCTCCTTTAACCGAGACCTTTGCTGGCCGAGACCTCTGGGCCGTGATCCTCACTGGCCGAAACCCCTGGGCCGCGATCTGCCGAGACCTCCAAGCCAAGACTTTTACTGGCCGAGACCCCTGAGCCGAGACCTTTACTGGTCGAGACCCCTGAACCGAGACCCTTCAGGGGTTTGCCCCCGGTCTAGGTCAGGGTCCTGCCCGCGTATTTTTCCAACCAATCAAACCCCTACCCCGTCGGCGAGCCGTTGGACCTGCTAGCTCACATGGGTGCCCGCGCGGCGGGTCTACCGGGGTTTGAGCCGAGCTCGTTGTAACGTAGTAGTTACCAATCAGGAACCAAGGATCAAAAGGTCAAGGACTTCACCTATCCCCCGCAGGCGAGCCTTCGGGCCTGCCAGCTTGACGAGAGCCTGCGCAGCGGGTCTACCTGGGGCCGAGCCGAGCTCGGGGTGTCGGAGTGGCTAAGAGCAAAGTATCGCAAGAGCCAACCTATCCCCCACAGGCGAGCCTTCGGACCTGCCAGCTTGATGAGAGCCTGCGCAGCGGGTCTACCTGGGGCCGAGCCGAGCTCGGGGTGTCGGAGAAGTGGCTAAGAACAAAGTATCACAAGAGCCAACCTATCCCCCACAGGCGAGCCTTCGGACCTGCCAGCTTGATGAGAGCCTGCGCAGCGGGTCTACCTGGGGCCGAGCCGAGCTCGGGGTGTCGGAGAAGTGGCTAAGAACAAAGTATCACAAGAGCCAACCTATCCCCCACAGGCGAGCCTTCGGACCTGCCAGCTTGATGAGAGCCTGCGCAGCGGGTCTACCTGGGGCCGAGCCGAGCTCGGGGTGTCGGAGTGGCTAAGAGCAAAGTATCGCAAGAGCCAACCTATCCCCCACAGGCGAGCCTTCGGACCTGCCAGCTTGATGAGAGCCTGCGCAGCGGGTCTACCTGGGGCCGAGCCGAGCTCGGGGTGTCGGAGAAGTGGCTAAGAACAAAGTATCACAAGAGCCAACCTATCCCCCACAGGCGAGCCTTCGGACCTGCCAGCTTGATGAGAGCCTGCGCAGCGGGTCTACCTGGGGCCGAGCCGAGCTCGGGGTGTCGGAGTGGCTAAGAGCAAAGTATCGCAAGAGCCAACCTATCCCCCACAGGCGAGCCTTCGGACCTGCCAGCTTGATGAGAGCCTGCGCAGCGGGTCTACCTGGGGCCGAGCCGAGCTCGGGGTGTCGGAGAAGTGGCTAAGAACAAAGTATCACAAGAGCCAACCTATCCCCCACAGGCGAGCCTTCGGACCTGCCAGCTTGATGAGAGCCTGCGCAGCGGGTCTACCTGGGGCCGAGCCGAGCTCGGGGTGTCGGAGAAGTGGCTAAGAACAAAGTATCGCAAGAGCCAACCTATCCCCCACAGGCGAGCCTTCGGACCTGCCAGCTTGATGAGAGCCTGCGCAGCGGGTCTACCTGGGGCCGAGCCGAGCTCGGGGTGTTGATGAAGATAACCAAACCTCTCCCCCACAGGCGAGCCTTCGGACCTGCCAGCTAGATGAGAGCCTGCGCAGCGGGTCTACCTGGGGCCGAGCCGAGCTCGGGGTGTTGATGAAGATAACCAAACCTCTCCCCCACAGGCGAGCCTTCGGACCTGCCAGCTAGATGAGAGCCTGCGCAGCGGGTCTACCTGGGGCCGAGCCGAGCTCGGGGTGTTGATGAAGATAACCAAACCTCTCCCCCACAGGCGAGCCTTCGGACCTGCCAGCTAGATGAGAGCCTGCGCAGCGGGTCTACCTGGGGCCGAGCCGAGCTCGGGGTGTTGATGAAGATAACCAAACCTCTCCCCCACAGGCGAGCCTTCGGACCTGCCAGCTAGATGAGAGCCTGCGCAGCGGGTCTACCTGGGGCCGAGCCGAGCTCGGGGTGTTGATGAAGATCCCTTCAACCAGGCCTATTCTATCACTGGGATGAGGGATCCTAGCCAGTTAAAACTAAAACATAAAGATTGCCTATTCAGCGACAGTCAACATTTTGAAATAAACTTATTGAAAATGCAACAGTTGTTTACAACACTACAATCCTTCTTTCCCTCCTACGGGTAGAAGCGCTTCAGGTCATCACCATTCCAGGTGTGACTCAAGGTCCTTCCCTCCGCGTCCTGGAGATAGTAGCCTCCGTTAACCAGAGCCTTCTCTACTATGTAAGGCCCTTCCCAGCTAGGGTTGAGCTTACCAACCGCGGCCGACCTTCCCGCTGCGTCGACCTTTTTCAGTACTAGATCCCCCTCGGCGAATTGCTTGACTCTGATGTGCTTATCGAAGTATCGAGCCATTCGCCGTTTTATTTCTTCTTGCCTGATGGCGGCAACATCCCGCAGCTCTTCCACCATATCTAATGAGAGGCGCAACCCTTCCTCGTTCTCCAACCTCCAAGCTTCGTTTCCCTCTGCTGCGGCCGTAACCCTTGGGGACCGAACCTCGAACTCGACAGGGAGGACAGCCTCACACCCATGAGAGAGCTTGAAGGGGGTCTCTCCTGTGGCCGTGTTCGGAGTTGTTCGCAAGGCCCACAGGACGGAAGGGAGCTGTTCCACCCAACTACCCTTCAGGTTTTCCACCTTCTTTTTGAGCAAGTTGACAATGACTTTGTTTGCCGCCTCCACCTGACCATTGCTCCGAGGATGATGGACAGAGGCGAACCTGAGGTCAATCCCCAATTGGGTGCAGAAACCGATGAATTCTTCACTGGCAAACTGAGGTCCATTGTCTGTCACTATCGCTTGGGGCAATCCGTGCCTGCAAATGATTTCCCCCCAAACGAAGTTTCTGATGACCTGGGAGGTTACCTTGGCTAACGGCTTGATCTCCAGCCATTTGGAGAAGTAGTCAATCATCACTAGGAGGAACCTCCTTTGCCCGCTAGCTGGAGGGAAGGGTCCAACCAGGTCCATCCCCCAAATGGCGAAGGGCCATGGCGCCGTGATGCTTCGAAGTCTTTGGGCGGGCAAGAGCTGGAGAGGAGCATGTACTTGGCACTTCCGACACCTCCTTGCGAATTCAGCGGTATCCCTCCTTATGGTCCGCCAGAAATATCCCTGCCTTATCACCCTTGCTTCCAATGTCCTCCCCCCTGAATGGCTGCCGCACTCTCCAGAATGCACCTCTTCCAGGATCCTCGGGACTTCCTCTTCGGTTACGCATCTCGCGAGGAGCCCTGACAACATCTTCCGATGCAAGCTCCCTTCCAGCATCAGGTAATGAGCCGCCTTGTGCCTGAAGCTCTTTGCATCCTTGACTTCTTCCGACAGTTCTCCTGTGGTTAAGAAAGTCACCAATGGGTCCATCCATGAGGACCGCCGATTCACCTCCATCAACTCCCCCTCTTCAATGGCTGGTCGGAATAGTTCGGTTAGGGTACCTCCTCCCCGAGGCCCGAACTTCGCCAGTCGATCAGCTGCCATGCTTTCCTCCCTGGGAACATGTTGAATAGAAAAAGAACGGAAACCTCCAATAATAGTTCTTACCTTTGATAGATATCTTGCGAGGGTAGGCTCCCGGGCCTCGAACTCGCCTCGGATCTGCGATGCTACCACCATTGAGTCGGTGAAGGCCTCCACATCCTGGATTTCCAGCTCCTTTGCCAAGCGAAGGCCAGCTATCACAGCCTCATACTCCGCTTGGTTATTGGTTACAGGGAAGTGGAAGGTCACTGCTTGCTCTATGGTAACTCCCTGAGGACTTACCAACACCACACCTCCTCCCAGGGAGTGCCTTCCTGAGGCCCCGTCGACCACCATCTTCCACGCTTCTTGCGGCTTTGGCTCTTCAGCCTCGACCTCGGTAACATAGTCCGCCAGGAAATCCGCTACGGCCTGGGCTTTGATAGAGAGCCTCGGGACGAAAGAGATGTCAAACTCGCTTAGCTCGATGGACCACTTTGCCAACCTTCCTGAATGTTCCACCCCCTCCAAGACCTTGCGGAGGGGATGGTCTGTTACCACCCTAATCGAGTGTGCTTGAAAGTAAGGGCGAAGCTTCCTAGCTGAGATGACCAATGCATATGCTAGCTTCTCCAGGATGGGGTATCGGAGCTCTGCCTTTTTTAAGATTCGGCTGACATAATAGACGGGTAATTGCTTCTTCCCCTCTTCCCTAACCAAGACGGAGCTCACCGCCTCTCCTCCCACTCCTAGATACAAGGCTAGGTCCTCCCCCTCCTTTGGGCTTTGAAGTAACGGAGCTTGGGAGAGTTGCCTCTTCAGCCCCTGAAAAGCCTCTTCGCACTCGGCCGTCCATTCGAATGCTTGGTTGCCACGAAGTACTTTGAAGAAGGAGGAACATCTATCCCCTGACCGCGAGAGGAACCTGCTTAACCCGGCCAACTTCCCGGTCAAGCGCTGGATCTCCTTGGCGTTGCGAGGCGATTCTAGGTCTAGAATAGCCTTAACCTTATCAGGGTTGGGTTCTACCCCCGCGGGAGTCAAGAGGTGCCCGAGGAATTTGCCGCGACTAGCCCCGAAGACACACTTCAAGGGGTTCAACCTCATCTTGAACTTCCGCAGGGTAGCGAACGTCTCCTCCAAGTCTCGCAAGTGGGAATCAACACACTTGCTCTTGACCATGAGGTCATCCACATAGACCTCCAGGTTCCTTCCCCTTTGATCTCGAAAGACTCGATCCATCATGCGTTGGTATGTTGCCCCTGCATTCTTTAATCCGAAGGGCATCATCTTATAGCTGAAGCATCCCTCTCTTGTGATGAAGGAAACATCCTTGACATCAGGAGGGTGCATCCGGATCTGGTGATAACCTGAAAATGCATCTAAAAAACTCATAAGAGAAAAACCGACGGCTGAGTCAACCAGCGCGTCGATTCGAGGCAAGGGGTAACAATCCTTGGGGCATGATTTATTTAATAAGGAAAAATCGATACACATGCGCCATTTTCCTCCTCCCTTCTTTACCATTACCACGTTGGAGATCCAGCCTGGATACTGGATCTCTGAGATGAAGCCTGCGTCCAGGAGCTTTTGGACCTCCTCTCGGATGGGGGCTTCTAGCTTGGTGGCGATGGCCCTCATCTTTTGGCGTATGGGGCGGGCTCTGGAATCCAGGTTCAAGCGGTGACAGGCCACGTCCGCGTCGATGCCCGGCATGTCTGCCGCGCTCCAAGCGAAGATGTCAACGTTGCCCTGGATGCAGGCTCGCATCCGCTCCTGATCCTCAAGGCTCAAGCCTCCGTTGATCCGAATCCTTTGCACCTCCCCCGCTCTTGTAAGCACCTCCATCTCCACCACCTCTTCGGCCGGCTCCAGCCCCGACCGCTCCCAACTTACCCTTGCCTCTTCCCGCTCAAGCTCGAGCTCTTCTCCCCCAACCTCATCAACTTCCATCGCCTCCTCCAGGCTCTCCTCCTGCCTCTGCTCTTCTTCATCCCCCACTCCTCTCGCCTCTTCTGGGCTGATCTTCCCCGACTCCTCCGCCTCCGCTATCTCCTCAGCAACCTCCATCGCCTCTCCCAGGCTCATCCTCCCTTCCCCAACTCCTTCCTGCTCGGCCATCTCCCTTTCCAACTCCTCTGCCTCCTCCATCCATGACACGGTGTTAACCGCCGTCACATAGCACTGCCTTGCCATCTTCGGATCCCCCCTGATCCTAACCTGTACCCCTCCATTGTTGAACTTGAGGCATTGGTGGTACGAGGAGGGTACACAGCGAAAGGCGCTGATGAGGGGACGCCCGAAGATGGCATTGTAACTACTCGGGGCGTCCACGATCACGAACCGACAGTTCCGTGAGACGCCCCCAAGCCTCACATGCAGGCCCACTCCCCCTTCCACTTCTTTCCTTTCTCCGGAGAAGCCAAAAAGCGGTCCATCGGAAGCCAGGACCCTTTTTCCTTCCACTCTCATCTCATCGAAGGCCTTCTTGAAGATCACATTCACCGAGCTCCCATTATCCACCAGTATCCGGGAGACGGTGTAGTTTTCTACCGCTGTCTGGATCACAAGCGCGTCGCAGAACGGGTCCTCGTAGTCTGGCATATCCGCGGATGAGAAAGTGATCTTCTCCTCTGGGGGTGGAGCCTGGGAGGTCGAGGCGACCCCTCGGCGGAACATGGTTTGAAGGCTCCCCTTGCGGGTTGCCTCGATCCCCACTCCCCCGTGGATCACTCTAATCCCTCCTCGGGTCCCCACGTCAATCCTGTCTTCACATCTGTCCTCCACCTCTTCCCGCTGTACTTCGACGATCCTTGCAGGCGGATCTTGTCTTCCGGCCACTCTGGCCCCTCTAATCTCCAGAAACTCTGGGCAGGTGGCCGTTGCGTGACCTTCCTCCTGATGGAAGTCACAATAAGGCAACGCCACCCTGCCCCCTCTTCCTTCTCCTCCTCCCCTTCTTCCGGCTCCCCGAAATCTTCTTCCTCTTCCCCTTCCCACCTCCATAGCCTCCTGCGGTGGTGGGAAATGACCCCTTGGTCCTTGTCGCCATCCTCCCTGCTCCAGCCTTCTGGGCTCCCGGAAGTTATCTCTTCCCTGAAGTCCTCCCTGGCCCTGGGGGCGACCCTCCTGAGGCCTCCAACCCAGTCGGTTGTTTGGCTCCCTGGCCCCCCCATGCTGTTGCCCCTGCCCTCGGGGCTCTTCTCTTCTCCGATCTTCCCTCGGCTCCCTCTGCTCCCTCTGCTCTCTCTGCTCTCTCTGCCTTCCCGCCACCGGCTCCTTCACGTCATCCTCGGCCAACCTGGCCAGCTTTCTTGCAAACGCAGGGTTTGCCCTCTCAAAGTCTATCTCCTTCGCCGCCCTCTCCATGAGCTCCTCAAAAGAGAGAGGGGGCACTCTCTTCAACTCCATGCTAAAGAACCCTGGCCTCAGCCCCAGGGTGAAGGCTAGCATCAGCGCATACCCCGGGACCTCCTGGACCAGGAGAACCTCCTCCTGGAACCGGTCGACATAGCGACCCAATGTCTCCTCCGGCCCCTGCCTTACTGCAAACAGGCACTCAGCCTCCTTCTTCCTTTTCTTCGAAGTTGAGAATCTCAACAGAAAACCCCTCCGCAGATCCTCAAAGCTGTAGATGGAACTCGCCGGCAACTGGTGGAACCAGTCCCTGGCCTTCTCTTTTAGAGTGATGGCAAAGAGCCTACACTTGAAGGCATCCGACATTTGCCTGATGGACACCACGTCCTCGAACCATTGCACGTGCTGGACCGGGTCATCCTTCCCGGTGTAGTAGGTCATGTCTGGCTCCCGGAACCCCTCCGGCACTGGAGCCGAGACAATGAGCTCACTAAAGGGGGTCTCGCCCCCTGCCTGGCGAGAAGGCACGTCTCGCGACCTCGGTTGGCTGGACCGATCCGCGAGACCCTGCCCAGGGAAGAGTTCCCGCACCGTCACCTCCTTCTCGCCCAGATTCGCCGGAAGCTCCTTCTCGAGGCGCTGGCCTGGGAAAAGCTCCCGCGCGGCCACGTCCCTCTCGCCTGCCTCCACCGGGACCTCCTTCCCGGGGCGCTGCCCTGGAGCGTTCTCGCCTAGCAGCGGAACCACCTCCACCGGAACCTGTGGCGTCTCCCACTCGTTCCTTGCCGAGAAGGCCAAGTTGATCGTCTGCATGACTTCTCGCCTGAAGTCCTCAAACATTTTTCTCGTCGCCTCGTCTACCCGGGTGGGGGATCCTCCTGCGCCTGATCCTTCACCTTCGCCTCCTGCCATGGGACTCAACTCGAGATTTTCTTGCACTGGCTGCTTCCGCGCTCACCGCACCAGAACTGTTGAAGCCAAAATTGACCTCAACAAAAGTTCACGAACCAAAGTGCAGTCAATGCCTACTTCTCTCGAACCTCGACCCCTGACAGGTTGCTAAGGTCCTAACACAGACCCAAAGCCTCAGCTGGGAGGTCCCACCACACACCCGGAAGATCTGAGAGCTTCCCCTCCAAAGCCAAATGCTGGGCTGGGAGCTCTTCAGAAGGCACTAGGGCTAGAGGAAAAATGATCCGCTTGCTTTCTAAAGAGCCCTTATGGGTCTTTTTATAGCCTTCCTTTGGCCTGAAAATACTGAAATACCCCTGAGGGGTCTGCCAATAGCCAAATCCCGCTGTCACTTAAAGGGGCATTTGGGTAATTTCACCTCGGGATAATATATTATAAAATAATCCTCTTTATGAGCGCCGGGCCCCCACCACGTGGGCCCACTTGGCGAGAACCCTGGTTGAGGAGGTTCCCGCTGGACCCACACCCGGGCCAACCTTGGCGAGACCCCCTTGCCAGGGAGGTTCGCGCCCTCCACGGTCTTGAAACTACCGCGGGCGGAAGGCCTACTTGGGGCCTTCTCGCCTCCCCTGGGCGGGAGCTTGCCCTAAGGCGGAAGCTTCCGTGGTCGACGATCTCTCCCACCGAGAGCTCGACTATCGGCCTTGGTCGGTCGACGATCTCTCCTGCCGAGAGCTCGACTATCTGCCTTGGTCGGTCGACGATCTCTCCTGCCGAGAGCTCGACTATCTGCCTTGGTCGGTCGACGATCTCTCCTGCCGAGAGCTCGACTATCTGCCTTGGGCGAGAGCCCCTTCAGGGCGAGAACTCTATAAGTATGTCTTAGGGCTGACCCAGGGCTAACCCAAGCCTAGCCCAATCCCTCAGTGGTGCCTCCGGGTCCCACCCAGCGAATATGGGGTTGTACAGCGCGCGAGATCTTCCGTCCGGGCCGTGGAAAGCCCCTCCATCTTCTGTTTGGGAGGGATGCCGAGGGAGAACCCGAGCCTTCTCGCTTTCCCCCGGCCGACGGCTCTCGCCACGGTGCTGGTATGCCACATACTGTTGCTGCCCTTATCCTGTTCTCGCACTGACCGCCAGATTGCCTTCTTAGGAGACCCGGACCTGCAATCGGGAGCTGAAGAGGACGAGGACGATGACGAGGATCGAGAGGAGGATGGAGACAGCTCTCCCTTCCCCTCCTCTGACGAGATGGAAGAAATGCTGGTTGGGGCGGGAAGCGCGAGAAGGCGAGGGAAAAGGGTCACGGCCATCCTCTCTAAACTTGCGCGGCAGGAGCGGGCCCAGGCCTACGCGGCGAGAGAGTTCCGCAAATCGATGGAGCAAAGGCTAGAGGCCCTGGAGCGAGACTACTTTCTAAGCAAGGCGGAGCGGCCGGGCTGCCCTACTGCGGGATCTTCCCCCGGGAGGTTCCTTGCATGGATACGAGACCAAGCTCGCCGGATCAATCTAGGGTGCACCGTGCTCTCCTCCTACTTCAACTCGTTGGCGCCTCCGAGGAATCGACAGCGAGAGCGAGGATGCTGGCGCTGGGAGCCTTATTGATTCTTGTTATCTCGCCTCTCCTTACCTCTGGCCTTCCCTTCTCGCCATGTACCATGTCTTCTAATTATGTTTTTCTTAATTGTTTTGGACTGTGGACCGCTTGCAATATTGTGAACTGCTTTTATTGGTTAACCGTTGCTATCGCTGTTATCTTAAGTTTCGCTTAGCGATAACATTCTTCGCTTTCGCTTCTGCCGTACCGTTCGAACCTTGCACGGACTAGGGCTGTCGATCAGTCACTGTCAATTTGGGCGGGGAACCGAGGCGCTGTTGACTTAGGGCGTGACAGTTGTACCTCCGCCCCCCTTTCCGGAAAAATCATCATTCATCACAACTTTCTCAAAATAGGCAGATTCACCCACCACATTTATTTCTCTGATCCGGAACCTCCCCCTCTCTCTCTTTCGCTTTCGCGTTCTGCCGAGAACGTCTTGCTCTCGCCCCCATTTCCTTGGTATTTCGCCTTCGAACACTTCAGTCACAATGCCTAGCGAGAATGAGGGACGTTCTCATTGTGCGGAAGCCTTCCGGAGGCACCGATTCCCATCGTGCCGTCTGACCTTGGACGAGTATCAGCTGATCACGTCCCGATACGTTCCCGCCAACTTCTCCGCGAGAAACCTAGACAACAACGATAGGGTGAACACTGCGCGAGAGGGAGAGCTCATGATCCCCCTCGAACACTTCGAGGTGGGCATTCGCCTCCCTCTTTGGCCAGAGATGCGCCTCGCCCTCCGCTACTATGGAGTCATTCCCGCGCAGCTGAACCCAAATTCGGTCTCCATCCTTATAGTGTTCATCTGATATATGCGATTCGAAATGATAGAGTTCAACCTCCCGATCTTCCGGAAGATGTTTACCTTCCGCGCGAAGGGAGGAGTTGTCTTCTTCTCCGGGCAGCTGCTCAAAACAACCGGTCTCGCCAACAAGCACCATCATTGGGGCGAGAAATTCGTTTTCGTCTCCGGCGACTTCGGGAATGTCCCGCTCGCACCGGTTCAATACGAGGATGCCGCTTACAAGCCGCCCTCCTTAGGGTCCCGCGAGGGCGCGCTCCTAGAGTTCTTTGGGACTAAGGAGTTTGACGTCCCCTTCCTTAGGCGGGACGTCGACTCCCTTCCCCCCGTTCCTCCTGGCGAAGGTGAGATCTCGCTTCTTTTTTCTTTTGCTCGGTGTTTTGCGCGTCCCTCGATGCTGAGTGTTTTTTGTTGCCTTCGTAGGAGAGAGGGAGATCCCCTTGCGCCAACCCTTCCCCGAGACGCCAACTGCCGAAGGCCAGACTGCGGGAGATCCGTTGGTTCTCGCGAGGTCTGCGGCCCGCGCTTGCCGAGAAGAGCCAGCTCCGCCTCCGCCACCTGGTGCCGCGAAGCGGAAACTCAGTGGCTTCTCGTCTCAACGGGTGAAGAGGCTGAAGCCATCCGCCACCGAGAAGGGGAAGTCCAAGATGCCCTCGCCCGTCCGACCCCCTCCGTCGGGCAGGTCTTTTGCCGAGATCTTAGCGGCGGTCAGCGAGATGAGGGACATCCCCAGGAGCAGTGCTGGGGCCCCTGCCGAGAACCCTCCGGCCGCGGTCGATGTGGGTGGCGAGGTGGGCGCCGAGATAGTGGCTGCCGCAAGATCTGCCCATCCTCCGCCCAGGCCTGTACCGAAGGGGAACAGGAACTTTGGCATGGGCGTGAAGAGCCTAGACATCGAAGGGAAGCCTTTGCTGCAATGGGACCCGGAGGCTAACCGAGTTTCTCTCTCGACGCTGCTCCCGAGCTGGGCAGAGGGCGACGAGGTCACCGGCGAGGCCTTCACGCTGGGCTACGACCTCTATAGCCGGGAGTTTGCGTGCCTGTACGACCAAATGTCCACTCGCCTCCTCGCTTTCGATTCCATCCGGGCCCTGATGCGTGAGTTCGAGCTTGCGCACATGTGTGCTCGCCGAAGCATCACCATCGATCGGAACTTCCTTCACATGTACCAGGAGAGAGAGGAGGAAGTGGCTCAGGTGGCGGCCCTGAAGACCGAGCTGGAGGAAGCCCAACGCCAGCTGTCCATGCGCCCGTCGGAGGAGGTAAGCGAGACCATTTCCAACCTTAGTTCTCGCCTATGAGATTCATACCACTGTTCTCGCTGGTGATAGAACGCTCTTACGCAGGACTCTCCGCAAGTTGGGGTGCTTCGCGCGCGATTGGCCGGGGTGGAGTGCGAGAATGACATGCTGAAGGGCCAAGTCAAGCGCCTGGAGACGACGATAGCTGCGATCCCGCGCCCCTCCCACGCTCGATGAAAGGCTGAAAAGCCGAAATTATTCCGAGTACGACATCGACAAGCTCTTGCAGGTCAACGCCCATGCAACAACCAAGTTGATGATCGAGACGTTGCGGGCCGTGGGATGCTTGGACGAGGGTGGCGAGACCCTGACCACTCCCCAGCTCGTCCCCTGGCTCTTCGAGCCCATCCCGAAGCCACCAGAGGCGCCCGACTCTCAACCTCTGGAGGTCTCGCGACCTCACGCTACTGCCGGCGAGGCTATCGGCGAGATGTCCGGGGAGGATTCGGGCGAGAGCTCTCGCGATGGCTCGAGCTGGAGCTCGAGCGGCTACAGCGCGTCTTCTTGAAGTCCTTTCCCCCTCTCTTTTCTTTTCATTGGTTTGTAATGGGCGAGAGGCTCCCCCTTTTTGTAATACTGTATTCAGTTTATAATGTAAATGTAACTGTTGGTACTTTGTGCTTCTCTTTTTTTTCTTTTTCTAACTGCTAAAAACGAATGCTGTTCAAGAACGTTTTCGCCCGGGGCCCCTGGCCCCCCCTCTAGAATAGTCTCTCTTAGCGGTCGATAGGTGAGGATCTGCCGAGAGTTCAAAGTTCAGCCACGTCATTCTCGCGCTCTACCGAGAACCATTTGCTGAAAGGTGTCCCTCATGGGCCAAGGGAAGACCGCCCCTCCTTACCTTGCGCGAACGATCGGTCTCCTTGCCTAGGCCCGCCGGGAACTTCGTTTGGCAAGATCCCTCAACAAGATCTCCTGGCCGAGACCTTCCCTGACCGAAACCGCTCCTGGCCGAGACTGCTCCTGGACGAGACCTCTCCTGGCCGAGACCTCTCCTGGCCGAGACCATTTTTGGGTCTGTCCTTAGGATGCCTTTTGCCAAGCCTAGAATATCCGTGTCAAGATATTTCTAAACACTAAACCTCTCCCCCACAGGCGAGCCTTCGGACCTGGCAGCTAGATGAGAGCCTGCGCAGCGGGTCTACCTGGGGTCGAGCCGAGCTCGGGGTGTTGATGAAGATTTCTCAAACCAAACCTCTCCCCCACAGGCGAGCCTTCGGACCTGCCAACTAGATGAGAGCCTGCGCAGTCGGTCTACCTGGGGCCGAGCCGAGCTCGGGGTGTTGATGAAGATTTCTCAAACTAAACCTCTCCCCTACAGGCGAGCCTTCAGACCTGCCAGCTAGATGAGAGCCTGCGCTGCGGGTCTACCTGGGGCTGAGCCGAGCTCGGGGTGTTGATGAAGATTTCTCAAACCAAACCTCTCCCCCACAAGCGAGCCTTCGGACCTGCCAGCTAGATGAGAGCCTGCGTAGCGGGTCTACCTGGGGTCGAGCCGAGCTCGGGGTGTTGATGAAGATTTATCAAACTAAACCTCTCCCCCACAGGCGAGCCTTCAGACCTGCCAGTTAGATGAGAGCCTGCGCAATGGGTCTACCTGGGGCCGAGCCGAGCTCGGGGTGTTGATGAAGATTTCTCAAACCAAACCTCTCCCCCACAGGCGAGCCTTAAGACCTGCCAGCTAGATGAGAGCCTGCGCAGCGGGTCTACCTAGGGCAGAGCCGAGCTCGGGGTGTTGATGAAGATTTCTCAAACTAAACCTCTCCCCCACAGGCGAGCCTTTGGACTTGCCAGCTAGATGAGAGCCTGCGCAGCGGGTCTACCTAGGGCCGAGCCGAGCTCGGGGTGTTGATGAAGATTTCTCAAACCAAACCTATCCACCACAGGCGAGCCTTCGGACCTGCCCGCTAGATGAGAGCCTGCGCAGTGGGTCTACCTGGGGCCGAGCCGAGCTCGGGGTGTTGATGAAGATTTCTCAAACTAAACCTCTCCCCCACAGGCGAGCCTTCGGACCTGGTATCTAGATGAGAGCCTGCGCAGCGGTTCTACCTTGGGCCGAGGCGAGCTCGAGGTGTTGATGAAGATTTCTCAAACCAAACCTCTCCCCCACAAGCGAGCCTTCGGACCTGCCAGCTAGATGAGAGCCTGCGCAACGGGTCTACCTGGGGCCGAGCCGAGCTCGGGGTATTGATGAAGATTTCTCAAACTAAACCTCTCCCCCACAGGCGAGCCTTCAGACCTGCCAGCTAGATGAGAGCCTGCGCAGCGGGTCTACTTGGGGCCGAGCCGAGCTCGGGGTGTTGATGAAGATTTCTCAAACTAAACCTCTCCCCCACAGGCGAGCCTTCGGACCTGCCATCTAGATGAGAGTCTGCGCAGCGGGTCTACCTGGGGCTGAGCCGAGCTCGGGGTGTTGATGAAGATTTCTCAAACCAAACCTCTCCCCTACAGGCGAGCCTTCGGACCTGCCAGCTAAATGAGAGCCTGCGCAGCGGGTCTACCTGGGGCCGAGCCGAGCTTGGGGTGTTGATGAAGATTTCTCAAACAAAACCTCTCCCCCACATGCGAGCCTTCGGACCTGCCAGCTAGATGAGAGCCTGCGCAGCGGGTCTACCTGGGGCCGAACCGAGCTTGGGGTGTTGATGAAGATTTCTCAAACTAAACCTCTCCCCCACAGGCGAGCCTTCAGACCTGCCATCTAGATGAGAGCCTGCGCAGCGGGTCTACCTGGGGCCGAGCCGAGCTCGGGGTGTTGATGAAGATTTCTCAAACCAAACCTCCCTCCCACAAGCGAGCCTTCGGACCTGCCAGCTAGATGAGAGCCTGCGCAGCGGGTCTACCTGGGGCCGAGCCGAGCTCGGGGTGTTGATGAAGACTTCTCAAACTAAACCTTTCCCCCACAGGCGAGCCTTCGGACCTGCCAGCTAGATGAGAGCCTGCGCAGCGGGTCTACCTGGGGCCGAGCCGAGCTCGGGGTGTTGATGAAGATTTCTCAAACTAAACCTCTCCCCCACAGGCGAGCCTTCGGACCTGCTAGCTAGATGAGAGCCCGTGCAACGGGTCTACCTGGGGCCAAGCCGAGCTCGGGGTATTGATGAAGATTTCAAGACATAAGGCCTATCCTATCATTAAAATGAGAAATCAGGTGTCAGATCAAAGCAAGAAGAAGACCTTGATAGCATTTTGGTATTACAATGTTTCGAAATGATTCTGTTTGATTACAACCATACAATCCCCTTTTTCCCCTATGGGTAAAAGCGCTTTAGATCATCACTGCTCCAGATGTGGCTCAAGGTCCTTCCCTCCACATCCTGGAGCTAGTAACCTCCGTTTTCCAGAACCTCCTTTACTATGTAAGGTCCTTCCCAGTTGGGGTTGAGCTTGCCCACTGGGGCCGACCTCCCTGCCGCGTCGACCTTTTTCAGCACTATATCCCCCTCAGAGAATTGTTTGATTCTAACATGCTTATTGAAGTACTTGGCCATTCGCCGTTTGGTCTCCTCCTGCCTGATGGCCGCAACATCCCGCAGCTCCTCTACCATGTCTAGTTAGAGGCGCAACTCTTCTTCGTTTACCAATCTCCAGGCCTCATCTCCCTCACCTGCGGCCGTGACCCGCGGGGACCGAACCTCGAACTCGACCGGGAGGACAGCCTCGAACCCATGGGAGAGCTTGAAGGGGGTCTCACCGGTGGCCGTGTTTGGGATCGTTCGCAAGGCCCATATGATGGAGGGGAGTTGCTCTACCCAGTTCCCCCTCAGGTCCTCCACCTTCTTCTTGAGCAAGTTCACGATAATCTTATTTGCGGCTTCCACCTGGCCATTGCTCTGGGGGTGATGGACAGAGGCAAACCTAAGATCTATCCCCTGCTGGGTGCAGAAGCTGTTGAACTCCTCACTAGCAAACTAAGGACCGTTATCTGTCACTATCGCTCGGGGTAGCCCGTGCCTGCATATGATTTCTCCCCAAACAAAGTTTCTGATGACCTGGGAGGTGACCTTAGCTAGAGCCTTGATCTCCAGCCACTTGGAGAAGTAATCGATCATGACCAAGAGGAACCTCCTCTGTCCACTGGACGGGGGGAAAGGCCCGACCAAGTCCATCCCCCAAATGGCGAAAGGCTATGGTGACGTTATGCTCCTTAGTCTTTGAGCGGGCAAGAGCTGGAGGGGGCGTTCAGCTGGCACTTTTTACATCTCCTCGCGAACTCTACCGCATCCTTCCTCAGGGTCTGCCAGAAGTACCCTTGCCTGACCACCCTTGCCTCTAGAGTCCTTCCCCCCGAGTGACTGCCGCACTCGCCTGAATGTATCTCCCCAAGTATCTTCGGAACTTCTTCCTCGCTCGCACACCGGGCCAGGAGTCCCGACGATATCTTGCGATGTAACCCCCCTTCCAACATCAGGTAGTGAGCTGCCTTACGCTTGAAACTCCTTGCATCCCTTACTTCATTCGTCAGTTTGCCGGTTGATAGGAAGGTCACCAATGGGTCCACCGACGAACGTCGCTAGCCTACCTCCATCAGCTCCCCTTCTTCGATCGCTGGTCAGAATAGTTCGGTTCAGGTCCCTCCTCCCCGAGGCCCGAACTTTGCCAATCGATCGACAGCCACACTCTCCTCCCGAGGAACATGCTGGATTGAGAATGATCGGAAGCCTCCGATGATTGTCCTTACCTTGGATAGATTCTTTATGAGGGTAGGTTCCCGAGCTTCAAACTCTCCTCGAATCTGCGATGCAACCACCATCGAGTCCGTGAAAACCTCCACATCCTGGATCCCAAGCTCCTTCGCCAAACGAAGACCAGCTATCACGGCTTCGTACTCTGCCTGATTGTTGGTCACCAGAAAGTGATAGGCCACCGCCTGTTCTATTGCTACCCCCTGGGGGCTTACCAACACCACTCCTCCCCCCATGGAATGCATTCCCAAGGCCCCGTCAACCATCACCTTCCACGCCCCCTGCTGCTGCGGCTCATCTTCCCTGACTTCAACAACATAGTCCGCGAGAAAGTCCGCCACTGCTTGCGCCTTAATCGATAGTCTTGGGACAAAAGAGATATTGAACTCGCTCAGCTCAACGGACCACTTGGCAAGCCTCCTCGAGTGCTCCACCCCTTCAAAGATTTTACGGATAGGATGGTCGGTTACCACCCTGATCGTGTGCGCTTGGAAGTATGGCTGAAGTTTTCTTGCCGAGATGATTACAACATATGCTAGATTTTCGAGGATGGGGTAACGGAGCTCCGCCTTCCTCAAGATCCGGCTTACGTAGTAGATGGGTAGCTGCTTCTTCCACTCTTCCCTGACTAGAACAGAGCTCACGGCTTCCGCTCCCACCCCAATATATAGGGCTAAGTCCTCCCCTTCTTTTGGGCTTTGAAGTAGGGGAGCCTGGGAGAGTTGTCTCTTTAGTCCTTGGAAGGCTTCCTCACACTCGGCCGTCCACTCGAACCTCTGGTTACCCCTCAACACTTTGAAGAACGATGAACATTTGTCACCAGACCGAGAGAGGAACCTGCTCAGTCCCGCCAGCTTGCTTGCCAAGCGCTGGACCTCCTTGGCATTGCGAGGTGATTCCAGGTCTAGGATGACCTTTACCTTATCCGGGTTAGGCTCCACCCCCACCGGAGTCAAGAGATGCCCGAGGAACTTCCCGCGGCTGGCCCCGAAGACACACTTCAAGGGATTCAGCCTCATCTTGAACCTTCGGAGGGTGGCGAAGGTTTCTTCGAGGTCCCGCAGGTGCGAGCTTACGCACTTGCTTTTCACCATAAAGGTCATCGACATAGACTTCCAAGTTTCTCCCTCTCTGCCCCTGGAAGACTCGATCCATCATGCGCTGGTATGTGGCTCCTGCGTTTTTCAGCCCAAAGGGCATCATCTTATAGCTGAAGCATCATTCCCTAGTGATGAAGGAGACGTCTTTGACGTCGGGAGGGGGGGGTGCATGCGAATCTGGTGATAACCTGAAAAAGCATCAAGAAAACTCATAACAGAAAAACTGACGGCTGAGTCAACCAGCACGTCGATTCGAGGCAGAGGGTAGCAATCCTTGGGGCACGATTTATTTAATAAAAAGAAGTCAATACACATGCGCCACTTCCCTCACCCTTTCTTAACCATTACCACATTGGAGATCCAGCCTGGGTACTGGACCTCCGAGATGAAGCCCGCCTCCAAGAGCTTTCTGACCTCCTCGCGGATGGGCTCCTCCAGCTTGGTGGCGATGGCCCTCATCTTTTGGCGTATGGGGCGAGTCCGGGGGTCCAGGTTCAGGCGATGATAGGCCACATCCACGTCAATGCCCGACATGTCCGCCGCGCTCGAGGCGAAGATGTCGACGTTGTTCTGGATGCAAGCTCTCATCCGCTCCTGGTCCTCGAGGCTCAGGCCCCCACTGACCCGTACCCTCTGCACCTGCCCCGCCTTGGTGGAGACCTCCATCTCCACCACTTCCTTGGCCGGCTCCAACTGTGATTGCTCCCAGCCGTCCCTTGCTTCCTCCTCAACCTCCAACTCCTCCCCTCCTTCAGCCTCCATCGCCTCCTCCGGCTTCTCCTCCTGGAACTGATGAATCTCCACACCCCTCGGGGCCTCCTGCCCAAATCTCGCAACTTGACCCTCCTCTTCTTCATCCATCCCTTCCTCCAGACTCTATTGTTCAACTCCAATAGCTAGCTCCTCTATCTCCATCGCCTCCTCCAGGCTCTCTTCCCGTCGTGGCTCAACTTCCTCCCTCCTCCGGACCTCCTTCTCGGCTTCTCTCACCACTTGATCCCCTACCTCCGGGCTCACCTCCTCTTGCTCCGCTAGCTCCCTCTCCAGTTCTTCTGCCTCCGCCATCCAGGACACAGTGTTCACTGTCGTCACATAGCATTGTCTTGCCACCTTTGGATCCCCCCTGATCCTGACCTGCACCCCTCCGTTGTTGAACTTGAGACATTGGTGAAACGAGGAGGGGACGCAGCGAAAGGCGCTGATGAGGGGACGTCCAAAGATGACGTTGTAACTGCTTGGAGCGTCCACTATCACGAACCTACAGTTCCGTGACACACCTCCCAACTTTACATGCAGTCCTACTCCTCCTTCTACTTCTTTCCTTTCTCCAAAAAACCCGAACAACGGTCCATCTGAGTCTAGGACCCTCTTCCCCTCAACCTTCATCTCATCAAAGGCTTTCTTGAAGATGATGTTAACCGAGATCCCATTGTCTACAAGTATCCTAGAAACTGTAAAGTTCTCCACCGCCGCCTGAATCACTAGAGCATCGCAGAAAGGGTCCTCGTAATCCGGCATATCCGCGGATGAAAAGATGATTTTTTTTTCTTCCGGAGGGGGAGCTAGGGAGGTCGAGGCGACCCCCCTGCGGAACATGGTCTGCAAGCTTCCCTTTCAGGTTGCTTCGATCCCTATCCCTTCGTGGATCACTCTGATCCCTCCTCGGGTTCCCCTCCTCGGGTTACCACGTCTATCTGATCTTCGCATCTATCTTCCTCCCCTCCCTGTAGCACTTCCACAATCCTTACCGGTGGATCCTGTCTCCCCATTCCTCTGGCTTCCTGCATCTCCAAGAACTCTGGGCAGGTGGCCGTCGCGTGACCTTCCTCCTGATGGAAGTCACAAAAGGGTAACGCCACCCTTCCCCCCTTCCTTCTCCTCTTCCTCTTGTCCCAGCTCCCCGGATTCTTCTTCCTCCTCCTCTTACTCTACCGACCTCCATCGCTTCTTGTGGTGGTGGGAAGTGACCTCTCGGACCCTGTCTCTACACCTGCTGGTCAAACCTTCTTGGTTCCCAAAAATTATATCTTCCCTGAACACCTCCTCCTTGGCCCTGGGGGCGACCCTCCTGAGGCCTCCAACCCAAACGATTGTTCGGCTCCCGGGCTCCCCATCCCTGCTGTTGCCCCTGCCCTCGGGGCTCTTCTCTTCTTCTTTCTTCCCTTTGCTCCCTCTGCTTTCCTACTGCTGGTTCTTTATCATCTTCTGCCAACCGGGCCAGCTTCCTGGCAAACGCCGGGTTCGCCTTCTCGAAGTCTATCTCTTTCGCCACCCTCTCCATGAGCTCCTCAAAAGAGAGGGGGGCACTCTCTTCAACTCCATGCTAAAAAACCCTGGCCCCAGCCCCAGGGTAAAGGCAAGCATCAATGCGTACCCCGCGATCTCTTGGACTAGGAGAATCTCCTCTTGGAACCGGTCAACATAATGACCCAACGTCTCGTCTTGCCTCTGCCTCACTACGAACAGGCACTCCGCTTCCTTCTTCCGCTTCTTCGAAGTTGAGAATCTCAAAAAGAAACCCCGACGCAGATCCTCGAAGATGTAGATTGAGCTTGCCGGCAACTGGTGGAACAAGTCCCTGGCCTTCTCCTTCAATATGATGGCAAACAGCCGACACTTGAAGGCATCAGACATCTGCCTAATCGACACCACATCCTCGAACCATTGTACATGCTGTACTGGGTCATCCTTCCCCGAGTAGTAGGACATGTCAGGTTCCCGGAACCCCTCTGGTACCGGGGCTGAGACGATGAGTTCGCTAAAGGGGGTCTCGCCCCCTGTCTGGCGAGAAGGCACATCTCGCGACCTCGGTTGGCTGGAACGATCTGCGAGACCGGGCCCAGGGAACAACTCCCGCACCGCCGCTTCCATCTCGCCCACTTCTACCGGAACCTCCTTTCCGAGGCGCTGCCCTGGGAAGAGTTCCCGCGCTGCCACGTCTCTCTCGCCACTTTCCATCGGGACCTCCTTCCCGGGGCACTGTCCAGGGGCGTTCTCGCCCAGAAGCGGGACCACCTCCACCGGAACCTTAGACGTCTCCCACTCACTCCTTGTCGAGAAGGCTAGGCTGATGGTCTGTAGGACTTCTCGCCTAAAGTCTTCCAACATCTTCCTCGTCGCTTCCTCTCCCGGGGTGGGGATACCCCCCGAGCCAGATCCTTCACCTTCACCTCCAGTCATGAGACCAAACTCAAGGCTTTCTTGCACCGGCTGCCTTCCACGCTCACCGCACCAGAACTGTTGAAGCCAAAATTGACCTCAACGAATGTTCAAAACCGGGGTGCAGCCAACGCCTACTTCTCTCAAGCCCTGTCCCTCGACTTGTAGCTAACGACTTAGAACTGACCCAAAGCCTCAGCAGGGAGGTCCCACCTCACACCCGGAAGATCTCTGAGAGCTTCCCCTCTAAAGCCTAAAGCTGGGCTAGGAGCTCCTCAGAAAGCACTGGAAATTTAGAGAGAATTAGAGTCTGCTTTCTAAGAAGCCATTATGGGTATATTTATAACCTTTTGCTGACTTGAAGTTACTGAAATACCCCTGACTGGTCTGCCAACATCCAAATCCCGCTGTCTGAGAAGTACTAAATGCAGCCCCTAAGGGTATAATGGTAATTTTACCCGAGGGTAATTAAGACATTTTACCCTGAGCCTGACCCCACTCGGCGAGTGCTCTATGCCGAGAACCCTCTCGCCTTCCTTTGGCGGGAGCTAAAAAGAAGTGTCAAAAGTCTCACGTTGAGCCAGCCCCAGCCTTCTCGCCGACCCTGCCGAGAGTGGGTCCCGGCTGACCGAAGGTAAACTCTTTCGCCCCTCCCCAGGCGGGAGCTCATCTAACCTTGGCGCTGTCGCTGGACACGGTGTTGGGTGAGTGGAGCCCACTCAACGCCCTCGCTGCTGACCCTAGCGCTAAGTGAGTGGAGCTTACTCAACGCCCTTGCTGCTGACCACGACGTTGAGTGAGTGGAGCTCACTCAACGCCCTTGCTGTTGACCACGGCATTGAGTGAGTGGAGCTCACTCAACGCCCTTCGCTGCTAGTCGCGGCGTTGAGTGAGTGAAGCTCACTCAACGTCCTTTGCTGCTGGCCATGACGCTGAGTGAGTGAGTGAAGCTCACTCGGCGCCCTTGCTGATTACGACGCTGAGAGAGTGAAGCTCACTCAACGCCGTGCCTTCTCGCCCGCTTCTGGCCATGGGCGGGATCTCGCCTGCTCCTAAGCGGGAGCTCCTCCGGCGCGAGAGCTCTTCTGGTCTTCAGGCCCGGGCTAACTTGTGGCTGGTCCAACCCCAACCGTTAATGCCTCTGGGTCCCACCCAGCGAATTTGGGGTTGTACATCCGGAGCATCCACGACGTACTCGTCGGACAGTCAAATTTTCTCTTGTATTTGTATTTATATTTTCATTATATAAATTATGGTTGTTTTGTGTTCTTATTTACCTGCAAATTTTATAGTTGTGTTTGCGTTTGTACTGGATTTTGCAACAGATGAGGTACTGTCACACATCCAGAAGATCAAAGAGAACTTCTCCCAAGTTAATGTTGAGCAGGGCACCTTGGAGGGCACCTGAGAGCACCAGGCTGTAAAGCCGGAAACCACGGTGAACAATGTGGGAGCTCTCGCCGACTAGGAACAACCTAAGGAGGAAAGCCAAAAAAAAGGTCTCCCCTCAAAGGTTCCCTTGTAGGTCTATTTATAGTTTTCTAAGAGTGGTCTGTGAATAGCGGAATCCTGCCTTTAAATATTTTGCTGAATTCAGTCCAACATAGTCTGCCAACAGCAGAATCCCGCTGTTTGGAGCGACTACTGCCAGGCCAAAATGGGTCAGCCGGAAAAACGGGACCTAGCTTATTACGGGCGAGTCGAGGTCACACCACCACTGCTCGCCTGGGAGGGGCGAGTCGCTGATGCAGCTAGCACTCACTCCCTTAGGGCCATGAGCGAGCGTTGGACAATTACCCCACTCGCCCTCTCTTCCCGGGCTGGGCGCGAGTGCAGGGTGGTTTACCCCACTCGCCCCTTCTACTCGCATGGGCCCAGTTTCTCCTTGACTACTTGCGTGATGGCTGGTCGGGGCTAGATTGACTCGATAAATACGGAATTATACATAAGAGAAAGACATTGTTAATATCAATTTGTCTTAAAGGCCAACCATGATTGATAGCAAGACATTTGATTACGTGAACTATAGTTAGTTTGATGACATGACCAAAAGTCTCATAATAATCAATATTAGACCGCAAGCCGTGTTCTGCATGTGCTTATCATCGGAGCCATCAAGTAAACATTTTGTGCGAAAAATCCCTTTGAAGTTTAAACCCATCTAATTTTGAGAGGTGTCTGGGGGAATATGTTCCCATTTACCATTTCTAACCAGAGAATTATATTCTTTAGGCATGGCTCGACGCCACTTGGGGTCTTTGACATCTTTGGTTACCATTGTAGGTTTTTCTTGAGGAGTTGTTAGTTGTACTGTGAGATTGAGTTTGGTGATGAGTTTGTGAATGTCATTTTTGGACACTGTGATGCTTACCCTTGGAGAGTCTTGGGGCATAGTTGATCGTCGTTCGGTGGTAGATGAGGAACGTCATGATGGTGGAGATGTATTTATGTAGAGAGAGGTATCCAGGTTTGTGGATGGAGCTGTAGGCTTTGTTTGGCACGGCTTTTAAGCTCCTGTGGGTTTGAACAAAAACGTCATTATCATGGAATGTATGTTTGGCAAGACAAAGATTATGACCGCTAAATTATATCAAGAAAATAAGGGAATTGTTAAGAGCATCACACTTTTGGCTAGTTACACCACATATTTTCACATATTGTTAAAGACACCACACATTGTTAATCACATCAAAATTAAGATAAATGCACCACACTTAAAATTTGAATAAAAAGAAGTTTTCATTGAATTATATATTACATGAATACCAACCAAATAGGCAAAATATTTGATACAAAAAAACTATTAAATATGTTGGTCAAATCATTGATCTCAATGCAAAATACTTTATACAAAAAAGTATGAAATTTGTTCTTCAAATATTTGTGATCTTCATGTTCATATAAAAAAATGTAAATGGTTGAAAATTAGTACAACCGATTATGATAATGGATCAAACAATGGCCGAAAACAATCAAGTGCTCATCCATACTACAATAAAGGCAATTTCAACGCGATGTTCTTCAACAAAGAGAAGCAATCAGCCGGCTATGGCTGTCGGAAGATAGATCGAGAGGAGCTGACATCTATAAAAAAATTAAGAAATCTAATCATAAAAAGGCGGAAAGAGGCACCGATGGTGGACAAAAATGCAAACAATCTACTCGGGAAGTTTCTGAGACATCTCCGCCCGTTCTTCCGCAGTGGCCACCGCTCTCAACTCGTCGGCAGTGGGGAAACACACTCTGTTGGAGACGGTACGTACCGAAGTAGCAGAAGGCTCCACCGGTGTTGGTGTCTTTAGAAGCCCGACACATAGATTAGGAGAAGTTGTGGTGCGAGTTAGTGCATCACGGCTTGTATTTTTTGAGGAGTAATTTTAATCTTAAATTATGAGAAATTGTAGTGCGACTAGCAAAAACTACAATGCCTTTAACGACTCCTGAAAAATAAACTTGTTCTGAGCATAAAATGCAAGATTTTTTTTAGGCGCGGTCCAGCGTTCACGAATAACGGTTCATGACCACTGAGGTCATGACCGCCACCACTGTGCCAAACGAAGACTTATTTTCATAGACTTATTATGATCCGATTCATGCGGTCGTAACCGCTTGACCGGTGAAAATAAGTCTTCCCAAACATAGCCTTAGAGGTGGGGATTGTGTTTGTTAATGAAGAGATATAGGAGGTTGGAGTTATAGGTGGGATGTTAGGAATCATATGAGATGTAGATGGACAAATGCATGAAGGTGCCAGGGGTGAAGCGTTTTAGGTGAGTGTGAAGTGAGACGAACAAATATATGGACTCATCCCGGGATAACAAATACATCCATTAATACTTCGCGGCGCGATTGGTGTGTTTTTTTTGAATAATTTTGTATAAGGGGATTTAGATTCAAAATTAGTTGTAGGAAGATGATTGATGAGATATACAGCAGTAATGCATCATTTTGAGGAGAATGAAGAGAGGATGCTCAAAATTTCCAAAAACATATCATAAAGATTGATAAGATTTTATGAGAAATTAATGGAAATAATTGAACAATCATTTTATGGTGCAAAGCATTAAAATTGGAGTTTTTATATATTTTTTGTTATTGTATTGTGTATGTATTAGTATTAGTGTTGGGCTAGAGAGCACGTAAGTCCGAGCAGAGCACCTGCAAATTAGTTCGAGCAAATACCCGCACGACCGCTTCACGGTATGCCGATATACAATCAAAACACGGCACAAAATAACAAAAATAAAAGTGACACGGAGATTTAACGTGAAAACCCAATAGGGTGAAACCACGAGACGATCGAAGTCCAACACGGAAAGCAGCCAGTAAAATTTATGAAGCAAAAGACAATTACAAGGTTTTTCATCCTCGATTCTTATAGGATTTTCACCAGTTTCACACTACACAATACAATAAATAGTAACAGAAAACTGTAAGTTACCGACAGCGGCGGACGAGACGGATTACGAAAATCCTCTTCAAGATGCATCTTCGAATCTTTTCCCAAATCTGCTCTAGATCCAATCAGTGTAAGCGAAGTACTACTCGCCAATGTCGTACAACGACGTCTAAAAGCTCTCACAAACTAAGACGATTGTCACAAAGGCCTCTCTAGAAATCTTTCAATGCATGAGTTTGGAGAGAAGTCGATACGTTACTCCTCATCCTTCATCCATATTTATAAGGACAAAATCAATGAGGTAGATGTGATAGATGACATGTGGATAAAGTTTCCATGAAACTTCCTTTGGTAAAAAAACACATGTTGCTTTAAAGATCAAAGACGGCTTTTCTTTTCATATACTTGTCATGAAACGCATGCTTAAAAAGCATGGTCAAAGTTGGCTAGCCTCGTTCACACTTATGAGTAAATTATCTTAACAAATCTTCCCTATTGTCGGACCTAATGCACTTAAGTTTCCTCCCAGATTGTCTTTCCACTTCAGTGTGGAATCTCCGAAAGGTATCAAGGACCTCATTTTTTGTCTTAATAACGTAGACCCAAAGTTTTCTTGAATAATCATCAATGAACATCCCGAAGTAAGACGCAACTCCTCTTGTCTGGACCTTCAGTGGTCCGCAAACATCAGTGTGTACGAGCTCTAGTAGCTCGAATCTCCTGGTGGAAGTGTGGCTCTAGAAAGATACTCTATTCTGCTTTCAAGCCATATAGTGGTCGCATCTCTCCAACTGATCCACATATAGACCAGATATCATCTTCTTCTCAGCGAGACATCCCAGGCCCTTCTGGCTAATGTGACTCAATCTCCTATGCCATAGGGATGTGGATAAACACTCTCTGATAGTGTTGTCCTGAGCAGCTTCAGGCCACCCCTCCATGTAGTATAAACTAGTCTCTCTATAGTCTCTAGCCACTACTAGCGACCCCTTGATAAGCTTTCAAAAATCTCCACTAAAGATACTCATTGATAAGCTTTGGCTCCTCTCATTATTCCTTCCCCTGCTCTTGCTCCTCCCTCTCCCCTAGGCTTAGTAAAGAGGATATCAGCTCGTGAAGAAGAGCCTGATATTCCTTGAGACTTCCTTCTCACCTCTTTGTTCAGGATGCCACTCTTGGCAATCTCCATTGTAATGATGCCTCTGGGAGAGGAGTTGATTAGAGAAACTCTAACCATCTCCCAAGAGTATGGAAGAGACTTTAATATCCATGGTGCGTTGACCTCGTCCTCGAAGTTCACCTTCATTCCAATGAGGCGGTCAATGATACCCTAGAAATCGTTCACAAGATCCAGGATAAGGGATCCTTCTTTGTATCTGAACTCTCCCAGCTTATTCTATAGATATAGTTTATTGATGTCAGTGCTCTTGACATATAATGTCTCGAGAATTTCCAAAAGATCTTTGCATCAATGATGCTCACAATATGATTATAGACGTTCGGCTCTACGAACCGTACGATGAATCCACATAGCTTATGGTGCTTCACCTTCCACTTATTTGGATCTGTGTCTTTAGGCATCTCCTCAAATATAGGAGCATGTCAGCCCTTCACATAGATAAGATCCTCCATCAGTAAGTCTCATTGGTGGTAGTTTGCGCCGTTTAGTTTCACCATTTATTTGGAGCCTGAACCTGAAGTAGACTCCATTGTGCTCTGTCACTGATCAGACTGACCTAAGTTCTCTGAGCCGACTATTTTAAAGAAAGGAATCAAAGAGGATAGGCAGAGGACCAATGGTTGTCACCAACCGCACCTGATCATTAACCCGAAATATCCAATCGACTCATCTCGAATCTCAGACATGTCAACCCGATAATTTCTCTGATAATGAACCTGCCTCTGATATCACTTATTTGGCTAGAGAGCACTCAAGCCCGACCAGAGTACCTGCAAATTAGTTTGAGCAAGTACCTGTATGATCGCTTAGCGGTATGCTGATACACAACCAAAAAAAGCACAAAATAGCAGTAATCAAAGTGACACAAGGATTTAACGTGGAAACTCAATAGGGTGAAAACCACGGGAAGATCAAAGTCCAACTCGGAAAGCCGCCACTAAAATGTATGAAACAATAGTCAATTACAAGGTTTTCCCTCCTCGATCTTTATAGGATCTTCATCAGCTTCACACTACACAATACAATAAATAGTAACCGAAAAATTGCAAGTTACCGACAACGGCAGACGAGACGGATTACATAAATCCTCTCCAAGATGCATCTTCGAATCTTTGCCCAAATCTGTTCTTGATCCAATCCGTGTAGGCCAAGTACTTCTCGTCAACGTCGTACAATGACGTCCAAAAGCTCTCCCAAACTAAGACGATCGCCGCAAATGCCTCTCTAGAAATCTTTCAATGCTTGAGTTTGGAGAGAAGTCGATACCTTACCCCTCCTCCTTCATCCCTATTTATAAGGACAAAACCAATGAGGTAGATGTGGTAGATGACATATGGATAAAGATTCCATGAAACTTCTTTTGGTCATAAAACACATGTTACTTTAAAGGTCAAAGACGGTTACTCCTTTTCATACTTATCATGAAACACATGCTTAAAAAGCATGGTAAAAGTTGGCTAACCTCTTTCACAGTAAACAGAGGCTCACTTTCTCCTTCCATGATTGTAACTCCTGCTATCTGTTTTGCCAGACTTTCTTGGGAAGGCAACAGATTCTCCAATTCCAATAGGGATGGTTGGACAGCCCACCCTTGAACAGATGTGATGAAGGTCACATACTCCTTCTGAAGCCCACGAATAATGTGTCTTTTTAACTTGGCCCCAGAGATCGGCTCATCAGGATCTAGAGCAGAGATCTCAGCGCATAGGTTCTTCACCTTAAGAAAAAATGTCAAAATAGTCAGCTCTGCTTGAGTGTTCTTTGCCAACTCATTCTCCAGGAACTGCAACCGCGCCACATTCTTCTTATTAAACAGTCCATCTAGGGCTCTCCAGATCTCTGATGCAGATTTGCATCCAATAATGTGATCAAACAATTTTTGGGAAATGGCCCGCTTAAGCGTGAACTCAGCTTTGGCATTGGTTTTCCTCCAAGCTCTGGCAAGCTGAGCATTGTCACCCGCTGCGATAATCTGCTCCTGCTCTTCGCCTCCAACGACTTCACACAAGTCTTCCCCAAGCAGGTAGCTCTCCATACATGACCTCCATTTCTTGTAGTTGGCTTGGGTGGGCAGCTTCATTCCAAGACCTCTGTCCATCTCAGGAAAGAAGATCTAACAGCAAAACACAAAGCGCAGCTAGCACGAACCTCTCTCTGATACCATGTTATAAATTTCGTTGAAAGATACTTCCAAGCAATACCAATCCACAAACATCAATAAAATGCAATCAAACTACAAGAACCTACCGACGCAACAAGCTAAAAAGAAAACCGGCAGCGGTCAAGCACAAAGCCGGCAGCGACCTCCACACCAACTAGGATCCAAACGCCAGCGACCTCCACAGCGACCAACCGGCTCGCCAGCGATCTCGACGGCGAACTCGTCGGCGACTAAGGACCAGTACGTCAACGATCTCAGTTACCAGGCCGGCGACCTCAAAGCACACCACTGACTGCTCCACTGCTCAGCTCGCAGATGACTAACAGCACCAGGCCGCCACAACCTAAGCAACAGAAATCCTCCAGCTCGTCAGCGACCACAAGAACAGTCCGACCGAAACCCGCGTCCAATAGATCAGTACCACCAAGCCGCCACACAGAAAACTTCTACAGCTCGCCAGCGACTACTTAACCAGTTCGCCCGAACTCGGCGACTACTAGACTAGTCCGCAACTAGCTGGCAACTACAAACACCAGGCCGCAGAAAACTTAACAAGCACACCTTACCCTCTTTTTCTCTATGTACAAACTACAAAGAAGAGGATAATCATCCTATTTATAGAGGACAGACACAAAACACCAAACACCAGATTATGCAGCAGATCCGCCTAGAATGCCAAACGGCGATTTCGACCAACTAGAAACCGCTCTTCTCACTTCACAAAAATCAACAGGGACGCCGTCGAGAGAACTTTGATTATTATAGGCGTGTTATACATTGACATTCAAGAATCGGGAGATCTGCAAGGCCTAACTCTTTATTTGTCTCTCTTTCTTGTCATTGCATTCTAATGACAAATATGCATGTGTGCGCAGTGCGCGGGCACGGAAGAGACAGAAATAGAGAGTTGAGTTTTTCATATTAAATAGTTTGTTTGTTTTTTACTTTATGATTTTTCTTTGCCTTGAGAATGCATTAATTTGCTTATAAGTTCACATATAATTGATCTTCTCTGTTGCAACAACGTATAGTTTGTCCACTTGAGAGTATTTAGAATATAAAATAAACGTATACTCTGAAAGATAATATATTGTATAAAATGCCTCCGGATTCTTGAATGTTTCATGAAACTTTTGCTTTTTAATTTAGTTAATGAAATAGGTTTAAGTAACTAGTTGGCACACTCTATTATCACACTTCGGAAAAAAGGATAATTACACGCACTTTTGATTAGGGTCCGTTTGGCATGGTGATAGCGGTTGTGAAAGCGGTGGTTGTGATTTGTGAACTGCTGTTCGTGAACCGCCAATCTCACTTATGAAACTCCGTCCACTTATGTTTGAAATCAAAAAAAAAAATTGGGTGTGGTCGTAAACTCATTGGAGCAAAAATAGGCTTACATCTTAACAATTATTGATGGATAGTTGAATCTAATGGAGATTCAATAATTGAGTATGTAAATTAGTATTATTGATAATATATCAGATTTTAAAGTTATTATAAATATAATTATAAAAAAATAAAAGAATATATTGATGAAGTATAAGAAGTCCAAGGGTCAAATAAATCTTTTGTGGGATTATATGAATAGAAGCTAATGAGATAAAATTGAAGGGGTACATAAAAAGATAGATTATGTATAATTAAATTATAATTATAGTGAAATTGTTGAAATTCTGTTCATCATGTTACTCTATTTTTCTTTTATTCAGTTACTTTACCGTTTATTTTTCTGTTTTGTTTTAGCATTTTCTAGAAGTCTTTCTCCTTCAGTCTGTTTGGTATAAATAAAAGGCTTTAACTAGCATGGTTCTTGTAATAAGACACTATAATTTTCAATGCTATTTTCTCTTTTCCTGCAACTCTTTCTTTGTTCCTGTTGCTTCTCCACATAAGATCTATGATGTTCTTCTATTATGACTAGGTATCAGAGTGATCTGAGATTTCATCTCCTGCGATTAGTCCGTCTTCTTTATCCCTCATGGCTGATCTTAATGCAGAACAACGAACACAATCGAACCAAGATCAACGTTCTGCAACAACACCTCTTTCTCTGCAAAGCTCTTATTCCCATGACATGATCCTCGTTAATCAGGTTTTATTCGGGACCATCAACTACATTTCATGGAAGCACTCCGCTATTTCTTACAAAAATAAATTAGGCTTCGTCAATGGACTGTCTCCTAAACCTGCTTCCACTTATCGCAGTTTTGCTCAATGGGAGCAAGTGAATAACATGGTTATATCCTGGTTGATCAATGTCGTCTCCAAGGATATTGGACAGTCGATTATCCATGGCAGCATTGTTGCCATTATGTGGTCCAACTTGTCATGGCGATTCACTAAAAACAATAGTTCCACGCTTAATGGTCTACGAAAGGTCATTTCTTCTTGTACCCAAGAAACTCTCAAATGTTGAGGCATTCTTCACTAAAATAATATAGTTGTGGCAAGAACTCAAAGCTGTTACATTCATTCCAGTTTGTAAATCAGATTCCCAATGCAAAGTTGTCAAAGCTTGGATCCATCAATTGGAAGAACAAAAACTCATGTAGTTCTTGATGAGACTCAATGATCATTTTAAACCTCTTAGGCTCCGTTTGGGAGGACTTATTTTCACCGGTCAAGCGGTCATGACCGCATGAATCGGGACTTAAAATAAGTCCCGATTCATGCGGTCATGACCGCTTGACCGGTGAAAATAAGTCCTCCCAAACGAGGCCTTAGTGAACAAGTACTGAAATCTCTTCCATCTGTTGAAGGCACTTACTTCATGATCCAGCAGGACGAACGTCATATGAACATCTCTCCGTTCATGCTCATGGAAGATGTGGCATCTGCCGTCTATTCTGGAACCTCATTCAACTCCTTTTCTCAGCGATCAAATTAGAATTCTGGCACTGACAACAGACGAACATTGTGGTGTGAACATTGTCAGATGTCAGGACATACCATAGCAAAATGCTTCAAGATTCATGGCTATGTAGACAACTACAAAGGCAAAATCAAGACCCTCTGCATACTACTTTTCAACGTTTTGAAGAAAACCTTGTGGAAATTAATCGTCCAGATCCAATGTCAGTGCTGCCAGTACACGATGGGAAACAATTCTCAGTCATCAGCTTCTTCCGAAGTTTCAACTCCAGTTGTTCTTCAATTTGCACCTAAAAAAATAACCAAACTTGTTGAACTTGTCAATCAACCTAAACAGAATAAAGCAAACATGATTCAACGATTGGCATGTATCAGTTATTTTATGTACATACATGGTTCAACTATTGGCATGTATTAGTTATTATATATATATTTATATATATATATATATATATATATATATATATATATATATATATATATATATAGTAATTATAGAGAGAGAACCGGTTCTCTGAAATCTTATATAGAAAATTATCAAATTGATCCTCAAATGTTTGTTATTTTAAAAAGTGATCAACATGAAAGTTGTAGATATCGATGAGATCTACAACTTTCATGTTCATCACTTTTTAAAATAACACCGTCTAGACTCCCGATTTGAGCCAAGAAAAAAGTCAAAATACGTCACGCCAAACATCTGTACGGACAAATTTGTATATATATATATATACATATATCATATTCTCCGTGGGCCTCCACTCCTTAAAGTGTAAAAATTTGTGAATCGCGGAAACGGAAAACCAGGCGCAGGAACACTCAACCTATCCGAAGCCAAATAATCCAGATGCAAACAGAAGAGCAAGAATCTTGTACTATAAAAAAAAAACTTTACAAGACGAGACATACATGACGAGACATGATTCGCCGATGTACCCGGTGGAAGCAAAAAGAACAAGAACCCAACCGCACGGTCTCAATGAGAAGCAGTCGACTCCGCCGAGCTGCCTACGAAGTTCGCTTAAGTCGTCAAGTCGCTAAACCGAAACCTAGCCGCGCGGAAAACCCGTTATTCCAATGTTGAAAAAGAACTATGTCCGTTGATCTACAAGCCTCCTGACCGCGAGGTCGCCTAGCCGCCTGACCGCCGCGAAAACTGCTGCCAAACTGAATAAACTGCCAGAAGCGGACAACTTATTGAACTAAGAAAGAGTTGCAGAAGAGAAGACTGTCTGGTCGCAAGCCGTCACCTGCTGATAACCGCTGGTTGCTAACCGCATAGTCTGTACTGTCCCTGATCGAAGTCAGAACCAAGTCTTTGGCTTTCCAGTGCTAACCGCACAACCTACACAGCACAAACCGGCCAACTCTCCAAACCGCGCGAATACAATATCCTGTCTACAACAATGACCTGAGTTCACTTACTGTTCATTCAGATAATTATTGATGTGATAGGGGGTCCTATTTATAGGCGTGGAAAAGAGTGTAATCACCACCCTAGCTGATAGGATCATCACCCTATCGGCCTATCTCGCGGCGTGCACTGAGCGAAACTGCCTTGTCACCAAAGCAACGCCATACTTGGTCGACATACATGTAGACACTACGGATACAGCCTCAGTCCGCACGCCAAAGTGGACATTGCTTCAGTCCGCACACGCCGAGCTCGCAACCAAAGTATAAGGCTGACTACTGTTGAGCTCGACGGACAAAGAACCAATCCGTGCAACCCGCGCGATCTCCCGGACTGAGCAATCCTAGACTTGGTGCTTGTCCAAACCAATTCCACACAACCGGCCATCCCTAGTGCAAACCCAGTACCAGCGAATAAAAGGGCCAATCCGCACAAACCGGCGGACACCAACACCAGTCCGCACTAACCTGCGAACTCCGGCACCAGTCCGCACTAACCGGCGAACTCCGGCATCAGTCCGCACTAACCGACGAACTCAACAGTTACCACCAACTGCGCCACCAGGGCAAGACTAAGGCACACGCCATGCCGATCTCCAGAGCTCCAGTTCAGTCCTCAACCCAGACTCAGCGAACTCCATACAATTCTGCACCACGCCGGTCTTGGCGAACTCCGCGGATATACAACCTATCCGCTCGGTTACCAACTGGGAACAAACTGCATGTTGAACATAAGCCGACCTGGCTAGCCGCCGCTTCTGTCGGCACAGACTGTTCGAACAGACCGCCTAGGCCGCCAGAGAACAAGCTGACTGCAACACCTTTGCCGACCTGGCTAGCCGTCAGTCCTGTCCGCACATGTCGCGCAAATAGGTCATCCAGGCCGCACAGGTTGCCACTTTCACTTCATAATTTTCATCACTCCCCCTTGAAGTGAAAAGTGGAGACCAGCTCCAGCAGTCTCCGTAATCGTGAACATGGCTACTCCGATAGCGCCTTCGAGAAAATGGTTGTGACATAGTCCTCGCTCCGCATATCAAAGACCATAAGGGATCCCTCTAGCACCTCCCGAAAGGAGTAATGCTTCCCTCTTCCTTCTTCTTCAGTTTCGACCTCCACTTATACTTCACAGGAGAAACACCAACGACCTTAGGCACAAGGTCCCAAGCCTCGTTTCCTCTGAGAGCAGTCACTTCTCATCCTTGGCATTATACACCTCCTTGACTCCAGTGGTATCTTCATAGCTAGAAGGCACTCGCTCGATAAGAGGGTCTGTGAAGAAACAAGAGACCGAGCTCACCGTGTTTACTTCGTTATATCGAGCGGGTAGGTTGATGATCATCTTCGACCTCCGAAGATCCTGATCACGGCTAACCACCTCCGCTGCTCTTTCTGAACTAGCTCCATTCCTGGGCAAACCAGAAGCTTCGCTCCCCTTGCTTCCTGAAAAAGAAGCCTTCGCCCTAGAACTAGAAGCACCTGGAGCATCGCTCCCCTGCTTCATGAACTAGAAGCCTCCACCTTGGAATTAGAAGCACCTGGAGCATCGCTCCCCCTACTTCCAGAACCAGAATCCTCTGCCCTGGAACTAGAACAACCTGGAGCTTCTGGTGACATAGGCAGCTCTATCAGAAGATCCACAACAGCCTCCTCCTGCCTACCGTCTGACCTGCTTTCCTTTAGCTCCACAAATGAGCTATCTCCATACGACATCAGCTCGTCGAAGACGACGTCTCTGGACACAAAGAACTTCTTTGTCGCAGGATCCATACACTTCCATCCCTTTTTTCGCTCATCATAGCCGACGAAGACAAGCTTCCTCGCAATCGCTTCCGGCTTTGTCCTGAGAGCATCCAAGACGTGTACATAGCAGGTTGACCCAAACACCCGAAGGTGTTCCACATTGGGCTTCTCCTTGAACATCAGCTCATGAGGATACTTCATGTTGATCAGACTCAGAGGCATCTGATTGATGGTGTATGCCACGCAGGCCATCCCCTCCGCCTAGAAGGCCCTAGGAATGTCTTTGGCATGAAGCCAACACTTGCAGGTCTCTGTCAGATGACAGATCTTCCGCTCTACTACTCTATTTTGTTGTGGAGTATACGCACAAGTGAGCTCCTTCTGAATTTCGTGCTTTCTAGAGAAGTTAAAGAACATGGTTGAAACAAATTCACCTCTGTTATTTGTTCTAAACTTCTTGATCCGCAAACCAAGCCAACCCTCCACTAGCTCCTTGAACTCCACAAACAAATGAAACGCATCTGACTTTTTCTTCATGAAGTACACCCAAGTGTAGCTCGTGAATCATCAATCAAAACAAGTATAAACCTGCTGCCTCAAAGATTGGCGGTGACGATCGGAGTCAACACCTCACCATGGATGCACTCCAATAGTGATGTACACCTGGTCTGTGACTTAGAAAACGTGAAGCGATGAGCCTCACCGTATTGACATCCCGTGCAAACATGACCGTCGCCGAAGGATGACAACCTATGCAAGCCTTTCACAAGTCTCCTTACTTCCATCGCTTTCAACTTGTCCATCTCAACGTGTCTTAGTCTTTCATGCTAGATAGCTGCACTATCATTGGCACTCGTCCGATCAACATAGGAACTTGTTGATAGCCCAACCAAGTCCTTTCTCTTTATATGAGCAACGTTCACAGATTGAAGTTTAACCTTACATTCTTTCTTGACCAGGCTGGTTGCATTTATAGTACCTTGGCCCTTCCTTCCTCTTCCAATCACGCTTATGAGATACACTCCTCTCTTGTTGATATGAAGTAGAAGGATCATCACCAGCAGCCGACTTCTTCTTGTCCCATCTCAATTTCTTCTTCCCTGAAAAGAGCGCCTCACCATCTACTCTAGAGATGGTAACTCCAGTCATCTGACTTGCTAAGCTCTACTACGAAGCCAACAGATTCTCCAGCTCCAGCAAAGATGATTGAGTGGTCCAGCCTTGAACAGAAGTAACAAAGGTCACATACTCCTTCCGCAAACCGCGAATTATATGTCTCTTCAGCTTCGCTTCTAAAATCGGCTCATTAGGGCCCAATGCTGAAATCTCACCGTACAAATTCTTCATCTTCAGAAAGAACGTTGAGATGGACAAATCTCCTTGAGTGGCTCTCGCCAATTCATTCTCCAGAAAATGTATCCGAGCTACAATCTTCATGTTGAACAATCCATCAAGGGAAGCCCAAATCTATGCAGCTGACTTACATCCGATGATGTGGTCGAAGAGTTCCTGTGAGATAGCCCGCTTGAGAGTAAACTCTGTCTTCATGTTTGTCTTCCTCCAAGCTCTCACCGCTTCAGCATTCCTAGTAGCAGCAATCACCTCTTGTATGTCGTCTTCGCAGACGACCTCCCAAAAGTCCTCACCTAAAAGATAGCTCTTTATACATGACCTCCACTTTTTAAAGTTGCTCGATGTAAGAAGCTCAAATTCAAGACCGCTTGCAAATCCTCCTTCCATTGCACTAACTCTGGTTCACTTAGATTTCCAGAAGCAACAAAGTAAACTGTCGGTTGATCGCTGCTCAAGCCTTTGTTCCCTCTGATACCATATAAAAATTTATGAATCACCGAAAATGGAAAACCAGACGCAAGAATACTCAACCTATCCAAAGCCAAATAAACCAGATGCAAACAGTAGAGCAAGAATCTTATACTATCAAAAAAAATTTTTACAAGGTGAGGCATACATGGCGAGACATGATTCGGCGATGTACCCGATTGAAGCAAAACGAAGAAGAACCAAGCCACGCAGTCTCATTGAGAAGCTGCCAACTCTGCTGAGCTGTCTACGGAGTCCGCTTAAGCCGTCAAGTTGCTAGACCGCAACCTAGCTGCATGGACAACCCGTTATTCTAATGCTGTAAAATAACTCTGTCCGTTGAACTGCAGGCTGCCTGACCGCGAGGTCGCCAAGCCGTTAGACCGCCGTGAACACTGCTGTCGAACTGAACAAGCCTCCGGAAGCAGACAGACGGTACATCCTATTTTGTACGTAAGCACATCCAAAATAGTGAGAGTTAACTAACAGAGTCACTCTACCGCTACAGAAGTTAACTGACATACCGGCATCACACAATAAACTTATTGACACTAAGTTAATAGATAAAGAAGGAATAAATTTTACGTTCTTTAAAATTAAAAACTTACCTGAGGAGAGCAGCAGAGTTGCATTCCCCACCTTCAGTACGTCAACTGTTCCTCCATTGGCCACAATCACTGGTTCCTTTGCATTCTTCAGCTCTGTCAAAAGATTAGCATTGTTGCAAACATGGCACGTTGCCCCAGAATCCAGGTACCACTCCGTGCTGGCCTGCGCGTGCCTGACCATGGCAACAAATTCGGATGGCTCAGCTTGGCTAACCAGATTGGCCTGGTTGCCTTCTTGTGGTGCTCTAGTTCTCTCCTTCCTCGGTAACTTGCAGTCAGATGCGCAGTGTCCTCACTTGTTACAGTTAAAATATTTACCCTTAAATTACTTAGAGGGTCTACTCAGTCCTGCAACCTGGGGGGCTACTACGAGACATTTTGGTCTTGTGAGGGGGAGGAGCGCGCTTAGAGCTTAAAATCATGTTGGCAACAGCCTTCTGCTTGCCAACAGCTTCCAAGGCGTGTTTCATCTTATTCTCGTCCTCAATGCGTATAAAACGCTTGAGGTCGTTCAGACCAACCTGCATCTTCTTGTGATACATTTCCGTTTTGAAATTATACCATGAGGAGAGTAACTTATATACAATCGTGTCCGCAACAAAGCTATCGGGCAGACTAATAGACTCACTATGTAAGGAATCAACTAAATTTTCAAATTCTGATACCTGAGGGAGAATGACTTTCTCTTCGTCGAAGCTGAAGGAGTGGAATTTGTCCACCAGATGAGCCTTTGAGAGGTCCTCCTCCTGCTTGAAGTGCTCCTCCAATGCCTCCCAGATCTCCTTGGCAGACTGCATCTTGATATAGTTCTTGGCCAGGCTGGAGGAGAGACAGTTCAGCAGGTAATCCCTGCAGAAGTCCTCGTCTTCGATCCACCGTGCCTCGTCTTCAGTCCCAGCAATGGCAGCACGAGCAGTCTTGATGGTGTAGAAGACGTTCAGGTATTTCATCCCGAACTGGGTGTTCAACTTCCAGCCGTTGAACTCTGTGGCCGTGAACTTCTCCAATTTGTTCATGGGCACTGGAGAGGAGAAGCTGGAGTTCCTCATTTCTTGATTTGCTGGGCTAACCCTAACCAGGGCTGGTCGGCTTCACTGGATCGGCAGCAGGGCAGAGCAGATCGGGGAGCAGCGGCGGAGGGAGACTAATCACACAAAGAGAAAAGGGAGCCTCCTCCAACAGCGGCGAAGACCTAATCGCCGGCGGCAGAGGCGGAAAGCACGCAGCGAGCGGTGGTAGGCCGATCGGAAGTCGAAGCAGCCGATCGGGACTGATTCCGGCGAGAACCCTAACTGCGGTGGAAAGAGAAGGGCTGATCGGATCGGGCTCTGGAAACGGTGAGGGGAAAAAAGCGCACGAACTGGTCTTGCCCTAATGGCCGCCTGGCCGGCGGTAGGACTGCAAGAAATCCGACAAAAACTCCTCACCAGAAGGCTGATCGGAGAAGAGGCGGGCTTCTCCTTTGAGAACGATCGGCGTCGAGATCGATCCTCCTTATCGATCCAAGAAGCGGCAGCGGATCCCGGAGGCGGAACGCTGGAGAGCGAGGGACGCGCGAACGGGCGCTGGTGTCGACTTCAGGAAAAGCTAGGGCGACAGGAGCCCTTTCACGCCAGCGGGGGGGGGGGGGGGGGGGGGAGCGACGGGGAAAGGCTAGGGCGACAGGGAAGGAGAAATTTTGAGAATGTAGAGGTTCGCTCGAAACATCCGGAGGGGTGTCAAAGTGGAACACCCTCCCCGTTGCCCCCAGCTAGGTATATATGGAAGAATACCTAGGATTTCCGCGCGCAAAGCCTCCGAACCCGTTATTCGTCCGAATCTACATTTACAATTTACACATTGTAAAACATCATGATTATTGCATATATCCTCTAGCAAAACAATTTAAATATCCTTTTATTAAGAGTGATGCTTTTTCATTACAAGCTTTTAGTCTTATTCATTGTGACACATGAGGACCATATAAAACTGCAACACAACATAGTTGTAAGTATTTTTTTGACGATTGTCAATGATTACACTAGGAATATTTGGACATTCCTAATGCATTCTAAGGAGGAAGTACCTTCTTTACTGTCACATTTCATAAAAATGATTCACACTCAATTCAACATTGGCATTAAAACGGTTAAACTGACTGTGGATCGGAGTTCATTACTCGCACTCTCAAATCTTTTTTTTTTTTTTTTGAAAAAAGGAATCATACTTCAAAGTAATTGTGCATACATGCCTCAACAGAATGGAATAGCAGAACGTAAACACAAACATGTTCTTGTTGTTGTCAGAGCTTTACCAATCCATTTTTGGGGAGAATGCATACTCACGGCCTCATATTTAATTAATAAGATTCCATCCATTATTTTTAACAATAAGTCGCCATTATATCCTATTCAACAGAGTTCGGATCTGTGAGAATCAAAAAGTATTTGGTTGCTTGTGTTTTGCATCTACCATTACAGTTTCCAAGAAAAATTTGATCCTAGAGCTCTCTGATGTGTTTTTATTGGTTATTCTCGTGGTCAAAAAAGCTATAAGATCTATGATATTTGTTGCGGCCGAACTCGACGTCTTTACTGGTCTGGAATAACCTGGACCGACTTAGCTCTCGGGACGGTCGAGCGAGCACACAGTCAATGAGATAGCTCTATCGTACACACGAAGTTTTAACGTGGAAAAACCCCTCAACTGGGTAAAAAATCGCGTGACCTGGTCTGTGCCGGTCAAAGTCCACTATTTGCTCGTTGTTACAATCTGTTTGCTGAATCGAGAGCGACAGACCGCTGCTCGTTACAATTTGAATGTGAGAGAACATTTTGCACTCGACAGACAACAAACCATCACGCTCGGTGTCTTCTACAAATTACACACAGTGGCGATGGGCATTTCTGAGCGTCGCGATGGTGCTAAACGTAGGAATGGAGCACTTGAAATAATTGCGCTGGTAGGGACTTCCAGAAAGTTATGAAATAAGCTTCGTTGGACGGCACAAAGATGTCTTGAATGCGGCTCGAAGATGGCTTGAATGTGGCTTGAGGATGGCTTGAATGTGACTTGAAGGTGGCTTGAATGCTGCTCGTAGGAGGATTCTGGTTGAGCTCTGACCTGAGGAAGAAGAAGACTGAGAGGAGAAATATGAGAAATGAGGAGGCATGTAGCTCCTTTTATAGCCTACAGGAGGTGGTTATGGTGGTTACGCGGTTATCCACACACCATAACCACCCAAATTTATATTTTTCCTATAGTTTAAGGGTGTGTATAATGATTATTTATTCCGATACCTGCAGACCAATGAATTAAATAATAAAATTCCCCCATTAACCATGGTGGTTAATGAGAAGTTACGTGCGAATTGGACGATTGTTATCGAACCGAGACGATCAGACGGCGGGGAAGCGCTCTCTTGGAAGGGCAATGAACTCGCCGGCGAACTCGCCAGCGAGGAGGGAGGCCACCGACGATCGCTGGGAGAGCGGGCGGCGGCCCGAAAGGGGGCGGCCTGCCCGGCCGCCGCTTTGGAGGCTTGCCAGTGACCGAAAGGGGGGCGGCCAGCTCGGTCGCACGCCGGCAGACGACCATTCAGCCGCACGCCGGCAGCCGGCCATTCGGCCGCACGCCGGCAGCCGGCCTTTAGGCCGCACGCCGGAAGCCGGCCATTCGGCCGCACGCCGGCTGCAGGAAGGGGCTGTCGGCCGAGCCGGCCGCTCAGCCGCATGTCGGCGGTCAGAAGGGGCGACCGGCCCAGCGGGCCTCTTAGCTGAACGCTAGTGAGCAAAGGGGCAGTCGGCTTGGCCCCGCGCCGGCGGCCGAACGCAAAAGGAGGGGGCGGTCGGCGACCGGGAGTGGCGTCGGCCGCCCGGTGCCGGTGAGGCGGTGTCGATGGCAGTTCGGGAGTTACGCGGAGTGGGACAGGTGCACGGCGGGATCGGGCATGACGATCGCATGCGCGGTCAAACTCATGATTACACTAATTTAGTGGAGATAATGAAGGAAAGTGGTTATGTGCACACTAACTCTAAAAGGAAACCGTTCCTATAATTCCCCCCCCCCCCTCCCCGAGATCCTTGTTGCTGAAGAACAGTACGGGTGAAAAAACAAGGATTTCTCTCTCGAACCTCTTGGCCAGTGTCAGCGATAATGGCGAACGAAAAAAGGCCGGAAACGGCAGACAACAACGCTCTATGAGTTCAGGTAAAGAATAGAGCGGGGGGACACAGCAGGGGCGAGCTCGTCCGCGGGTGCGCGATGTTGTGTTCCCGCGGGCACCTGTTCGCGCGCTCTCGCTTGGGCGTGTGGTGGTGACCGAGCAGACACCAACATGCACGCGCCCCAGGGAGCGTGAGCGCAGACTTGGGTGCACCGGGGTGCGCGCCCACTGAGGCGCGTGACTTGGTCTCGCAGCCTAGTGTCAGCGCGCATCTGGTCGCACGGGCATGCACCAGCCCGCGCGTGCTGCCTTGCGCGCAACGGGGTGCACACACACCTAGTCGCGCGGTGCGGGCGCACATCTGGTCGCTCGACTTTGTCGCACGGACCAATGTGTGTGCGCACCAGGCCGCGTGATGTCGGGTGCATGTGTGCATCCTTGGTTGTGCGTGTACATACGTGTCTATGCTCGTGCTATGCTTTTGTTGCATATGATTTGATTTTTGCTGTCTAACCCCAATTTTTCGCTTCTCCTTTTATTTTAGGTGTAAAATCTCTCCCTGCCAGGAATTGGACACGGCCGTAGAGAGATTTCAGTCCAGAATCATCGCCTTACAATGACATTAACTACGAGTTAGTTTTCATCACAAGACAACGACTCTGCCGGCAAGCACGATCATTCACGTAGTCAACGAAAGAAAAAGTAAACAAGTCCACACATCACAACATACATATAAAAATCTCCAACAAGAGATCCACATGAGATAAATGAAAGAGTTCAAGAAATAGGGCTTATGCCCCAGTATATAGCCATCATAAATATCACTCTCTCTCAACTAACAACGTGAAAGCTAAACCGTATGATCATCAACCTGACGACAGGTTGTAGTAGTGTGCGGCTCTGGCTCCTAAGTTCCCGATGTCTCAATCTCTGGCTCCGCCTAATCGAACTGCGGCAGTATCTCCACGTGTCCCTAAAATTATGTTGTCCAATGACCGTCAGTCAAACTAGACTCAGCTGCTTCTTCCCCGCCTCACCCCCGCGACTCCTAGGAACCGTGCAGGAGGAAGAAAGCGGAGGACCAATAATAGCTAAATGTACAAGCAGGTAACAGTGGTATAAATATAGATAATTCTCTAGCAGTTCTATATCAGTATGAGCAACAACAAAAGTAAAGAAGAGCAACAACTAACACAGTATAAAATTACAGTAAGAGGAGTTAAGTAAAATTAGTAAAGTAAAACAGCTACACTATCATCACAGAAGCGTATCTTAACTTATATGAATGTTTATACAAACTTATAAGTTAAGATTTCTGAGTGAATGAGAGTGGACTGGTTCAGTGCGTTCTCCGAGGACGGATCCTTTAGCTGTTTGAGCACTTCTTTTTGCCATTGAAGTCGGCCATGAATATTGTCTGATTGAAATTACTGTCTTTTGAAGAATGCTAGAAATCATCTTCCCACAGGCGACGTAAAACTGTTACGGCTGAACTCGACGTTCCGACTGGACCGAAATAACCTGGGGCGCCTTAGCTCTCGGAACGGTCGAGAACACACACAATCAATGAGATAGCTCAATCGTGCACACGGAGTTTTAACGTGGAAAAACCCCTCAACTGGGTAAAAAACCACGTGACTAGGTCTGTGCCTGTCAAAGTCCACTATTTGCTCGCGGTTACAATCTGTTTGCTGAATCGAGGACGACAGACCGCTCCTCGTTACAATTTGAAGGTGAGAGAACACTTTACACTCGGCGGACGACAAACCGTCACGCTCGGTGTCTTATACAAATTACACATGGTGGCAATGAGCGTTTCTAAGCGTCGTGATGATGCTGAACGCAGGAATGGAGCACTTGAAATAACACTTGTAGGGACTTCCAGAAATGTATGAAATAAGTTTCGTTAGACGGCTCAAAGATGTTTTGAACGCAGCTCGAAGATGACTTGAATGTAGCTTGAGGATGACTCGAATGTGGATTGAATGTGGTTTGAAGGTGGCTTGAATGCTGCTCGTAGGAGGAATCTAGCAGAGCTCTGGCCTAAGGAAGAAGAAGACTGAGAGGAGAAATGTGAGAAATGAGGATGTGTGAAGCTTCTTTTATAGCCTTCAGGAGGTGGCTATGGTGGTTACGCGGTTATTCGCACACCATAACCATCCAAATTTATATTTTTCCTATAGTTTAAGGGCACAAATCATGATTATTTATTCTGATACCTGCAGACCAATGAATTAAATTATAAAATTTTCTCATTAACCATGGTGGTTAATGAGTGATTACGCGTGAATTGGACGATGTTGATTGAACTGAGACGATCAGACGGCGGGGAAGCGCTCTCTTGGAATGACGATGGACTTGCCAGCGAACTTGTCGACGAACTTGCCGACAAGGAGGGAGGCCACTAATGACCGCCTAGAGAGTGTGTGACGGCTTGCCCACCCGCCGCTTTGGATACTTATCGGCTGCCGAAAGGGGGCGGCGGCTCAGCTTCCCTCTCGGCCGCACGCCGGTGGTCGGAAGGGGCGATCGGCTCGGCCAGCCATTCGATCGCACGCCGGCGACATGAAGGGACAACCGGCTGGGCCACCAACTCGATCGCATGTCGACGGTCGGAGGGGAGGCCGGCCCGACGGCCCTCTTAGCCGCACGTCGGCGATCGAAGGGGCGGCCGACTTGGCCGCCCACTTGGTCGCGCGCTGGCGGCCGAAGGCGGGGGTAGGGGGCGGCCGACGACCGGGAGCGGCGTCTGCAGCCCGACGCCAGTGAGGCAGCGTCGATGGCGGTTCAGGAGTTATGCGGAGTGGGATCGGTGCGCGGCGGTATCGAGCGTGGCGATCGTGCGTGCGGTCAAACCCATGATTCCACTAATTTAGTGGAAATCATGGGGGAAAGTGGTTATTTGCCAACTAACTCTATAAAGGAAACCTGTTCCTATCATTTGCCCCCCAAGATCCTTGTTGCTGGAGATTGGTATTAGTGAAAAAACAAGAATTTCTCTCTCGAACCTCTTGGGCAGTGTCGACGATAATGGAGAACGGAGAAAGGACGGAAACGTCAGACGACAATGCACTGCGAGTTCAGGTAAATAGTTTGAGCGGGGGGGGGGGGGGCACGTGTTAGGTTTTTGCCTCAATTAACTCCCCAAGTCCGTACCAAACCTCCGGGCACGCAAGAAAATTAAAAGGAAAAATTTTCTGAAATTATTAAATTCTGGTAGAAAGGTTGCAACCTCGGAAAAGCAAGTTGCGACATTCATTTTTCTGCCTCTTTTTATTTCAGGTTTTCTGGACCGGTTTTTGAGGGGGTTATTTTTAGGTTGATATAAAAAGAAAAAGAAATTGCCCTGGCCCCCTTGGTTCATCTTTTTCACCCGACTCCTCTCTCTCTTTGTCTCTCTCTCTCTCTCTCTCTCTCTCTCTCTCTCTCTCTCTCTCTCTCTCTCTCTCTCTCTCTCTCTCTCTCTCTCTCTCTCGGTTTCATCAGGAGCAGCCGTCGGCCGATCGCCCTTCGCCGCTCTCCCTGCTCCTTCGCCCTCTCTCTCTCTCGCCGCCTCTTGCTGGAGGTGCGCCGGCCTTGCTGCCGTTTGGGAAAGGGGGGTTGCTGCCGCTGTTGTGGAGAGGGCTGCCGCCGCTGTTTGTGGAGGAAGGGCCGCCGCCGTCGTCGTGTGAAGACGCCACTGCCGCTGTGCCGAGATTGGGAAAGGGGCGGCTGCCTGCTGCCATTTGGGAGGAGACGCCGTCGTCGGAGAGACGCCGTCGGAGTTTGGGTTGCCGCCGTTCTTGGCCTTGAGGGACATCCTCTTTCTTTGGCCGTTTTGCCGCAAGGTATCCGGGAGTCACTTTTTATCTCATTTTGTACAGAGGTAATTTAACCGCATTTGTAACACTGTGTATTTTGTGTTGAATGAGATTGTGACTGCCATTTCCGCCCGTGGACGTACCCATTCAGCGGGAATCACGTTATTCTGGTGTTCCTTTTGTGCCTTTGTGTTTTCTATTATTATTACTTGTGCTAGCATCAGGTATTCTGCACTTCAGCACCGCTTCGGATCCCAACAGCACGACGGGGACGAACGCCAGAGCGCGCGGCCAGAGGCGAGCTCGTCCGCGGGTGCGCGCTGTTGTGTTCGCGCAGGCACCTGTTCGCACGCTCTCGCTTGGGCGCGCGGTTAGGTGACCGTGCGTGCCCCCGAGACCGCGCACGTGTCAGGCCGCACACAGGGACTTGCGCGCACCTGGTCGCGCGCGCGCACCTAATCACGCGGGCACCAGCCCGCGCGGCCTTGCGCGCACCGGGGTGCGCGCGCGCGGCCTTGCGCGAACCGGGGTGCGCGCGCGCGGCCTTGCGCGCACCGGGGTGCACGCGCGGACAGGATGACACTCTATTTTTTTGTATTTTGTTTTACCATCTTCTCGAAGCCTTTCTCCTTCATTCTGTTTGATATAAATAAAAGGTTTCAGTCTGGTTCTCGTAATAATACACGATTATTTTCAAAGCAATTTGCTTTTTGCTTTTTTCCTGTCAACTCTTTCTTTGTTCTTGTTGTTTCTCCGCATACGATCTATGCGGTTGTTCTATTTTAACTCATCCACATGGTTAGTTTATGTATGGTGATTTGTTAGTCTTAATTTTAAGAGGAAAAAAAAGTTATCATTGTGAATAAATGTGTGGCGGGCATGCCCCTTCTGTTGTTTGGTGTCCCTAAGCTTGCAATAGTATCCCTTTGTCAAGCCATGGAATCGGTTTTTTAGGAAAGCACTGATCAAGAACAGAAAATGCTCAGCCACTGCATGTTTCAAAACAAATTAAAATGAGAATTAGAGTTGTATTACTATATAATCAAACTCTAAGGCTCTATTTGGGAGGGCTTTCGGAAAGGAAAAGGAGTGGTAGAAAAATGAAGGTGGGAAAATGAGTTTTTGGAAAATGTATATTACATAAGGAGATCCGTTTGAGTGAACTTTTTTTGCAGAGATTTTCAGAAATGAGCATTTTATAAACTGTTTGACAAATCTTCGTTGCAGTGACTTTTTATTAAAATTATGCACATTTTTCGTCCGAGCGTGAATTTTTCGGACGGACTAAAATTTTCTGCCCGGGACCGAATTTTTCGCTCGGACGGGCATTTTACGCCTGAGCGTGAATTATTCGCTCAAGCGCGAACTTTCCGCCCAGGCCTGAATTTTCCGTCGGGGCGCGAAAAAACACTCCTGGAAAAAAAAAACGCGCCTGGGCAAAAAATGCGCGCGCATGCGTAATATTCGCGCCCGGGCGAAATATTCGCGCCTGGGCGAAAATTTAGCGCCCGGGCGAAAAAAATCGCGTCGGGCCGGAAACATCGCGCACGGGTGAAAAAATTGCGATCGGGCGAAAAAACTGTGCTCGGGAGAAAAAACTGCGCCCGCGCGAAAAAACCGTACTCGGGGGAAAAAACCGCTCTCGGGCAAAAAAACCGTGCCTGGGGAAAAAACTGCTCACGGACAAAAATGCACTATCGAGCGAAAAAACAGTGCGTGTGCGAAAAATTTGCGCTCGGGCGAATGAATGTTGCCCGGGCAAAAAATTTTGCGCCCGGGCGAAAAATTCGCCCCCAGGCCAAAAATTCGCGACCGGGACAAAAATTCGCGACCCGGCGAAAAATTTGCGGCCGAGCGAAAAATTTGCGCCCGGGCGAAAAATTCACGCTCGAGCGTAAAATTCCGATCCCGACGAAAAATTCCGCGCCCGGGCGAAAAATTCCGCGCCCGGGCGAAAAATTCCGCACCCGGGCGAAAAATTCTGCGTCCGGGCGAAAAAGTTCGCATCCGGGCGAAAAATGCGTTCCCGGGCGAAAAATCCGTTCCCGGGCTGCAAAAATATTTGCCCGAACGAAATATTCGCTAGAGAAAGACTAGTATTTTTACGAGCGAAGGCTCCATCGGGAACCGCACATTCTGTGGAATTGATTTCCGGAGCAGAGAAAAATTCCCAGGATAGTGCATTTTTTTAGCATGGAAGTAAAAGAAACAGTAAAAGTTATCGAACAAGGAAGTGGCTAATTCTCATCAGTTTTTACATATTAAAAGGGTGGTGTTAAAGGCACACCATCTTCGGTTTTGTCCAATATTATTGCAGCCGAATTTTATGGAATCTTCCTTTGTGCTATGTGCATTGAGCAAACATACTGTGGAATTGAGGCGCCGTTGTCGTTTTCCGCAAACAGTCGACGGCAAGGCGGCATCGACAGCCCTGATCATCACGTTCCAAGACGGCGTCTTTGCTCGAAACCCGGCGGAACACCTCCAAGCTGCTTCCCAGCATCTGGTACATGCCCACAAGAGTTGTGGGGAGGATGACGTTGCCATGCATAGTTTTTTTAAATGAAATACGCGCTTTTTTCTGTCTTCTAGCATGGAAGTTCAACATAATTTTAATCTCGAAATTCACTTTCAGGAACTTTTTGTAGCCGTTTAGGCCTCCGATTTGGCCCCAGAAATTCACGCGGAACAATGTTCCGCGTTATTCGGGGGCCAATCGGGGGCCTAAACGGCTTTAAAAAAAAGTGTTCATAAAAGTATATATCGAAGATCTACAACTTTATGTTGAAACTTCTCCTGAAATGAACGTAGAAGACGCTCAAAAAGACAATCGGGAAGGGGGAGGCGAGCTCTCAGTTGGGTGGGGTTTAGAAAACCTAAATTATTAAGGATTATAGTTTTAGCCAAAAATAGGCCTTTAACACCATATTAAAATTGGGATGATGGATCACAATTATTATGTAGTTTCGTAGCTGTGCTTTTGAACGGAAATTTCGGGTCTAAATTATTGTTAATGCATATTTGAATATATAATGGATTTGGTGGTTTAATGGATCTGGTTCGGATATCGGGATATCCGATACCCGCTCTAACCTTACGATTTGCCTATAAAACTCCAGCTAGGAGTAATTGAGAGAGAATTTCACTTTGAGCACCAACCGAAATGCTTCAAACAACATGACTAATATCACTGTGAATGTCCAAATACCACCGGGTGATCAAAAAGGCTCCAGCCCCAAAAATAAAATTTAAGGGAGAAATCTCCAAACGGTCACTTTTCCCTCTTCAGTCGTAATGTTGAGAATTTGCATGGAAAAAAGTTCTCCACTTCTTTATGCGTGGCCGGAGAGTCTTATGGTAAGAGTTTATCATTTCCCGATAATTTGACTCTCTCTGAAAAATAACCCAGATTCCGTTTTGCACGACGGTGGCAGTCACGGGCGTGGTAATTATGAACCATCGTTCGTGAATGCATAACCTCACCTATGAAACTACAGTCACTTATATGTTCAAAATTTGTTTTTTTTTTTGGACAAAATACTCAAATCAGTCCCTCGATTTTAGGTGTAGTTTTAAATGGGTACCTTGATTCAGATAAGTCTCTTATCTTTCATTTTTACCTCAAATAAGTCCAAATTTCTATTTTCGTTAAATATTAACGTACAGTAGTCACCCTCCGCCGCTCCGAGCTGAAGAACATGGCATGGGCCGTTGGTGTCGTTGTACACACTGGGAGGGAGACCAAAGTGATGCTCAACCGTTCCAGCCTGCCGTCAATGCGGAGCCGCCTGTGTTCACTTTCTTCATGGCTATGATTTTGTTCCAGGTTCTCATTCCTATCGCTCTGTACATTTTTATAGAGCTGGTTAGGTTGGGCCGTTGGGGCAAGCGTTCTTCACCATACAAGGCAGACAACAACAATTGTTAGAAATTTTTTTTTTGGTACGGGACACGTACCAAAAGTATGGTATGTGTCTCCAAGACAAAATGATTTTAACTATAAAAATATATTATTTTTTATAAAATAAATTACCAAATATTATTTACAGCCTTTTTATAATCTTTTTAATATCCTGTTTACTCATAAAAAATTAAAAAAAAATCCGTCCGTATCGCGCCCATTAAAATCCGACCGAATATCATTGTGTTTTTTTAGCCCAAATTTTGTTGGCAGTCCGATGGCAAATCAGATGGACCAAATCTCCCTCGAACCTTAAGAACAGTGCGCATCCTGCACCAAAATATTTTCGAGGTTTTAGTGCCGGCCTCTCAAAAGAGGGACTTTGAGGGAGAAAAAAAATTGACGATGATTGGCAGTCGGTTAACATGCTAGCAATGACGAGGTGGTGTTCTTTGTCGGCTATCAGTTGTTCGTCTTCTGCTGGTGCATGAAGGTCTTCAGACATCTAAGACGACTGAGGAGCTAAGACTATCATCTACGAGAGCGACGACGGCCGTTGGGGCAATTAACAAATTTGTGGAGACCAAAAAACAGGTGAGCATATATGGATGGGCAGGACGATGGAGGAACAATGGAGAAAAAAGAAGCGTGGCCTCTATGACAGCGTCATTAATTTAAACGGAAACTTTTCTGAATCAAATGTAATTTAAAGTGAATTAGACTTTACACCTAAAATCAAGGGACTGATTTGCGTTTCTTTTGCCTAAAACAATAAATGAAAACTGCCCGCATATATATTGTGTGGAAATTAATTATTTATATAAAAATAAAAGGGGCGGACTGATCGTGTTCTGCGGTTCCGTCTATTGGGATCCTATAAATAAATGGCACAGTTTCTGTATCGACAGTCCACCACTCTCTTCCAGTTTCCCCGTCCCTTCTCTCTCTCTCTCTCTGTCTCTCCTCGAAGCTTCTGCTGGCCACTGAGCTCCACTGCTTCTTCGTCCTTGATCCTACCTCTCCCTTTCTTTTTCCTCCTCTTCTTTGTATCATTAGGGGTAGAGGTTAATTTGGACGACCGTACAGCACTGCGGCGTCGCTCCAGTGGAAAAAGGGCTACGGTTCGACGAAGGAGTTTCTTCCTTTCTTTTCCATACTCTGTTTCCGTGAGTGTTCTGCAGAGATTCTACTTCTCTCTCTACACTCTGCTTATAATAATTAATGGCGTAGGAGGATTCCGTTGTATTGTATGTGCCCGCTGTCTTTCTCTTCTTCTTCTTCTCCGCACGCTCTCTGCCTTCCACTTCCTTTTTCCACGAAACTTCACTTTTTTCACTTTTACCGTGCGATTTCTACTTTATGTGTGTTTTTGTTTTCTTTTATCATAATCTTTATTCCATTGCTCACTGTCCCTCTGAATAAACCCCCCCTTTTTTTTATATCCACATGATAATGCTATCAGCGTAACCAGAACAACAATCTCAGAGATGATGGAAGAACAGTACTTAGCTCCGATGATCAAGCGCACGGTTCACATCGATTCGACCTCCAGGTCTCTAAAATCGCCAAATCACCGGCAACGAACCGTCCGGATTTTCTGCGATGACATTGACGCCACTGACTCCGACGACGAGGAGTCCTATGACGGCCGCCGGCGTGTGAAGCGCTATGTGCAAGAAATAAGATTCGAGGCCCGGCCGGGGATGGAAGAAGGGGTTAAAGCATTTCGGAGCAAGGCCACCGTAAGGAAGAGGAAGAATAGCACCGCTGCTTCTGCCCCCGGGAAGCCACAGACGATGTCCGGAATTCCGAGGTTTCGCGGCGTTCGTCGGCGGCCGTGGGGAAAATTTGCTGCGGAGATTCGCGATCCCACGAGGCGGATACGGGTCTGGCTCGGAACCTACAACACCGCCGAGGAGGCGGCAAAGGTCTATGACACGGCCGCCATCCAGCTGCGCGGCCCCGACGCCACCACAAACTTCGCCCCGTCGCCGAAGGCGACTGCGACGAAACTCTGTGTATCCGGTGGGTACGACTCCGGTGAGGACTCACACAACTTGTGCTCTCCGACTTCCGTCCTCCGTGGTTTCCCTTCCTTCGGCGCAGAAGCGGAAGTCGAGGAGAAGCCCGACGCCGGCGACGACTGTTTACTGGAGTTTGGGTTTGAAAGTAAACTGTTTGATGAAATGCCTCTATACACTGAAAATGTGGACTTCAGTGTGTATGACCCGAGGATTTGGGATAACTCGGAGGTTGACCTCCGATTTTTAGCCGATGAGCCGCTCATTTCCAGCGCGGGATTTGACATTGGGTCATCCCTGTTGGAAGACGGCGACGATTTCTTTAAGGATATCGCCGATTTATTCCCGCTAGACCCGCTGCCGGCTGCCGGCTACCGTAACGACTTCCATTTTCTAAGCGATACAGCTGCGGCGGCCTTCTGCCGTTAGGCCGCCGGACGCCGATTGTTCGGCCGATTTTGTAAAAGAAAAAGTGCTAGTCTTAGCGGTATCAGCTCACGCCGTCACTCCTTTTTTTTCTATTTTATTTTTTATTTTTATTGTATTTCCTTCTCTGTTGTTTATTTCCCGCTTAAATATCATCCCCAGTTAACGGCAACGGAACGGGCACTCCGTTTGAACGTTTTTAATTGTTTTATCGATAATTTTGGTAAATGCTAGGGAAAGATTGTTCTATTATTATTATTTGTTCTGTCGTTTTTTAACGAACTTAAACACGTGGCCGAGCATCACGTCGCAGGAGCGTGATCATCCAGTGCTTCGCACGTGTGAGAACAGCATTGGGGCTCGCACCGGGTTTTCGACACTTACCGTCGCCGGTGTGTGGATTATTGCCCAGTTTGGTTGGGCCTGGCCCACTTAAGGCTACCATCACGAATTAGACAAGCTGAGGCGAGCTGACGTGTCATCGGAACAAGTAGAGAGGGTGTTGTTTTCACGCAAAAGTTGGCTCAAGTTTTATTCTCTCCTTAAAAGAGGGGGTAAGCCTTGTCGGGAAGAAATTAGTGGTCTAAATAAATAATTTTGACATTTATTATTTTGATTATTCTAATTAGTATGATTAAATACTTTTATTTTAGTACAAAGTAATATTAATTTAAGGTAAAGACTTTAGTGATCTAAATTTAACATCTATTATGCTGATATTTCTAATTAGTACGATTAAATAATTTTATTTTAGTACAAAAAATATTAATTTAAGGAAAAGAAATATTACATGCTCATTGTATTTTTTTTATATTATTTTTCAACTAATGGAAACATGATGAAGAGGGAAGAACCATTCATGCGACCGTAATCACTTGACCGATGAAAATAAGTTCCCCCAAACGGAGCCTTAATTTCACCGGTCAAGCGGTTACGACCGTATGAATCGGGGCTTTAATTAAGGCCCGATTCATGCGATCGTAAACTCTTGACCGGTGAAAATAAGTCCCCCAAATAGAGCCGTAATCTTTTAGATGAAATGCCAACTCAATGAGTTTTGCTGTAGAAAATGGACAAAAGAGGTAAATAAATCGCAAACTTTTATTGCTCAAAAATATAAAGATTACAAAGGTATGCCCCCTTATTTATAGAAATTGGGGGAGGGAAGAGAGATTTACAACAAGCGATGTGAGACTAAATACAAGCCGTGCGGCTTATGCGGTTTGACATGACCAAACCGTCAACTATACAAAAAATAAAACAACTAATTACAAAACTGCAATCTCCCAGAGTCAGCTTCTCGAATTGACCGCCTGATCGCCTGCTGCAAGTTGTCGGACTACAACCACGGTCAGATCTCTGCGGCTTCAAGAATACCGTTACACTTTGCCAGACCGCTGCGGCTTCAAGCAGACCGCTGCGGCTTCTCTTCGCCAGATTGCTGCGGCTTTTCTTCGCCAGACCGCTGGACTGCTGGAACAACTAGACCGCTGCGGTTAGAAACCAGGCCGCCCGAACACTCCAAACTTTAACACTTCCCCTCAAGCTGGAGCATATATATCGACCATGCCCAGCTTGCTACAGACCCCCTCAGATGGAGTAACCGGTTTGGTGAAGAAGTCAGCTAGTTCTCTTTCTGATGTAACAAACGAAGTGCAAACCTGATTCTTCAAAATCTCCTCTCTAATGAAATTGTTGAAACCAAAAACTTGGTCTCTCGTGGAGGTCGGGGTCCCAAGAGAGGGGTAATCTCACACCTACTACACTCGGGGGAACGTCACGGATCAAAGACATGAGAAACTAGGAACAGACCATCGGCTCTAGCGTGGAGATCCCACCACACACCCGGAAGGTCACAAGAGCACTTCCCCTCCCTCATTAATGGTTGAGCTGGGCACCTTGGAGAGCTCTCAAACTCTACCAAGAAGAAGAAACCAAGGGAGGAGAAAGCCAAAAATCATCACTTCAAAGGCACCCAAGGGGGTCTATTTATAGTTTTTCCAAGTATGGAGGCCAAAATGTCCAAAATACCCATACGCCCAATTGGCCTTGAGCCAATAGCAAACCTCCACACCGGGGGGTAATGAGCTAACTCCAACCCAAGGGAAAAATGGTAAGAGCATGGCCAAAAGAAGACCCGGGCGAGCCTACAGCCTAGGAGACGAGCTTGAGGCCTGGTGAGCTTGGCGGCCTGGGGAGCTCGGCGGCCTGGGGAGCTCGGCCGCCTGGGGAGCTCGGCCGCCTGGGGAGCTCGGCGGCCTGGTGAGCTCGGCGGCCTCGCGAGCTCGGCGGCCTGGTGAGCTCGGCGGCCTGGGGAGCTCGGCGGCCTGGTGAGCTCGGCGGCCTGGGGAGCTCGGCGGCCTGGTGACCCCCCGAGGGGGCCGGGGGGGGATAAAAATATTTCATTCCCCTACTAGTATAAAACACAGATTTACACTAAATTGGCCTCCAAGAGTGCAAAGTACTCAAAAAAGCTTAAAACTGCACAACAAGCCTTGCGTCTGCCGAAGGACCCCCACTCTGCGAATACGGGGTTGTACACAATCCCCGCTCTTTTCGAGATTGGCACAAGCTCAAAAAGAAACAGCCAACCCAACGTATTCGCTGAGTGTAGCCTTTTCTCGCGATTTTGAAAAAACACAAGGCTTCTCCAAGGGGCCAACCTACCCTGCCAGCTAGTGAGAGTCTGACAGCGAAATCATCCCGGAGCAAAAACGACTTAGCCTCCACGAGAGATCAACCTGCCCTGCAACCTAGTGGGAGCCTTGTCAGCGGAATCATCCTGGAGCTGAAAGGACTTAGCCTCCACGAGAGATCAACCTGCCCTGCCAGCTAGTGAGAGTCTGGCAGCGGAATCATCCCGGAGTAAAAAGGACTTAGCCTCCACGAGAGATCAACCATCCCTGCCAGCTAGTGGGAGCGTGGTCAGCGGAATCATCCCGGAGCTGAAAGGACTTAGCCTCCACGAGAGATCAACCTGCCCTGCCAGCTAGTGAGAGCATGATAGCGGAATCATCTTGGAGCTAAAAGAACCGGACATGTTATCTGAACACTACTAGAATTCAACATCCTCAAACGGGAAACAGAGTTAGGTTATATGACCCCCCCCCCCCTCCCCGACTCTACCGGTCGGGGCTGGACTCATTACAACATAAGAAAAAGATATAAGACTCCACCGAGGCAAGGCTTCTTCGAGCGACAGATGGCCCTGCAAAGGAGAATGACGGCTAAGGCTTGATATTAGAGAAATAAAGCAGATTGTAAGTGTCTTGACCAAATTACCTTTCATCAAAGCACCCTAGGGTGCAAAGTGCAAAAAAATCCAAATGGGGGGGGGGGTGCAAAGTGCAATATTTACTTATTAGGCGTGCAAAGTGCCAAAGAGAAATATTTGGGGTGTGCAATTGCCAAAAAGCCTATATAAATATGTTAAAAGATTAAAAATAAAAATTTTACAATATTTCAATTTTTGTCAACATACTTTGCTACTCGTGTTTATTTACTTTTTTAATACTAATCATCATGCAGGACAATATGGTATTTTAATCATATTTTCAGAGTGTCGCTGTAAACGAGTGAAGAACCTTTTTCACCGTGAATCAGTGTCTCTCTCAACCGTTCCTTATGTCCTTTATAATAATAAATGTGTGGGCTAATACACTCCCGTTGGCGTTGCTGCAGTGTCGTGAATGCGAAGGCTGCTTCTGAAATCCTGGAATATCTGGTGGGGTAAGTAAGCCCTCGGTGAAGATGTCAGCATAGTCGTAAGCGGAGGGGACGTGGAGAACCCGAATATGTCCAAGCGCAACTTTCTCACACACAAAGTGAATGTCCAGCTCAATATGTTTTGTACGTTGATGTTGGACCAGGTTGTGGAGAGATATATAGCGCTGACAGATCGAGGTAGAGTGAAGCGGACACTGCAGCTCAAGAAGAATATTAAAGAGCTAGCAAGCTTCAGCAACATCATTGGCAACATCGCGATATTCCGTTTCAGCGCTAGAGCGAGATAGGGTCGATTGGCGCTTAAAGGACCAAGAGATGAGGTTATCACTCAAGAAAGCACAACATCCGGCGAATGTCAGGATTACCACCCCAGTCGACATCCATATAGAGAACAAGATTGTCCAATGACGAAGGAGAAAATTGTAGTCCAAAATGAAGAGTGACCTGAAGATATCGAATAATGCATTTGAGTGCATGTAGGTGAGGCTTGCACGGGTCATGCAAGAAGAGGAAAATTTGTTGAACCGTGTAAGAGATATCTGGGCAGGTAAAGGTGAGGTACTAAAGGACGTCGGCCAAACAACGATAAAGATTAGGGGCTGGTACGGGAGGGTCCGAGTCGGAGCTCAGCTTAGCACAGGGCGGACCCATGCCTAAACACACCCGGGCACGTGCCCGTGTGTGTTTTCGCGAGTTTTGTGCCAGGCACGGTTTTGCTCCCCGATAATAGGTCATTTCCTCTTTCTTTTTGCCGACTATCATTCCCCATTTACCTTGATTTCTGCAGATCCGTGCGACTAAAACGCTGACTGCAAGAAACTGAGGGAGACACAGAGAGGGAGACGTCGACTACGAGCAAGTGAGGTCGTGAGGGAGATGCCGGCTGGACGGTGCTTTTGCGGTTTCTCCCCTCCGAGGCTCTGATTGCTTTTCTCGATTCATCCTTTTCAAATTTTCAGTTCTGGTTCTTCTCCTTCTAGCCTTTCTAGGTAAGTTTTTTTGTTTAACCTTAATCCTTCTGTAAGAATTTTTTCATGTCCACTGATTTTTGAAGATTTTGTTGTTCATCTATATCTAGATGTTGAAGGTGTTGACTGATTCCTGAGTTCAAAACTCAAAAGAGTGCCCTAATTTCTTCTAGCTCACTGTAAGATCTCCTCTCTTCCTCTTCTCCTCTTCTTTCCTCTTCCTAAATGCTGGATTTTGTTGTAAATACAAATTAGGGTTTTGATTTTTTGGGATTTATGTGAGGGATTCTTTTCCCGTTTTCCTCATAGCTATTGTTGGTTGTTTTTGGGTATAAAATTATTATGTTTAACTCATAGGCATAGTTGTTGTTGGCTGATTTTCCAGTTTTCCACATAGTTGTTTATTTTTGGTATAAATGTATTATGTTTTGCTAGTTAGCTTAATGCTTTAGAATAAATGTATTAGGTTTAATATGTGGAGCCCCTCTCTTGTTTTCACTTTTCAGGAAAAGTTATTATATTCCACGGTGTGACGGTAAATCGGTGATAGAGCAAGGAAGAGATTCACATTTCACAAACATGATATTGAATGTTACTTATTCATGAATGTTCCTTTGACTGTTTAGAAAAATGATATTTTTAGCTGTAATTTATAAGAATGAATTTACATCTATTTTAGGAGAAATTTTTTTCCAAAAGCAAGCACACACGAGTCAAAAGCCCAAAATAGTAAAAGATTTCAAGTTAACTTTAAGCTCGAGGACTTACCTTCAGATCTGGATTTGAGGCAGCCTATAATATTATACGATGTTAATCTTCATGATTCTATAAGAAGATTTTATCTGCATAACGAACCTTGTCAACCAATTTTAGAGAGTTTTCCTCAGACTGAGATTGGAAAAGAAAGCTTGTCGTTTCAACAAAAATGGTTTAATGATTTTAAAGATCAGTTAGAATACAGTGCCGAAAAGGATGAAGCCTTTTGTCTTTTTTGTTATGTCATTCCTCAAAGAGGTTACTTTTGTTTCTTGTGGATTTCGGTATTGGAAAGATAAAACTATAATTAAAAAACACGTCTGGAATCACATGACTCCACATAATATTGCTAGGAGAATGTATGAAGCTTTAATGAATCAGAAAAAGGGCATACAAATTGCTTCTGCAAAACAAGAAGAAAGTCAAATCCTTTAATATCGAACTCGTTTAAGCACATCTATTGACTATGTATGTTTTCTATTACGATAAGGGCTATCTTCCGCGGTCAAGATGAGTCCAGTGAATCAATCAATAGAGGTAATTTTCTTGAACTACTAGATTTTCTTGTATCACATAGTAATGACATTAAAGTTGTGATTCTGAAAAATGTCTCACTTAATTGTCAATTGACATCACCCAAATACAAAAACAGATTGTTTCTATAATGGCAAGTGCAATAACAGACACAATCATTAGGGATATTGGGCATGATTATTTCTCAATATTAGTGGACGAATCTCGTGGTATAGCAACCAAAGAACAGATGACTATTGTTTTGCGCTATGTTGATAAAAATGGATTAATTGTTGAAAGATTGCTTGGTTTTGTACATGTATCTGATACCACCGCTTTATCACTAAAATTGCTATTGATAAGCTATTTGCGAAATACAGTCTACGTATTTCAAAATTATGGGGATAGTGTTATGATGGAGCCAACAATATGAAAGGTGAATTAAGGGTTTAAAAACCTTGATATTGAAGGAAAATAATACTGCATTTTACATTCATTATTTTGTTCATCAACTACAACTTATATTAGTAGCATTTGCAGAAGGTCGTTCTGAAGTTGCAGAGTTTTTTTACATATTAACATGGTGTTGAATGTTGTTGGGAGATCTTGCAAACAATGTGATTATCTTAGAGCTCTAGAAGTCGAAAGATTCTCTCAAGAAATTGGTTGTGGAGAATTGGAGAGTGGTAGAGGTTGAATCAACCACTTGAAATTAAGAAGGCATAAGAAACACGATGAAGTTCACATTATGATACTGTTTTGAATTTCATTCATATATTTTATTTATAGTTAATGTTCTTGAAATTATTAAAGTTTATGAAATGGATGCAAATCAAAGAGGCACTGCAAGCAGTCTTTTAAAAAGTATAACAACTTTTGATTTCATCTTTCCTCTCCATTTGATGAAAAATACTTTGTTGAGAACACGGGTTATCACAGGCGCTGCAAAATAAGAACCAAGACATCATCAATGCAATTAATTTCATGAATTTGTCCAAACAATTATTATTTAACATGAGAAATGTTGATCTACAGTGGGATACTTTCATGAAGGAAGCTTAAAAAATTTGTGGTAAACACGACATTGATGTTTCAAATATGGAGGAAAAATTTATTCAAGCAGGAAGATCAAGACGAAATGCGAGAGATATTACAAATTATCATAATTTTCAGGTTGAGATCTTCAATACTGTGATTGATGGAATGTTAAACGAGTTCAATACTGTGATTATCTGCAATACTGTGTTTCAAGTCTTGATCCAAGCGATAATTTCAGCTCTTTTGATAAAGATAAGTTGATTCGCCTCGTAGAATATTTTCCATGTGATTTTACTCAATTAGACTTGCAGTCACTAGATGGTCAACTAGATATATATTTTTTCGATATTTGCTTTAATGAGAAACTCTTACAAGTTAATGACATAAATTGACTTACTGTAAAAATAGTGGAATTGAAAAAAACATGATCATTACCAGTTGGTCTATTGGCTTTTGAAATTGGCTTCTTTTACCGGTGACAACTACAACTGTGGAAAGAAATGTTCTTTATTATGAAAAGAATTATAAAGAGTCGTCTGAGGAATAGAATGGAAGATGAATTGATGAATGATTGTCTGATAGTATATATGGAGAAAGATATTACAGACAACATTACAAATGAAGAAATTATTCTACGTTTTCGTAATATATGCCCGAAAAAAGTGACCTTTTGATTTGCAAGTTTTTTTTGAACACTTTACTATAAAAAAATTTCATTATGTAATCTTTAGTTCTATTGTATTATCTATTTTGATCGTTTAAAATTTCTCGTTTATGTAATGTTTTGATTTATTTAAGAATGTTAAGTATAATATTTTCTGATTTTCATTTTGCTTACTGTCAGTTGCAAGATTTTATCTGAATTTTATCATAAATTAATATTATTTGTATGATACTCGGGACGGATTTAAATTCTAGCTATGCCACTAGTTTGGCATGAGTGTGCACGAGAGTGGCGACGGAGTTGCAGTTAGTTAAGTTTGCCCGGTTGATGATGTTTGTGGCATAGTTCTTTTGAGATAAAAAAATGTCATTTTTGTCTCTAATCACCTGTATGCCTAGAAGAAAATGAAGAGCGCCCAAATCGGCCATGAAGAATTCCGCACTGAGGAGGGAGATGAGCCACTTCCTGAGAGCATCAGTAGAAGTGACAAGGATGGTGTTGTCCACATACAGGAGAAGGTACGCAACGTTATAGTCATGCCGAAATATGAATAAAGGAGCCAACTGGTGATTCCAAGCCCAAGGTGCCAGCTGGAGGCCGTAAAGATTTTTGCGGAGGCGACAACCATGTTGTGGCCGAGAGGGGTCTTTGAAGCCGGAGGGGGGGGGGGGGGGGGGTTGATGCATAAACACGAGTTCCTCTAAGCAGCCATGTAGAAACACATTTTTGACGTCGAGTTAGTTTATTGACCATAAGTTAAAGAGAGCAATACTTAAGACAGGTCTGATGGTCACCGGTTTTACCGCCGAGCTGAATGTTTTGTCACAGTCCACGCCAACCTGTTGAGTCCTGTCATTAATAACAAGACGAGCTTGTGTCGCTCAAGAGATCTGTCAGAGCAAAATTTACGCTTGAACAACGACATGAAGCGTATCACATTCACATGTTTAGGCCGAGCGAAATTTATGCTTGAACAACGATGAAGCGTATCACATTCACATGTTTAGGCCGAGAGAGAGAGAGAGAGAGAGAGAGAGAGAGAGAGAGAGAGAGAGAGAGAGAGAGAGAGAGAGAGAGAGAGAGAGAGAGAGAGAGAGAGAGAGAGAGAGAGAGAGAGAGAGAGAGAGAGAGAGAGAGAGAGAGAGAGAGAGAGAGAGAGAGAGAGAGAGAGAGAGAGAGAGAGAGAGAGAGAGAGAGAGAGAGAGAGAGAGAGAGAGAGAGAGAGAGAGAGAGAGAGAGAGAGAGAGAGAGAGAGAGAGAGAGAGAGAGAGAGAGAGACTATTTTGATGAACTAGCCAGCGTTTAAATTAAATTGTACTCGAATTTAGCTTTTAAACATGTTGATGTAAAAGATAAAAAAACAATTATGCATCTGTCTTATTGGGGAATTGCTCTGTTTTATTAGCAATAATTAATGTTATGTTTTATGCAAATGTGTTACTGAAAAGATCTTTCATCACATCCACGCACCCACCTCCGTGATAACTTTTCAATGTTTTTGTCGTGGTTTGGGTTAACCTTTTCTCCCCATGTCTATATTGCAAATAAATGCAAATTTGGGTTTGTAAAGACGATTTTTGTTTATATTTACGTATTATATATTTATTTGAGCCTCTCTTTGTATACCGTGGTCTAGTGGGTTATACACATTATTATATATATATCATTTTTTTTTTCTAAATAAAATTTTTTACAAAAAAATATAAAATATTAATTTTGCTTTTTTACAATCTATCATTTTAATTATATTTAGAATATTTTTGTAAAATTCTCATCGGAAAATCATGCATTACGATCATATAGTGTGAATTACGATCCGAAAATCAAACATTTTGATAGGAAAATCAAGCATTTCGATCAGATTTTAAGTACCCTAAAATCCAATCGTAATGCATGATATTCCGATCATCATGCATGTTGTACGATTGTAATAATACGTGATTTTTCAATTGAATTTTTTCTAGATAATATTCAAACTCTATAACACTACTGATGGGTTCCACCAATCATTTATAGAAGAAAAAGCTTCCCCCCAAGATCTCCTTCAAAATCTGATCATGGGTGGGTCATCCCCCCATGAACTCTCATGATGAGAGAATCATGGGGGGGGGGGGGGGGGGGGGCAGACCCACTCCCTCTCCCCATGGAGGAGAACCCGCCGCCGCCAGGAAGGACCCCGCCGTCGGGCGGTCTGACCACCATCGGCGGACGGCCCCCTTCCAGGCCTCACCTGCGGACGAACCGCCGGACTCGCCGGCGGGGAGGCCGCGGCAGGCCGCCGGCCTGGCCGCACTCAACCAAGGTCGGCCTAGCCTCGTCCGGCCACGACCGACCTGGTCGCGGCCGGCCCCGGCCACGGACGGCCTAGCCTGCGGCCGGACGCAACCGGCCTAGGCGCGGCCGACCACGGCTGCCCTAGACGTGGCCGCGGCTAGCCTAGCTGCAGCCGGCCACGACCGGCCAGGCTGCGGCCGGCCTGACCGTGGCCGCGGCTAGCCTAGCCGCAGCCGGCCACGACCGGCCTGGCTGCGGCCGGCCTGACCGTGACCGCGGCGAGCCTAGCCGTAGCGGCCACGACCGGCCTGACCGTGGCCGGGCACCTAACCACTGGCGCCTAACCGTGGCAAGGCCTAGCCGCGGCCGGCCTGACGTGGTCGGGCGCCTAACCTTCGGCGCCTAGCAGTGACCACTAGCTGCTACCAGCGGCTATAAGCACCCCACCAGCGCGGTGAGAGCAAAAGGACGTCCAAGACTGATGGGATAGCCAATAATTGCAGGAGAAATCACGAACACAGACAATGCCAATTTATAATATAATTTATAAATCAATTATAATGAACAAACAAGTGAAGAAATAACCGTCCGGTGAAACGCACGCGGATGCGCCGGACACGCACGATCCGCAGGAAATGGAAGATCTGGGACTGCAATCCGACTAACGGACGCACAAGGTTCACCGAACCTTCAACGTCAACTTCCGACGTTAGACCGCAACCACTGCCACCACCAGAGAGAAACTCCAAGTTCGGACCCGGACCTTGCCACGAACGTGTCGCCCGTCCTCAACGCAAACTTTTCCTCTCCACAGCCTCCACAAACAGCCGGGTTAAAACAGCCCCGTATCCGCCTTCCTTCCACGGCAACGGCCGACTTGACTCGGACGGCGACGGTGACGGCGAAGGCGGGCTGCCCTCCTCTTTACGTTAGCGACGGCAAACACCGGCGGCTGCCTTCCTCCAGCGGCGACTCCGGCAAGAGATCCCAAGGCAGCAGCCTCCTGCACCAAGCCGAGAGAGAGAGAGAGCGGTTGCTATTGGAGAGCGGGTGGCAGGCTGCGATTTTTAATGCAGGGAGGGGGGTTGCGGTTACCATTCATGAGAGAGAGAGAGAGAGAGAGAAAAGAATATAATAATGGGTATATTATATTCCCATTACCACCTCCCAATTAAAACCACCGGGCCACATTCCAAATTAAAACCTTTTTAATTTGGACAGATTTGAAAACAGTTTTTAATTTGGACAGCTTTCAAGACATCACAAAAAAGGTTGCAACCTCAAATACTGCGTTGCAACCTGTTTTCTGCTCCTAATATGCCCGATCTATTTGAACCGGGTATGAGCCAACCCAACAAACACCACCTTGGCTCATATCCTGGTTCCGCCACCACCTGCACGAAGCATCATCTGCACTGGACACCAACTGCGCGAAGCAACTAACTGCACGAAGCACCGTTCTGCACGAAGCACCACCTCAAGAACTTGAGGCGTCAGCCGACCTGCTCCAGTCGACTAATCCCTGCTCGGGCTCAACCCCTGAATGTCAACGCAACTGGATCGCTGAATCTGACTCGCCTAGTCAGACTACCAGAAGGGCGATCCCCTGCACTACCTCGACCATCCACACCGTCGGCCGCAGAAATCATGGGCGCACCACCTCGCATCGTGGTCCCCATCAGCTGGTACAGACTACCGCGCTGCATAACTCGCATGAGCACGGTGCGCCCTTGCCTCACCGTCAGAACTCCACCTCTCGATGCAAACCTGCACCCACCGGTGTCCAATCTGCCCAACAAAATCAGATTCCTGCGTAACTTCGGTACCAGGTGTACCTGCTCAAGTCTACGCACAGCTCCACCATGCATCCCCAAGTTCACCGTCCCAATCCCTGTGACCTCACATGCTGAGCCGTCACCCAGAAATACCGACCCAGACGTCACCTCCATTGAACTGAACATCGCCGCATCTGAGCAAATGTACTGTGAAGCACCAGAATCCAAAATCCAGCTATCAGAGTCACTCTGACTCTCAGTGACGCAATAAAATCTGTCATCTCCTTCCAGGTCGAGTGTCACCATGCCCGCATCTTGGACATCCTTCGAAGTTCCAGAACTTCCTGCACGCTGCGGACAATTTCTCCTAATGTGACCAACCTGTCTGCAGTGGTAACACGTCACTGCCTTCTTCGACGCTGACCGAGCTCGTGCATTGCTCGATCCTCTGTTAAAACTCCTCCCACGTTCATGCGCTACCAAGATCTGGTCACCCCTAGGAGTGGAGTCCTTTAACATCTAACTGGATAACAGCGCCGACGTGACTTCTTCCTGCCCCACCGTATCCTTCCCATACAGGAGCGTAGTCACCATGTGCTTGTATGACGTTGGGAGCGAGGTAAGAAGCAAGAGGGCTTTGTCTTCTTCCTCTACCTTCGAGACAACCACATACAATTGGCTCAGGAGATCGTTGAACACATTGAAGTGTTCTTGCAGGTTGCCACCTTCCTGCATCTTCAGCGCATAGAGATGCTGCTTCAGCAACAATCTTGTTGTCACGGATTTTGCCAAGTACAGTCGCTCAAGCTTTTCCCAAAGCCCGACTGCCGTCTCTTCAGTCCCGATGTTGAAGAGCACCTGGTCAGCAACACACATCCTGATTGTGCTCGTGGCCTTTTCATCAAGATTCTTCCATTCCTCATCTTTCACCGCCGTGGATAATTTATCGCGCCCCCGCAAGATTTGAATCAAACCTTGTTGAACCAACATATCCTTGACTCGAATCTGCCATAGGCTAAAATTTCCACTACCATCGAACTTCTCCACTGAATATCTGTCCAAAACTACGTTCTTCCCTGCCATGACTGTCCCCGACAAACTAGAAGACCTGATTTGTTCAAAGGTCGGATCTGAAAGAGTGGGAAGAGGACCTAGTCATTCACCACCGCAGTCAAACCCTTCCTAGAACGTCCAATCACGGTCGTCTACCGAACCTCGCTCTGATACCACTTGATGGGATAGCCAATAATTGCAGGAGAAATCACGAACACAGACAATGCCAATTTATAATATAATTTATAAATCAATTACAATGAAGAACCAAGTGAAGAAATAACCGTCCGGTGAAACGCACGCGGATGCGCCGGACACGTACGATCCGCAGGAAATGGAAGATCTGGGACTGCAATCCGACTAACGGACGCACAAGGTTCACCGAACCTTCAACGTCAACTTCCGATGTTCAACCGCAACCACCGCCACCACCGGAGAGAAACTCCAAGTTCGGACCCGGACCTTGCCACGAACGTGTAGCCCGTCCTCAACGCAAACTTTTCCTCTTCACAGCCTCCACAAACAGCCGGGTTAAAACAGCCCTGTCTCCGCCTTCCTTCCATGAAAACGGCCGGCTGGACTCGGACGGCGATGGCGACGGCGACGGCGGGCTGCCCTCCTCTTTACGTCAGCAACGACAAACACTGGCGGCTGCCTTCCTCCAGCGGCGACTTCGACAAGAGATCCCAAGGCAGCAACCTCCTGCACCAAGCCGAGAGAGAGAGAGAGAGCGGTTGCGGTTGGAGAGCGGGTGGCGGGCTGCGATTTTTAATGCAGGGAGGGGGGTTGCGGTTACCATTCATGGGAGAGAGAGAAAGGAATATAATAATGGGTATATTATATTCCCATTACCACCTCCCAATTAAAACCACCGGGGCACATTCAAAATTAAAACCTGTTTAATTTGGACAGATTTGAAAACAGTTTTTAATTTGGACAGCTTTCAAGACATCACAAAAAAAATTGCAACCTCAAATACTGCGTTGCAACCTGTTTTCTGCTCCTAATACGCCCAGTCCATTTGAACCGGGTATGAGCCAACCCAACAAAGACCTCGAGGAAGCCGAAGGAAGAAGCCCTCCGAAGCCAGCAAGCGCGCGCCGCCCTGAGTGCAAGCGCCAGAAGCATCCCGCGCATTTCCAAGTCTAAGTCACTTCCGCGATGCAGTCTGTTGCCCGCAGGAAGCTATAGTCTCTCTCTCCCCCCCAAGTTGTAACGGGAGCGGCCTGTTACCCCGCATCTCCACCAGCAGTTTATTGCCCGCAGGAAGCTATAGTCTCTCTCTCTCCCCCAAGTTGTAACGGGAGCGGTCTGTCGCCCCGATTCTCCAACATACTGTAATCACCGAAATCTAATGGAATTTGACCGGCACAGACCCGGTCACGTGATTTTTTACCCATTTAAGGGGTTTTTCCACGTCATCACATCTTGTGCCAACTTTCTATTTTCATTGACTGTGTGCGCGCTCGAACCTCCTCGTGAGCTAAGACGGTCTAAGCAAATCCGATCCGACCGGGGCATCGAGTTAGTCCGCAACAAACACGAACATTATTATTTTATAAATTTTCTTTGTAAAAAATATTTATTTAGATGTCAAAAAATATGATTTAGTACATATGATGCACATAAAGCTGTGTGTCGAACTCATCAATTTTTTTTTAGTGATTGTTATGGATAAACCTATTTTGGATAGGTGCAAACCAATTTTATGGGAAAGCCAACAAATTTTATGTGCAAACCAAATTGGTACGGGCAAACCAAAATAAAAACTTAATTAATTGATTTAGCAAAATATAAATTAACATATTAGCATCAACATTAAACTTTAACGTATTACAAAAATTTTCTAATTCATTATAGAAATCTTTTTTTAGTGACAATTGTTTGCTCTAACTCTTGCACCTGTCAAAATAACAATAATCAATGATTGAAAACATATATGTATATGAAAGTATAATATCAATGTGTATGTTGTATATCACCTTTAATTCCAGCACATTGATTGAAAAACGACGTTAATTATAACATCAACTATTTTGGCACCTGCAACAGTACTCGTTAATTAGAATTAACATAATATATGAATTAATTAAAAAACAGATATAGTATGTAATTAAATTTGTACTATTTTTCAGCAGGTTCTTCATGATACCTTCCCCAAATCGAGATAGTTGGAGGTAGTGGACAGTCCTCACGCATACTCAGTCGTACAAAATGATTTCCTTGTATAAATCCCATGAATATTGTTCTTTGAAGGACCGGTGGTGGTGAATGCAATGTCAAGAAAGTGAATGACTGAAACATGCTGAAATGTACTAATTTGATATTATAGCAAGAAACAATGATTAGCCCCATATCAGGCATTGTCATCCACTTATTCAAAGGAGCGGGAACAACCACACAATCTAGTGAGTCTAAAACCTCAAATCTTCTTACCTTTCCAAAAATTTGCTCATATAACTCGAGGTTTAAGTCTACTAGTAAGCTTGTCAGCACCTTGAATTGTCACAACAAATCCTAATTCCCTCGCCTTTTGTTGAACCCAAGATAGTAACTCCTCCTTACATTCAAAACATTGTGATGTGACAAAATGAATTCTAACGTCATTTTCTATTTGTTGAGATGATTCTCCACATGTCAATAATTTAATGATTTCCATACTCAAATAAAGTACAAGATCTGACAAGGAACAAAGAAAATCGACACTTGAGTAAACAATGCAGAAATGGAAAAACATTCAAAATACATATTATATATGAATGAGAAAACATGCTAATACATCTGCCCATTACTACAAAAATGAGGATGACTATTACTGTCTACCAGGATATTAATATTTCAAGAAGTCAAATCTAATTACTGATCCAGTGTATGTATAGAGCAACACAAAATGTAGAAATATACTACTCTGCAACACAAAATGATGGAAGAAGAGCAACAAGACATACAATTTAACAAATGCAAAAAAAGAGCCCCGGGTTATTCCAGTTATAATCAAAGTTAAACATACAATATAACAAATGCATGTAAATGATAAAAGATTTTGAAGAAAGTTAAATTTTGTTCAAAGTGGCATGTCTAACTCATAAGCATAAGTGATGTTAATTGAAGCCAATTATGCAGGAATAATAACTGTGTTGCTGATTAAAAGAAAATTTGGGTGGGGAATCAACAGATTTTACCTATAGTCAGGTTGTGGTGTAGTAATTGTGGCAAGAGGAGATCTCATTATTTTGTAATCACTTCAATATAGAGCTTGTCAAATTAAAATGAGGATAATCTGAGAATTTGAAATTTGAAAAACTTATAGGAGAAAATTTTTGCCAATGATCATGGTCAGATTAAGATGATTGGGATGTATAGGGTTAAACTATCAACTTCAGGCCACATGATTCATGATTGGAATGATAGCTAGGTGTTGGGAAGTGAAGTGCGACCTTGGTCATGGACCGCACAAATGAATATGCATACAAATAGCAAGAGATGAAAATAAAACAGAACAAATTCATCATTGAAGAATTTTAGCAAACATCTAGGATGCATTCCTATGAAATTTGAGATAGAAGAAAAAAAACTGAAGGCGTTTGTTTACCCGTCCGGAATCGGGAGAGGGGGTGTGGGGAGAGAGGGCGGCCATAATCGGGAGAGAGGGCGGCCGGAATCGGGAGCGACTGAATCGGGAGAGGGGGTGTTGGGAGCAGTCGGCGTATGCTGGAGATGCAGAAAACCGGATAGGCTCGCCGGCGTGTGCTGGAGATGCCCGACTTTGAGGTTTCCGGAGGAGTTGTTAATTACCGGCGACGCGGGGAGAGAGGCGGCCGTCGGGCGAGCGGGGAGAGAGGCGGCCGGCGGGCGGAATCGGAAGAGGCGGCCTGGGAGCGAATGAATCGGGAGAGGGGGTGTGGTTTGCCCGGATGAAATAAAACCCTAAATATAAAATATTTAATTAATGTTTTTTATTTTAATTTTTGGTTTGCACCTATCCAATATAGGTTTGCCCATAACAATCACTTTTTTTATTGTAAACAGAGGAATGACCCGAGTGGTCCTGTAAAATGCGATGTTCGGCGCACGTTAGCCTTGCTAGTGCTATTGGTAATAGCAAATGCTCGCGACACAGTTCCCATAATCATCTTGATTATCGAATGAGCAGTAACTGCGGATCGCCATGAGTTTTACATGAATTAAAATGTAGTGAACTTGCAAGATCGGAGCCAGTATGTCTTACAAAGTTTTTTGTAACGCTAAGATAATATTGAAATTCCTTGCATATATATTATTCATCTCTAGTTAATAATACACCTTCAAACATTAAGGAATGAAACATATATAATAATTCGTAGCAAAATTATGCAAAATTAAGGCTCTGTTCAGCACATCGGTAGCGATCGCGAACACGGTGGTTATGAACCGTCCTTCATGAACACCCGACCTCACCCAAGGAACTTCATTCCATTTTATGTTCAAAACTAGTTTTCTAGCTTTTTCATGGCAAACATACATTCTACGGCAGTGGAATTTTTGTACAAACTCATCGGAGCAAAAACACCGTGCCAAAACTCATCGGAGCATGTTATGTTTACTAAAAAAAATTACATTGCTTTTTGAATAGATCACTGATATGTCTGATTACAACCTTCTTCGAATAGCCCGCTGACATGTCTAATAATAGATATCATAGTAGGTGTAGGAACTCTACTAAAAAACTTTTTGAATTTAAATGAATTTTCATCATTACTTCTAATTTTTGATAGTGTAATTACTTGAATGGACACTGTATTTTAATTTCTTTGAAATAGATTATAATATATGTACTCAAGTCATTAAAATATAAAAATAAGGACATAATTGATATTTTTGAATATTTCATCAAAGACAATTTTTCCATTACAACAGTGAATATATATACATACATATAATATATATATACATACATATATGATATATATACATATATATATGATATATATATATACATATACATATATACATATACGTATATATATATATATATATATATATATATATATATATATATATATATATATATATATATATATATATATATATATATATATATATATATATATATACATATATATATACATATATATATATATACACATATATATATATGTATATATATATATATATACATATATATATACATATATATATATACATATATATATATATATATAGGGGTGCACAAAAAGACCGGTCCGGACCGGACCGGTCGGGACCGGTCAGAGACCGGTCGGGACCGGTCAGAGACCGGTCCCGGATAGGACCGGTCCTGTCCCGGACCGGTCCACAGGTCCCGGACGGTCCCCGTTTTAGGGACCAAAACCGGTCCCGGACCGGGACCGGTAAAAGACCGGTCTAAGACCGGTCTTTTACCGGTCCCGGTCCGGGACCGGTTCCGGGACCGGTCGGGACCGGTTATGAGAGCCTAACGGCTCTCATTTAATGAGAGCCAACGGCTCTCATAACAAGAGCCAAACGGCTCTTTCTAAAGAGCCGTTTGGCTCTTTTTTTTTAATTTATTTTATATTTTTATATAATATATTATATATTAATATATATTATTAATAATATTATAAAATAATATTTAATAATATATTTTTATATTTTTAAACTTTTTGTTTTTTTTTTAAAAATCTATAAAACCCCCCTCCCTCTCTCTTTCACTCTCTTTCTACAAGTTTTTTTGTTTTTTTTAATTAATATTAAAACATATAAATTAAATTAAATTTTTTTTAAAAAAATAAATTTTATTTAAAAACCGGTCCCGGTCTGGGACCGGTTAGGACCGGTTAGGACCGGTTTTTCCGGCCCCAGCCGGTCCCGGTTTTCAGAGGGAAAACCGGTCCCGGACCGGGACCGGTTTGGGCAGGACCGGTCCGGGACCGGTGCCCCAAAAGACCGGTCCTGCCCAGGACCGGTCCCGGACCGGGACCGGGGTCTTTTCGTGCACGACTATATATATATATGTATATATATATATATATATATGTATATATATATATATATATGTATATATATATATATATATATCTTTATATATAAGGGAATATAGATATTTAGGGGCACACCATGGATTGAATATTGGCCATTGGATCATGAGAGAGAGTATGAGAGGAGGGATATTTATGAGAGAGAGTGGATGGAGAGGGAAAGAGAGGGTGTAGGAGAGAGAAGGAGAGAGAGATAGAGGGGGAGTGATAAAAAGAGAGAGAGGGGGAGAGATTAATTAATTTTTATAGAATAAATTTTGCAAAATTTTATAAAATAAAAATGGGAATAGTACTTCATATTTTTTTGCGGTCATTTTAAGTACTCATATGTATATATTTTGAAAAAAAAATTTGGATGTGTGCGCAACCCGCTGCGGGCGCAGCCCGCAGCGGCCCATCTAGCACGACCGAAGCCCGTGAGCAGGCGGGCGAAGCCCGCCTGGATGCGGCCGAAGGCCGCCCGAGAGCATCGAGCACGGGCGTAGCCCGTGCGAAGATGCTCGTATATATATAAGGGAATATAGATATTTGGGGGCACATCATGGATTGAATATTGACCATTGGATCATGAGAGAGAGTATGAGAGGGGGAATATTTATGAGAGAGAGTGGAGGGAGAGGGAAAGAGAGGGTGCGGGAGAGAGAAGGAGAGAGAGATAGAGGGGGAGTGATAAAAAGAGAGAGAGAGGGAGAGATTAATTAATTTTTATAGAATAAATTTTGCAAAATTTTATAAAATAAAAATGGGAATAGTACTTCATATTTTTGTATATGTTTTGAAAAAAAAAATTTGGATGTGTGCGCAACCCGCTCATAGGCGGGCGCAGCCCGCAGCGGCCCATCTAGCACGGGCGAAGCCCGTGAGCAGGCGAAGCCCGCCTGGATGCGGCCGAAGCCCGCCCGAGAGCATCGAGTACGGGCGTAGCCTGTGCGAAGATGCTCGTGTGTATACACTCGCGCTAATACCTAAAATTATAGCGCGAATGGTGAATTTTGGGATTTAGACCCCCTAAACGGCTTCATTTGAAAAAGTGATCAACATGAAAGTTGTAGATCTCGAAGAGATCTACAACTTTCATGTTGATCACTTTTCCAAAAGAGGCCGTTTAGGCCCCCGATTTGGGCCCCGAAAAATACGACTTCCGCAACCACGCGTCCGTACAGGTCAAGGAAGTCGTATTTTTCGGGGCCCAAATCGGGGGCCTAAACGGTTTCATTTGGAAAAGTGATCAACATGAAAGTTGTAGATCTCATCGAGATCTACAACTTTCATGTTGATCACTTTTTCAAATGAAACCGTTTAGGATGTCTAAATCTCAAAATTAGGTATTCACGCTATAATTTTAGGTATTAGCTCGAGCTAATACTCTCTTTTTCCTATATATATATATATATATATATATATATATGTACATATGTATCACTTATAAATTATAATGAGTATAAATTAAACCATATATAGCTGGTCTTGGGGGCATCATAAAATAGTTTCAACTTGTGTGGTTGGGACAAGCTGACACTTGGCTGGTAATACCATCTACATGGCGTAATACTGAATTATTGATTTATGAAAAGATTCGGAGAATAAATATATAAAATAAATAAATAATAAACCAAATATATTCGATCCAGCTCCAAAACAATGACTGATATAATTAGCATCTGGTGTTTTAACATACTGCTTGGCTTCCAGGATGAGACAGAATGTTTTTAATCTCGCCGTGTCGGACCGCTTCGCGCAAGCCTCCAATTTTTCTATTTTAGATGCTTCTGTCTTCGTCATAATATCAAATTCTTTCCAATCATAATCATGCTCTACAATTATAATATATTCGAGCGGGCGGCCGTGGCGGCGGCGACCATCGCGGTGGCACCGGATATGCATAATGCGTCTCCAGCTCCCGCTTGTAATCATTTTGACTCGATTTATAGAATGATTTTCAGCTTCCCAGAAATTATGTTGCCTAAGGAAAATCCACTGATATATTATTATATTATCTAAGGAATTTTATTTAACCCTTCAATTTTAATCTCATAATAAAATATTTTGTTTATTTAATGCATATCTGCACGGGATATATAATTCTCAATAATCCCACGGGATAAAATTTTCAGAATAAATAAGTAGTATATAGATAGCTATTTACATATAGATTTGTTGTGTTGTGATAGCATAAGGTTGTAATTAAGATAATAAAAAATTGGGTTTCCATCTACGATAAATATGTATTTTTATTTTATAACTAGGGAATTAATTTAATTTCATTTAAGAAAAAAAATCCATAGAAAATATAAATTTAACGGTCTAGAGAATTATTATATGAAAAGTGAAATCTTCTGTCCGCATATTTTATTATTCACAGCTATAAAGAGAATAAAATTTATTATTTAAAAATATTTTTGGTATTTGTAAATTGATGCATAAAATTTGAAAAAAAAACAGAGGACATTCGTTCTTGTAATGACAAGTAATATATCTGTTGTGGTTCGCTCGCTACTCTTGATAGATCAGGATTACTGGACCGTCTTATCCCGTTGAGTAATCGAACGTGCAGGCAGTCATAGAATCACAGAACTGAGAAAGAGACTTTTTATGTGAAAAACCAGTAATCCGGGTGAAAAACCATGTGGCCAATACAACGTCGATCAAACTTCCACTAGATTGCATCGTTTTACAAGACTTTCAAAAGAAGGTGAGGGCAACAGACCACTACTCGTTACAACTGTAGATACAAAGTGAGAAGGTGCTCGGAGAATGACGTTGCCCCGCTCTCGAATCTTCGGTCTTACTCCTTTTGTGCAGAGGGGAGTGTACGATCTTGTGAGCATTGACAAGTTTCTCCTTGCGCTTGGGATGCGGACACCGAGAAGGCTTTCTGTCCGGATTGAAGTTCATGAGAGAGAGAGAGACGTAGGTGAAAAATCCTAGAGACCAAAAAGATGAAAATGAAGAGATTCCAGTGTTATTTATAGTTGTTTGAAAGGGCGGTCGTGTAATTTTATCTGGTAACTACTGAACGGAAAAATAAGAATGCCCGAATTTGAACACGTGGATTACCGCTTTTAGAGAAATGACAATCCTACCCCTGGGCTGAGAAAAAACCCGCCTGGGAAGATGGGCGGCCCGACGAGCATGGGGGTCGGGCTAGGCCGGCCGAACCCCCGTCCACCCGAACGTCGGGCAACTAAGAGGGCGGTCGGCCCTTGGAGACAGGCTGCCAGAGCGTCGGGTGGCCAAGGGGGAGGCCGGCCCCTGGAGACCGGCCGAAGCCCTCGGTCGCCCGAGCGTCGGGAGGCTAAGGGGGGCCGGCCCTTGGAGACCGGTCGAGGTCCCGGCCGCCCGGGCGCCTGGCGGCCAAAGGGGAGGCCGACACTTGGAGGCCGGCTGAGGTCCCCGATCTCTGGGCAGCCACGGCCCCGATCGTCCGTACGTCGAGCGCCAAAAGGGTGGCGGCAGCGGCCAGCCCCCAATGGCTGGCCACCCGGGAGGCGGGCGGCCGAGGCCGCCCGGCTGTCGGGCGTTCAAGTGGTGAGGCCGGCCTCACCGAGGTCGGCGATGGCCCCCTTGGCGCCGCGAGGCCAAGGTGTGGCCGGAGTGCGGGATCCCATGCGACGGTTGGGATCCCACATGCATGTGGTGGTTGGGATCTCATGCACGATGGTTGAGATTTTGCGCGTAATGGTTATTGGGCCGATCGGACATAGATTGGGCGTGCGGATCGCGCGTGAGGTGATTCTGATCGTAACTCCTCAGAGAACATGGGAACCCAGAATATTTACGGCCCATGATTTCTAGGCTGTAATTATCTTAGCAAAATAGTATTATATTTTTTAATTTATTTTAGCCAGTGGATACATTTATTAAATATTATATATATGCAAACATAAATTTTAAGAAAAAGTAGAATAATTAAAATAAAAAGTTAAAAACTCCGTAAGTCGGTGAGAAATTACAGCACGGGAAAATTACAGGGAAAAAAGAAATTAAAAAAATTGCATAACTTCGTAATATTTTTTGTGGATAGAGAATCTTTAATTCTAATAAAGGGGATAGATTTTATTTGTTTTATGAATAGGAAATTAATTTTGAATATCATATTTTCAATGATAAAATTAAATGGTTCTCATCACTCATGTGAAGGATCCGTCTATATCAATGAACATTATAAGAGCAATCATTACAAAATAAATTTGAAGCCCTTTTCTTATGATAAAAATATAATTAGCTGCTCTCTTCCTCGAAGCATACAAATTATACTAATTAAGGTGACATTGGCCTGTCATTTTCTCTCCTATTAAAAGTGAATTAAGAAATATTTATGATGACCCAAGTCTAATTTATTATTTGATTATCCTATAAACTTAATTTTTACTAGGAACACATTCATTGGATTAAAGATCTCTTTGGCATGTCGGTTATGAATACGGTGGTTATGAATCGTCGTTCGTGATTATGAATCGTCGTTCGTGAACGTCCGACCTCATCTAATGAACTTCATCCGATTCTATGATCAATTTGTTTTTTGTTGACACCTGTCATGTCAAACATACATTCTATGACGATGTCGTTTTTTTTCAAACTCATTGAAACAATAAAAAGACATGTCAAACGTAGCCTAAATTAGAATTTGATGCAAAAAATAGATATTAAAATAAAAATTAAAATTATGCATGCATTGTTTAATATTATGCTAGGTGCTGTCTTATTTCCACTGAATTTATTTCTTATTAGTCTTATGCTGAACTTACTCTCATCTACTTGTTTTGATGTTATATTATGTTATTTTTGTGTTAATTAATAAATATAAGATTGTTAGGGATAGACCCATTTTATAAGTATGATTGTGCACATATCCACACACTCAAGATCTCTACCTCAAAAATAATGGGATCATGAGATTGACCGAACGCGCGATCACCGCGCCCGATCATTATAAAATAAAAATAAAAATATTCAAGAGAATTACAAAGATAATTCTACTTTATTAATATTGGCCTACTTTGATACTAATAAAAAAAAGACAGCCCCGTGCACAAAGCATCCCTGCGCAACAAGGATCCGTTCAAGTTTCCATCAAATGAGTGTGGGGAAACCTTACTCTGGATTCTTTGCAAGAGGTTGCTTCTAGGACTCGAACCCGTGACCCCAAGGTCACATGATAATACCTCAATTGGTGCGCCAAGGCCTCCCCTTCTCTACTTTGATACTAATATGAAAAAAAATCTCACTCGGCTGCTCCTCCCAAATTGGTGTTTCCACCAAATTGGTGTTTCCACCAAATTGGTGAACGACTGCTCCTCCCCGACCACCGTCGGCGGTTCTCCCCTCGCCGGCGAGTTCAGCGGCAAGTTTGCTGGCCGCCCGCGGAGTTCCGCCCCCGTCGCCCGATCATTCGGAGTTGTTTCTCGCCGTCCGATTCGCGTGTAACCACCCACTAACCACCGGGTTAGTGAGGGGATTTAATTAATAATTTAATGATTTATTTATATGGTCTTCAAATAGCAAAATTAATATCCTAATATGCGCATTTAAATTATAACGAAAATAATCATAATTGTGGTTATGAAGTGCAGATAGCCGCATAACCATCATAAGCCCCACCTGGAGGTTATAAAAGTAGTCTCAGACATCCTCATTTCTCACCTTTTTTCCTCCGAGTCTTCTTCTTCTTCAGGTCGAAACTCTGCTGAATTCCTCCTACGAGAAGCACCCGAGCCGCACCTGAACCGTATCCGGGCCACGTACGAGTCAAGTTGAAGTCACACAACGAAGCTCAATCTCTCAATTTCTAAGTGGCCTCCGCAATCGCAAGTTCAGACGCTCTGCTCCCACGTTCAGAATCAACAAGACGCTAAGCGAAGCCCATTAACGTCAAACACAATTTGTAACAAACTCCCGGCACGACGGTCTGTCGTCCTCCGTGTGCCAAGTGTTCTTTCACCTCAAAACTATAACGAGAGGTAGTTTGTCACCCTCAATTTCTCATACAAGTTGTAACCGCCAGGAATAGTGGACTTTGACCGACACAGATCCGGTCACGTGGTATTTTACCTGGTTGAGGTGTTTTTTCACGTTAAAATTTCGTGTGTAAGATCGACCTACTTCATTTACTATGTGCGCGTTCGACCGTTTCAAGAGTTAAGGCGGTCCAGGTTATTCCGGTCCGACCGAGACGTCGAGTTAGACCGCAACAGTTTGGTGTCGTCTGTGGGAAGCGAGTTCCCAGCATCCTCTGAAGACTATACCCCCAGCACAGCAGCACTCACGATTAAAGACTATGGAAAGAAGAAACGCTCGAACCATCGAAGGATAAGTCCCCAAGGGGCGCATTGAGTAAGCCCCCTCCCGCATCGACAAAATCGACCAAGTAGCAACCGTGGGCAAGCTCGTGGGCATGTTTGCCAAACACGCCACCCAAATAAACGAACTCCAAGCCATGATGCTCGTCATATGTCAAAAAGTAAAGCCGTCCTCCACACCACCCTTCGTACAGACTGAGTCACCGCCACCAGGAGAACTCTTCGCCACGACCAAGTCGCCCCCAACAAGGAGTACGACATAGAAAAGGAATTCTCAAGCACCAGTAGCTCCCTAACTCCGGCAACACTAACTTGAGACGCGCTAGATCATTATCCCGGTGATCAACAATACAATGGAGACATCAGAAATGCAACGAGTAATAGATCTCAGAAGAGAAAACAAGGGAGCAAATTGTACCAGGAGCATAAGAGGAACTACAAGCAACGCACAGATACCTGCCAAATAAAGAAGTCGCGCCGACACCGAGAACTCACGCCACTCAATGCCCCTCAAGACGAGATTTTTCAAGCAATTCGTGACCACTCAGCATTGCATAAGCCCAGGTCACTCGCCCGAGGTCGAGGAAATTCAACAAAGTATTGCCAATATCACCAGGGACCTGGGCACAACATTGACGAATGCAACCATCTGAAGGAAGAAATTCAGCGACTCGCCAGCTTGGGGACAATCGACCAATTGCTAGCAAAAGAGAAACATCCTCCTACACAGAACCCGAAAAACATAACCATCGGCATCGGCGAGCCATCAATCAAGCTAAACAAAGTCTTGGTGGATGGAGGGATTACAGTGAACGTACTATTCCTATCAACACTACTTCAACTCAAACTAACCGCTGGCAGCCTTAAGCTAGAATCCGCTAGCGCGCGCATCCGGGGGGGCACTTCAGTACCAGTCATAGGCACCATTGTCCTTCTCGTCACTCTTGGGAAGGAGCCCGAACAGGCAACTTATGTTGTGCAGTTCCTCGTCATCTAGGCTGACTGCGATCACACCACGATACTTCAACAATCACTCCTGAGTGTCTTCCAAACCCGCTCACGCCACTTTTTTTTCGCTAAACTATAACCTTTTACTCCCAGTTTTTCACTCTGTAGAAGTCACAAGCCTTAACTTGTGTGAACGATAAGACTGTGCAAACGGTTTGAATATAAAAGCTATTCATCGAACCTGCCTTTCTACGCAAGGACGTCGTCCGGGTCTGCTCCCTTCACGACCAAGCCGCAAGCAATTCTCGTGCAAAACGGCAAGACTGCGCATGCGGTTTGAATACAAAAGCTATTCACTGAACCTGTCTTTCTACGCCAAAACGTCGTCAGGGCCTGCCCCCCTCACGATCAAGCCGCGAGCAATACTCGTGCAAAATGGTAAGACTGCACATGCAGTTTGAATACAAAAGCTATTTACCGAACCTGTCTTTCTACTCCAGGACATCGTCAGGGCTTGCCCCCCTCACGACCAAGCCGCGAACGATCCCCGTGCAAAACGGTGGGACTGTGCATACGGTTTGAATACAAAAGTTATTCACCGAACCTGCCTTTCTACGCTAGGACATCGTACGGGCCTGCCCCCCCCCCCTCACGACTAAGCCGCGAGTGATCCTCGTGCAAATTAATAGGCGAGCGATCCTTGTGCAAACTAGGTCACCAACCAGGCACAAGCACAATTACAGTCCGCACGCAGCAATACCACGACTCAAATAACGCCCAGACAAAAAGAAGAAAAAGAATGTGATCATCACAGCAAAATGCAAGTACTCTCGCAAACGCGCCAATCAGAACCGTCAAACAATAAAGATGACAATACAAGATACCAGACTAGAAAAGCAAAAGACGATATATATATATATATATATATATATATATATATATATATATAAGTGATATAGTCCATAATGAGTACAAAGTATGAAATATAGTAGAAAAGAAAAGGGCTTAGGCCCGGTACATATCTAATACAATAATCTCTCTCTCACAACTCACAACTGAAAACCATCTTCGACTTGTCGTCATGTAGTTGTGGTAGCGTGCAGCAACTGCTCCTTATATCCTACCTCCTTGTCCTGCCGGTGCTGATGCTCCTGCTCCTCGGTGCCCTAAAATGATGTGGTCCATCGACCGTTAGTCATAAAGACTAAGCCACTATCATCCTCGCCTCACCCCTGCGACTCCTAGGCACCGTGCGGGGAGGATGAAAGCAGGGGACAACAAAGTAGAGTGGAACAAGCAGGTGACAACTACCCTAGCAGGTGTATGCACAAAAACTATAAAAGGAAAAGCAGGCTAGAAGTTCTATAATGAAGAAGCGGTAATGTAAACAAGTAAAGTAAAATAGTAAGAACATGTAAAAAAAACTATGAAATAAGTAACCTTAACTTATATGAATGCACATACAAACTTATAAGTTAAGGGGTCTTTTGCAAGGCTCCCATCGTATAAATAGTCTCATACCAATTTATACGATGGGATGTCGGTTATAAGCAAGTGATAAATATCCAAAAGAAAATAACCATAACTTATAAACATGCTACACAAGCTTATATGCTAAGGGGTCGTTTTGCAAGGCCTATTGTATAAGGTGTCCCACACCACTTTATACAATAGGTGTCAGGGGTTATATGCAATGATGATGCTATGACATACAAGTATGCTATGATGTGAACATGTAAGTGCAACACACACACGCGACTCTATGCACACAGATTTTTAGTTCTCCCTTTCTGGAGCCTAACATCCAAGGATACCTCCGTAGTGGCAAACGGAAGCGGTGGGTTAGGTATCGCCCATCTCTTAATCGGTATTAGCACTACCAGTTTGTTGAAACCGAGCGGTCTGTCGGTTGAGACCGGGCGGTCTGGCGGTCTGGAGGCTTGTCCCAGCAGTTTGGTAGCCGGGTTGGAGATCAGGCGGTCTGGCGGTTTGTCTGGCGGTCTGAGCGGTCTGGGGATATTGGCCGGCTGTCTTCCTCTTTGTAGTGGTCGTACGGTTAGTCTAACCGTGCGGCTTGTGCGGCTTGTATAGTTTCTTGTTCTTGTAATTATTAGTCCCATATTGCTTATTTTTAATCTCTTTTCTCTCCTCCATTCTATAAAAGGGAGGTTATACCTTTGTAATAGTTATCTTCTTGGATAATAAAACTTTCAATTATTCAAAGTTCCGGCTTATTTTTAGTTGTTTGTTCGCTGCTTTCACATGGTATCAGAGGACTCGATTTTCTCCTCTTGATTCTGCGCGTCCTCTCTGACCGCGCGACCTGTCCGCGTGGCTTGCTTCTTCTTCTCGCGACCTGTCCTCGCAGCTTGTTTCTTCCGCCTGCTTACGCCCTGTTCGCGCGGCTTCTTTCTCTCCTTGTCGTTGCACTTTGTATGCGCGACCTCTTTGTTTCTCCATTCTTCTCGCCGCGACCTGTGCTTAGTCGCCGCGCCCTCCTTTCTAGCTGCTCCTCTACTTTAGTCGCTGCGGCCTGTCGCTGCGACCTGTTTGCCTTGTTCGCCTTGTTTGCCTCCCAGCAGACTTTTCTCTGTTCGCGTGGTCTTCTCTTTTTTCTGTTCGCGCGGGCTGATTTCTAGCCGCTCGACTTCTTTCCCTCTGCGTGGTTCTGCGGCTTGGTCGTGGCTTTTCTGGCCGCTGGTGTTTATCATCGTGATCGCTGCAGATCTCTTTCTCCTAACCGTTGTAATTTCTCCCTGTTCGCGCGGTTTCTTCCTTGTATAGGCGCTCTACCCTTCTTCCTTAGCCTCTCTATCTCTCTTTTCCCTGCAACCTGTATCTAAGTTGCTGCGACCTGTGCTCCTTTGCGCACCTTCCTCTCTCGCTGCTCTTGCTCCTTGTCGTCGGGACCTGCTCCTAAGTCGCAACGGCCTATCCTCCTCTTTGCGGCCCCTCCTTTAGCCGCTCCTGCTTCTTAGTCACCGCGACCTCCTACTTACTCGTGCGACTTGTTCTTCTCTCTTCTTCCCCTTTGCCTTGCTCTGCATCTTGGTCATGACCCTTCTTGCCGCTAGTGTGCTGTCACTGTGACCACTGCAGTCATTTTTTTCTCCTCCCTTCATGGCTTTCACATCCTCCTCAAAGCCGTTCACCTCGGTGGTCACGTCTTCTGGTAGTGCCCACGTTGTTACTCAAGGAAAATGACTGATCGACACCGGTGCTACCAATCATATGACCGACAATCTCCAGTGTTTTTCTCTCCTAGAAACACATGATCAGTTTCCCCCGGTTATTCTCGCTGATGGCTCTTCATCATCGGTCAATGGGACGGGAATGGTTCGTGTCACTCTGTCTCTTCGCTTGGCAGACACTCTCTACGTGCCCAAGTTACCGTGCAACTTATTATCTGTTACCTCTCTATGTAAGCAATTACAGTGTTCCGTCACATTTACTTCTACTTATTGTACTTTTCAGGATCCGTACTCCCAACGGACGATTGCTACTAGGGCTGAGAGTGGCGGCCTATACTTCCTTGACAACGTTTCCGCTTTGTCCACCTTCTCCTCTACCTCCACAGATCTTCTCCAATGGCATCTCCGCCTTGGTCATGCTCCTCCACGTCTTCTTCGTCAACTTCTGCCCCAACTTCCTCCACAAAGTCCTCCCCTCAACTGTGAGGCCTGTCAGCTTGGTAAGCATCACCGCTCCTTCTTCCCTCCAAAGCACGTTCGTGGATCTACCCGTCTGTTTGATCTGATCCACTCCGATGTTTGGGGTCCTTCTCCTACCCTTACCGTTGGTCGGGGTAGTTCATATTTTGTCACGTTTATTGATGATTTCTCTCGCTGTACGTGGGTGTATCTGTTAAAAGATTGCTCCGAATTATTCTCTGTATGGACGTCCTTCTATCTCATGATCAAAACTCAGTTTAATGTTTCTATTAAAATTTTTCGATCTGATAATGCCAAAGAATATATCAATCATGACTTTTCTACCTTCTGCATGCAAAATGAGATTATTCATCAAACTAGTTGTGTTTATACTTCACAACAAAATGGTGTGGCAGAACGCAAAAACGTCACCTCCTCGATGTCGCTCGCACCTTGATGACCCAGATGCATGTTCCTCGCTCCTATTTGGGCTATGCTGTTCTCCTTGCCTGCTACCTTATCAATCGCATTCCCTCCACGGTTCTCCACGGAAAAACCTCATTCTCTATTCTATATCCGGGCAAGGAGACTTTTCCTCTCCCTCTCCAAATCTTTGGGTGCACTGCCTTTGTGCATGCCCCATCTACCACCCGTGATAAGCTCTCCCCTCGCTCCACCAAATGTGTCTTTCTGGGGTACTCCACCACTCAGAAAGGCTATTGTTGCTTTGATCCCGTTCTTCGTAAGCAGTTCGTCTCTATTGACGTCACTTTCTTCGAGAATACCTCCTACTTCTCGGATGACTCCTCTCCTCTTCCCCAACTTCTGATTCTCCTGCTGTTCCCTTCGTTCCCTCGTCTCCTACTATGATCTCCAACCCTACACCGTCTCCGTCCACGCCTCTCTCTCCCTCTTCTCCGTCACCGTCTCCCTCATCTCCGCCGCCGTCGCTCTCTACTCCCGAGCCAGCTCTCTCTGCCATGGATGCTCCGGATACCGAGGGACCCGCTAACCTGGATCTTCCTATAGCTCTTCACAAAGGGGCGCGGACGTGTACCATACACCCCCTTGTTGTTGTTGTTTCATATGATCTTCTTACCCCTTCTCGCCGGGCCTTTGCACTAGCTATCTCTGCCACTGCCATACCCCGCTCCTACTAGGAGGCCCTTGCTATTCCTCATTGAAAGATGACCATGGATGAAGAAATGACGGCCCTAACTGAGCGGGGTACCTGGACTCTTGTTCCTCCCCCTTTGGGCACTGATGTGGTTGGCTATCGCTGGGTATTCGTTGTGAAGTTCCGTCCGAACGGCAGTGTGGATCGATACAAGGCCCGCTTAGTCACCAAAGGCTTCACTCAGACTTATGGGGTTGATTACTTCGACACATTCTCTCCAGTTGCTCGTCTCAGCACCATTCGGGTTCTTCTCTCTGTGGCTGTCAATAGGGATTGACCCATTTCTCAGCTGTATGTCAAGAATGCCTTTATCTATGGTGACCTTCAGGAAGCGGTTTACATGAAGCAACCTCCTGGGTATGTTGCTTAGGGGGAGACACGAGTATGTCATCTGAAGAAGGCCATCTATGGCCTAAAGCAAAGCCCTCGGGCTTGGTTTGATAAGTTCAGCGGCATTGTTGCAGCCATCGGTTTTGCACGAAGTTCAGCCGATCACTCCTTATTTATTCACAAAACCTCCTATGGTATGGTAGTTCTTGCTGTATATGTGGATGATATTCTTCTGACTGGCGACGACCAGGCTGAGGTTGCTTTGACAAAGAAACACCTCCGGTAACACCTGGTCACTAAGGATATGGGCTCTCCCAAATACTTTCTGGGGATTGAGATTTCTCGGAAACCCAACTCTTTAGTTCTTTCCCAACGAAGTATGCTCTTGATTTGCTAAAAGAGGCAGGGTTGACTGATGCTAAACTTGCCAGATGTCCCATGGCTATTGGGGAAAACAAAACTTGGACAGATGACTCGCCTCCTCTATCTGATTCTTCGAGGTACCGACGTCTGGTGGGCAAACTCATTTATCTCACAGTGAACAGACCCGATATCTCCTATGTTATAGGTAAGGTTAGCCAATTCATGCAAGCTCCTAGGGAGGGTCATCTACAGTCTGCCCTGAGGATATTGGAATATGTTAAAGCAGCTCTAGGGAAAGGACTGTTTTTCAGAAGAATGGTCATTTGAGGGTTGAAGCGTACTCATATTCAAGCTATGCTGATGATAAAGGAGACCACAAGTCAACATCGGGTTTTTGCACATTTGTTGGAGGAAATCTTGTGAGCTGGAAGAGCAAGAAACAGTGTGTGGTCTCCAGGTCTAGTGCAGAAGCGGAATATCGTAGTATGCCATCAACCACATATGAGTTAAAATGGTTATGAGCTCTCATGCTTGACCTAGGAGAGGTCTACAACTATCCTCTTCCTATGTTCTGCGACAACAAGGCTGCGATATACATTTCTAAAAATCCGGTCTTTTATGAGAGAACAAAACACATAGAGGTCGACTGCCACTTTATTTGAGAAGAGATTTTGAAGAAACAGATTTGTACTCCGTTCGTCACTTCTGACAAAGAGTTGGCAGATGTCTTCACCAAGCCGGTGTCCGCTTCTTTGTTTCATATTGGCGACAAGCTATGCATGATTGATATCTATGCTCAAGCTTAAGGGGGAGTGTTGAGACCGAGCGGTCTGTCGGTTGAGACCGGGCGGTCTGGCGGCTTGTCCCAGCAGTTTGGTAGCCGGGTTGGAGACCGGGCGGTCTAGCGGTTTGTCTGGCGGTCTGAGCGGTGTGGGGATATTGGCCGGCTCTCTTCCTCTTTGTAGTGGTCGTGCGGTTAGTCTAACCGTGCGGCTTGTGCGGCTTGTATAGTTACTTATTCTTGTAATTATTAGTCTCACATTGCTTATTTGTAATCTCCTTTCTCTCCTCCATTCTATAATAGGAAGGTCATACCATTGTAATAGTTATCTTTTTGGATAACAAAACTTTCAATTATTCAAAATTCCGGCTTGTTTTTAGTTGTTTGTTCGATGCTTTCACACAGTCAGACCTATCATACGCCTCAAAGCTAGTGCACTAAGAGGAGCTCCTGCGTACTCTTGCCAGCTGGTGCGCCAGACTTTATTTGGCCAAGTGCAAAACCACACCTACCGAGTCAACGTATTGGTGTTAGTGCGACGACTCTCCAATACCGAAGACCCACCGCCTTATATTCTATGCACATGCAATATTAATGTATTTCTCCACCGAGCCAAAGCTCCCCAGACTATCCCGTCCGTCACAATCATTTGCCGAGCCAAAAGCTCCCCGGACTAACCCGTCAGTCTCAAAACCATCCGAGCCATCGGCTAGCCGGGCTAACCTTCCCATCACCAAGACCACTGATCCTACCGCTAGTGAGACCTAACCTAACTCCCACAATCCTAAGGAGTGTGAGTGTAAGTGTAACCCTATATTATTTCTAATTACTCTTGTAATTCATTTAGTCTTAACGGCTTACGTTAACCTTGGATTGCCCAAGGCATTCCCCGTGAAGGGCTCTCGAGGGCACTAGGAACTACGATGGGCTGAAGCCCAAAGCTCCCTTTCGCAAGACACTTACTATTATTGGTTAATACCCGATTCCCGATCCATTTTAATATTACTTTGGATCTAACCCTAATGTGTTTTGACTCTCTCTCTCTCTCTCTCCACAGGAAAGACAATCTTTCATCGATCTCAAACATCTCTTAACACTAGTCAACCCAATCCCCTCCTCATCATGACTCCTAATGAAGCTCCATTTTCCTATTTTTCACCTTACTAAAATCAGTACACTAATAATCCCATCTCCCTATGACCATTCCACATGTTATTGTTGGGTACACTGGAAACTATGTACCAGATTTGGAGAATCCTCTCCTTACTCAATGATATACATCAATTTGTATTTGATGGGATGTTTGAGTTTCAGTGTGCAGGTTTAAGAAATGTAGGAAAATTTCTAAGTACAAGTGTCGACACCCAGGAATTGTGTCGACACCTGAAGCAGGAGCTGTGTCGACACCCAGGAATTGTGTCGACACCTGAAGCAGGAGCTGTGTCGACACCCAGGAATTGTGTTGACACCTGAAGCAGGAGCTGTGTCGACACCCAGGAATCGTGTCGACACCTGAAGCAGGAGCTGTGTCAATAGCCAGGAATTGTGTCGACACCAGTAAAAAGGCATTGTCGATACCCAAGAATTGTGTCGACACCTGAAGAAGGCTTGTGTCGACACACAGGACTTGTGTCGACACACACTCAACACCATCTATCAACAACAGCTATACTGAGTCTTAAAGGCTTGTGTCGACACACAGGACTTGTGTCGACACACACTCAACGCCATCTATCAACAACAGCTATACTGAGTTTGAAAGGCTTGTGTCGACACACAGGACTTGTATCGATACACATTCAATGACATCCAGACATACACTCAACGTCATCTGTTAGCATCAGCTATGTCGAGATCAGGAGCAGTTGTGTCGACACACAGGACTTGTGTCGACACATACAACAGAAGCTGTGTCGAGAAGCAGAAGAATGACTGTGTCGATACATTGAGTACTGTGTCGACATCATCAAGACTTGTGTCGACACTTAGTCTATTTTTGTCGACACGTGTGAAGTAGTTTGCTGAGTTTTTCCTGCTGAGATATAAAGTCATTGCAGAATCAGGTCTCACGGCTGAAGACTTAAAAGCTGTCATAAACAACAAGTATGACACCTTTGTCAGAACTGTCAGAAGTTTGTTGCAAACCGGATCAGCCGGTAATCATTGAGAAACTCTATATAAAGGACTGATCCATGACAACCAAGACAAGCAATTAAGGGGGGAATAAACCAACACAGAACCAGAGAGAGAATTCAACAACAAGAAAGGGGAAACCCTTAAGAAGGCAGATCCTGAACAGTCTGCAAGAAAGATTCAGATCTAATTCTGAATCTAAGAAGGGAGCTGTCTGAAGATCAACTTCTACACCAAGTCCAGATCAACCTCATTTTGTTCAATCAAGAAGCTTTGAAAAAGCTAAGTCAGGTTGGATCTGAAGTATACGGTTTATTCAAGAACTGATCAAGAAGCTCATACCAATTAAGAGTTATATCTGGGTGAAATTTCTGTACAACTAAATATTCTTTTTCCTTGTAAGATCTTTATATATCTGAGTTGTAAGCCTATGTTTATAAAGGCTGAGGTAGGGCAAAGAGCCTGAGGTATAGGACTTGTGAAAGTCTGAGTTGTAAGCCTGGTGATAAAGGCTAAGGTAGGGCTGTTGCCTGAGGTAGGGTTCTTGGGAAGAATCTGAGGTAAGACTTGTATAAGTCTTAGCTGTAGGAACCTATTAGGTTTTGAGTTGTAAGATCTGTGGATCTGAGTTAGTGGAAGGAAGTTGGGCTGAATCCAGTTCTCTACTGGATAGGCGAAGGGGGAAAGTGGATGTACCCATAACTTGGAGAACTACTATAAATCTGGTGTACTATGCTGTGTTGTGAATGTTATGCCGTGGATTGTATATTCTATGCTGTGATAGATCTAGTTACTTGCCTAAAATTATTAAAGAAAATTAGAACCTATTCACCCCCCTCTAGGTGTCTAGGCTCATGAAATCAAGTCTTTCAAGTGATATCAGAGGGAGGTATCTCAAAGATATACCTAACTGTCTGAGAGAATCTCCAAGGCAATTAACAGATAGCAAGAAGAGGTTCAAATGAGAATCAGAAGGAATTTGTATCCATGAAACTTCCCATCTGCAGGAAAGAAAGTTTTAGGATATGGAAGGAAAGGGTCAGGTTGTTCATGGAAGCATCTGATCCAAGAATCTACATCACAGTACAAGAAGATCCATTCATTCCAATGAAGGTATCAACTCTTGATGCAAATCTGCAAATCCCAAAGAGCTTTTCTGAAATGACTAAGGATAAGATCATCCTGATAACATTAAATAAGAGTGCACAAAATATGATTGTGAGTGATATAGATGATGCCACATTTCAGAACTTGGTACATTGCAAAACCTCTAAGGAGATGTAGGACACCTTGATTGTCTACATGGAGGGAATTGAAGAAGTTATAGAGGATATGAAATCTATGCTGAATCAAGAATATGAAAGCTTTAGACAAGCCAAGTCTGACAGCATAGCAGAATGTTACAAAAAGCTCTTCAGAATAGTAAATGAGCTGATGACATATAGAAGAGTCTTCAGCACATATGAATTAAATGACAAGTTTCTCAGGTCACTAACCAAGGACTGGGATACAAAGATATGTGCCATCAGAGAGGTGGCCAAGCTTGCAGATACACCTCCACCCATATTGTTTGGAAAGTTGCTATCTTATGAAATGCAGCTCACTCCAGAAAGGAGGAAGAGAAAAACAGTAGGTCTGAGTATAAAGATAAGTCAGTAGCCTTCAAGGCTGAAGGCACAAGAAAGGGTATGAGAAAGTCTCCTTCTCCACCCAGAAGAAGTGCTGAGGCAGAAGCAGAAAATCCTGACATCAGTACATCAGATAGCCACACGTCTGATGAGGACTTTGCTGCCTTTACAAGGCAGTTTCAGAAGTTTATGAAAAAGAAGAAATGGAGAACCAAGCTTTCAATATCCTTTTCCAAGGATGATTATTACAAGAAAAAGAAGACTTCCAAGGAGGACAGGTATGCCTCAAATCCTGGTAAATAAACTAATTCTAAGATTATTTATTATTGCTGCAACAGGCCTGGACATGTCATAGCTGACTGTCCTGACAAGAGGAAGGAGTCTAAGGACAAGAAGAAGCATTAAGTAAAAGGCAAGAATGAGAAATCCTTTGTTGCTCAGAAGCAGAACAGTTAGATATACTCTTCATCCTCAAAATCTAGTGAAGAAGATGATGCAAAAGCATATGTTGGGTTGTTCTCTACAGAAGAGGATTCTAGGGAATCAGAATTCTTACAAATGTTAGACTCCATAAATGGAGTTGAAGACTAGTGCTGTAAAGGGCTGATGGCTCTATCAGAAGATGTTCAGTGCCAAGATCAGTCTGGTCCAAGTAAGGTATACAGTTCTCCCTTAGCTTCTGATTACTATACTGGATCAGAATCAGAAGCATCTGCATCAAGAGGTGTGGATGGTTCTGAATCTGAGGGGGATGTACATCAACTCATTGATGAGTTTGGTTGTTTGTTGCAAGCTCTGAATAGGAGCAAGTTCCTTGTCAAGAAGCGGGCCAAGGAAATTGAATCTCTTAAGCAGGCTGCATCAGATTCAGCCATGTTGATGGATTTGAAACTGAAGGAGGTTGCCAAACTGAAAACATAATTGTTATTCAGATGGGCACAATCTCCTTCAAGAAAAATCACATCAAGAATTTGGAGGCAAAACTTCTGACAGAAAAGGAGTTAGTGGCTAAATTCTCTAAGCTAAAGTCTGTCTTGCCCTTAATAGACAATTTCATTTCTCATAAAGGTAAGACAGGTCTAGGCTTTAAGGGAAGAACAAGGGCTACCAATTCTCATAGAAAAGGCAAAGCCCCAATTCAGCCACTAGCCACAAAACCCCCTATCTTCTTTAGGAAAGTGATGTAACCTACAAACAGGTATGATCATGATATTACTCATGGTCACTGTAAGTATGGAGATCTCATTGGCAAGGGTGTATATGCCAATAGGCCACTTTATAAGCAAACTCATTAAGTTCTTAAGGAATCCTTGGGGTTTGCTGCTCCAGCACCTACACTTAAAAGGACTGCTGACAACAAAGTTGTGAAGTCTGTACCAAAGAGAAGGTACAACAGATTTGAGTGTTGGTGTTGTGGCAAGGTGAGTCACTTTGCCATGGATTGTTGGTTCAACACAAGTGTTAAAAATAAGAACAACTTACCTGTCAGAAAAGCTGCAGATAAGCATGATAGATTTCAAACTAACAAGAACCTAGGACCCAATAATAATTTGGGTTCTGAGGATAGGTAAATCTTTATTTGATGCAGGTGAATCCAAGTGACCATACCCCTATATGGTACTTGGATAGTGGATGTTCCAGGCACATGATTGGAACAAGAAGAATATTGAGGGACTATGCACCCACAGAGAATGGACCCAAAGTAATCTTTGGTGGATCTGAAAAAGGAATAATCAAAGGATTTGGTAACATTTCTAATAATTCTATTACTATCACTCAAGTGGCTTATGTGAAGGGTCTGAAACATAACCTGATTAACATAAGTCAACTTAGTGATCTAGGTTATGACATCTCTTTCCTCAAAGGGGAGTGCCAAATAAAGAGGTCAAGTGATCAAGAGATCATTCTGACTGGCACTAGGAAAGGGAATGTATATTGTCTTAACCTTGATTGTGAGTATAACATCTCACCCATTTGTCTAGTTGCAGGTGAGAAAGCATCACAGTATGTCTAATGGCACAAGAGGCTGGCTCATCTGAACTATAAGTCAATAGGACAGCTATTTAGTATGGGGTTAGTGAGGAATGGTCCTCAGGTCAAGTGCATTAAAGAGGGTGTTTGTTTAGCTTGCCAAAAGGAAAAACAGACTAAGTCCTCTTTCCAAGTACTTGATACTAAAGATTCAATGAGATGTCTATATCTCTTGCATATGGATTTGTTTGGTCCTATGCCAGTTCATAGTCTAGGTAGGAAAGTATACACATTAGTTATTGTGGATGATTATTCTAGATTCACATGAGTTTTCTTCTTGAGGCAGAAATCTGAAACCCCTACTGTCTTCCAGACTTTTGTTAGACAAATTCAGAATGAGTTTAACATTTTAGTGGTCAAAATCAGAAGTGACCATGGAACTGAATTTCAGTCTGAATGTATGACAAAGTTCTGTGAAGAATTTGGGATTCATCAAGAGTTCTCCTCACCTAGAACTCCCCAGCAAAATGGAGTTGCTGAAAGAAAGAATAGGACTCTAATTGAGGCAAGTAGAACACTACTTAGTGACACTACTCTCCCTAAGTACTTCTGGGCTGAGGTAGTAAATACTGCATGTCATGTACTCAATAGAGCTTCCATCAATAAGAAACATAAGAAGACTCCTTATGAGATTTTTAAAGGCAGAAAATGAAATATTTCCTACTTCAGAATCTTTGGTAGCAAGTGTTACATCCTAGTTAATAGTAAGCACTACCAAACTAAGTTTGTTGTCAAATCCCTAGAAGGGATATTTGTTGGGTACAACAATAATAGTAGGGCATACAGAATCTATAACTTGACTATCCAAGTTGTAGAAGAATCTGTCCATGTAGTATTTGAAGAGTCTAAGTTGATTAACAGTGAATTGTCTAGCTCTTCAGGTAGTTCTACAGGTTTAAAGGACAGGCTGGACAAGATGACTATTAATGAAGAAGCACCTACTAGGCTGGATGAAGAAAAGGATGCATGCTGTCCAGGGGGAGAACAAGATTCACTGGATGAAGAAGAAAACAGTGAAGTGCATCAAGATGAGGAAAATGAAGAAGGCCAAGAGGTTGGCAGATTTTCTCTAGCAAGAAGATACTTGAAGGATCATCCAGCTCACCAAATCATTGGTGATGCAAGTCAAGGAGTTTTAACCAAGAGCAAAAGCATGAACACAGTTCTATGTATAAGTTTTTTATTACAGATAGAACCTAAGAAGTTTGAAGAAGCCATGCTAGACACAAACTGGATTGATGTCATGCAGGAAGAGCTGAATCAATTCAAAAGATATAAAGTCTGGGAACTGGTTCCTAAACCAAAGGATCATAATGTTATAGGAATCAAGTGGATCTACAGAAATAAACTTGATGAGAATGACACTATAATCAAGAATAAGGCCAGGCTGGTAGCAAAAGGCTACATGCAAGAAGAATGGATTAACTTTGATCAAACCTTTGCCCCAGTGGCAAGGCTGGAAGCTATAAGGTTGTTCTTGGCCTATGCTGCCTATTAAGGTTTCAAGGTATATCAGATGGATGTAAAGTCAACATTTCTGAATGGTGACTTAAAAGAGGAAGTCTATGTTGAACAACCCTCGGGTTTTGTAGACTCTCACTATCCTAACTATGTATATAGACTTAGGAAAGCTTTATATGGTTTGAAAAAAGCCCCTAGGGCTTGGTATGAAACTTTGTCTGCTTTTCTTATTGAAAATAAATTCTCTAGAGGAAAGATAGACAAAACTCTATTCTTTATGGAATCTAAAGACAAGATCATCCTAGTCCAGATATATATTGATAATATTATCTTTGGATCTACTGAAAACAACATTTGTAGAAAGTTTGCCAAACTTATGCAAGGGAAGTTTGAAATGAGCAGTATGGGTGTGCTGAAGTTCTTCTTGGGACTTCAAGTTAGACAGACTGATGATGGATTGTCCATATCTCAGTCTAAGTTCACCAAGGAGTTGATTAATAAATATGGAATGGACTCAGCCTCCACCATGAAAACTCTAATGGGAACAAGTATGCCTATAGGAAAAGATGAGGCAGGCAAACCTGTTGATGATTCTTTGTATAGAGGGATAATTGGCTCTCTACTCTACTTGACTGCTAGTAAACTTGTTATTATGTATGCTACATGTGTCTGTGCTAGGTACCAAGTATGCCTAAAGGAATCTCATTACACTGCTGTCAAGAGAATTTTGAGATATATTAAGGGCACACCTAATCTAGGTCTTTAGTACCCTAAGAATAGAGATTTCTTACTAATAGGCTTCTCAGATACAGACTTTGCAGGGTGCAAAGAAGACAGGAAGAGTACCACAAGAACTTGTTAATTCCTAGGTGGAAGGCTGGTGTCATGGAGCAGCAAGAAGCAAACAAGTGAAGCTATCTCAACTGCTGAGTCAGAATATATAGCTGCAGGCAGCTGCTGTGCACAGTTGATGCGGATAAAGCATAAACTTGAAGACTATGACATCAAGGTAAGTAGAATTCCACTATTTTGTGATTCTACTAGTGCTATTTCTATTGCTAAAAACTCTGTTTCACACAGTAGAACTAATCATATAGAAATTAAGTTTCATTTCATCAGAGAATATGTGGAGAAGGAAGATATTAGTCTAGAATTTGTGAACACAAATAATCAAATTGCTGATATTTTTACAAAATATCTGGATGAAATTAAATTCAATTATTTAAAAATTAAATTAGGTATGTTGAACCCAAAATAGATCAACACAAGCTTTCCTAAGTAGAATATGTAAGCACAAAAATTTCTCCGGAAATTTGGATAAGTAAGAAAGTTTGTGTCGACACAAGCAAATTGTGTCGACACTCTCAGTATGATGTGTCAACACAGAAACAGTATTTGTGTCGACACAAGAATTGGTGTCGACACACTCTGTCGAGACTTGACTAGCCTGCGTCGACACTGACACAAGTATGTCGACACATAGACGTGTCGACTAAAAATAAGTTTTGTCGAGATCTAAGTTTTTTATGTCGACACATATAAAACTAGGTCGACTAGTATTATTACGAAGTAAGGTGTGTCCTTTGACCTACCATTCACACGAATACTATAAATAGGGGGAGACAAAATCTGGTCGACTATGACTTCAGAATTCTCGACTCTAGACCTTGTGTCGACATAGATATTCACTTCTTTTCTCTTCTTTCTCTCTCTCTCTCTCATTAATGATGCCACACCAGGACGACAAGGTGAATGAAGGATACGAGCTTGTTTGCGGGGGATTCGAGACAGCTTCACAGGACATCAAGGGTGTGATTACCCTAATTTTTGAAAATGCCTTGGAGTTTTTGGTCTCTGAACCTACAAGAATTTGGAATAAGGAAGTGCTTGAATTCTACTCGACTGCAACTGTGGATTATGAAGGAAAGAAGATGAAAGCCACAGTTCAGGATTCAAGAGTGAAACTCACACTTAAGACGATCAGGAAGTTGCTTCAACTTCCCCGGGTTAAAGAAGATGATGACGTACTTCCATCTATGATAAAGGATGCACTAAATTGGTATGGATTGAATCCAAATACCAATGTAGGATCGTCAATTGCTAGGAAGGGGATGAATTCCCAAGGTAAGTTTCTTTCAGAAATCATAGGCAAGGTGATTCTCTCCAAGACTGGTGGACATGATAGGATATCTGCCTACATGTTCAACCTAATGACCAGAGTCATATTCAATGTAAACACAGACTGGTCATCAGTAGTGTTTGACAAGATCCAAGAAGAAATTAAGAAGCCTAATCTGGGTAGAATCCTAAGCTTGTGTTTAGCTTCCACTATCCCAGATGTTATGAATCAATTGCCAGGTTCTAAGATCAATCACATGAGGAGGATGGATGTGAGGATTTTATCCAGATGGGATAGAGTCTTGACAAAGGAAGTTTCTACTCCATAGAAACAGGTAAAGAAATATAGAAAGAAGAAAATCATTGTCCAAGAAGAAGAATCCTCCAGTGATTCTGAAGAAGAAGTGGTCTTCAGCTCAGATGAAGACCAACAGGAAAAAGAAGCTCAAGCTCAAGTAGAGAGCAGTCAGCAACTAGAGAATCAGATAGTCTCCACTCCAGGGGGAGAGAATACTGAAATAAATGTCCAAAAAACTGAACAATCACAGCTGTCTGCCCAAGGGGGAGGTATTGCTGAAGCTGCTCTAGAAAGTGAGTATGCTACTGATACTGTCATGGGTGTTGTATCAGAAAAAAACAAGGAAGCACAGGTCAATACTGAGAATGAAACACAAGATGTGCAAATGACAGATCAAGCTCAAGATGAGAAAATCCACTGCTCCAGTATTGAGAAGACCCTGGACAAAGATCTAGATGTCCAGGGAGAACCTTTTGCTTCACAAGCCAATTTTGTTCCTCCTGTTCAGATGCAACAGGAGGTAACTTTGGAGGAACTGTTCCCTGAATTATCTACAACAAGGACTGAGGAGGAGCAGCAAAAAGTTGAAAAGGAACTACTAGGAACTGAGGGGGTGGAGCTACTGGATGCCCCAGTTAATAAAGAAACTGTAGATATAGAAAGCTCATCTCAATCTTTTGATGATGAATAAGCCTCCATGGCTAAAAAAAGAAAATTAGTTGCAATCAGGAAAAGGAGCACATGCTATAAGAAACCCTTACAAACTGTCACTCCACCATCTGCTCAAAGCATGGACTTTAGTTCACTACTGGTCCAACTGCAAGTCAAGTTGGATGAGTAAAGACAGTCTTTGGAGAAATATGTGGATGAGTCACATAAAGAACTACAGTTCCAGCTGGCTCAAGACATTAAATCTATCAGATTTGAAGTTAATTTGAATAAGAAAGAGATGACAGATTGCTTTCATAAGGGAGGTAATGCTGTAGTATATTTGGCTGAGCAACAACAGCTGATAAAGACTGAAGTTGAGGACATTGCAGTCAAGCACATATATATTTTAGAAAATCAATTCAGATCAAATGAAAATCTCAAGGACTCACATGATGAAATTCTCAAAAAACTGGGAAGTATTGCTACTGATTTGAAAACTGAAGTATCCAAGCAAATACAAGCAGATCTAGCTGCTATCCAAATAGCCATTGAAGCTTCTCAAAAGACTATTTCTGATCACCTGACTAAATTCCAAGCCTACTACAAAGAAGGTACAGAATATCTGGCTGAACAAGTAAGGTTTCAAAAGAATGATCTGAGAGATCATATAGCCAGAGAAGTCATAAAGGGGGAGAGGATATTAGTCAAAGCCAGCTCTGATTATGCCAAATGGGTTTCTAATACCATCAGAGCTACACTTGAATTTCCACCCCTATGTGAGGATGATGATACTGCTGAGTTTGGTGTTCAACCTGCCTACATTAAAGGGGATCAGCCAGAGGTTGCACAGGTCATTTATCCTCCAGCTGATTTTGACATAGTCCAGCAAGAAGTTCAGCAAATGTATAACCCTCCATAGGAGGCACAAAATATTATTATTGAAAAGGTAGAAATGTCAGAGGCTGCACAAGAAGCTCAGAGGGAGGCACAACTTTCCAATAAAAGGTTTAGAGAACAGACAGAACTGAAGCCTGATTTTGAGCAGTGGATTCCTACCTCTAGGAACATTATTTTAACTGCCTGGAAAGCTGTGAAGGACAAGACACATGATAGAGGCAAATGGTACTCTGAGCAAGAGTGGAACAAGTATCTGGCAAGGGAAGAGACTATACTTCAGTATAGGAGGAGTGCTAAAGCTGGGAAGTTACTTGCTAATGCTCTGGAGCTTAGCAAGTACTTCCCAAAGCCTTTTCACTATTTTGAAAGTCAAAGGATCAAGGCTGAAGAACTAAGAAGAAAGAGCTGAAAGGAAAGAAACTAGCTGATTATACTGAACCTAATGTGTAGGCTAAGATCAGATCTGGAAAAGGAATAGTAATCAAGGAGCCTAGTCAATCTTAGGATAGATAGGCTAATATGTAGAACAATGTAATCTTTTGATTTTTTTTTCTTTAAAGAAACATGTAAACCTAAACAATTTTCTGATTAATGAATGACATCATTTTAAGTATTGAATTTAGACATTATCTATGTTTATATGTTACCCTGCAGTGAAATGTATGAACATCTATTTTTCTTTGATTTATTATGTGTGGTGTATATCTTTGACTAAGGGTTATGACTTCTCCAAATAGAGGGAGATTGTTGGGTATACTGGAAATTATGTACCAGATTTGGAGAAGCCTCCTCTTACTCAATGATATACATCAATTTGTATTTGATAGGATGTTTGAGTTTCAGTGTGCAGGTTTAAGAAATGTAGGAAAATTTCTAAGTAGAAGTGTCGACACCTAGGAATTGTGTCGACACCTGAAGCAGGAGCTGTGTCGACACCTAGGAATTGTGTCGACACCTGAAGCAGGAGCTGTGTCGACACCCAGGAATTGTGTCGACACCTGAAGCAGGAGCTGTGTCGACACCCAAGAATTGTGTCGACACCAGTAGAAAGGCATGTGTCGACACCCAAGAATTGTGTCGACACCTGAAGAAGGCTTGTGTCGACACACAGAACTTGTGTCGACACACACTCAATGCCATCTATCAACAACAGCTATACTGAGTCTGATAGGCTTGTGTCGACACACAGGACATGTGTCGACACACACTCAACGCCATCTATCAACAAGAGCTATACTGAGTCTGAAAGGCTTGTGTCGACACACACGACTTGTGTTGACACACACTCAACGACGTCTTGACATACACTCAACGCCATCTGTCAGCTGCAGCTATGTCGAGACCAGGAGCAGTTCTGTCGATACACAGGACTTGTGTTTACACATACAACAGAAGCTGTGTCGAGAAGCAGAAGAATGACTGTGTCGACACATTGAGTGTTGTGTCGACATCATCAAGACTTGTGTCGACACTTAGTCTATTTGTGTCGACACATGTGAAGTAGTTTGTTGAGTGTTTCCTACTGAGATATAAAGTCATTACAGAATCAACTATCACAATTGAAGACTTGACAACTGTCATAAACAACAAGTCTGACACCTTTGTCAGAACTGTCAGAAGGTTGTTATAAACCGGATCAGTCGGTATTCATTGAGAAACTCTATATAAAGGACTGATCCATGACAACCAAGACAAGTAATTAAGGAGGAACCAACCAACACAGAACCAGAGAGAGAATTCAACAATAAGAAAGGGGGAACCCTTAAGAATGCAGATCCTGAATAGTCTGCAAGAAAGATTCAGATCTAATTCTGAATCTAAGAAGGGAGCTGTCTGAAGATCAACTTCTACACCAAGTCAAGATCAACCTCATTTTGTTCAATCAAGAAGTTTTGAAAAAGCTAAGTCAGGTTGGATCTGAATTATATAGTTTATTCAAGAACTTATCAAGAAGCTCATACCAATTGAGAGTTATATCTGGGTAAAATTTCCGTACAACTAAATATTCTTTTTCCTTGTAAGATTTTTTATAGATCTGAGTTGTAAGCCTGTGTTTATAAAGACTGAGGTAGGGCTGAGAGACTGAGGTGTAGGACTTGTGAAAGTCTGAGTTGTAAGCCTAGTGATAAAGGCTGAGGTAGGGATGTTGCCTGAGGTAGGGTTCATGGGAAGAATTTGAGGTAGGACTTGTATAAGTCTGAGCTGTAGGAACATATCAGGTTCTGAGTTGTAAGATCTGTGGATCTGAGTTAGTGGAAGGAAGTTGGGCTGAATCCAGTTCTCTACTGGATAGGCGAAGGGGGAAAGTGGATGTACCCATAACTTGGGGAATCACTATAAATCTGGTGTACTGTGTTGTGTTGTGAATGTTATGCTGTGGATTGTATATTCTATGTTGTGATAGATCTAGTTACTTGCCAAAAATTATTAAAGAAAATTAGAACCTATTAACCCCCCCTCTAGGTGTCTAGGCTTTTGAAATCAAGTCTTTCAGTTATCACAATTCTGCAGTTTTACTAAATGCAGACCAACTTATGATATATGATGTACATGATAGGAGGTACTCCAAATTTTCATCCAAATGCCCTAATATATTTATTGTGGGTCCATCATGACACATTTATCCCAAATCCATAAACTTAAAATTTTCCTAAGTAATTTGGCATTTATTAAATTTTCCAAAATTTAGGCCATGGGTAATTTTGAACATGAAGTACTAGATTTCCTTGCGTTATGGCAACCCAAAAATTATTATCACTATATGATGCCAAAATAATAGAATACTAAGTTTCATAAACTTTAAAAAGGAATCAGCCTCTAAATAATTAATTCAAGATAAATATAATAAATAAAATTAAAGAGAGAAGTACCTCATAATATTATTCAAAAATTACACAAACATTACCAAGACTTTAATATGATCATAAATCATCACTGACTAAGTTTCATAACATTATAAGTTATTTTAACCATGATTTGATCAAAATCATCCTTAGGGGCAACATAAAGGTTATAACTACAAATATGAGCTAATTTCTTCAAAACATCCTAAAATAATTTCCAGAGGCTCAAACTTTTATAAAAACTCTTCTTCTAAAATTTCATAAAGATCCAAGGTCATATGACCCATCAATATTTTCCTAAAATGTATAAGCTTAAACAATCCCCGATTGATTTAAGTTGTGTGTCTAAGTCTAAATGTCACCAAATTCCTTCACATGTCTATTCACCACCCTATGATCTCATGGACAAGACTCCAAGTCCATACAAGGACATATCACCCTATGTCCTTCACAAACCCCCAAAGTTCAACCTTTGGGTTTGAACTAGGGTCCTAGGTAAAATCCACCCTAATCCACCCCAAACCCAAGTGAGGGTGTTTTAACTGACCTTGAGGCATTGGCCAAAGTCCCATCCCCTTTGGGTGAGAATTGGATCATCTATGCCCCAAAAACTCTTTGCCCTAAATTACCCTTGAGGGACCAAAATTTGGTCACACCAATACCTATATAAATCAACCCCAAATGGTCTGAAATTTTAACCATAGTCATGCCATGACCCTAAGAGACAGACACCAAAAGCATTTCCAAGTTCCCTTGTCGGCCACCCGTCCATCTCCCTGGCCAGCCACCGCCGCCGCCACCTCTATCAAGGTGGTGGCTATCGCCCGACGGTGGTTTGGCCGTCGGAGGTGGTGGTTTCCGGCGAACCCGCCACCATGAGTATTTGGAAAAACTCCATTTTTTCTCACTGGGATCGGCTCGTTTGAGCCCGATTTCTCAGCCTAATTTGATTTAGATACTAGCACAAGGGGAGAGGAGGAGAAGCGGACCTTGTTTGGGGTTCGACGACGACGGCGGCGGTCAGCCATGGCGTTTTTCCTCTCCGATGAGCTTGTCTGATTCCTCGATCCTCCACCAAAACCATTGTTCCAATACATTATTTTTACTACCAAGGACGTTTTGAAGGTAATGGGATGGTCAGAATTGGAATGGGGGGCTGCATAGGGGATTTATATTTTTCATGGGAGGGGAGGTGAAGGGTTGGTTGGCCATGGTGGTTGGGCTCCCCTCTTAATGTCTATGGGCTGGAGTTTATGGGGAGATGAATCCTAAGCATCAAGAAATATCAAAGGCTGCTTAGGAGAGGTGGAAGGAGTGTCCCATGATCTTCTTCCATTAATTCTCTCTTTCTTCTTTCTCTCTCTTCCATTAAAGGGCAACTTAACTTTCTCTCTCTTAGTCACTATTTCCAGTAAATGGATGTCATTCCATGTAAATATCAAGCCCCTAAAGTTAATGGGCCACTCAAGTTGGGCTTAGCCCAAGTTGTTTGGGCTTGGTTAGGTCATTTAGGCTAGTTTGACCTATTTTAGGGTTGAGTTGACTTTGGTTAATTTGATAATTTGGGTTGACCACAATGGGTCTTTTGTGACCCATTGGCCTCCCCTAAGGTCTAGGGAGACTTGGCATAGATTGGATTGGTTTGACACTTTGGTGGTCACTTGACCCTTATTTAGGGCACTTTGACCACTTTAAAGTTTAAGTTGACTTTGGTCAACTTTACCACTTGAGTTGACCCAAATGGGTCCTTAGTGACCTAATGTACCTCTTAAAGGGTTAGGGAGGTTTATGTGGGGTCATTTTGGCAAGTTGGAGGTCCATTGGCCCTAGATAGGCTACTTTGACCTTTTTAATGTTATGGTTGACTTTGGTCAACTTGACCATTTTAGTTGACCCCAATGGGTCCTTGGTGACCCAATGAACCTTATAAAGGCTAGGGATGTTATGGTGGGGTAAAAGAGTCAAGTTGAGGCCATAAAGTCAAACCATAGGTTAGATAGTTGGAATGTGTTATTTGCAGATCATGGTGATCTCACCTTCATTCATAGGTTCACTTGGTCTTCTTGGGTTTTCTAGAGTTTTGTCATGACCTAGTCATGACAAAATCACTTTTAGGTGTCTAGTTGTTTGAGGGATGTTACAAACCCAATAAACAAAAAAAAAATTTCCGTCCCCGAAATTCAGGTTAGGCCTGCGGGGTTTCTACTGAGTGTAACTACATGTAACATCCCTCAGAAATTGAAGTTATACCTGATGCAAAGAGCTCTAGGTACTTCTGCTACATCAGATCTGGTGGCTCCCAGGTAAGCTCCTCTTGTGCATGATTTGTCCACATGATCTTGACCATTGGAACCTTCTCGCGCCGCAAGACTCGCACTACCGTATCATTTATTCTGACCGGCACTAAGCGGACCGATCGATCAGAAGATGCTAAGCCATATATACTACTAACCTGCAGCTTCGACCATAGTAGAGCCTTCCTAAGAGAGTAGACATGAAAGATGTCGTGTAAACCCGCCAACTCTTGCGGTAGCTCAAGTTTGTAAGCCAATGGGTCGATCCGCTCTAGGATCCCGTTGGGCTCCAATATCTTGGACTGAGCTTCTTCCTCCCGCATATCCGCGAGATTACATGCACCCGACGTTTATTCAGGAACCCCCTATCAACAACCTGGAACTCTACTTGACGATATCCCACATCATAATACTTGGCCGGTCTACTCTAGGCCTCCAGCATCTTATCTCAAATCAGTCACACCTGGGTATCTGTGTCCTCCACAAATTCCGAGTCGAGTGTCTTTGTATCCTTATCCTAGGTCCAATATAGTGGAGTCATGTACCTCCATCCGTATAATGCCTCATGAGGGACATGTATATGCTGGACTGATGACTGTTCTTATAAGAGAGCTTGATCAGCGAGAAAAGTCTCTCCCATGGCTCTCCGTGGTCTAGAATGTATAAGCGTAAAAGATCCTTCGGTGACAAGGTGGTACGCTACGTCTACTCGTCCGTCTAAGGGTGGAGAGTTGTGTTGAATATCGACCGAGAGCCCTTATATGCCTAGACTGATCTTCTATCCTTATACATAAATCATCCATCCCGATCTGACGCGATCGTCTTGAGCTCTTGACCTCCTCCAGCCGATAAACCTCACCGTGCGTCACAAAATCCATGACATCTTTATTTATTCTGGGGAAATACACGTTCTGATAAACACAATTTTCTTCCGGTAATTTGAGTTCTAGTTTGTAAGTGTGGACAACGATTCCATAAACATTCTCTACACAGTCATGTTCTTATTCCTTCGAGTACGCCCGAGTAATCAATCAATTCAACTTTACGAGTCATATCTAAGGGCTACGCCTTTCAATATATTGTCTGCTCACTTCTTGTAGTTTCCTAGAGTCATCATACTTCAGATGTTACAACATAGCGATTTAAACTTATCTTCCCAGATATCCTGAATCTTGTTACCTGTCATCTAATTTCACGTGATATCTTGCAATAGTTAAATCTCGTAATTACTTTTCTTTATTACCATAACATCATTGTTGAAGCCAAAATTGACCTCTGTGGAGTTCGGGGTCCCAAAAGAGGGGTGACCTCACACCTACTACACTCGGGGGAACATCACGGACCAAAGACTTGGGAAACTAGGAACAGACCCTCAGCTCTAGCGGGGAGGTCTCACCTCACACCCAGAAGGTCACAAGATCACTTCCCCTCCCTCACACCAATGGCTGAGCTAAGTACCTTGGAGAGCTCTCTCAACTCAACCAAGAAGAAGAAACCAAGGGAGGAGGAAGCCAAAATCTCATCCTCTCCAAAGGTACCCAAGGGGGTCTATTTATAGTTTTTCCAAGCTTGGGGGTCGAAATGTCTAAAATACCCATAAGGCAAAAAGGCCTCGAGCCAATAGAAAACCTCCACACCGGGGGGTAAAGAGGTAATCCCCCCCCCCTCCAGGGCAAAATGGTAAAAGCACGGCCCAAAGAGGTCCAAGGGCGGGAGGAGGCCAAGCCATACCCCCACCTCCCCGGGCACCCGAGACGAGTGGGCTAACCGCGCGGGCGAGACCCTGGCCGCCGGCCGGTCTCGCCCCGCGAGCTCACCGCGCGGGCGAGACCCTAGCCGCCGGCCGGTCTCGCCCCGCAAGCTCACCGTGCAGGCAAGACCCTGGCCGCCGGCCGGTCTCGCCCCGCGAGCTCACCGCACGGGCGAGACCCTTGCCGGCGGTCGGTCTCGCCCCGCGAGCTCACCGCACGGGACCGACCCTAGTCGTTGTTCGGTCTCGCCCCACGAGCTCACCGCGCTGGCGAGACCCTGGTCGCCGGCCGGTCTCGCCCCGTGAACTAACCGCGCAGGGCGAGAGCCTGGCCGTAGGCCGCTCTCTCCCCCGCGAGCTGACCGCGCGGTCAGTCTCGCCCTACCAAGGGCTAAGGTGCAGGGGCAGGATCCTGGCCTCCAGCCGATCCTGCTGCTCCTACCTCGCACCTATCGAGCCGGGGGCGAGTGTTGGCCAACTCGACGCACCCGCTCCCGAAAGGGGCCAAAGGGGGAGGTAGATTTTTCCTCCCCTACTAGTATATTATAAGGGTTAGGCCAAAATTTGCCACCAAGAGTGCAAAATCTCTCAAAAGCTTAAAAACTTATAGTTGACCCTGCGCCTGCCGGGAGGGCCCTACTCTGCGAATACTGAGTTGTACACAATCCCCGTTCTTTTCGAGGTTGGCATAAGTTCGGAAAGAAACATTCAACCCAACGTATTCGCTGAGTGGCCTCTTCTCGCGGTTTGAAAGATTATAAAGTCTCTCCGAGGGGTCAACCTTTTATGCCAGCTAATGAGAGCCTGAGTGACGAGACAACCTCGGGGTGAAAACACTTAGCCTCCCGAGGGGTCAACCTATCATGCCAGCTAATGGGAGCCTGGGTGACGAGACAACCTCGGGGTTAAAACACTTAGCCTCCCGAGGGGTCAACCTGTCATGCCAGCTAATGAGAGCCTGGGTGACGAGACAGCCTCGTGGTGAAAACACTTAGCCTCCCGAGGAGTCAACCTGTCATGCCAGCTAATGGGAGTCTAGGTGACGAGACAGCCTCGGGGTGAAAACACTTAGCCTCCTGAGGGGTCAACCTGTCATGCCAGCTAATGGGAGCCTGGGTGACGAGACAACCTCGGGGGTGGGACTTGCTCTCCCCGAGGCACATTCGACCCAATCAGCTAGTGAGAGCCTTGATGAGGAGATCCTCTTGGGGGTGGGACTTGCTCTCCCCGAGGCATATTCGACCCAACTAGCTAGTGAGAGCCTGGATGAGGAGATCCTCTAGGGGTGGGACTTGCTCTCCCAGAGGCACATTCGACCTAACCAGCTAGTGAGAGCCTGGATGAGGAGATCCTCTCGGGGGTGGGACTTGCTCTCCCCGAGGCACATTCGACCCAATTAGCTAGTGAGAGCCTGGATGAGGAGATCCTCTCGGGGGGTGGGAACTAGGCATGTCACCTGAACTTTACCAAAATCCAACATCCTCCAAAGGCAAAAACAAGATGGGTTACATGACCCCTCCGACTCAACTAGTCAGGGGCTGAACTCATTAAAATATAAGAAAAAGTACAAGACTCTGCCTGTCACAACCCGCATTTTTCCCGAGATTAAGAAGTATCAGAGTACGGGAAAATACGTGTTGTGATGCCACGTCGAGCTTGGGATAACTGCTGACACTCAGGCAACGCACTAAGACTTCAAATCACAAGTTTTAAAATAGTAGAAAACCGATTTTTTGTAACGACCCGGTCCTTTAGGCCAAGCGTCGCTACAGGGCTGCAACCCGTACACCCCAACGCCTCTCTATGCCTGTTTCTCAGCAACAGTGCGATGTTGGCGCCGGTTTTCAAACCCACAACCCTTGATAGCCAACTCATCCAACATCGCTATCGCCAACTGAGCTACAGCTTTAAAACCCGGCACCAACATCGCACTGTTGCTGAGAAACAGGCATAGAGAGGCGTTGGGGTGTACGGGTTGCAGCCCTGTAACGACACTTGGCCTAAAGGACCGGGTCGTTACAAAGTAGTGCACTTTTTTGTAACGCACTTTTTTGTAACGACCCGATCCTTTAGGCCAAGCGTCGCTATAGGGCTGCAACCCCTACACCCCAACACCTCTCTGTGCCTGTTTCTCAGCAACAGTGCGATATCGGCACCGGCTGCAGCTCAGTTGGTGATAGCGCTGTTGGATGAGTTGGCTATCAAGGGTTGCGGGTTCGAAACCTGGCGCCAACATCGCACTGTTGCTGAGAAACATGCACAGAGAGGCGTTGGGGTGTACGGGCTGCAGCCCTGTAACGACGCTTGGCCTAAAGGACCGGGTCGTTACACTGCCGAGGTGAGGCTTCTTCAAGGGGCCTTGGCATGATGGTCGTCATCCTTCCCCTCGGATACCTCCATCTGGCTCAGGCTCTCCATGATCTTCTCCATCTTCTCTGCCTTGGCCAACCAAGAGATGGTGTTCATGGCCGTGACTTAACATTATCTTGCCATCCTGGAGTCTCCCTTGACTCTGACCTGGATCCCCCCTGAGATGAACTTGAGGCATTGGTGGAAAGAAGACGACACACATCGGAAGGCGCTAATGAGGGGCCTTCCGAAGATGGCATTGTAGCTGCTCGGAGCGTCAACTATGAAGAACCAATAGTTTCTTGAAGTCCCTCCCAATTTCACTTCGAGTCTTACTTTATCTTCAACCTCCTTCCTCTCCCCTGAAAATCCGAACAGGGGTCCGTCTGAGGCCAACACCCTCCTTGGCTCTACCTTCATTCCGTCAAGTGCCTTCTTGAAAATGACATTGACGGATCTCCCGTTTTCAACCAAGATCCGGGAGACGGTGTAGCCCTCGATGGCTGTCTTGATGACCAGCGCATCGCAGAACGAATCTTCATGGTCTGACAGGTCCTTCGCCGAGAAGGTGATCTTCTCTTCTGGGATGTCGAAGCGGCGCTCTGCCGGTATACAACATGGAGGCTCGTATTCTGAGTGGCCTCAATCCCCACTCCACCGTGAATCAATATTATTCCTCCTCGGTGTCCTTCATCGGCCCGATCCTCACATAGGTCTTCCTCCCCCACTCGGGGTGAAACCTCTTCGACCTGCGCTAGCGGCTGAGGCTGGGCAGGGCCTCTCGCCCCCCTTGCCTCTTAGAACTCGGGGCAGGTAGTCGTGGCGTGCCCCTCCACCTGGTGGAAGTCGTAGTATGGTAGTGCTCCTCCCCTCCTTCGGCGGGCTGAGCGATCTCTCCTGTTACCTCTTCCCCCTTCTCCTATCGCCAAGGCTTGCTGGGGTGGGGGCAGGAGCTGTCTTGGGGCTTGTCTTTGGAAGTTGAACCTCCCTTGGCCCCCGTGAAAGTTTCCCCCACCCTGGATGAGAGCTCTTCCTGGACCCTGGGCTGGCCCTCCCAGCTGCCTCCAACCTGGTTCTGGACCCTCCTGCCCCTGGAACCCCTGAGTTCTCTACTTCTCTCTCCTTCTTCCTTCCTGATGCCTTAAGCCACCTTGCTCATTCGGCTCCGACTCTGTTAGCTTTGCCAGCTTCTTGACGAATCCCGGGTTGGCCGCCTCCATGGATATCTCCTCTGCCGCCCTTTCCATCAGCTCCTCGAAGAAAAGGGAGGCCTTTCGGGTAAGGCTCATCTTGAAGAACCCCTCGCGCAACCCCACCATGAATGCTATCTAGAGGGCATATCCCGACATCTCCTGGATATCCAGGATCTCTTCTTGGAACCTGTCAACGTAGTGGGCCAGTGACTCATCGGGCCTCTGCCTTATCAGGAAGATGGATTCATGACTCTTCTTCCTCTTCTTGGAGGTGGAGAAGCGGAGCTGGAAGCTTCGGCTCAAGTTCTCGAACCCATAGATCGATCTTGGGGGAGTTAATGAAACCAGTCCTTTGCCTTCTCCTTCAACGTGATCGCAAAGAGGCGACACTTGAAGGCATTTGTCATCGGCCTGATGGAGACGACATCCTCGAACCACTGCAGGTGCTAGACGGGGTCATCCTTCCCGGTGTAAAAAGCCATGTCTAACTCTCTGAACCCCTCGGGAAAGGGAGTTGAGATGATCAGCTCGCTAAAGGGTGACCCCCTGAGGGGTGCTCTCGCCACCTCTACTCGTGCGACCTGCTCGCCTGGAGGGCTAGCACTTGTCGGGCTGGGGAATAGATCCTGACCGGGGAGGTCTCGCTCGACCCCCCCCCCCTCCCATCCTTTCCTTCCCAGGTCGCCTACCTGGTGCACTTCCTTCTCCCCCTCCTGGGGTCATCTCGCCTGTGCCCCTGGGAGGCAGCTCGCCTAGACCACTCTGGGTCAGCTCGCCGAGACCCCTGGGAGCTAGTCTCTGGGGGGTGGGGGTAGAGCTGTCAACCCGAGGGGCAATGCTTCTCAACATCTCCATGATGCCTTGGATGGAGGCCATGAACTCCTCCCTTCCTACGAAGGGTCCGGGGTTGGGTAGCTCGCCAAGATCATCACCACCTCCCTGATCTCCAGCCATGACTCTCTCCCGAGATCTTCTGTGTTGGTCACTCTCCACGCTCACCGCACCAAAAGTGTTGAAGCCAAAATTGACCTCTGTGGAGTTCGGGGTCCCAAAAGAGGGGTAACCTCACACCTACTACACTCGGGGAGCGTCACGGACCAAAGACTTGGGAAACTAGGAACAGACCCTCGGCTCTAGCGGGGATATCCCACCTCACACCCAGAAGGTCACAAGAGCACTTCCCCTTCCTCACACTAATGACTGAGCAGGGTACCTTGGAGAGCTCTCTCAACTCAATCAAGAAGAAGAAACCAAGGGAGGAGGAAGCCAAAAATTCATCCTCTCCAAAGGTACCAAAGGGGATCTATTTATAGTTTTTCCAAGCCTGGGGGCTGAAATGTCTAAAATACCCCTAAGGCAAAAGGCCTCGAGCCAATAAAAAACCTCCACACGGGGGGGTAAAGAGGTAATCCCCCCCCCCCCGAGGGCAAAATGGTAAAAACACGACCCAAAGAGGTCCAAGGGAGGGAAGAGGCCAAGCCATACCCCCACCTCCCCGGGCACCCGAGACAAATGGGCTAACCACGCGGGCGAGACCCTAACCGCCGGCCGGTCTCGCCCCGCGAGCTCACCGCGCGGGCGAGACCCTGGCCGCCGGCCGGTCTCGCCCCGCGAGCTCACCACGCGGGCGAGACCCTGGCCGCCGGCCGGTCTCGCCCCGCGAGCTCATCGCACGGGCGAGACCCTGGCAGCCGGCCGGTCTCGCCCCGCGAGCTCACCGCGCGGGCGAGACCCTGGCAGCCGGCCGGTCTCGCCCCGCGAGCTCACCGCGCGGGCAAGACCCTGGCCGCCGGCCGGTCTCGCCCCGCGAGCTCACCGCGCGGGGCGAGACCCTGGCCGCAGGCCGCTCTTCCCCCCGCGAGCTGACCGCACAACTAGTCTCGCCCTACCTAGGGCTAAGGTGCAAAGGGAGAGATCCTGGCCTCCAGCCGATCCTGCTACTCCTACCTCGCACCTATCGAGTCGGGGGTGGGTGTCGGCAAACTCGACGCACCCGCTCCCGAAAGGGATCATAGGGGGAGGTAGATTTTTCCTCCCCCTACTAGTATATTACAAGGGTTAGGCCAAAATTGGCCACCAAGAGTGCAAAATCTCTCAAAAGTTTAAAAACTTATAGTTGACTTATAAGTTAAGGGATCTTTTGCAAGACTCCCATCGTATAAATAGTCTCATACCAATTTATACGATAGATTGTCGGTTATAAGCAAGTGATAAATATCCAAAGGAAAATAACCATAACTTATAAGCATGCTACACAAGCTTATAAGCTAAGTGGTCGTTTTGCAAGGCCTATTGTATAAGGCGTCTCATACCACTTTATACAATAAGTGTCATGGGTTATATGCAATGATGATGTTATGACATGCAAGTATGTTATGTTGTGAACATGCAAGTGCAACACACACACTTGACTCTGTGCACACAGATCTTTAGTTCCCCCTTTCTGGAGCCTAACCTCTCAGGATACCTCCGTAGTGGCAAACGGAAGCGGTGGGTTAGGCCTCGCCCACCTCTAAACCGGTATTAACATTACCAGTCAGACCTATCGTATGCCTCAACGATGGTGCACTAAGCGGAGCTCCTGCGTACTCTTGCCAGCTAACGTGCCAGACTTTATTTGGACAAGTGCAAAACCACACTTGTTGAGTCAACGTATTGGTGTCGGTGCGTGCACGATAAAATACGCGGGCATTCCGACACGCGCAAGCCCATATGGTGGACGCACGCTCGCACCATGCGCGCGTGCCCGCGCGCACCCGCGTGTTGCAGCTCTCGCGCGCGCGCGTGGCCAGGCGCGCGGCTAGGCGCGTGCACGCGATCAGACCCGCGCGCGCCCATGCATGCACGCCTGCAGGTTACCGTGCACGCATCTGCGCGCACATACTTGCGCGCTGCCAAGTCTGTGCACGCCCATGCGCGAGCAAACGCGCGCATGCTCGCGCGCGGCAACGTCCGTGCACGCCCATGCGCGATCCGACGTGCGCACCCTCGCAATAGCGAGTGTGCCCGCTTCCTTCTCTAGGCACGTTCATCGCCTCTCCTCCACCGTAGCATATTCTGACATTTTTACCCAAGTTTGCAGGGTAGTTGTAATACCCCAAAATTGACAGCAGAACTTTTGTCACTATCGTCGGGCGATAGTGGGTATCACCGGGTGTTGATAGTGATAAAGCGTTGAGTCGACACTCAACATACTCGACACACTCGATGAATCGTCGAATGATATCGCCGAGTGGCGACAGTGGATGTCACCGGCGATAGTGTCACGTAGCGTGAGATTGGCTGTTAAGTGGCCGATAAGCGGTTGTTGACCTGGGTCAAAGCGGTGAAGCGGTTAAGTCGATGTCGTCGGGTGGCGACAGCCGATGTCGCCGGGTGGCGACAACCGATGTCGTCAGGCGATAACGCCAAAGTTGACCAGTCAACTCAAATCTTGTCCTTTGCTTCGTTTAGATGGATTAATCATGTGGTTGAGTTTAAGCCAAGGTATGATATATAGAGGTGTGTAGAATGAGAAGTCATTCTATTCTTCTCTTCCTCTCTCTCTCTCTTCAATCCATTTGGCTTCTTAGAGAAAAGAAAGCTAAGGGAGAAGAAGGCCTGGAGCTGAATCTTGCATAGCTTGCTGAAGGGGATCTTGTGGTCGGAAGTAGGATCTGAGGTTAGATCCTCGAAGAGGAAAGTGAGGTGTTCATTTCCATCCATAAAGAACAACTCTTCATGGCTCCAAAGAGAACTTCAAGGGTAACGACCTCCTGCTTGGACAAGTGAAGTCCTAATTTTGCATGTCCAGTGAATCCTTCACCAAACGGTGGAATTGTTAAGAGAATTCCGTTGGGTCGATACTCGTTATCCCCAATTACATTTGCATATAGATCTGGAAATGTATAGTACGGAATAGGCATGATGTATGAAGCCCATCTGGACAGGTTGGTCTGGATTGGTGATGCTTTTTTTTTGCGAACCGGAGAAGACTCTGCGTATAAACGAGTATTTTACAGAGTATATTGGTTATGCATGCGAATTGGAGTAACAGGAAGTGCTGGAGAGGTGCCCTAGGAAAATACCTAGGTGCAATCACAGTGTTGGTGAAACTGTTGATGTTGTCGGGCGACAGTGGGTGTCGCCGACGGCTATAGCTCCCAGAGAGCTATTTGTGGTGGAAAGGATCAGTTTTCTAGCACTACAGGTTACTGCAGAGATTTCTGGATCGTTGGTCCAGTTATGATTGAGGTTGGGGACAAAAGTTGAAATCTATCGCTAACGCCCGACGACAGTGGTTGTCGCTGGTAATAGCTCCCAGAAAACCTATTGTGAAGCCAGTCTCTCGGGGACAGTGCAACTATGTGAACTATGAGCTCTGGAAGGCCAGTGAGCCGAACGGACAAGAGGAATCTTACCCGCATCAGTCTAAACATTGAACTGCCGATTTGAGCAACAGGCAAGGGCTGAACTGTATCCGCATTATGGTTATCTAATTTTAGTTCCTAAGTTATTGGCGTTCGCTGGGATCACATAATGAGAGTCTTGGGTTGTACGCCATCAAGACTAAAGTCTCCGGACGTGGGCCGTGGAGCATGAATACTCAAAGTTGACCATTGGGTCTGGGACCTTTGAAACGGTGGTGGGACCCTGAGAAATCTGGTACACCGATAATGTGCCCTGAGTGCAGGGAGTGTCAGGCCGTGCGACCGACATTTGTGATATATTGAAATGTGTGATCGTGCACTTTCTTGTGATATATCTGTTGAGATTGCATTGCTTGCAGGGATTAAATCGCTGCCCCGGATAAGGGGTAGGGTCGTTATAATTGGTCAGCTGAATGCTGACCATTGCCTTATTTACCGCCCTTGTGGTGGAATGTCTCTGTGTAGGTGTTGTACCGAGCGGGAAATAGCGGGCTGAAATCCTTGTTACTATGCTGGCTCTCGAAGGCCATGTGGAAAAGTCTTACTATTTTCATGTGTGGTCAGTCTGCGTGTCGATGTATGTAATCAACACTTATGAAGTGTTACTGTAAGGCCTTAAGGCCAAACACTTTTGTGTATTTCTGTATACATTCCTGTGATATATATAATTGTGGTTGTTTATATATAGTGGACATTCATGGTTGATGAGTTCAGTAATAACTCATAAAGTTTCTGCTAGAATGCTCTGAGTTAGGATACGTGTACTAGTTTTGATATTCATACCTAATGTCGTTGACTGTTTGTAGAATATGGCATGGGGCACCTGTCGGAGCCTTTGTTATATTTCATGTGACGAATGGAGGTCGTTCATCGCTACTACTCGCCATCTCAAGTCCATCATCGTTCGCCATCATCGCCGCCGTAAGATATGAGCAAAGAAAGATCCTTGTTTTTTTTCGTCCAAGCCGGTCTCATGCAACAAGGATATGGGGGGCAATTTTTATGGATGAGACCCATTTTATAAGTATGGGTGTGCACATAGCCTCACACCCATGATCCCCACCTCAAAAGTAGTGGGATTATGGGATTGACCGCACCCGCGATCACCGCGCCCAATCCCCCCGCACACCGATCCCATCACTCGTAGGGGGCAAACCGCTGCGAGCCCCACCTTGCCGAAGGCGGGCGGCTGGCCTCCTCCTCGGACGTCGACCGCCCCATTTTCTCATCGCATTGGCTCCGGCCGCCGGTCCCCCTCGGCCGCCGGTCGCGGCCGTGAGAGCGGCAGCCCGGGCCGGTCTCCCTCGGCCGCCAGCAGAGGCTAGGAGAGCAGCCCATGGCCGGCCTCCCTCGGCCACCGGCCGCGACCGGAAGAGTAGTAGGCCATGCCGTCCTCCCTCGACCGCCGGTCGCGGTCGAGGGAGCGGCCACAAGGGCCGCTCCCCGTAGGCTGCCGGGCCGCTCCATGTAGGTCGTCGGGCCTCTCCCCGTCAGCCGCCGGGCCGCTCCCCGTCGGCCGTCGGGCCGTGGCCGGAAGAGCGGTCGCACGGGCCGCTCTTTCCCTGTCGCCGGTCGCGGCCGAGCCAGTGGTCGCGCCGGCCACGACCGAGGGAGCGACTGTCCGAGCCGCTCCCTCCCTCGGCCGCCGGCCGCGGCCGAGTGAACGACCGCTCCTCCCCGGCCGTCGTCGGCGGTCCTCCCCTCGCCAGCGAGTTCGGCAGCAAGTTCGTCAGCTGCCCGTGGAGTTCCGCCCCCGCCGCCCGATCATTCGAAGTCGTTCCTCGCCGTTCGTTTCGCGTGTAACCACCCACTAACCATCGGGTTAGTGGGGGGATTTAATTAATAATTTAATGATTTACTTAAATGGTCTCCAAATAGCGAAATTAATATCCTAATATTCACATTTAAACTATAATAAAAATAATCATAACGGTGGTTATGGTGTGCGAATAGCCGCATAACCAGCATAACCACCACCTGGAGGCTATAAAAGGAGCATCAGGCCTCCACATTTTTCACCTTTTTTTTCCTCCAAGTCTTCTTCTTCCTTAGGTCGAAGCTCTGCTGAATTCCTCCTACGAGCAACACCCGAGCCGCACCTGAGACGCATCTGGGCCACGTACGAGTCAAGTTGAAGCCACCCAACGAAGCCAAATCTCTCAATTTCCAAGTGCCATCCGCAACCGCAAGTTCAGACGCTCCACTCCCACGTTCAGAATCAGCAAGACGTTAAGCGAAGCCCATCAACGTCAAGCGCAATTTGTAACAAACTCTCGGCACGACGGCCTGTCGCCCGCCGTGTGTCAAGTGTTCTCTCATCTTAAAACTATAACGAGAGGTGGTCTGTCACCCTCGATTTCTCATACAAGCAGTAACAGCCAGGAAATAGTGGATTTTGACCGGCACAGATCCGATCACGTGGTTTTTTACCTGGTTGAGGAGTTTTTCCACGTTAAAACTTTATGTGTACGATTGACCTACTTCATTGACTGTGTGCACGCTCGACCGTTCCGAGAGCTAAGACGGTCCAGGTTATTCCAGACCGACCGGGACGTCGAGTTAGACCTTCACAAAGATAATGTAAGTTATATTTTAATGCACAATAATATATAAATGTCATGTTAATGGGTAAATGTAAAATAAATGAAAATTCAAGCATGACTGTGTTTTCTTCTCTACACTTTTAACTTGTGTCGCTTTCTTCATGTCTTAACTAATTTTTACAATTTCAATTTGCAACTGTTTTTTACGTGTCTTAATATTTTTTATACGAATATTGGTTGTCTCTCTGTAGCATAAGTGAACAACAATTCAAAATAACTTATTTAATTATTGATAAATGAGGTTACCGACTTATCATATGACTGAAATCACAATTCACAACTACTTATTTAATCAATTATATAAGTTATGTTTTATATTTATTTTTAATGTCACATACACTCTTTAATTTGAACATTTGATATTTCATGATCTTTAATATTTGACACTTCTATTCTATATTTTATTAAATAAGTGGATAAAGCCGTGCTGCCTGATTTGTAAGTTCTGAAAATCGCACACACCAAAATCAATTTATAAAAGTCTTAAATCACATTGGACCGAAACTACGATGTGTTGTTTAAAAGAGTTTGATTATTTGTGTTATGTCGATGATTTTTCCTGTTTTTAAGGCTCACTTCTAAAAGCCCGATTCACAACTCGCTACTAATGACCTTTAATGTTACTGTACAACAGGGAAAAAATTTCGGTACACTGAGCGTACAACGCTCCCCGTTCGAATATAAATAGCCAAAATTTTTGAATGGGCCCTACTCATCTCCCTCCATTCTTTTCATGATTAGGGTTTTTTAAAACCTTCCCTCTCCCAGCGAAACACCTTTAGGCATTAATCCATTGACAAGATCTTAGAGGTGTCCTCAAAGGACCACAAATGCAACAAAAATCTTATTAAGAGTAAAAAAACAGAGTTAATGAGACTTGAGTGATTCTTGCCATTAATACAAAGGAGCATCCTTCAAAATAACCCAAGTTTGATCCTGATCACAACCGTCAGCAATGCCACTCAAATTGTCAAACTGTGAATGGAGAAACTTATGGATGACATTGGGCCAATTACAGTCTCTAAACTCTGTCAATACCTTCACGTTCTTCAAATAAGTAGGGACTTTCAAACCCTTCAATTGAAAGAAAAATACACACAATTTATATTTAATCAATACATTAACTTTACTGTGCAAGATCAATTAATTTCTTCAACAAGTCTCTATGTTTGATGTCTGCAAGGAGGCAAGGCTTCTGTGAAAATCAAACTTTCTGCCAAGATTTGAAAGTGTAAGAATAAGAACAATTTTATTTACAATAAATTTAACATATTAATCTACCCAACAAAACTACCTTCTTTTGATAGAGCAAGACTTGAACAAAAAATATAACAGTGGAATGTTTTGAGGTATGTTATGAGTGTAAAGTAGAGGCCGGAAGTAATCTATTTTTTTGAAGTTCAACTCTTGATTCTTCAGATAAAACATCCACAAGTGAAAATGCATGCTTTTGAATGTTCAACTCTTAATTCTTCTGATTTTTTGAAGTTCAACTTTTGAATGTAGATATGACACATCTGTGATAACTTCTCAAAAAGAAGTTATCTAGCCTAAGTTTTGGACCTTTTTACTCGTTGATCCGGAAGAAAACTGTTTAGTTAAAGTCTAAATGTAAGTAAATTCATTTTTTATTTTATTTATGTCTAAATTGATCTTTTTTCTAGGTATTTGTGCAAGAGAATCAATTACTCTCTGACATCTGCACAATTATAAAGGACAAGTGAAATTAAGAAAATATGACGGTAATGAGCAGAATGCACTAGATTACTGTAATTCTGTCTAGAATAGTTTCAATTCCCACAGATTTTTAGAGATTCAGACTGGAACTATTTTTCCTTTGCACATGGGTCACTTGCTTGTTTTCTTCCTTGTTCCCGAATATCTACAGGGCAAGAAGAATGTATCAACAATCAACCCTTTGTTCCGTGCCATCGTGAAACCTACAAATATTCCATCAGTTTTTCCTGTTTCTACTTCTTCATTTTACGTCGTGGGAGAGGGAGTGTTTCTTCGGGAGGCAAAATTCTTCGGTCCGGGCTCCGGTTATAGATCTCTGTCTGAGATTTAGGAGATGTTGACACGTGACCCCTAAAATTAATATAATATCGTGGTTTTCACTTTAAAACGGCTATGGCTTAACGTTTAGATTTTATTTCACTTTTTCAGGAACCTCACCATATATCTCAGATACCCTAATACTCTTCCATGATGCCGGTGGACTTCTTCTTCCTCGTTGCCGCTCGCCTCGTCCTCGCCTTTTTTCGGCAACCTTGGTATTTCTTCCTTTTTTTCATTACATTCCAGTTGTGTCATTCTCACCAATCCCCCCCCCCCCAAGCGTTTTCCAGTTGCATCGTTCTGCTTAGAAATATCGCGAATGGTTTTGAAATATCTCGGTTGTCTTTATGGATATCTCAGATATAATTTGTGATAGCCCATATGTCAAATTTGACATCTCAGAAGTTATTTGAGATATCTCAGATGAGATTTTTTGTGATTTCATTGTTAATTTTTTCCAGAATTTCACCATGTCTAAGGGTCTTGACAGAGTTCATTTTTTGTCATCTAGGTATTTTATTTCTTCATTTTGTGCTACATTGCAACCAATTGTAGATAAACTAGATGAAATGTTGAAGAAAATCTTCAGGATATAGGTGTTTTGCATTTTTTTTATTCTCTGTCTATGTCACAGAACATTCACATTTTAGTTGAAATTGTGAAGAGCTATAACAGCTTAAATGATAGCTTTGAGATTGTATCTAAAATGTTGAAGTTTACTGCGAATGAGGTTGTTATGATTAATTAATGGCATGTCAAACCTAGGCCTTGAAGTTGATCACAACTCTTCTCCGGATTAATAAAGAAAGAGTTGAAGGACAATATTGCAACCATTTCTGAGATTGACTATCAGCCCGAAGAGAGAAGGATTTTAAATATGTCATTTTGTATTTGTTATGCCATTAAGTTTTCTCATGCAGGTGCAATAAGATATATTCCACAGCTTTATATTTCTTGGTCTGATCCAACTGAGTTTGTCAAGTACAATTGGCCAAAATCAATACATTCTTACCACATGGCTAGTGTGCGTGGCTTAGCTGTAACGAAAAAGAAATTGAAGGGAGAATCATCTGAATCAATTGAGTATCTCAATGAATGATCACAAATATTACTTGTAAAATTACATTTCAAGGCATGCTCACCACATTATTACATTTGTTTTTTTTTCTTATAATATTATTTAATATGAATTTCTCAGATTTGGATACTGGAGCATTCTAAAATTGTAGTGTCTGAACTTCCTGCAAAAAGGTCACATTTAGAACGATAAAGAAATGTGAAATCTTTGAGCTTGTGTCATCCATCTCTTGAGAATGTATTTATCTGGAACAAATGTAATGTTTTTTATGATTGTAGGCCTTCAGAGCATGACTACAAAGCATTCCATTAGTCTCGTAATTGCTAATGTCTAGCATTACATACCAATGTTTATTATTTTCTGCACAATCACTCCATTGAATAATAATCATTTTACTATCATCATCAATGGGCATCTCTTCCATGACATGTAAACCAAATGCACTTTGCTTGAATTTCTTGTAAAATTTTACATAAAACACTCTTGTGTATATTTTGAAACTTGCTTCAAAATAGGGCAGTTTTTTGCGTTAATTGGTAAACTAGCATATTTGCACTTGAAATCTTTTTCTTGCCTCCTCTCACTTGCCTTAAAAATCATTTTCTCCAATTGCAAAAAACAATCAATTAGTGTGTTCGTGACTTTGGTTATTGAGTGATAAACATTATTCGTTGATTCGTTTCTTTGAGTAGACAAAATCTCGTGATCAATAACAGTTTTGTTGAAATCGGTGGCCTATTTCTGTTTAATATTATATAAATCATTTAACCATCTATTCTCAAATGGATTTCCATGACATTGTTTCACTCCATTTTACATCAAATTCATCTAGAGTGTCACATTTACTTTGACATTTGTAAAATAATGATCGTATGGTATCATCATCATTGAAGGAAAGAACTTTTGTCGGAGCTTTCTTTGCAATGTGTCATTGACATAGACGATGATTGCTAGTTGTTAGAACTTTCTCAATAGTGACAGTCATAGCATGATCTTGGTTCGTTAAGATGGTAATTGGTTGCTTCTCATTGACAAACTTCAATAAATTTTCAAATGCACAAGTGAATGACTCAATAGTTTCTTGAGATAAAAAGACAATAACTACTATAACATTATGACAATAGTGATTTACAACAACAAAAGGGGCACAAGCAAGATTATATTTGTTCATCCTACATATTGAATCAAATGTTACAACATCTCCAAAACATTTATAATCAATTTTACCTTGTCCATCTATCTATATAAAATTGGTTAACTGGTTGCAATCATCGACTAGTACTTCATATGTGTTGGGTATTTTATCCACAATATCCCGGATTTGAAGAATGGTCCAGTTAAGCTAAGATGAATTGTGACTGTATTTGATGCTGTTATTTGAGTTATGTACTTGCAGGTTTACATTTCTAAATACACACCAATGTAAAGTTACAGTGGGGCAGTAAACACAAGACTATATAATGTAATCCTTCATTGTGTAGGTCAATGTGTTGACTCACATGTAATCTCTTTATTAGGGTGTACTTCTATCCCAAGTACAGGAGAAGGATCAAGGAAGGACAAAGGCTTGGAATTAGAAGGACAGGAATTTACCTAAGTAAAATTCGTCGAGTATGATTAGAAATACTCGTCCAATTTGTAGAGTATACTCGTTGTTACTCGTCGAATTCTTCGTATATCCCTTCCAACACTCATTGAATTCATCATTTGTACTTAGGGCAAATTCTCTAAGAATTGGAAAATCTGCCAAGTAAAATTCGCTGAGTATCATCATGTATACTCGTCGAATTCGTCGAATGTATCTAACAATACTCGTTGAATTCGTCGAATATACTAGACGATACATGCCGAATTCGTCGAGTCCAGTCAACGCTACTTCTCTGGATTTTTGTAGATATTTTAGTTATGTACTTGCAGGTTTACATTGCTAAGTACACACCAATGCCAGGTTACAGTGGGGCAGTAAACACAGGACTATACAATGTAATCCTTCATTGTGTAGGTCAATGTGTTGACTCACATATAATCTCTCTATTGGGGTGTACTTCTATCCCAAGTACAGGAGAAGGATAAAGGAAGGACAAAGGCTTGGAATCAAAAGGACGGGAATTTACCTAAGTAAAATTCGTCGAGTATGGTTATGAATACTCGTTGAATTTGTCGAGTATACTCATTGTTACTCGTCGAATTCGTCGTATATCCCTTCCAACACTCATTGAATTCATTATTTGTACTTAGGGCAAATTCTCTGAGAATTGGAAAATCCGCCAAGTAAAATTCGTTGAGTATCATCGTGTATACTCGTCGAATGTATCTAACGATACTCGTCAAATATACTAGACGATACATGTCGAATTCGTCGAGTCCATTCGACGCTACTTCTCTAGATTCTTCAAAGTCTCATTCATTGCATATCACTTGTTCAGGCATCGATTGCGTCGAGTGAGTTAGTCGATACTTGACGAATTCATCGAGTATACCAACTGATACTCGTCGAATTCGTCAAGTATGGTCTCCGCCTTGGCGTTGAGTGATTTGCCGACTTGAGTTAATTTTTGTAAGTCTCATTCGTCATATATCAAGAACCATTCGGCGAGTATACTAGTGATACTCGGCGATACTCGACGAATTTGACTTAGGTCATTTTCCGACTTTTTCAAAAATCTGATTTGGGTTCGGTCGGCCATGCACAGTGCTTTCTAGGTTTTGTTTTTGGAAAGTTTCTTGATACCGTTTGAAAAGAGATCTCTATAAATACCTATGGGATATTTCCTTTCCATCTAATGGTGTTATTGCTCTCAATTCAAAATCGCTAAACATTCCAAATCGGAAATCCGTCGGCTCGGCTCCCGTACGCATTGCGACATTTCGATTGGCCGCCGACGAAATGTTGTGCACGATTCATCTTCTTCGACATACGCGACTGGATTTATACTCTCTCTACAGATCTATACTCCTCCATATTGAGTCGATCAAAGATTCAAGTCAAGATTAAAAATCTTTCAAGTTTTCATATTCCGTATTCTCCTATAGATTTCAAGATCTATTACTCTCAAAGAAAGACAGATTGAATATTTATAATATTGTCTAAGTTGGGTGTAATATTATTGTGTAATATTCATTTACTTTTGTAGGATATTTTTCTCCGAGTGGTAGATCCATTTATGGATCGAGTGGTAGATCCATTTGTGAATCGAGTGGTAGATCCATTTGTCGATCGAGTAGTAGATCTGGTTGTGGATTGAGTGGTAGGAGCGTCGTCTCCGAGTTGTAGGAGTTACGGCTCTGAGGTGTAAGATTTGTGGAAATCTAAGTTTGGTGAAGTAGCCGAATTTAGCCCTTCATGGAAGATAGGCAAGGCAGGAAAGTGAACGTACCCAACTCGAGAAACCACTATAAATTTCGGTTTTTGAGTGTTTAATTTTTATTCCGCAAAAAGATACAAACATCACATATTCACCCCCCTCTAGGTGATTTAGGTAGACGCTAGACATTTTCAATTAGTATTAGAGGGGCATTTTGTTCGATATAAGGTTAACACCTTGAACAAGATCCATGTTCTAGCGTCAAGAGATTCCGTCTAGTAACCATGGATAGAAGTAAATACATATATTCTATAAAACTACCAGTATGCACAAAAGAAAACTTTCTCATATGCAAAGAACGAGTAAGGTTCTTCATGGAAGCTGCTGATCCCAGAAAGAAGGAGACAAAGCAGCCATACTTCCAACAAAGAGAATTCGGTGGCCTTAAAAGCGAAAGGGTCAAGAAAGTACAAAGCTGTTTCACTAGTAAGGACTCGTGCTCCTGACACCCCAGAAGACTCCGAGCCTAGAACATCTAGCTCCGAGCTATCATATGGAGAGTTCTCTCTAATATCTAAGCAGTTCAAGAAACTGCTCAGCAAGAGGAGATAGATGAAGAATTAGTCATCCACATCTAATTTCAAAAAATCTCATCATGATGGTGATCGCTCCAGAAAAAGCTACAATCGAGAGGACAAGTATAGATCTAAACCGAACAAACACTCTTCCTCTAACGTTGTGTACTACTGTTGCAACAAGACAGGTCATATGATTGCTGAATGCCCATACAAGAAGGAGGAGGGCTCCAAGAAAGAGGAGAAAAGATCCTTCAATGGCAAAAGAAAAGAAGAAAAGAGCTTTGTCGCCAAGAAGTCCAAGACTCTCAGCGACAGTGACTCAAGTGAGTCGAGCTCAGAGAATGAGGAAGCCTACTTTAGGCTCATGGCTCAATCAGACGAGGAAGTTGGTGACTCTGAGTATCGCGGAAAGGTAAACTCGCATGCACACGATACTCTCAGAATCGGAAACGTCCACTAGCGGTCATGAAGGCTATTCTTCTGAAGAGGACGATTCTGAGTTAATGGTTCAGCATGATAACCTTTTGAAGGCTTTTGACAAATGCCAAAAAATAGTCAAAAAACAAGCAAAAGAGATTGCATCTCTCAAGGTAGTGGAATCAAGCCTGGGGGAGGAAATTACAAAATTGACTCCTCTCAGAGGTGAAGTTCACTCCTTGCAAGAAGAATTGAAAAGCTCGGCTGAAATATTAAGTCTAAAAAAGAAATATCTTGATGAGTTAGAAGAAAAGCTCTTGGTGGAGAGAAAACTTATTGAGAGTTACTCCAAGTCGAAGACTATTCTCCCTCTCATTGATGAGTTTTCAGCTCCGAAGAAGGGTAGTGGTCTTGGCCACGTAGTTGGAAACGGTAAGGATGTCAAGAAAACCAGTGCCAAAGAAAAGGGCAAGGCACCTCTAGGTCAACCCTCGTTTAGAAAGGTAATCTTCCCGACAAACAAGTTTGACCTTGAGTCATCCTACGGTCGTCTGGCTAGGACTACTTATGTAGAGCCCAAGAAGCGATACTAGGGATGGACCCGCCCCCGAGACTATGGTGTCAGTGTCTTCAAAGCACCTTACAAAGAGATTGAACTCAAGAGTTATGGTCCTTATGTTCATGGACATAACTATAAGAGGGCACTAAAAGACAAAACTTTTGTACCTAAGGCAAATGAGATGGAAAAGCCCTATGTATGTTGTAATAAGGAGGCTTCCTTTCCAAGTATGTTGCCCCTGCTAAACCTCATATTCAAAAGGCAAAGCAGGAGTACAAGAGAAGGTACAATAGGTTTGACTGTTGGTGCTGCGATAAAATTGGTCATTTTGGCGCAGATTGTTGGTTCAACCCTACTAATTTTGTAACTCCACGAGTTAACCATGCAAGACCGACCACTCGTAGAGTTAATGTTCCTAATGGTGTTAAGCTGACCAGGAACCAAGGACCTAAATCCATTTGGGTTCCTAAGGTAAAATGATTTATGTTTGCAGATATGTCCAAAGACAAACAAAAATCCAATCTGGTATTTGGATAGTGGATGCTCTCGACACATGACCGGGACAAGAAGGCTGTTGCATGATTTGACCCTAGTCAAAGACGAACCAAAAATCATCCTTGGAGGGTCAGACCGGGAAACTATAAAAGGCTGTGGTATGATCTCCAACGAAGTAGTCTCTTTCACAGACGTGGCTTGTGTTGAAGGATTACACCATAATCTTATAAACATAAGTCAGCTATGTGATAAAGGCTACATCGTTGAGTTATGCAAGGACACGTGTTTGATAAAGTCATCCGCAAATTTGGAGATAGTCTTAACAGGCACTCGGAGCAGAAATTTTTTCTGTTTAAATTTTCTTTGCTTAGAAAATTTTACACCAGTCTGTTTTCTTGCAAAAGATAGCGCGTATCTTTGTGATCAATGACACAAGAGATTAATACATATTAATTTCAAAACAATAAATATATTATTTTCTCACAACTTAGTGAGTGATGCCCCCAACATTAAGTGCCTTTAAAGAGAGTTCATGACACACATGCCAAATAGGTATGTAGACAAGGGATACCTTCAAGGGTATCGCTGAGAAAGATTCTTCAAGAAGTTTATACTTACTTCATATGAACTTATTTGTTCCTATGCCTATTCACAGTTTAGGAGCTAAGGTCTGCACGTTAGTAATTGTTGATGACTACTCGCATTTTACTTGGGTGTTCTTTCTGAAACATAAGTCAGACACCTTCGACGCATTCACAAATTTTGTTCGTTAAATTCAGAACGAATTGAACTGCTCAGTGGTCAAAATCAGAAGTGACCACGGAACAGAATTTGAGTCTGGTGTCATGATAGAATTTTGTGGAATTCAAGGTATCTTTCATGAGTTTTCCTCTCCGCGCACTCCACAACAAAATGGAGTTGCGGAGAGAAGGAATAAAACCCTAATTGAAGCATGTACAACTATGTTGAACTACGCTTCACTTCCAGAGTACTTCCTGGTTGAAGCAGTCAACACAGCTTGTCACGTGCAAAATAGAGCAATTATCAACTAAAGCTATCGTAAGACCCCCTATGAGCTATTTAAGAGCAGAAAACCGACTGTGTCTATTTTAGAATATTTGGAAGTAAATGTTTCGTACTTAATAATGGGAAGTATTGCCGCATGAAGTTTAATGAAAAATATTTTGAAGGTATTTTTGTAGGTTATAGTAGTCATAATAAGGCATATTGGATTTTCAATAAGAAAACTTTAGTGGTAGAAGAGTCAATCAATGTTGTATTTGATGAAACAAGCCTACTCCAAGTAGTTCGTCTAGTGTTATTGGTGCAGATGCAAGTATCAGGTTCAAGGAACTAAGCTTGAATGAAGTTGTCAAGGAAGAAGCTCCAAGCTCGGTGAAGATCGTCGATCCAGGCTTGGGGGATGTAGAATCACTAGAAGAAGAATTGCTTCAAACTCCAGAGAATGCACCAAATATTGCAGAGCCTGTTAGTGGGAGAGCAAGAAATTTAGAGTTTAGACACCTAAGAGATCACTCAGTTGATCAAATCATTGGAGAGCCAAGCAATAGAGTTAGAACCAGAAGAGCTACAGCTAATGAGATTATGCATCTTAGTTTTTTGTCACAGGTTGAGCCAAAGAAATTTGAAGAGGCAAACAAGGATGCTTCTTGGTTTTTGGCAATGCAAGAGGAGCTCAATCAGTTTGAAAGTTATAAAGTCTGGGAGTTGGTACCTAGGCCCAAGGGACAGAACGTGATCGACACCAAGTGGATCGTCAAAAACAAGCTGGACAAAAATGGAGTCATTATCAAGAATAAAGTCAGGCTTATAGCTCAAGGATACAGACAAGAAGAAGGGATCGACTTTGACCAGACCTTTGCTCCAGTGGCTAGGCTCGAGGTGATCAGGTTGTTTTTTACGTATGCTGCCCTCAAAGGCTTCACCGTCTGCCAAATGGACGTGAAGTCAGCATTCCTCAATGGGAATCTGAAAGAAGAAGTATATGTAGCGCAACTCCCAGGTTTTGTAAACTCAACTCACCTTGATCATGTTTATTTTCTTAAGAAATCTCTCTATGGCTTAAAGCAAGATTCACGAGCTTGGTATGAGACGTTATCTAGCTTTCTTCTTGAGAACAAGTTCACAAGAGGAAAGATAGACAGAATATTATTTCTTAGAGAAGTAAAAGGCAAGATTCTGATAGTGCAAATCTATGTCGACGATATCATATTTGGCTCTACGGAAGACAACCTTTGCAAGAAGTTTTTAAAACTTATGCAAAGGAAGTTTTAAATGAGCAGTATGAGAGAGCTGAAGTATTTCTTAGGACTTCAGGTGAAATAATCTGAAGATGAAATTTTCATCTCTCAGACGAAGTTCACCAAGGAGCTTCTTAAGAAATTCGAGATGGAGAATGCAACCTCTATGAGGACTCCAATGAGTTCAACTATGTCTCTAGACAAGGATGAGAAAGGGAAACCTTTTGATGAAACAAAGTACATAAGCATAATTGGATCCTTGCTCTATCTCACTGCCAGTAGACAAGATATAATGTTTTCAACATGCATCTACGCTAGATTTCAGGTGAACTCAAAGGAATCTCATTATGTCATTGCAAAGCGAAATTTAAGATACCTTAAGGGTACACCCAATCTTGGCTTATGGTACCCAAGAAATAATGATGTCGAGCTAATTGATTTTTTAGATACCGATTTTGTAGGAAGCAGGGATGACAGAAAAAGCACTTCCGGGACGTGTCAATTCCTCGGAAGACGGCTTATTTCATGGAGCAGTAAGAAGAAGAATTGTATGGTAACTTCTATGACCGAGTTAGAGTATATCTCTGCGGGTAGTTGTTGCGCACAACTTCTACGGATCAGGATTCAACTTAAATACTACAACTTGAAGTTTAAAGAGATTCCAATGTATTGCGACTCATCCATCGCAATTGCGATCGCGAATAATCCAGTCTCTCGCAACTGGACAAAGCACATCGAGGTGCAATATCACTTCATCTGGGAGCATGTGGAGAACAAGGACATAGCCTTCAGCTATGTCCTAATGGATAAACAGGTCGCAGACATTTTCACAAAGCTGCTAGACGAGGCCAAGTTCTCGTTTTTCAAAACGAAACTAGGTATGTTGAATAAGGATTCGTGAAGAGGGCCAAGAAGACAGGAAGCTCTCGGGAAATGCATCAAGGCTGAAAAATATCCCAAGGGAAATTCGTTGAATATAGGACAGAACACTCGCCAATTCGTCGGATATCATTGGATACTCACCGAATCTGACTCGGTTTCTGCGAAACTAGCCGAATTTCAATTAGGGCACAATTTTATATCTTTCTATATTGGATCCAAAAAGCCGCCGAATGTCAGGTACGTGCTTTCCTTGTCAATTTTAAAATTGATATATATATATATATATATATATATATATATATATAATACGGGAAAAAGGGGGCAACCACACGACTGCACTCGTCGAAATCAAGCCGAATCGCCGCAAAGTCCCTCCCGACTCTTTGGCTCCCGTGACAGTTGCTCATCATCTTCCTCCTGCGTATTTTCTCTCGTTCATCGTCTAGTTCAGTGACAGATATCCAAGGATTCTATAAAGTTCCAGCAAGACTAAACCATTTTCCCGCAATTATTCCTCTGACGACTTGAAATCCCGATAGCTTGCTCTCACCGATCCAATAGTGATTTCTCGTCGTTCCGACAATGACGGTGCAGTGACTGTAATTTCTTCAACCGACAGCAGTCCAGCATGCTCTCCTTCGTTCTTTGAATCTCCATGGCCCCTCAAAGCACTAGTGGTTTGATGGGAGGTGGAGAATTATTCCGGATGGGATTTACCTCTGCCTCTTATGAATTCTGTAATGTGATCCTAATGTTGGATACTGCAGGACTTTCCTTTGTCCTAGAACACCCTTTCAAGGTTCTGGACAAAGAAGTTCTTGAATTCTTTCAGCATGCCAAGCTACAACGTGAGGACACCGTCATCAAAAGCAGAGTTCTGGAGACTAAATTCGGAGTTAAAGCTTCACTCCTCACTAGGTACTCGAGGCTTCCGGTTTGTGAAGAGGTCGATTACCTCGACGAGGATGATTTTTCTAGAGCTCTATTGTTTTGTGGACTCCCCCGAGGCACAAAGGCTGTAAAGCGTAAAGGAATGAACGAGGAAGGAAAGCTTCTATCAGACATCATTGATAAAATGTTGTTGTGCAAAACCGGTTCCCACGACTATCTATCTACTGAGATGTTCAAGACCCTAGTAGCAATTATCTGTAGGAAGAAATTGGACTGGGGTGCTCTGTTATTTGAGAAAATAAAAGACAGTCTTCGCACACCAAACTTTGGACGGATTCTCAGCCTATACTTGAATCAGATGGACCGAGATAAGTTTGATATATCCAAGGGTGTGCCTATCCATCACTTAAAGAAAATAGACTCATCCATATTTTCCTGGTGGGATAGTAGGATCTTGAGGCCAGGGGGAGCCCAAATGTTGTTTGTGGAGGAGGTAGAACAGATTCCTGAGGACATGATTCTGACTCTTAACCCCGGGGAAACTCCTGAGAGATTGAGTGCAGGAGTGGAGGAAGAGCTAGTTGAGACAGTTGCAAAGACAGAGGATCTGATGATAGAGGTTGCCAAGATGGCTTAGACTGCTGTTGAAGAGTTAGTGCCTGAGGAGGTCAAGGCTAATATTACTGCTGAGGAGGATTTGCATGTGGATGACTATGAGATAGATACGCGTAAGGTAGAGATGATTGCTGATGAGACCAAAGCTGCTGATAAGGTAAATGATTGTTCTGAGCTAGTATCAGTAGAGAACCCGAATGTCCCCCTCCCAGAAATTGTTCCTGCTTCATATTCTGAGGGGGAGGTGACTAGGCCCTCAATATCAGTTGCTACTGAGTTTGCTAGGCTAATGCGCAACCTTGAGAAAAGGATAGACAAGATGCCAGATGCACCTCCTGCTGTAGAGGAGGTTGTGGTTCTTTCAGATGAGAAGGAAGATGCAGAGGAGCAGACTCCAGTTCTAACTGCTGCTGAAGACCTTGGTACATCTTATAAAGCTCGTTTATCTCTGATAGATGAGTCTTCCAGTGAGAATCTACCTACCACTCTTATTCCCAATATCCCAAGTTCTATTGCTAATAATACAATTCTGCAGAGCATAGAAGCGATATTGGCCAAGCAGAAGATATATTTTGATTCCTCTATGCAAAGAGCTCTGAAAAAGGTCAAGGAAACAAAAAAAGATCTAAACAACGGCCTAGCATAGGTTAAGGTCAAATTTGACAAGCTAGATGCCAAGCTAGACTTGTGGTTTACTCAAGACGAAAAATGGGTTAATTTTGTCATGAAAGGATTAAAGAGCAATCTGGATGTTCTGTGCAATGTTGATACAAATGCCAAAACAATGATTGAAGCTCATAATAACTCAATGGCACATTATGACACCAGCATGGAAGCTTATGCAAATGCTTTGGCTTAAGAAGTCAGAAAGGGGGAGGAGATCATGACAGCTAAGGTGGTAGCAAAGGTAAATGCGCTTGAGGAAGCCATGCTAGCGAACTTTGAAGGATTAAATAATTACAGCTATGACAACTTCTCGTGGATTCACAAGGAGATCTTTGGTAGGCCAGGCAAGGAGGATCAAGTACCTGTTATGCATGCTCATGATGAGGTTCCTCATGCTGAGGATTACTCTAAATATTGGGCAGACACACAGGCTGCTGGTGTTGTTGCTGAGGCTCTTGAAGTTCAACTTGTTGAAGACATTCCTACTGCTCCTGTCATAAGAGAAGAAGATATGGGGAAGGCCCGTCGGTAGTCAGGTCAGATCCCAACAGAGAGACGGAGGAGGTGCGGAGTCCTACTTCTAGAGATATTATCTTGGACACCTTCTCCTTGGTCTACCTTGAAGGAGAAAAACCAGACCTCCACTACGATCAAGAGGAATGGAAGAAGTATAAGCTTGCATGTACCAGGAGGAGGATACATTTTAGAAATCACATGGATATTGACCCAATGCCTCTAACCCCTCCAAAGTATTTTATAAAGCCAAGGGCATATTTTGCTAAGCAGCGACTGAAGAGGCAGGGCAAGCAGACCTGATAGTCATATGTGTTTTATTTTGAGTGTTGTGGGTTCCCCCCCCCCCCCAATAATGAATGTGCAAATAGAACCAAAAACAGTCCGGAAACTGGAGTAATGGAAATTTTATTATCCAAAAAACTATCTATTACAAAGGTATAGCCTCCCTTATATAGAATGGAGGAGATGAGATAGAGTAGAAATACCCAATGTGGGACTAAATACAGAAATACAGCATATACAAAGCTAACCGCCTAACCGCGCGGTTAGTAAGAACACTAACCGCTCGGTTACCACCAGGAGACGAGCCGCTGACCATCGATATCCCAGAGAGTAACCGGCTAACCGCCTGGTTACCAAACCGCCATGCCAACATGCTATCGTTGCTTAGATATCAGACCGCCAGAGACAACCCGTCAACCCGCGCGGTTACCAAACCGCCCGGTCTTTAACCGCCTGTCCGCCCAGGCCTATACAGCAACACTCCCCCTCAAGCTGGAGCATATATGTCGATCATGCCTAGCTTGCTGCAAATGTGGAAAAAGAAAGCGGATACAGGCTTTGTAAAGATATCTGCTAACTCTTTCTCTGACGTAACAAACGGAGTGCAAATCTGGTTCTTCAACACTTCTTCCCGAATGAAGTGACAGTCAACCTCTATGTGTTTTGTCCGCTCATGAAAGATCGGGTTCTTGGAAATGTAGATGGCCGCCTTGTTGTCGCAAAACATGGGAAGCGGATAGTTTTAGACCTCTCCTAAATCCAGCATGAGAGCCCGCAACCATTTCAACTCGCACGTGGTTGATGTCATACTTCGATATTCTGCTTCCGCACTAGATCTGGAGACAACGGATTGCTTCTTGCTCTTCCAGCTAACCAGATTTCCTCCAACAAACGTGCAAAAGCCAGATGTCGACTTGCGATCCCCTTTGTCGTCCGCATAGCTAGCATCGTAGTATGCTTCCATCCTCAAATGGCCATTCTTCTGAAAGAGGAGACCTTTCCCAGGAGATGACTTTACATACTCTAGAATTCTTAGAGCGGATTGAAGATGGCATTCCCTAGGAGACTGCATAAACTAGCTGACCTTTCCTACTGCATAAGAGATGTCTGGTCTGGTCACCGTGAGGTAAATGAGTTTGCCAACAAGACGCCGATACCTCGTAGTGTCCGATAGAGGAGGTGATTCGTCAGTCCATGTTTTGTCTTCTCTAGGAGCCATGGGACACCGAGCAGGTTTAGCGCCCGTCAATCCTGCCTCTTTCAATAAGTCAAGAGCATACTTGCGTTGGGAGAGAACCAAGGAGCACGGTTTCCGAGAGATTTCAATTCCCAAGAAGTATTTTGGAGAACTCATATCCTTCGTGACAAGGTGTTGGCAGAGATGGACCTTCGTCAGGGCTACACCAGCTTGGTCGTCGCCAGTAAGAAGTATGTCATCCACATAAATGGCTAGCACAACCAGACCCGAGGATGTATTGCGAATGAACAAAGAGTGATCCGTCGAACTCCTTGTGAAACCGATTTCCCCAACTATGCCACTGAACTTGTCGAACCATGCCCGAGGACTCTGCTTTAGACCATAGATGGCATTTTTCAACCGGCATACTCGAGTCTCCCCCTGAGCAACATACCCAGGAGGTTGCTCCATGTAGACATCCTCATGAAGATCACCATAGAGGAAGGCATTATTGACATCCAATTGGGAAATAGGCCAATCCTTGTTGACCGCCACCGATAGAAGAACTCGAATAGTGCTGAGACGAGCAACCGGAGAGAACGTGTCAAAGTAATCAACACCGTAAGTCTGGGTAAATCCCTTGGCCACAAGACGGGCCTTGTACCGGTCCACACTGCCATCCGAACGGAACTTGACGACAAAGACCCAGCGACATCCAACCACATCCGTGCCAAAATGAGGAGGCACAAGAGTCTAAGTGCCCCACTCAGAGAGAGTAGCAATTTCTTCATCCATGGCCGCCTTCCAGTGAGGAACATCGAGGGCTTCCTGGTAGTTGCGAGGAGTGGAAGTCGCCGAGATGGCTAGGGCAAAGTCCCTGCGAGAAGGTGTTAGCCGATCATAAGAAACAACAGCGGCCAACGAGTGCTGGGTGCACGTCCGAACCCCTTTGCGAAGAGCAATGGGCAGTTCCAGGTCATCTAGTTCCTCAGTCGCCGGTGCATCCGTGGCGGAGAAGGCTGGCCCAGGAGAGGAGAGAGACGGCCGAGGAGAGGAGGAAGATGGCAGGGGATCAACAGACGGAGTGTGCGGTGGAGTTGGTGATGGAGGAATCTCAAGAGGAGTGGATGGGACTGAGGGAATGGTTGGAGAGGGCAAGTCAGCCGGAGAAAGAGTAAGGTCAGAGGAGAAGTATGAGGCATTTTCAAAGAACGTCATATCCGCCGAAACGAACTGTTTGCGATGAATAGGGTCAAAGCAACAGTAACCTTTTTGAGTAGTAGAATAACCCAAAAAGATACACTTGGTGGAACGTGGGGATAACTTGTCGCGAGTTGCGGAAGGGTTGTGAACAAAGGCGGTGCAACCAAAAATGCATAGAGGTAAGGGAAAGGCATTCTTGGTCGGATAGAGAATGGAAAAAGGTGTTTTGCCTTTAAGAACTGTCGAGGGAAGACGATTGATGAGGAAGCAGGAGATGAGAACTGCATAGCCCCAGTAGCTACGAGGAACCTGCATCTGTGCCATGAGAGTGCGAGCGACATCGAGGAGGTGACGGTTTTTACGTTCCGCCACCCCATTTTGCTGGGAGGTATATACGCAGCTAGTTTGATGAATGATGTCGTGTTGCATACAGAAGGAAGAAAATTCATTACTCAGGTATTCTTTAGTATTATCTGAACGAAAAACTTTCACAGAAGCACCAAATTGAGTTTTAATCATAAAATAGAAGGATTGCCATACAGAAAATAGTTCAGAGCGTTCTTTTAAAAGATACACCCATGTACATCGAGAGAAATCATCAATAAAGGTTACAAAATAGGAACTACCCCGCCCTACGGTAAGGGTAGGGGCAGGACCCCATACATCAGAGTGAACAAGGTCGAACGGCTTAGAAGAGCCACGACCTTGCTTAGGAGGAAAGGGGAAGCGGTGATGCTTGCCTAGCTGACAGGCATCACAGTTGATAGGATAAGCATGCTGAGGTAGGTGGGGTAACAGTTGGTGGATGAGACGTGATGGAGGATGCCCAAGACGAAGGTGCCACTAAAGAAGATCTGTAGAAGCGGATGAGAATGCTGAAAGAGCGGATACATCATCAAGGAAATAAAGGCCGCCTCTCTCAGTCCCAGTAGCAATCGTCCGCTTGGAGTCCGGGTCCTGAAAAGAACAAGAAACAGGAGTAAACGTGACTGAGCACTGAAGTTGCTTGCAAAGGGAAGTAACCGACAATAAATTGCACGGGAACTTGGGCACATAGAGAGTATCCGCTAGGCGAAGGGACGGAGTAACTTGAACCATGCCAGTCCCATGCACCGGAGAGGGAGAGCCATCCGCAACGAGAACCGGGGGCAACCGATCATGTGTTTCTAGGAGAGAAAAACACTGAGGATTGCCCGTCATATGATTAGTGGCGGTAGGGTCGATTAGCCATTTACCTTGAGTCACCACATGGGCGCTACCTGAAGTCGTGGCCACCGAGGCAGATGAGTTGGATGAGTGGGGGCATCACCAGAGGTACGAAGGTGCGGATGCTTTGTCCAGCAGCGGTCAATCAAGTGGCATGTACGGCCACAGTGAGAACAGAGATAGCGAGAAGGGCCGCGCCCGCCGGACTGGTGACCACATCCACCCGAGCCACCACGATGTGCTTGGTAGGCATAGGCATCCGGAGCAGGAGGAGCGGCAAGCAAAGGATGACTGAGCAGAGAGGTGACGACATCAGAAGTAGTCATTTTGGAAGAGAGGTCGCGCGGTTAAGAAAGTAAACCGGGCGAGCAGCAGAAGGAGAAGATCGCAACGGTCAAAGGAGAGAGCAGCGGCTAGAAAAAGCCACGACCAACTGCGGACAACCAATGGGGAAGAAGGTCGTACGACAAGATAGGTCGCACGAGACAAGCAGATCGCACGAACAGATTGTTCGGGCGAGAAGAGGAGATCGCGAGAGAAGCAGAGGGGAAGGCTAACGAGAGAGATCGCGAGAGATCGCGCGACAAGCAGATCGCACGAGCTGAAGGCAAACGCAAACAGGGGGACTAGATCGCTGCCTATGATACCATGTGCGAATAGAACCAAAAACAGTCCGGAAACTGGAGTAATGGAAATTTTATTATCCAAAAAACTATCTATTACAAAGGTATAGCCTCCCTTATATAGAATGGAGGAGATGAGATAGAGTAGAAATACCCAATGTGGGACTAAATACAGAAATACAGCATATACAAAGCTAACCGCCTAACCGCCTAACCGCGCGGTTAGTAAGAACACTAACCGCTCGGTTACCACCAGGAGACGAGCCGCCGACCATCGATATCCCAGAGAGTAACCGGCTAACCGGCCGGTTACCAAACCGCCATGCCAACTCGCTATCGTTGCTCAGATATCAGACCGCCGGAGACAACCCGTCAACCCGCACGGTTACCAAACCGCCTGTCCGCCCAGGCCTATACAGCAACAATGAACACTATTGATATATATATATATATATATATATATATATATATATATATATATATATATATATATATATATGTATATACATATGGTTTTTTGTTTATATCTTGACTTGGAATGCGTTTTACATTTAATCTTAATTATCTTTTCAATTTTAATGTTTTATTATTTGTTATGTGCAATTCACCTTAGCTTATAGGGTTCTGAATTCTTCAAATAGGGGGAGATTGTTTGGTATTGTATCCACAATAACCCGGATTTGAAGAATGATACAGTTAATCTAAGATGAATTGTGACTGTATTTGATGCTGTTATTTTAGTTATGTACTTGCAGGTTTACATTACTAAGTACACACCAATGTCAGGTTACAGTGGAGCAGTAAACACAAGACTATACAATATAACCCTTCATTGTGTAGGCCAATGTGTTGACTCACATGTAATCTCTCTATTGAGGTGTACTTCTATCCCAAGTATAGGAGAAGGATCAAAGAAGGACAAAGGCTTGGAATCAGAAGGACATGAATTTACCTAAGTAAATTTGTCGAGTATGGTTAGGAATACTCGTCGAATTCGTCAAGTATACTCGTTGATACTCTTCGAATTCATCGTCTATCCCTTCCAACACTCGTCGAATTCATCATTTGTACTTAGGGCAAATTCTCTGAGAATTGGAAAATCCGTCAAGTAAAATTCATTGAGTATCATCGTGTATACTCGTCAAATTCGTCGAATGTATCTAACAATACTCGTTGAATTCGTCGAATATACTAGACGATACACATCGAATTCGTCGAGTCCATTTGACACAACTTCTCTGGATTTTTCTAAGTCTCATTCGTCGTATATCACTTGGCCGGGCGTCGAGTGAGCTAGCCGATACTCGACGAATTCGTCGAGTATACCAACCGATACTCGTCGAATTCGTCGAGTATGGTCTCCGCCTTGGCGTTGAGTGATTTGCCGGCCTGAGCTGATTTTTCTAAGTCTCATTCGTCGTATATCAAGAACCATTCGCCGAGTATACTAGTGATACTTGGCGACACTCGACGAATTTGACTTAGGTCATTTTTCGACTTTTTCAAAAATCTAGTTCGAGTTCGGTCGGCCTTGCACAGTGCTTTCTAGGTTTCATTTTTGGAAAATTTCTTGATATCGTTGGCAAGGAGATCTCTATAAATACCTAGGGGATATTTCCTTTCCATCTAATAGTGTTATTGCTCTCAATTCAAAATCCCAAATCAGAAATCCGCCAGCTCGGCTCTCGTACGCATCGCGACATTCCGATCGACTGCCGACGATCTGCTGTGCACGAATCATCTTCTTCGACATACGCGACTGGATTGCTACTAGCTCTACAGATCTATACTCCTCCAAATTGAGTCGATGGAAGATTCAAGTCAAGATTCAAGATCTTCCAAGTTTTCATATTCCGTGTTCTCCTACCGATTTCAAGATCTATTATTCTCGAAAAACGACGGATTGAAGATTTCAAATCTTGTCTTAGTTGGGTGTAATATTATTGTGTAATATTCATTTACTTTTGTAGGAGATTTTTCTCTAAGTGGTTGATCTGTTTATGGATCGAGTGGTAGATCCGTTTGTGGATCAAGTGGTAGAACCTTTTGTGGATCGAGTCATAGATCCGGTTGTGAATCGAGTGGTAGGAGTTGCGACTCCGATGTGTAAGATTTGTGGAAATCTGAGTTTGGAAAAGTAGCTGAATCTAGCCCTTCGTGGTAGATAGGCGAGGCGGGAAAGTGGACGTACCCAACTCGGGGAATCACTATAAATCTCGGTGTTTGTGTGTTTAAATTTTAAGTAATTTTTATTCCGCGAAAAGACACAAGCATCACTTATTCACCCCCCTCTAGGTGATTTAGATAGATGCTAGACACTTTCAGTATGAGCACATGTTATCATTAGTAGCCTGTTTCTTTGATAACTGTAACAGATTTATAGCATCACCTCCATCTAATCTTGATCTTCCATGAAGTTGTAAGCTTTTTTTTGGAAAAACCTACATTTTGAGAACCATCAACCTCATCAGCAATGTAACTATGCACAACCGATGTTTTGATTCTTGCCTCAGTCATGGATTTCAGAATAACACCTTTCTTTTTTGCTAACAATTTTATGAGATCGGAGAAAATATTGACACGTGCTATCGGCAAGTGCATGATTGTGTTCCTCAATAAATTTACCCACTATCAAATTTGTCCCTTCTCTGTCTTCTTTGAAAATAATCACTGTCGGACAATTTGTTCTAGCGTCTAATCTACGATATTTTGCAATGCTCTCTGGTTCTTTGGGAGCTCGCTTCACTCTAGATCGGGTGCGGCAAAACTCCCTCTGTTTGACGATATTTGTACTCGGCCAAACCAAATGATGCTCTTTACGGATACTAAAACCAATAGTACAAGTGTACTCATAATATATTTCGTAAGTCTCCTCTTCACTTTGAGCAATTTGAAACACGTATTTATTTTTCACAGCAACTTATAATTTAAAAACAAATGTCAACATATATATCAAACTCAGCAGAAATAAAATCTGAGATGTCAATAATCAAAATTGAGAAATCAATAATGAAAGCTGAGATGTCAATAAAGATAACTTAGATGTCATTTTGTTCATCTCCTTTTTCAGAATGAATTTCTCATGAAACGTAAACTTAAAGAAAAATTGTGTATAGTAGGACTCTCAAAATTGTGAAATTCTTTTGAAAATTACCTCTTCCATCTTCCTCCATGAATACGTTAAGATCTCCATTCTTCTTCTTCGTCTCTGTTGTGAACTTTAGAATAAAACAGGAAATTATTTGAAAAGAGAGAAATGACGTGTATTAAATGGTTGTTTTCTTAACGTCAATTTAGGAATGCTGATGGGGTGCTGCTGGAATATTGGCGATAAAAAATAACAGCGGGAAATTGAAAAAAATCGAGATATTTTATTAATTTTACTATCAAACGTGCTATCGTCTCCTAATTTTTTTCAATTTATATTTGCAGAGTACTGTACACTACTCAGCGCACCAAAAAGTTTTGCCCCTGAGCCTCGCTCTTTGACATCACAAACTGTCTTACATGACCATCGCCAGCATCAGTCAAAGTCAATGACTTTTTAAAGTTTCTGCATCAAATCACTAATAATTTTAGTAACGATTATTTAACGGTCGAACTTCTAAGTTGTAATAATGAACTGAAAAAGGCTAGCTATATATATGTAGTAACAGTATCATCTAGCTATAAGTACTGGTGTCTATATATTGCTGAATCATATATAAGAAGGAATTGAAGAATGAAGGTGAAAGCAGCTTTCGTTTTGCCTGCGTATATATTAATGATATTGTTGGAGACATGACCGGATCCGTCCAAGTCTGCCGTCCTATTACGGCAGTTTTGTCTCTAAGTCTAATGGGGGCAAGGCCTTGTGACCTTTTATAACCCCACTGGCCCCTGCTTTGGGCTATTACAACACTAGAAGACAACTCAGTCAAACACGGCCCTAAAGCTGCTGTACATCATGTTTAAGCAAGCTTTTGTTTTCTGTCATCCCTTCTCTTTCGCTTGCAGCTGCGGCATAGAAACCTGTCAGCTGTGATCCTGATGACAGCAGGTAACAAGGCTCAGGGGAACGCTGGATATATGGTTCATCTTTAATGGCGCTAAATAGAAGCGTGCCAATAAAGATTTATGTTTGGGACCATGAGGGCTCAGTTTGGCCAGATATATTTAGGTGAGTGTGCGCGCATAGGTCTATTTGCACACTATGACCCTAAGGTTGAGAAAAAGGCGCCTTAAAAAGGTAAAAAATAAAACTAGCGATGAACGGCCTGGATTAATTACTTCGGGCGCACGCTCGTGAATCTCAAATCAAAAGGCCGGATGGGAGCACGGCGGTAATTGTCGTGAATGCAGTGATTATGAATCATCGTTTGTTCCCACCTAAGAAATTTCATTCACTTTTATGCTTAAAAGTAGTTTTTTTTTAAATTACTGAAATTAAAAATAATTGTAAAAAAATAGAAGTAAAAAATTATATTGTTTGCAGGGGTCTGGTGAGACCATCGCCGGGCGCCGGGCAGGCCAACGACGGCTCCATTGGCGGCGGTGACCAAAAGCGTGAACGCGATATTTTTTTGTCTACTGCAGTGGGGGGAAATGCGCCCTGAGCGCATTGGAGGCTTCTTACTGCTGTTCGGAGGCTTTGAGCGACATGTTTTGCGTGTCTTGATCTCTATGACTTGTCTCTTGTTGCGTTCGGATGAGTCTGGAGCGGTTGACTAGTTGTGGTCTGGGAGTTGGCCTCTAACGGGAGGGCACTATGCGCGCATGGCGTACTGGAATTTACTTGAGATATGCTTCGTGTTCAAAAGTAGGACTTGTGTTCTGCCAACGTCGCGAGCGCACAGGGCCGCACTTGGAACGAAGCACTCGGGGGCGCACTTGGAACGGAGCATGCAAGAGCGCACCTGGAACGGAGCGCACAGAAGCGTGTGGGAGCGCGCGAGGAAGCGGAGTGTGTGTGAGTGCGCAAGAAAGTGACGCGCGCGGGAGCGTGCAAGGAAGCAGAGTGCACGGGAGCGCGCAAGTTGGAGAAGCGGAGGAGAAGCAAAGGAGGGAGAAGTTTGTTGAAGGAAATCCTGGGAGAGCCGGAAGATGGAAATGAAGGAGGATCTGAGATCCTATTTATAGTCCCCAGAAGTGATTACGGTGTTTACGCGACTATCTGTAGACCGTAAACACATCATTTACTAATTGCAGACCATTTTAATATAGTTTGGCGTGCACATTATTTCAATAGTTCTATTAAACGCAAACTGATATAATTTTGGATATTTGCATCCACATATAATGGGTGGTTATTACGGTGGTTACTCACACACCGAACAGTGGAGATCGTGTGGCAGCGATCAGTCGGCAGAGGGTCGACCAGTGAGGAAACCGACAGGCAGAGAGATCCGGCCGGCGAGGGCCGGGGACAGCGGGATCTCGGTCGGCCACCAGAAAAGGGACGGGCGGCCAAGGGGTCGGCTGACTTGGGAGGCCGAAGGGTCGACCGACTAAGGGGTCGCCCGACCTAGGGGCTAAAGGGGCTCCCGGATCTGAGCGACCAGGAGGCCGCCAGATCCAGGCTGCCAGAGGGCAAGGTGGCATGGGGGCCTCCCGCCCTCTGTGGCAGAAGGGCCACCCAGATCTAGGCGGCCAGAGAGCGGGGCGGCCAGGGGATAACCCGTTCTCTGCGGTGGAAGGGCCGCCCGGATCTGGGCGGCTAGGAGGCCGCCCGATCCACGCGACTATAGGGAGGGGTGGTCAGTGGGTCACCCGCCCTCTACGGCAGAAGGGTCGTCGGATCTGGGTGCTAGGAAGCCACCCCATCCGGGCGTCCAGGGGACCGCCCGTCATCTGTGGTGAGGCCACGCACAGGTGTGTGCGACCTGGGGTTACGCGCGGGAGCTCGCATCCAGACCGCACGCAGGCTTGCTCACAGTTAGACGGGGCTGCGCGGATGCTTGCACACGGCTAGGATCCCAACGTAAGTGGGGGTGCGCATGCGCAGCTGCGTGGTCGCGCAGTAGTGCTCGCGGGAGGTGACACTGTATGTGTGTGTACATCCAGTGGTTGAGGTTGCGATTAAAGAAACCTATTGTTCAACCAAATTCGTATTGGGGAACCCTATCAAATGACCCTCAATTTTCGGAGTTCATTTTCACAGAAAATGAGCCTGGAAATTTCCCTGGCGCGAATCTTTGAGTGTGTTTTTTTTGTGATCGTTTGTACCTTGCGTGGTTGTAGATACGTCGTGCCATTTCTATGTCGGGAGGTGTCACCGAGTGTTTGTGTCAGAGGACTTTATTTAACTGGCAGAGCTTGTAACGGGGCGCAGCTGCCAATGTTGTTGCTTGGCGTTGGCGTCGGAGACAGTTGCTGCTAGGGGATAGGACCCATTGTATGGCAGAGCGAAAGTTTGGATGCGGTTCCAAATGGCCCAGCGTGCACGTGAGCGCGCAAGTTGGAGAAGCGGAGGAGATGCAGAGGAGGGAGAAGTTTGTTGAAGGAAATCCAGGGAGAGCCGGAAGATGGAAATGAAGGAGGATCTGGGGTCCAATTTATAGTCCCCAAGAGTGATACGGTGTTTACGTGACTATCTGTAGACCGTGAACACCTCATTTACTAATTGCAGACCATTTTAATATATTTTGGCGTGCACATTATTTCAGTATTTTTATTAAACGCAAACTGATATAATTTTGGATATTTGCATCTGCCTATAATGGGTGGTTACTCGCACACCGAACGGTGGAGATCGTGTGGCGGAGATCAGTCGGCAGAGGGTCGACCGATGAGGAAATCGATAGGCGGAGAGATCCGGTCTGCGGCGGCGGGATATCGGCCGGCTACCAGAAGAGGGACGGGCGGCCAAGGGGTCGCTTGACATGGGAGGTCGAGGGGCCGCCCAATTTGGGTGGTCGAAGGGCCGGGAGGCCAAGGCGTCGCCCGACCTAGGTGGCTAAAGGGGCTCCCGGATCTGGGCGGCCAGGAGGCCGCCAGATCCAGGATGCTAAAGGGCAAGGTGGCATGGGGGCCTCCCGCCCTTTGTGGCAAAAAGGCCACCCGGATCAGGGCGGACAAAGAGCGGGGCGGCAAGGGGGCCGCTCATTCTTTGCGGCGATAGGGTCGCTTGGATCTGGGAGGCTAAGAGGCCGCTCGATCCGCGCGACTAGAGGGAGGGGTGGTCAGTGGGTCGCCTTCCCTCTGCGGTAGAAGGGATGCTCGGATCTAGGTGCTAGGAGGCCGCCCCATCCGGGCGGCCAGGGGACCGTCCGTCCTCTGTGGTGAGGCCAAGCATAGGTCTGCATGACCTGGGGCCGCGCACGGGAGCTCGAGTCCTGACCGCGTGCAGGCTTGCTCGCAGTCAGATGGGGCTGCGCGCATGCTTGCGCGCGGCTAGGATCCCTACGTAAGTGGGGGTGCGCATGCGCAGCTTTTCGGTCGCACAGTAGTGCTCGTGGGAGGTGACTCTGTGTGTGTGTGTGTGCGGTCGGTGGTTGCGCTTAAAGAAACCTATGGTTCGACCAAATCCGTATTAGGGAACCTTATAAAATGCCCCTCAATTTTCGGAGTTCATTTCACAGAAAATGAGTCTAGAAATTTTCCTGGCGCGAATGATTGAGTGTGTTTTTTTGGGTGATCGGTCGTACCTTACGTGGTTGTCGATACGTTGTGCCATTTCTATGTCGGGAGGTGTCACCGAGTGTTTGTGTCAGAGGCTTTATTTAACTGGTGAGAGCTTGTAACAGGGCGCAACTACCAAGGTTATTGCTTAGCGTACGTTGGCGTCGAAGACAAATGCTGTTAGGGGATAGGACCCATTGTATGGCAGAGCGGAAGCTTGGATGCGGTTCCCATGGGCCCAGCGTTAGAGACCTTTCAGTGGATGAACAAACTTTGTAATTTTGTATCTCTGCACTTCGTAGTGGCTTTGTATAATGTTGACAGCACTTTGGACGCCTATTTTGCATCGCAACTTTGTTCGTAGATTTTTTTAGCGTAGAATCATGTTTAGTGTTGTCACCGTTTCTTTGCGCGTGACTTCGATCTCCTTTTTGGATGTTCATACTTGAGGACGAGACCTAAACAATATTGTAATCTTCTACCAGGATGAAAGGCAAATATTATAGCCAGGTAGTGAGAGTTCATAGGGGTAAGGCCCCAGATACGGCGAGGGGTAGATCCTACCAGTCGATTGGAGAATGCGAAGAGGGCTTACCCTAGCGACATCATGACCTTTTGTGCGGGAGAATGGTGAACCTTCGATCCGGGACAGTGAGAGGTCATTGGGGCAAGACGCCATAGACGACGAGGGGTAGACCCAACTAGTCATTTGGTGAACGTGAGGGGGCAGGACCAGGCGACGTTGTGATGCCCAAGTAGCATAGGAGTGTGGCACTCTATAATGCGGGAGCGGGTGCTCCGTAGCTTGGGGGCATGAGGCCCTACAGCGCGGGTGCGGGAGCTCTACAACACAGGGGAATGGTGTCTTGCATCGCGGGAGCGGGTACTCTGCAGCATTGGGGCATGGTGCCCTACAGTGTGAGAGCGGGTGCTCTGCAGCGTAGGGACATTGTTGAAACCAAAAACTCAGTCTCGGTGGAGTGCACCCTTGGGGAAGGGGTGATTGCACACTTACTTCTCTCTCACGAGCCAAACAACCAAAGGAAAAGAATGGGGAACAGACCTAAGGGCTCGACGTGGAGGTCCCACCACAAATCCGGAAGATATTAGAGCACTTCCCCTCCTTAGTCAAATGCCGAGCTAAGGATACCTTAAAAAAGCGCAAGAAGACTGGGGCACTAGTAAGCATGCCCTCTGAGGTACCCCCTTGGGTCTATTTATAGCTTTCTGAAAATGGCATGCATATAGTCAACCTTCGTTGTTCCAAATGGTTATGCGCAGCCCAAGTGGTCTGCCAACAGCGCAACTTCGCTGTTCTAGAAGGATACTCACACCCCCTGCAAGGGTATTCAGGTAATTTGCCTTTGGACCCCACGGGGATGAGTTTCCTGGTCTTTGGGTCAACTCGCTACCCTACTGGGCGGGAGCGAGCTAGCTCCCAGGTCGCCTGGGCAGGTCAGCTCGCCACTCTATAAAGGCGAACTGGTGACCAGGCTGCCTAGGCAGGCGCGGGCTGGGTCTGGCTCGCCCAACTCGCATGTCTGGCCTTGACGAGAGCGAGTCGGCCCTGTAGTGCGGGATCCAGTGTTTTGATTTTCAAACAGGTCGTCATTCCTAAAGTTGAAAAGCCAGTTGCTTGGTGTTGGAAACTGGGTCCATGTTTTTTCGTCGGAGTTTCTCTGGAAAATCTGTACCTTTACCAAAGTTAGAAACGTTTATATTTTGTAGATAATTAAAGTGTATTCACATATGTCAGTAGTTTTTTACAGCAAAGCAAAATAATAATAATAAGTGAGGCTGCGGGTAAGTGAGACGCGAGTTTTGTGCGCTTTATGAGGGGGAGCCCCCCTTTGCCCCGAATCTTTGCCTTATCTACGTCAGGGGATAATGCTGCTTTCTGCTAGCTTTCCAGCTGCGTTTGAGAAATATTTAGGTCAGGACCGTGGATGATGCTCATGGTCCTGCACCAATGAGGAGCTTGCAAAAGAGGTGGGGCTCATGCAGTTGTGTCTTGTGTCATACACTTTTGCGCGGGGCCCTCATCATTTGTGGCTTCTCATTGGTTGTGTGGACGATACTTACCGTCCACGGTCCTAACCTAAAAATTTTCCCTGATGGTGAGCACTGGTTCTAGTCCTGGTTTATCGGGAATCTTCCAAGAAGTCTTTATTGGATGAGGCACTCGATCTCCATCTTCAACATGTGACAACCTTCCGTGCTATGGTCATGTCCATGATGGAAGTTGCAATACTATGACTGGTCTCCTCTTTTTAGTGTGAGTAGTCCGGGCCTGTGAAGGGCATCATTATCACGGATGGCGAGTAGTATGTTGGTTCTAGTTGTGTTGAGGGGAGTGTAATCCTGGTGCTGATGCGGTCCTCAGTCTCGGCAGGGTTTTTTGTGGAGTGTTTCATTCTTCTTGAGAACTGATGGCTGTGACAACTCCTGCTCTTGATGTCTTTTCGATTTCCCCTCGAACTATTGGCGGTGTACTTTAATTTCCTCAGCTGTTACAATCTAGGCCTTGACTCGTCGATCGAGATTGGGATAGCTGGGTACAGACTCGCATTAGCGTGGGATAGAAGTCACCGGGGCGGAGCTCTCCTAGGAAATATCCTCGTATAATCTCATGGCCCATTCCTGGTATTTGTCGTGCCTCATTGGTGAAGCAGAGGAAGAACTCCATAAGGTTTTCCCCTTCGCTCTGGCGGATCCTATGAAGGTGAGAGGGGTCCCAGACAATCCTCGATTTGCGATGAAATGGTCAATATAGAGTTGAGATAAACTTGTGAAGTTGTCAATCCCTCCTTCCTTCAGAGAGCATAACCAAGTTTGGGCATGTCCTTTCAGAGTTTTTGGGAACACTTGACATAGCAGTGTATCGGGGGCATTGATAAGCCTCATGATGTTGTAGATATGACGTACATGCTCTGAAGGGTTGTCTGTCTCGCCGAATGTCATGATTTTTGGGAGCTTGAAATCTTGTAGGATTGGGTGTGCCAAAACTTCAGGCGATAGCGGGGAGCCGGTCCTAACGGAACGGTGCAGATATACGGCTTGCCCCCAGACCAGGTCGTACTCTTCTGTGATCAACTTTCTGATTTCTTCTCTGGTCATTCCTTTGGCTGGGTCTTAGGGGTCACTCGCCCGTTGGTGCTGATGGTGCGAGCCGGTTTTGGTGGTCCTGACCTGACGGGCGGGGTATGTTGTGTTAGCTTCTTGCAAAAACTCAGAGTCCTCTTCTTAGTAATTTCTTGGGATAAGAACTAATGGTGGAGGCATATTGACTGGAGCGAGAGGTGCAGCGAGATCTCGAGCGGCCTCCATATTCCTGAGGTGGGCCAATATCTCGGCTTGATGCTCCTTCATCAGTTGAACGCGCCCATTGAGCGCAGCTACAAGCGTGGGCACTGCCTCTTCTAGTTGCATAGTGTTGGTGAGAGAGTGGTGTGGAGCTAGATCAATGTGCCCCCGGGGACTTATCAATCAAGAAGTATGGGCAACTCTTCCTACCATGGTCTCAAGTCACGAGTACCGCCATGCAGAGGATACTGTCTTCTGAGTCTTGTTTGAACTTCAGGGAACTTTGTTCCCATAGATGACGTAAAATATTTGTAGCTCACTCGAGGATTCTATAGACCGGTTTAAATTGCACCGTTTATACCGACAGAGGTCGAGCATCAAATAGTCATAGAAATTGAGTTAGATGACAAGACAATTTTTTTATACGTGAAAAACTTGTCAATTGGGTGAAAAACCACATGGTTGGAACTGTACCGAACAAACCTCCACTAGTTCTGGTGTTCTTACAATGCTTTTTCAGAGAATGCAAGGGCGACAAGCCGCTCCTTGTTACAATTATTAAGGGGATAGAGAGAGTACTAGGCTCGAAGAGTGACATACCAAAACTCTTGGAGCTAAGTCTTTTGTCTGCTACAATAGGCTGGGGAAATGCGCCCTAAGTGCATTGGAGGCTTCTAACTGCTTCTTGGAGGCTATAATCGGCACGTTTTGCGAGCCTTGATCAATGTGGCTTATCTCTTGTTATGTTCGGAGGAGTCTGGAGTGATTGGCTTTTTGCGGTTTGTGGGCTAGCCTTTGACTGGAGGGTGTTATGCACGCAGGGCATGCCAGAATTTACTTTAGAGATGTTTCGTGTTCTGAAGTAGGACTTAAGTACTGTCGACATCGCGAGTGCACAAGGGTGCACTTGGAACGAAGCGCGTATGGGTGCACATCGAGAGGAGCACGCGGAAGAGCGCTCGGAATGAAGCACACTTGGATCGGAGCATGCAGGGGGCGCACTTGGAACGAAGCGCGGGGGAGCATGCAAGAAAGGGGTGCGTGTAAGAACACGCGAGGAAACAAAGCGCATGGGAGAGAGCGCAAGTATGTGGCACACGCGAGAGTGCATGGAAGAGAAGCGGAGGATAAACAAAGGAGGGAGAAGTTTGTTGGAGGGAAATCGAGGAGAGCTCGAAGATAGAAATGAAGGAGGGGTTGGGGTCATATTTATAGGCCCCAGGGTGTGATTACGATGGTTACGCGGATATCTGCAGACCATAACCACCCCAATTACTAATTGCATATCATTTTAATATAGTTTGGTGTGCACATTATTTTAATAATTTTATTAAACGCAAACAGATTTAATTTTAGATATTTGCACGCGCTCATGATGAGCAGTTGCAGCGGTGGTTACGTGGGTGGTAACCCGCACACCAGACGATGGAGATCGCATGGAGGCGATCGGACGGCAGAGGGCAGGCCGACGAGGAAACCGGCCTGTCGACGGGATCTTGGTCGATCGCCGGCGGAGGGTCGGGCGGCCAAGGGGCTGCCTGACTTGGACGGCCAAGGGGCCGCCCAATTTTGGCAGCTGAAGGACTGGGCGGTCACTGGGTCGCGCGATCCAGGCGACAAAAGGGGTGCCCAGATCTAGTTTGCGAGGAGGCCGCCAATTCGAGTGGCTAGAGTGTGTGGCGACCTGGGGGCCGGCTGCCCTATGTAGCAGAAGGGCCACCCAGATCTGGGAAGCCAGGAGGACTCCCGATCAGGGCGGTCAAAGGGCGGTCAGAGGGCGGTGCGGCCAGGGGGCCGCCCGCTCTCTACGGCGGAAGGGTTGCCCGGATCTGGTCCGCAAGGAGGCCGCTCGATCTTGGCGTCCTTAGGGAGGAGCAAGCAGGGGGAAGCCCGCTCTCTGCGGCAGAAGGGCCGCCCGATCCAGGCATCTAGAGGGTGGGGAGGCCAGGGGGTTGGGCAAGGCGTCCAGGGGGCTACCCGCCCTCTGTGGCAGTAAGGGTCGTCCGGATATGGGCGGCAAGGAGGTAGTCAGGAACTGGTCGACCAAGCGGTGACGCCGGGCACAGATGCGTTTGGCCAGGGCCGCGCGTGGGAGCACGCGTCTAGACCACACGCAGGCTTGCACGCAGTCAGGCAGGGCCACGCGTTGTTGGGAAAGAGAGCGAACAATCCCGACCAGAGCACCTGTTGTAAATTTGAGCGAGCACATGTACGACCGCGTTCAACGGTATGCAAATGGAAACAACAATACAATGCCGGAAATAAAGGCAACAAAACACAGAAAAACACAGGAAATTTTTAACGTGTAAAACCCAATTGGGTGAAAAACCACGGGACGATCGGAGTCCAACCCGGAAAGCCTCCACTAAAGATGTGTGATAAATCACACGCACAGATTACAGACTTTCCCTCCACCGATCCACACAGGATCTCCACTCCTCCACCACAAATACAATCCATACAGGATACACAATCTTCCTTCCAATCCACACATACAAGTACAAGATTGAAAAAGAAATACAAGAGAGGTGAGAAGTGTTACCCGGATGGATTGAACAATCCGTCCCAACATCGAAGATGACGTTCGCAAAACCATGAAGAAGGATGGCTATGCACATCCCCTTCCAAGTCCGTCTTCAACTTCAAAGCCACGAACAAGGGCTGGTAACAAGTGGCCTGATCCTATTTATTCACGGGTGACGGCAGCAATCTCCGCAAACGACGGCGGTGAGATCTATACGGTGACAACGGTGGGATCTAGACGCCGGTGACGGCAGCGGAATCTGGACGTCAGCATCGGAGGAGGACCACGAACTGGCGGCGGCGGCTGGAGGCGATTTCTCTAAAAGCAGGATCGCCTTTTTTTTTCTTCCATCGAAAACCTAAAAATCCTCTCTACGCCCTCTCGCCTTCAGAGAATAATTTTTGTGATGTATGTTCCTTGCCATAACTACCTCCTAAATCACGTCCAAGAGTCTCCAAGAGGCGCACCTTTCCATATTTTAATTCAGCGCCAGATTTCAAAAAAACGGATTTTAATTCCACCCCCAAGTTGTTGCAACCTCATTTTTCTGGACGTTGCAACCTCTGCGTCTGCGCCTGCTCCTGCTTTCCCAAAACGAGACTTGGACGTTGCCACCAATTATTTTTGGACGTTGCAATATTTTTCCAGGCTATGAAGGTTTTGACAAATTTCCTTCTCGAAGCGAATTCTTAGCGCGTGCTCGGTGGTTTTTACCGACTCGGATGGGAACCACACCCAACAAATCTCCCCATTCACATCGAGGTGGAAGAAACCACCATCCCAGTGATTCTAACGCAGTGCTTGAACTTCCCTCTTGGCACGGTCTTGGTCAGCATGTCTTCCCCATTATCATCAGTGTGTACCTTCTGAAGATCAAGCTCCTTCTGCTCCAAGACATCTCGTATCCAATGATACTGAGTGTCGATGTGCTTCGTCCTCGAGTGAAAAGTGGGGTTCTTCCCCAAGTGAATAGCGCTCTAACTGTCACACATGAGTGTGTATCGGTCCTGAGTGAATCCAAGTTCTTTGATGAACCTCTTCATCCAAAGCAACTTCTTTCCAGCCTCAGTTAACGCAATAAACTCAGCCTTCGTGGTGGACAGTGCAACGCACTTCTACAATCTCGAAGCACACGAGACAGCTCCCCCTGCAAACAAAATCATGTATCCTGACGTCGATCTCCTGGAATCCACATCTTCAGCCATGTCAGCATTAGTGTAGCCCAACAGCTCAGGATCACTATGTAGCACCCCCCCAACCTTTGCCCGGGTCGGGCCGGAGGGGTACTACTGGCCCAAGACGCCCACCCAGTACTCATAGGAGAAACGATCCACCCTGTTCAAGCACTAGATGGCCGCCTTGGTTGGCTCGAATCATAACATTCACAACCCATCAGAATATAGCGGAAACATTAACAGGAACCCATTGCAGATTTATATAACACATATCAGAATCACAGCGGTTCTAGGGCCGAAGCCTAAGTACTTATATAAGCCCATAGGCTATACATGTGCTACATATAATCCTCATATACTCTCTCTACGCTGCTCGGCGGAACTCACGTCTCTAAACTCTGGGGACGGCGGGGGTGCATCTGCTCGAGTAGACCTAGCTGCTGGCGTAATCTCCTGCGACAGCGGGTCACTACGGTGCTCCACCTCCTGTGAATGGTTAATCAAATAACCGTTAGTCACAGAGCTAAGGAGAAACAAATCTCCTCCCCGGATCCACATCCTGGGGACGAGCACGCACCCACCCAACAGAAGTAAATAGCTGAAGCAAGAGAGGGTTAGCACAACATTTCATATATGAACAGCTAGGAGCAAATATAAAAGAGTGCAGTATAACCGGAAAAAGCAGCAATAGTATAAAACGGTTATAACCATGCTCTACTAGCTCATCAGCACAACAAGTTTTCATACCCTGATTTCTATCGCAGGCATTCACAGCCGCGCACACACCGCAGGTATTCACAGCCTGCGCACACAAACCCTATGTCGACATAGTTTGGACCGCTTCTGTTCCAGCAGGTAGCGAGCCCCGCGGGCCTCACCGATGTGGCCGTCGGTGACAGTGGCTAGTCCTGCCACTTCTGTGAGTGATCGTACCGCACAACCCCAGGCCCTAACGTACAACCTTGTGTACTCTTGGATGTGAGCGACATCCAGCGAATCATTTTGGCCGACCAGCGGAGGAAAACCCGACGGGGAATAAAACGGCCGGTCACCCGTGGTACCCATCTCCCTGTCGCCTTGAGTCGTCAACCTTCCCGCACCGGTACGAACGATCTGCGGAAGGGACTGACCCGCCACTATTCCACCGCAAGTAATTTACAAACAATCAATCAACGGCAAACATAATACACACTGGGTCTACGTCGGCCTGCCCTACTAGGCTTAAACTTCGGGCGGCGGCGCTTAGCTCTACTTTCGTCAAGGAGCGTGGGAGCGCATTATTTGGAGCTAGAGCTGGAGGAATACCTCAACTCCGGTTATCCCCAACTAAGGCTCAACCTTAATAACGACTGCTCGTCAGAGCAGGACCCGGGGTTATAATAGTAAATTGCAATGAAGACAAATGCGGTGTTTATGCTGCTTATTTAAAGTGCTGTAATGAAATGTGACCAGTACAAAACTGGAGTAGTACAGAATGAAAGTACTTGACCAGTACGAGACTGGAGTATAACTGAATTGAAAATCCTTGACCAGTACGAGACTGGAGTATAACTTAATTGAAAGTACTTGACCAGTACGAGACTGGAGTATAACTGAATTGAAAGTACTTGACCAGTACGAGACTGGAGTATAACTGAATTGAAAGTACTTGACCAGTACGAGACTGGAGTATAACTGAATTGAAAGTACTTGACCAGTACGAGACTAGAGTATAACTGAATTGAAAGTACTGATCTGAAAAGAATAAAAGAACAGGACCAGTGCAAGACTGGGATAATCATAAAGAAAATGGTTAGTAGTCCAATCACTCCATCCAGGAGGCTTCAGTTCCATCTCCGTTCTCAGGAGAGATTTTCAGTTCCATCCCCGTTCTCAGGAGGCACATTCAGTCTATTTCAGTTTTTAATAAGGCTTCATTGGGTTGCACCCATTATTAAGATCCGATTAGAATCTGGTTACGTTTTATTAATCACAGCTTAATCGGATCAGGGGCTTATCAGGAGTTACACCCTCATTATTCATCGAGAATAATTCATAGCTCACCACTCGTGCTTTTCATTTTCCGAGCGTGCCAGAGATTCACTCGAGAGTCGAGGCGCTCGACGGGTTAACGAAATCTCGAAACACCCGGAGCCTGACCACCTACCTCATCCACTCTCGCCGATACGACAACTTTGAATTTATTATTCAAAATAGGGATGATAGACGCGCGCTCCAATTTCCATTTTCGAGAAAAACGAGCGTAATAATTGCTAAGTGCGACCCTAGCCTTCTAGATATTAGGAAAAATATCAAAACTCATCCCCGTGATCCCAAATTTTGATACAACCCTTAAGAGAGCCTAAAATAAGCCTAGTAATTTTTTTGTAATTTTTCAAAGTGTTTTGGGCCTTTAATTTGGCCAAACAAATTTTATTTGAGCTTTTAAAAATACCAAATCAACTCCAAAAATTCTCAAAATTTTTGTGGAGACTGACCTCATTGAAAGGAACAATTTTTATGTTCAAAACTTTTCCATGAGGGATCTATCTTAGCCTCTAACAAATCAAACCTCTTATTATAATATTATAATATTATAATAATATAAATTATAAATTAAAAGTACTGTTCACCATCTTCTCTCTTCCGCTGAAACGAATCCCGCCGCCCTTACGGGCCTTCCCCGCCGCCGGCCGGCCACCGGCCGGCCGTGGCTCCACCACCGGCCGACTGCCTGGTGGTGGGCGCTCCCTCCAGCGGTGGTCCGGCGGCCTGCCGCCGCCGGCCATCACCGGAGCCATTTTTTTTAAAAAACGGGAGGGGAGGGGGTGACGGCGGCGGCGCTCCGGCCGCCGGAGCTCGCATGCACCACGTCAGAAATGGGGAGGGGGAGGAAGAGAAGGTTCTACCTGGATTTGGCGGGCTTGGGAGGGGCCGGCTTGGTCGGCCATGGCTCAAGGTGGTGGAGGAGGGGGAGGAGCTCCTTGGCTTGCCTTTTTCCGGCCACCAGAGCTCCGACAGAGGCCTAACAGAGGGGAGGCGATTTGCTCAGAGAGCTGTGTGAAGGAATATTAGGAGGGGGCCTTTATATAAGCTTGGGGGGAGGGGATCTCCTCCCTTAGCCAATGTGAGATTAATCCCTCCTTAGGGAGGGATTAATCTCCACCCTCCAGCTGTCCATGGACAGCTGGAGTCTCAAACTCATTTCCCCATGTGGGAAATGAGGTTAGCCCCTCATGGGCTTGGGCCTTCAATAAGAGGGGGAAGAAAGAGAGGAGAGGAGGGGTAGTGGGCTTCCTTGGTCCATGGCCCTCTTGGCTTCATGGTGTGGGCTGGTTTTAATAGCCCAAGAATACACATTTGATTAGCTCCTAATCATGCCATGAGGAGGGAGGTGGGCTCTTATTTGGAGAAAAATCCAAAAATAGATTTTTAGAGGGGATTTGACCAAGTCAACCCTAGGGTGGGTCCCCCTTGCTGGTCAAAGTCAATGTGGGTCCAAGTCATCGGGGTCGAGTCAAGGTTCAGGTGGTCGTGTCATAATTGGTGTGCGCACGCTTTTTGGTGCGCGACTATGCTTGATTTGACCATGGGTTGACCAATTATCGTCGAAATTGATCGGTGATGACTTCTGTTGACTTTGTATTGACTATACGAGTCCAACGCCACTGACCGAGGTCGAATCGGAGTTCGTTTGGCGAAAGTCCGATATTTGCGCGTCGCAGCGTGCTAAAACGGTCAAAATACTCATAATCATCGTTAGGCTTCGAATCGCGACGCAACGAGTTCCGATGCGTTCGTATCAACTATACGAAGTCATGAGAATTGACAGAACTCAAATCGGAGTTCTCCATGTCAATATCCAAAAATCTCATTTTCGCGACGTTCTGCGAGTAATGGCCAAATCCACTATATGACCTCTAGGTTCAATTGAACGAGTTCCGATGTGCTCGTATTGACTATACGAGGCCACATGAACTGACGGAACTCAATTCGGAGTCCTCTAGCTCTATTTCCTACCTTGGGTTACCCCTCACCGGGTCATGGGTAGGGTCCGGGCCACTTTTATTGGGCCCACTAGGGTTCTGGTGGCCCAATAAAAGTCGGGATGTTACACACTATACCCAAATCTCAACGTCAAATCTGAAGTCCCCTGCAGATATCTCAGTACCCACTTTACTACGCTCCAATGCTCTCTCCCAGGATTGGAGAGGAATCTACTGACTATCCCAACGACATGCACAATGTCTGGACGAGTACACACCATCGCATACATGAGGCACCCAACTGCAGATGCATACGAAACTTTCTGCATCGCCTCGATCTCCTCGGGTGTGCTGGGGCACTGATCAGCGGTAAGCCTGAAGTGAGCTGCAAGAGGCACGCTCACCTTCTTCGCCTAATCCATATCAAATCTCTGCAGCACTTTGCAGATGTACCGCTCCTGTGATAACCAAAGCGATCTGGCCCCCTATCTCTGCGAATGTGCATCCCCAAAATGGTCTTCGCAGCACCCATATCCTTCATCTCAAAAGTAGAACTCAACTGCCGCTTCAACTCAATAATGCGAGCAGTGTTCCTCCCGACGATCAACATGTCATCCGTGTATAATAGCAGAATGATGAAATCCTATGGAGCATATTGCTTGATGAACACGCAGTGGTCAAGGGTGGTCCTCCTGAAGTCAATCTCCCCCATGAAAGAATCAAACTTCCTATACCATTGTCGCAGGGCCTGCTTCAGGCCATATAAACTCTACTACAAGCGACACACAAGACCTTCCTTCCCTCTGACACTGAAACCCTCAGGCTGCTCCATGTATAGATCCTCCTCAAGATTGCCATGCAGAAAGGCAGTCATGACATCCATCTGCTCTATCTCCAAGTCAAGCCTCGCTGCAAGTCCAACTACAACCCGAATAGATGACATCTTCACCATAGGCGAGAAGATCTCATCAAAGTCAACACTCTGTCGCTGTCCAAAGCCCTTCACCACCAGCCTGGCCTTGTATCTGGGAGGTGTGGAGGAATCACCCTGCTTCACCCTGAAAATCCAACGATTCTTCATGGCTTTCTTGCCCTTAGGCAATCTCACCAAGTCATACGTGTGGTTCTTCTGCAGCGACTGCATCTCCTCCTGCATAGTAACCATCCATTGACGCTTATCGGTGCTCTCCACAGCCTCGGTATAACTCTCAGGCTTCCCCGCATCAGTCAGCAATATGAACTCTGATGTAGAATATCTAGTGGGTGGTTGCCTGGCTCGATCAGACCTCCGTAGGGCCGGCTCCGGGGCCATTACAGGTACATCATCAGCAATATCCTCAGTGACTACTGGTTCACCATCAGTGATGATATCATGATCTGGAAGGGCATCAGTGCCCTGTGCTGGCTCAGGCTCAGTAGCCTCCTCAGTATCCTCAGCTCTAACCATAGGTAACTCCGCAGTTGTACGAGAGTCAACCCCCAACTCAACAGTCCCCTCAGGATCACCAACAGTCTGATTCTCGCAGAAAATAGCATCACGGCTACGTATAAGCTTCTTCTCAACTGGATCAAAGAACCTGTACCCAAACTCTCCGCTGTAGACGTACCCCAAGAAGATACACTGTCGGGTCTTCGAATTCAACTTAGATCTCTCGTCCCTGGGGACATGCACAAAGGTTTTGCAGCCAAATACCCATAAGTGACTGTAAGAGGTGTATTTTTCATACCGGAACCTATCCAGGACGTCCTCCTACAATGTTTAGCTTGGCGAGAGGTTGATGACATGCGTTGCAATAAGAAGAGCCTCGCCCCAGAACATCCCTGGTAGCTTTGACTCAGATAGCATGCACTGAATCCTCTCCACCAGTGTCTGATTCATCCTCTCAGCTACGTCATTCAGCTGCGGCATCTTCGGCGGGGTCTTCTCATGTCTGATGTCATGGTCCCTGCAGTACTCGTCAAACGGACCAATGTACTCTGCCCCGTTGTCAGACCTGATGCATCTCAGCCTCTTCCCAAACTGTCTCTCCACCTTAGCGTGGAATCTCCTGAAAGTATCAAGGACCTGATCTTTGCTCTTGAGAGCATAAACTCAAAGCTTCCTCGAATAGTCGTCAATAAAGGTAACGAAATAAGAAGCACCTCCTCTAGTCTAGACCTTCAGCAGTCCGTAAACATCAGTATGAACTAGCTCCAAAGGCTCCGATCTCCTGGTAGACGTGTGGCTCTGGAATGAAATCCTGTTCTGCTTCCCAGCCATGCAGTGGTCACACCTCTCCAAATGGTCACCAGAAATTTCACTGATCAGCTTCTTCTTCGCCAGGCATCCCAAACACTTCTGCTAATGTGAGCCAGCCTCCTATACCACAAGAAAGTGAATGCCTCATCCCTGACGGAGTTGGCCTGAGCAACTTCAGGCCTCCCCTCCATGTAATACAATCCAGAATCTCTATAACCTCTGACCATCACGATTGATCCCCTGATCAACTTCCAGAAGTCTCCTCCAAAGACACTCAGGTGTCCTTCGTCTCCAAGTCTGCCAACAGAAATCAGGTTGAAGCGAATGTCTAGCACATGTCGTACATCCCTCAGAACAAGTAAGGCTCCAGTACTCATCTTCAAATGCATGTCTCCACGCCCAAGCACCTTGGATGTATCCCCATTGCCCATCCTCAATACCCCACAGTCATGAGTGGTGTAAGTGGCAAATAACTCCCTGTTGTGGGAGACATGCGCAGAGGCTCCTAAATCAACGATCCAGCATCAGTCATCACACGCGAGTGCAGCACTAACATCGTCGCCAACAATAATGACGTCCTCCTCCTCAGTCAAAATGGTGGCTGTCGTGTGACCCTCATCTTTACACTAAGTGACAATCCTTTTCTTCTTCTGATCGTTCTTCCAAGAATAGCAAAACTTCTTGATGTGCCCCTTCTTGTGGCAGTAGTGACATTCCACGTTCTGATAGCGTGTTTTCTACTTGCCCCTACTCTGACTCCTGTCCTCCTTCCTTCCTCAGCTCTTACTCCTTCCTCTCCTCGTGGGCTCCGTAAAGAGGATGTCAGCTCGTGAAGAAGAGCCTGAAGTCCGCTGAGACTTTCGTCTCATCTCATCATTCAAGATCTCACTCTTGGCGATCTCCATGGAAACAATCCCCTGGGGGGAAGAATTGATTAGAGAAACTCTGACCATCTCCCACGAGTTGGAAGTGACTTGAGTAGCCACAATGCATTCACCTCATCTTCAAAAGTCACCTTCATAGCAGTCAAGCGATCTATAATCCCCTGAAACTCGTTGACATGATCCAAAATAGGTGAGCCCTCCCGATATCTGAACTCTCCAAGCTTCTTCAGCAAGTACAGCTTGTTGATGCTCGTGCTCTTGGCATACAAGGTCTCGAGAGTCTTCCACAGATCCTTCACATCATTGATATTAGCCACATGATTGTAGACGTTCGGTTCCACGAACCATCTGATAAACCCACACAGCTTCCGATACACCACCTTCCATTTTGTCGGATCCGTGTCCTTTGGCATCTCCTCAAAGATAGGAGTGTGTCATCCCTTCACATATATCAAGTCCTCCATCAGTAGATGCCACTGGTGATAATTGGCATCATTCAACTTTATCATCTGCTCTGAACCTGATGAGAACTCCATTCTGCTCTGCCAACAGGCCGGACCGACCACTGATCTTTGAGTCGACTATCTCAAAGTATGCAACTGGAGAGGATAGCCAACGGGCCAATGGTCGTAAACTACCACTCTCAATTGCACACCCGAGATCCCGATCGACTCGTCCTGAAACCCCAAAGGTCAGCCCGGTATCTGCTGTGTCACTGAACGGCTCTGTCACTGAACCTCCCTCTGATACCACTTGTTGGGAAAGAGAGCGAACAATCCCGACCAGAGCACTTGTTGTAAATTTGAGCGAGCACATGTGCGACCGCGTTCAGCGGTATGCAAGCGGAAATAACAATACAATGCCGGAAATAAAGGCAACAAAACACAAAAAAACACAAAAAAATTTTAATGTGGAAAACCCAATTGGGTGAAAAACCACGGGACAATCGGAGTCCAACCCGGAAAGCCTCCACTAAAGATGTGTGATAAATCACACACACAGATTACATGTTTTCCCTCCACCGATCCACACAGGATCTCCACTCCTCCACCACAAATACAATCCACACATGATACACAATCTTCCTTCCAATCCACACACACAAGTACAAGATTGAAAAAGTAATACAAGAGAGGTGAGAAGTGTTACCCGGACGGATTGAACAATCCGTCCCAACGTCGAAGATGACGTTCGCAAAATCACGAAGAAGGACGGCTATGCACAGCTCTTTCCAACTCCGTCTTCAACTTCCAAGCCACGAACAAAGGCCGGAAACAAGTGGCCCGATCCTATTTCTTCATGGGCGACGGCAGCAATCTCTGCAAGCGAAGGCGAGATCTGGACGGTGACCGTGGCGGGATCTGGATGCCGGTGACGGCAACGGAATCTGGACGTCGGCGTCGGAGGAGTACCACGAACGGGCGGCGGCGACTGGAGGCGATTTCTCCAAAAGCAGGATCGCCTTTTTTTCTTCCACCGAAAACCTAAAACTCCTCTCTACGCCCTCTCGCCTTCAGAGAAGAATTTTTGTGATGTATGTTCCTTGCCATAACTACCTCCTAAATCAAGTCTCAGAGTCCCCAAGAGGCGCACCTTTCCATATTTTAATTCAGCGCCAGATTTCAAAAAACGGATTTTAATTCCGCCCCCAAGCTGTTGCAACCTCATTTTTCTGGACGTTGCAACCTCTGCGCCTGCGCCTGCTCCTGCATTGCCAAACCGAGACTTGGACGTTGCAATCAATTATTTTTGGACGTTGCAACCAATTATTTTTGGACGTTGCAATCTTTTTCCAGCTATGAAAATTTTGGCAAATTTCCTTCTCGAAGCGAATTTCTAGCGCGTGCCCGGTGATTTTTACCGACTCGAATGGGAACCACACCCAACACGCGGTCAGGCGGTGCCGCGGGCATGCTTCCGCGCGGCCGGGAGCCCTACGTAGGTGGGGGTGCACATGCGCGGCTTCGTGGCCGCACAATGGTGCTCATGGGAGGTGACTCTGTGTATTTTGGTGCGCGCGGGTGCGGTCGGTGGTTGAGATTACTCTTAAATAAACACATTATTCAACCGAACCCTTATTGAGAAACCCCATCAATTGTGATATTTGAAGCTGAGACCAAAAATCTTCCACAAGCACTTCATTAAAAAGTGTACTGAAAATTTTTTATGGAAAAATATAATAAATTTTGGAATGTTTATAGCCTTATAGGCGTGAAAGTGCACGAGACGAGATGTTTATAACATTAGTTTTTTATGTAATTCATGTTTTCGATTCTACTCAGGTCCTTTATTAATACATTTACTGGATTTTATAATCGAGTTTAATTTCTAATTTTTTATTTTAAAAACTATCACATTATCCCATCAGTTTTTATTATGTTTTGTATTTACCACGTATTATATTATATTATATTTACGTGAACCACGAATGACAGGTGTAGAAAAAAAATCCCGGGCAGTCCTCCTTGTGAATATAAGAGAATGTAAAGAGACAAGCTGAATATTTATTACTTATCAGAAAATTTGGAAATTAATTTTGTTGGAACAAAGAGGAGGTGAGGCCCAAAAGGAGCGGCATGCACCTACTTCTCTCGAGAAAGATCGCTTAACTGAAGACTTAGAACCAAACACCGATCCCTGGGCTACACCTCGGAGGTCCCACCATTCACCCGAAAGTTCTGAGAGAGCTTCCTTTCCCAAGCCAATGCTAAAGCTAGATATCTTTGGAGGGCATTGGAAGCCAACCAAGATTGACCAGAGGAAGAAAAAACCAAAAAATGGATCCCCTTCAAAGGTGCTCTTCATGATCTATTTATAATTTTTTAATGTCTGGTCTGCACATAGCAGAATCCCGCTTTGTGGTTTTACTAAATGGACCCCAAATTGATCTGCCAACAGCCAAACTCTGCTCTTTGAAAAGTCTATTGACAAACAAATAGGTATCTAGAATTATGTGAAAAATCTCCCTGAAACATGTCAATGATGAGGCCTCAGCCTCCGAGGATGGCGAGTGCCCGATGAAGCGGACACTCGCTTTTCTCTGGCTCGTCTCTTGGGGTGAGCAAGGACCTATCTCCAGACTCGTGTCGCCTTATCGGACGAGTGCCTATTAAAACATACACTCGCCTGCCCCCTACTCCTTGCTTGGGGCGAATGCGAATTCCACACCCGACTCGCCCCGCTCGGAGGGGAGAGTGCCTGATGAAGCTGCCATTCGCCCGCCTCCTCGCTGCATCTTGGAGCGAGTGCAACATTACCACTCGGCTCGCCCTGCCCATCAGACGCCAGCCACATTGGGCGAGTGTGCGTCTACTGCCTTACTCGTCTACTCGGCTCGCCTGAGTCCGGGGCCCTTCTTTTATTTTTTTCGGTTTTTCTGGGTCGCCCACTCGGCGAACACGAGATTGTACAAATTTGCTCCCCAAATTTCAAATGAATACACATATATACTGTTTGACATTAAAATAGCTTTTTTATATTAATAAAAATTCCAAATAGTTTAATTTGTGACCAAGCACAATCCAAAATTCTAAATCAAATATACGTGTAAATATAATAATAATAATAATAATAATAATAATAAAATAATAGTTCAGATGGAGCAAATTTGGAATGAAACATTGGCAGCATGCCCGGTTGGAATTTGTATTGGATGCTACCTTCATTCGAACCTTTGAAGTCGTACATGTCGATCGTATGAAACTTTAATAATAATAAATAATAATAATATATTTTTATATTTAAATATCAGAATAAAAATCAATTATTAGCGTCAATGATTCGGTTGGAGTGCGCCAAACTTCCGAGAGGATTTATGTCCTTTGCTCGAGCATCATGCGACATGAATCCTGTAGATCTCGTTTGGCCAGGAAGACTACAGCCGTTGGATGGATGATAATATTCATGATCAAGATATACATACACTGCTACACTACAAAATTTATTTAGTTTACAATTATTTGCTGACAAAAATATATAACGGTGTCGTGCCAACTCAGCAAGTCCGTCTCTGATCCGGCGCTCGCCCCGCTTCCGAGCAGATGCGACTTGTCGCCCTAATTTCCGAGAATACCCGCAATTTCATTGTAGTGCCAAATATGCCGCAGCACAGAGCCCGAGATGACTGCCCGCTTGAAATCGAAATCAAACGCTTGCCATAGTGCGCACACATCCCCTTCACGTTCCCTGTTCCTCAGACGCTCGCTCGCACACTGCGAATCTAGCTACCCATAGTATAATGCTCAATAAATTCACTAGTAACATCACTAGTAACAATATATTATTGATTTTTGCGTGCGAGAGATGACATCACTAGTAACAATATAAGAACATTAATAATCTCATGAGTAATTTTTAGGTATCCGCGGGTACATAGAGGTGGGTGCAATACATTTTTAAGCGTTGGATTTGAGATCTGACCGTAGCATTAAAGAGAGGAAAAAATATTTAAAAATAGGCAGAAGTTTTTGTTGATCGGACGGCTCCAGATGCATCGCGGGCACCATCCTCCATATGCCCGCGTGTACCTAAAAATTAGCCTAATCTCTCATCCCGTAAAGTTAGCGATTCAAAGTCCCGTAAAGTTAGCGAGGCGCCCACAATTGCAATCAGTTCAGCATGAACCGTGAAGGATTGTGTATTGCACAAGCAATCTCAGGGCGAGTAACTCATAAGCATTGCAGGCTTACAACAACCATGTGATGCTCATAAGGTTGTGAGAATGTGCTGAAAGAGCGCGAGAGTTTGACGCGATGATATAATAGCGTTAATTAGCATATGAATATGCATTAATTAAAAGTGATTTAGGGGTCCATCATATTGGGTGTTGTTATAGAAAACAAACTTTTAGGTATCTCTTTTACTCCACATAAGCTCTCTATTTGCTTGCCTTGCCTCCTTCCAACTGAAACCCACGCAAATCCTTCCTCTGACGGCCTACGGTCCTCCTTCCATTTTTAAGCAAAATCGTAAACGGAACCCCCCCTATGTGATTCCAAAAATTTGGAAACGAATCGAACCGCTCAAACATTGAAATCGAACCGAACCTAACCAAATGGTTCGGTTCGGTTTTGGTGGTTTAAATAATGTGATAAAGCCTAAGGATTTATAAAGAGAGATCAGGGATGAGGCAAGGAATGAGGCTCAACCACCCAACACGAAAATGCTGTCTGAACACAATTCCTATCATCTAACCATTTCAGGACTCCAAAATCAAATGAATGGAAAATGAAATATTTATCTGCATTGTTTGTTTGGAGAAAAATCTAGATTAGATAAATATATAGACTAGATATCAACGACAACTTAGATGCATTGTTTGTTTGGAGAAAGATCAAATAGAAAAGTGTTCTGCAATGACACGACGGAGTCGGTATGGAATGACCTAGATAAGAAGAAATCAACACTAGGGAAGAGGAGGAGGAAGAGAGAGGAGAAATCAACACTAAGGAAGAGGAAGAGATGGAAGAAGAAGAGAGAGAGAAGAGGGCTAACCTGCGGCGACTGGCGAGAGCGGCGACCGACGCCTGGTGCAGTGAGGAACGGTGACTCGGCGGGATGAGGAGAAATCAAAAGTCGCAACTCGCAAAAAGCACGGGTCCAAGAAATATCCGAGAGAGTTAGGTTAAACTTTCAGAACCTAAAAATAAAATATAGTGTAATAGTGCATGGTTTAATCATTAATGAAATGTAATTAACTGTTTGTCACAAGTCAAAACCATGAAGCGTATGCTTTAACGTATCGTTTAATGAAAATATGAAATGTAATTAGCTGTTGTATGATTAACCGTATGATTTAATGAAATTTAATTAATAAATTAAATATTTTTATACACAACGGTTCAGTTCGGTTCGACTCGGTTCGGTTTGCCACGCAGAACCATAAACAGAACCAAACCGTATGATTTTTCTAAAATCAAAACCGTAACCAAACTGCGGCCCATTGAAATCGAACCAAACTGTATGATTTGATTAGATTCGGTTCGGTTTTGGCTTACAGGCCTATCAGGGAGGCTGGTTGACTATGCGCCGACAATAACTGTTGAATCTCGCCGGTGCAACAGATCTAATATATATTTTTTATAAAAGAAGAATAGCAGTGGTGTGGGAAAGAGAGGAAATTGCCGCTTGATGGCTCCCCCAAAGAAATTGAGCGTTTTCTTGATTTTTTTTTGGGTAAATTTTAAACCCTCATTCTGCTACATGTCTAAACTCTGCTTCAATTATATTGAGTGTCTGCCTGAGATTATTTAGTGCAGTTTCCAATTATTTAGGGTTAGCTCTACAGCCCAATGTTAAGGCCCATTTAAGTTGGTTACTTTAGTATCCATATAATGGCCTAGCCCGTGGCGAAAAGACTATTCCTGCTGTAGGAGCACAGTGGAATGGGCTTTACAATATGCACTCAGTTATATTATATTTTTTATATATAATAGAAAACGGATGACACTCCGATTAGAGCAGACAGTCACACGATTCATCAACTACATAATTAATTGGAGATCAACATTAAGCTATCATGGTGCTCAACCATTGTCTCCATAAATATTATAATAGATAAATAATATGTGTGCATGGTACAATCAGATTTGATTAAGATGGGGCGAAGACCCTTTTATAAAAGTTTTGAGGTGCACCTAGCCTTTTTCCCCATGATCCTCATGAACATTATTGAGATCATGGGTTTAACCGCCCCACGCGGGATCGCCGCACGCGATCGCCGCACGCGATGACCCCGCTCTCACCCAACCGCCGTAGCCGCCCGGAACGGACGGCCGCCGCTGCCCCCATAGAGGCGGCCGAGTGGGGTGGCTTCCGCCGCCGCCCTCCCTAGCGGGGGCTCGCCCCGCAAGGGGCGGCCGTCGCCGCCGCCCGCGAAGAGGCAGCCGAGCGGGGGCGGCCGCCGCCGCCACCCGCCCGAGCGGGGGCGGCCGCCGCCGCCACCCGCCCGAGCGGGGCGCCGTCCGCACGGGGGCGGCTGAGCGGCTCGCCCCACAAGGGGCGGCTCCCTTGGCCGCCGCCTCCGGCCGAGGGAGGCGCCTCGCAAGGAGCGGCCTCCTTGGACGCCCCTCCCCGCGGCCGCTTTCCGCGACTTCGGTCTTCTCCCGCCGTAGCCGACCGATTTGCCGGCCACGGCCCTTCCTCTTCCCTCACCGGCGTTAAACCACCGCGGGTGAAGGCCGCGGTCGCGGAAAGCGGCCAAGCGGCCTCCTTAACACCACTGCTCACACCCAACTTAACACCACTTGAAGCAAGCTGCAAAATGCTTCTCCAACAAATCAGAGACCAAACAACACATAGTACACAGTGCAAAGTATATTTCAAGGGATAAGCTGGGTTTTACGATTTCAGGGGGAAATGTAATCAACCATCACATAGTACACAGTATAAGTAAAAAATATAGTAAACATGCGTGAGGGCCTGAGAGTGCAAAGTGTAATCCCACATTGACCGGTGGTTGACAATGAAGCCTCCAATCGAATCACAATTGAATATAAGCTACAATCAGAGAATATCAATATCAAGTATATAAGTAAGGCTTCGTTTGGGGGGACTTATTTTGCAGCAGTCAAGCGGTTACGACCACATGAACCAGACCGTAATTAAGGTCAGGTTCATGCGGTCGTAACCTCTTGACCGGTGAAAATAAGTCCCTCCAAACGAAGCCTAAGTCTCGAAAGGTTATCAAACCAATGAAGATGTCAGCAGTGCTCGTATAGGCCAGCAACTTGCTCCTCAAGCCACTTCTACCTAGGGGTTCCCTCAAGGTGTCAACAATGGATATTTGTTGCAATTTTTTTTTCAAAAAATTAAGAAATAAACAATGTAAAAATTCAATAATTTTTATTGATTTAGTATTTGTAAAAAATAATTGTGTGCATTGAGACTAGATATGATGCAAGTCACCACATTGATTCTATTTTTAAGAGATATAAATGATAATAATGAATGATTTATTACTAGACTAATGCAAATTTTGATAGAGAAGTTGAAATGATATTTGATGTTGATTATTTAAAACGAATGTGGTTGCGTCTTGCCTTCATCAAGCGTGCGTCTGCGGCTTGAGCCTTGCGCCTAGGCTCCAAGACCCCTTTGCGCCTTGCGCCTTTAATAACTAAGAATGTGTCTATGGCTATCAACCCAGCCGACATATTCACTGCGAAACTTTTAAGAAATCACGACACATTTTTGAGGTGTTTTAGTAGGTTGTCCATTGGCTTCATTCTTTCCACACCTTCAAGAAGATGAAAAGTATAAGTAGACGTACACCCATACGCACTCGAGTCAGGTGGATCAAGTTTAATCGTATCTATTTGGACAGGTGCCTGCGTCTGAGTCAAAGATAGAACATTATCTTGAGCTCACTTTCTCCTGTAAGGGGCAAGTAAAAGTTCAATCAAACTTTCCACGAACAAATACAGATTCAACAAACCAACTTACACAACATGCATTTGTGCGATCATCTCCCTGGACTAGCATTGAGGCTAGAAAATTTGCTCCTTTGATCTCTCTTGCACCCACTTCACAAGCACAAGAGAGAGAGAGAGAGAGAGAGAGAGAGAGAGAGAGAGAGAGAGGGAGAGAGAGAGAGAGAGAGAGAGGGAGAGAGGGAGAGAGAGAGAGAGAGAGTGCTGTGTAGGTGCTACTACAGTTAAAAAGCAAAAGCAAAGGAGACTAGGTATTCTAAAAGCATGCTTTCTACACAAAAAAAGAAGTATATTTGCCATGAGACACATTTAACTAAGCTAAGAAAAACAAAACAAAGCTCAGACCTAGAAAGTATTTAGTAAATCAACATACTAGAAGAAAAGCTATCCAAAATATATACACTGATGAAGGCTCACATGAATGGATCGGGGCAAGATTCTTTTGAACTAATCAGTAGAGAGCGAGCTTCGAGGGAACGATACCACATAGCTTGCTCAGTGGTGTATAAGAAGAATCATTCTAGCAATAAGAGACCTGTGGAGTTTCAAAGATTACACTGAAGAATACCGCATCTATTGTCCACACAATCGGCATTAGCAAATTCCTTGTTTCAGAAGCCACAAAAACAGATTGTCTGGGAACACACTACTGTTCTTCATGTATAAGCCTCCGGGAGAAGATCCCTGCGCAGTTATCCTCTCGCCGAGTATACATCAAATTGCTGTGGCGCATCTAACTGAAACAACCCGTTCTTGTTCTTGTAAAGACTCCGATCGGGAAATGGTGGTGCTTCCCGTTTGAGGGCCGCCCGGTGCACCTGCAGCAGTGCCAATATGCTCACGGCAAAAATAGCGGCGTTGCCTAACGCATTCCCGAACATATCCAAGCTGAGTGAATTTTTGGCGAATCTGAAGTTGGAGACCAGCATCTGAAAGAAAGCATGAGGCCCGCTCGTTTTTTGAGTGTCGGCATCTTCACCGGGTTCTTTAAAGAGGTTCTCCGGAGTGACAAAGTGGCCAGCTTCCTGCACATCTGAAATGAATGCTTGGGCCTCTTCGATGACCGTGTTTCTTTCTCCCTGGTGTTCGGAAAGTCTCATCGCCAGAATAATGCGACTCTGCTCAAGCCGTGCTATTGCGGCATCTCGTTCTGCCTGCTGCTGCGACTGTATTGTCTACAATGTATTATGCAGCAGCATGCGGTTAAAATAATAAATATGAAAAAAGAAAGCATGAGAGGGAGAGAGAGACATGAATTCACCCCAACTTCACTGGATAGTATAAACAAGGTTAGTTTTAAGTCATAAGGAAGCAAACAGTATTAAACATAAGGTCAAGGTTAAAGACTTAAATCATCAAAGAAATTGTGCCATGCTTCCATATATTCTTCTTTCCATGTAAAGTGTGCAGAAATAAAGAGAACTAAGGAAACTATCTGTCAAGAAACTGAAACATTGAAAGCAAACAATCAGTTGTTATTCGACGAGAGAAAAGTAGATGGAGAATCTAAACTCTCTTGCCTTCTTTAAATCACCGAGCTTGCAACTACTTGAGATTAGGTTCTAATACCCCATACAATGTAACATCTCCCTTTCATTGAGAACTGAGAGTGGATTTGTCGGGGGCAAGGTCTCAAGAAGGATTCCTCATGCAATCCTCTACAGGCATGTACATATGTAGATAATTGTTAAGGGCAAGGTCAAAACTCATCAGATGTTTCAGGGGAGGGGGAGATGGCAATGGTGGAGATACTACAAAGCCAGAACAACGGCTGCCTAGGCGGGAGAGAGCTACTACAAATCTCAAAGGATATAGGAAACCAATTCATACTCCATTCCGACATCCCATGCCTTTAAATAGGCTTACATGATACCATCAAACTCTTAATGACTATCTTACCAACAGACCGGCACTTGGTGTGATTATAGTTCAAGTCGCGTGACTGTCTGGTTGATTATCCAAGTCCACGCGGACAGAGAAGGTTGTCCGCATAGTTGTGCGGACTGATGGACTTAACCGCACGCGCGGTCTGGTATGGCAGTCCGCTTGTTGGGCGGACTGGTGCTGCTAGCTGCCACATCACTGACGGTTAATCTATCCCCCTGGGCGGTGACGGTATCCGTTTGCCCGACTATAAATAGGGGTGCTAGGCTCGTCATACATAACAGAAATTGTAAGAACTGAAGCTCGGGTTAAACTCGGTGATTAAGATTTTCTAACCACGCAACAAGGTTAGTGACCGGATTTATGTTGCAGATTGTGCGGCTAGCACTTGGCAGCCAGAAGAGTGGTTCTAAAGGCAGTGCAGATAGCTGGTAGCAATCAGCGGTGGTTAGCAGCAGGTCGCGGATATGCGACTAGGCGGTCTTCTTCCTTGACAGTTTACCAGCTTGATATCACAGTTCTCCTTTGACGGACTGAATTGCAGTTCGAATAAGTTGTTCGCTCAACTCGCGGTTAGACGATCTCAGCGGTTAGGCGATCAGGAGTTGCGGTTAGGAGGCAACTCAGTTTCAATTCATCCGTTCGCGGCGACTTCGACGGTTAGGCGACCTCGCGGTTAGGCGACCTGAAGTTGCGGACAGGGTTATCTTCAGCAGGCAATAAAGCAGTTCGCGGACTGGGCGGTTAGCATTGGCGAACAGGCGGCTAATCAGTTACAGAGTGTCGTACGCCAATTTCTTGTACTTGTCTTTTTTGTGTGTTCTCCATCGGATGGATCGCTCAATCATGTCTCGCAATGTATATCTCGTTTTGTAAAGAAGTTAGTAGTTATTGCAATTTCAGCTCGTATTTCCTTCTGATTTATTTGACTTGGTTGGTTGAGTGTTCCTGCGACCTTTCCCGCTTCACAAAAAATTTTACAAGGTTGTCCTTCGATCCTAGTTTTCATGCTCATTTGTTGTTAAGACAAGTTTTTCAGCATATGATTGTTTCTTGTCCTCAAGTAAACAAGGTGTTTTGTGATTCAATTTAATGTTGAGTGGCTTCCCTTGACACAAAAGGCATGTTGCCAAGATTATGTTTGGTTGAAGCTCTACCCGTGTAAAGAGATCTTTATGAACTAATATCTCGTGGATGTAAGTTTCACCCTCTAGGTTACATCGGGGCCTTAGGAATGTGTTTTGGGGTGCAGAATTATATTCTTTTTCCCAATAGGTGGCACAAGTTAAGCTTGTTTTAAGAATCTTTAACTGCCACTGCATGGGAAATTTTTCGGAAAAGTGAAGATTGGTCATTCCCTCGCAGGTGTAGCTACTCCACCTGTAGAGATGGCTGGTCCTCTAGCAGATTCCAGGCTGCTTGACTTCCCTACTGAGCTACCATCACCAATGGTCACTCTCATACCTCTCAAGAGGGAGATGATCATCGTACAAGGTGGGGAAGTGGACATTGGATGGTGCTACATCAACTGGGGAAGTGGACATTGAATGGTGCTACATCAATTTTGAGTTTAGGAAGTTGGTGCACTGCACACGAGCAGTGGAGGATTGGCATTTAAGGGAGCTTGGACAGTTTTCACTCCTACATGTGCATATCACATTAATCTATTTGCAACCTTCAGTGGAGACATCAAGAAATGGGCAGTAAATGCTCCGCATAGAGTATACTGTTAAGAACCCCTGATTGGGATCTCGTTAGTGGACAGGAGAGGTGAAAAGTCTTGATGGGGATTGGAATTCACCTTTATAGACCCGCGGGAACCTATAGTCGACGATCGAGGAGAAACCGGGAGGATGTGCTGGGAGCGCAATGAACGACAGTGTGGAGGAGGAGTGCAGCTGGCGTGGTTGCGATTAGGGTAAGCGAATAAGATCAATGTATTTTACATTATTAAAATATAATAATTCTAAAATTAAAGTTTGTTTTCAAAATTATTATGCTGATGGAATACCTAGAGCCCTTTCATTAAAAGCCCCAATCAACTAATTAAAAACCAAGAGGCCACATTTATACCACTTTATTCATATCAAACCTCATATTCAATCTCTTTATTTCCTTTAAACCCCCACATTAAAAACAAAAAATTTCTTATATGAGAATCGACCCCCCTCCTAAACGGGCAGCCTGGAAAAATCTCTTTGTTTTCGACCTATCTAGTCGAATTCTCATTGCTTGCCTTGATGCCCCCTCGTGCGAGCACAAACGTCGGCGACTCTTCCATTTTCGTACAAACCCAGGTCCGACGATTACAACGCTCAAGATCCACCTTCTGGGCGGTCGTTTCTCCCCAGCATGCTGCCTCGTCGTCGTCCCGATCGCCTTTGCCTCCAATCAGACACCAGTCCACTTTCTGATGGGGGACCATCGGGCGCAACTCGGCGCAAGGCGGGCCCCACCTTCGTGTATTCGCGCCGACGGACTTGATCGAACCGGCGATCCGTTGCCACGGATGCGTCCGGCTCGTCGTTTAGAGTAATTTTCATATATAGCATTATGTATTTCGGATATTATTTTATATAGTTTTGGGGACGGAACCGCCGGCCAATCATAGCCGTCGATTCCGGTTGCCTTAATGTTTCTTTCTTATAAATAGGAATCTTAGGGCTGCAGGATGGGGCATTGCTGAAAGTTTGGAGAGGTTTTCTTCCTTGCTTCCGGTGGTCCTTTCGCGGTGCCGACGTCGTGGAGCCCTTGGTGCCGACGCCTCGGGGTAAGTTCCCCTTGTTTTCCCCTTCCCCCTTCCACTGTTTTCCTGCCATCTACAGCCGCCCAACAGCCCCATCCCCCTGCCTCCGATCCCTCCCTGTCCGCCCAAACCTAGGGCCGCCTGAACCCTCATTTCCGCCCAGACCTTGGGCTGCCTGAGCCCTCTCCACCGCCCAGCACACCACCGAACCCCCCCTACCACAGCCCCTTATTTCCCCCTCCACTGCCACCTATTAATCAGCCCCACCAGCCCCATAATCTGCCATCACCGGATCTGGACAGATCCGACCAGATCTGTCCAGATCAGGTTGGATCCCGCCGGAACCAGTCCGGCAACCCCAAACAGCCCCCTCCTCCCTTCAAACAGCAGCCCCTTCATCTCCCCACGTGGATCCACCTTACCCCTTGCCTGATCTAGTCTCGCCACCACCCGGAAGTCCCTCCTAGCCTCCGAAATTTCAGATCTACACTGATTTCCTGCAGCCCTAACTTTAATTCAAAATTTTGTTTATTTCCTTTGGGAGTTGTATGTGTTATTTGGTTTTGGAATATTGTATGCTCTGTGATGTTTGTGCCGTATTGGAATTACAGCCTGTTATCATTTGCCTTGTGAAGATCTCTAACTTGCAGGTCGCTTAATTCGCCGCGCGCTAATTTTAGGCCTCCGTGCGGAGGAGTGCTTTTGCCTAACGCCTAAAGAAATTGCTCTGCCGCCTAATGAATAAATGTCATGTTTAATTTAATGTTTTGTTGCTTATCATGATTAGCTCGCTTGATCCATATTGTGTCGGCATATAGACGTTGCTTAGGGTGAGTCCACCCCTCACGACACTAGCGGGCGTCTTAGGACACCACTACACAGCATACCCTACATCAGTTGCTAAGAAATTAAGCGCCAGGAGAATTGGGCCCTACACTGTTTTGAGGCGGATCGGGTTGAATGCCTACGAGCTGGACATTCCTACGAGCATGGGTATCCACCATGTGTTCAATATTGAGGACCTGACACCCTACTTCCCACCTCACGAGTACCCTGATCCCTACCTTGGCGGCCCTCCCGAGCTTCCACCACCACCCCTTTCCCCCACCACCCGGCCTCCCCTTGCTTCCCACTTCCCCAGGAGTTCACCATCATTGGCTTCACCGAGTGCACCACCACCACCGGACCACTTTTCCCGAGAGCTGAGGGTCGAGCAGGTTACGGAGATCATTGTGCATGAGTTCGTCCCCTCTACGGATGGACTCGTGTGCCGCTACTTGGTTCGCTGGTTTGGACGTTCTTCTTCCGACGATACTTGGATTGCTGCTGCTGAGCTTGATCAACTCGCTCCCGGATTTCGACTACAGTACAATCGTCTACATTCATCGGAGATGAAGGCTTTTCAGTCGGGGGGAGTTGATGGGGGACCATCGGGCGCAACTCGGCGCAAGGCGGGTCCCACCTTCGTGTATTTGCGCCGACGGACTTGATCGAACCGGCGATCCGTTGCCACGGATGCGTCCGGCTCGTCGTTTAGAGTCATTTTCATATATAGCATTATGTATTTCGGATATTATTTTATATAGTTTTGGGGATGGAACCGCCGGCCAATCATAGCCGTCGATTCCGGTTGCCCTAATGTTTCTTTCATATAAATAGGAATCTTAGGGCTGCAGGATGGGGCATTGCTGAAAGTTTGGAGAGGTTTTCTTCCTTGCTTCCGGTGGTCCTTTCACGGTGCCGACGCCGTGGAGCCCTTGGTGCCGACGCCTCGGGGTAAGTTCCCCTTGTTTTCTCCTTCCCTCTTCCACTGTTTTCCTGCCATCTACAGCCGCCCAACAGCCCCATCCCCCTGCCTCCGATCCCTCCCTGTCCGCCCAAACCTAGGGCCGCCTGAACCCTCATTTCTGCCCAGACCTTGGGCTGCCTGAGCCCTCTCCACCGCCCAGCACACCACCGAACCCCCCCCTACCACAGCCCCTTATTTCCCCCTCCACTGCCACCTATTAATCAGCCCCACCAGCCCCATAATCTGCCATCACCGGATCTGGACAGATCCGACCAGATCTGTCCAGATCGGGTTGGATCCCGCCGGAACCAGTCCGGCAACCCCAAACAGCCCCCTCCTCCCTTCAAACAGCAGCCCCTTCATCTCCCCACGTGGATCCACCTTACCCCTTGCCCGATCTAGTCTCGCCACCACCCGGAAGTCCCTCCTAGCCTCCGAAATTTCAGATCTACACTGATTTCCTGCAGCCCTTACTTTAATTCAAAATTTTGTTTATTTCCTTTGGGAGTTGTATGTGTTATTTGGTTTTGGAATATTGTATGCTCTGTGGTGTTTGTGTCGTATTGGAATTACAGCCTGTTATCATTTGCCTTGTGAAGATCTCTAACTTACAGGTCGCTTAATTCGCCACGCGCTAATTTTAAGCCTCCGTGCAGAGGAGTGCTTTTGCCTAACGCCTAAAGAAATTGCTCTGCCGCCTAATGAATAAATGTCATGTTTAATTTAATGTTTTGTTGCTTATCATGATTAGCTCGCTTGATCCATATTGTGTCGGCATATAGACGTTGCTTAGGGTGAGTCCACCCCTCACGACACTAGCGGGCGTCTTAGGACACCACTACACAGCCTACCCTACATCACTTTCCCTACCAGTTCCGACCATTCCATATACATTCCCAGTTATTGTCGACATCTGGACATGAACAGGCAACCCCCTCTGAGCCATCTCTCTTGTTCCACATCTTTGGATATTCCTGGAACTGCCAAAGTCCTTCGACCCGGTTTGGGCTTCGTCGTTTCGCGCAAGTTCTCTTGGTATGATCCTCACCACATCTCATGTCTCGATTAATATTAGTATAATTTTATGCTTAATTTTTGTGATCTTAAATTTCAGAGCTTGATTGTCTAAGTTAACATTATTCATGTTTAGCATTTTTTCCTCTTTATCAGTTGTCCTTTCGATGAACTGACTGTGAAAAAAATAATCATAAAGGTTGAATGCGAACAAACGCTAGACATTTATGCGCGCTTGCGAACGCTAGGTCAGTTATCAACTGATATTACTCGTGAATTTTTTGATTGCGCCGCTTAATTTAAATTGATATCATAATTGATTATTTAAAATCGAAATAAAGATTTTAGTCTATATCAAAAACTCATACAATAACCCAATGTGTCTATTTAAAGACTTACAAGTGGTATGAGTGTAAATACCCTAAAATAAAAGTGAATGCATGAAATACAAAAATATGACTCTAATTAGTCGTAACTATGACTCAACTATAACACTCAAAATAACATACATAAAGAGACATAATTGAAATATGCGTAACCGACGACGGATGGTAAGGGCCAATAACACAGTTGTTAAAGATTCAAGACAAAGGAGTCCAAGAGTCTAGGCGCAAGGCTCAAGGTGTGCCTGTCGAGACAAGGCAAAACAACATCCCATTTTAAATAATCATCATCAAACATCAATTCATCTTCTTGAACAGCTTCTTCATCCAGGATACTCATCAACCATTCATTATTATCATACATATCTCTTGAGAAATAAATTTAATGTAGTCACTAGTATCATATCTAAGCCTCAAATTCTAAATCATTTTCAATATTTCGAGTTATTACATTATTTTTTTTCTTATTTTAGAAAAACTTGCCATGGAAATCTCGCGCAAGCATGCCTTTTATGCTCCAAAGGAGCAAAAATGACACGCGGAGGAGCAAAACTCTAAGATTGATAAGCCTTAGGTGTGACACACAGAGGCGGTGGTTGATATTAAAAGTGTAAGATTATGAGGCAGTGGTTGATATTAAAAGCATAAACGTCACTCGGGACTAGATGCATAGACGTCTTCTGCAGGCCTTGAAAATGCAAGACGTAACTCTAGTCCCGAGTGACATTAACCCTAGTAGCATAGCCGGAGGCAATTAGTGATTTCGTCACTCGGGACTAGATGTCCATCACTAGCAAGGGAAAAAAGATGTCCCTACACATTGTTTGAGGACTATGAGACAAGGCCTGCAGAAGACTTTTATATTAGTTGGCCTATGGAGGGAATTCACTGACCAACTGTGTGTGGTGGCTATTCCCACTTTTTGCACCAAGGCGAAGTCTTTTTTAAACATTGTTGCTGCTGAAAGTGCCATACTAGAGGACACCCTTGTCGATGAGATAGTGGGGAAGGGGCGGGTTGCAGTTGTGTTCACCAACATTCTTTTTTCCTGGTCAGCAATCAAGAGGTTACCTAGTTGAAAAGAGAGCCAAGTGACCTCTAGGCGCAAAAGCTAAAGAAGATGAGAGTTTTGTATGATCAGTGTGAGACACTCTTGCGTGATAAACTGAATTTTGTGGAGGCCAACACTGATTATGAGGCAGTGGTTGATTTTTTAGGAAGGATTGGAGAATTAAGAAACATATAGTGTCTCACACTTAGAGGACATCACAATCACATGGCTTAACTACCAAATATCTATTTTGAAACAACTTCTTCAAAGAGCATGCCTTATGGTTGAGAGGAGGGGCGGTGAACTGCTACAAGGACTGAGCTTGCTGAATCTGAGGACAAGAGGAATCTAGGACCGCTGTCGTTAGCTCGCCTCATTCAAGAAGTTATTGAAATAATGAAATCCACAAAAGACTACACATGTTTGAATATCGGGTCACTTTCTAACATTGTCCAAAACTTTTGAATGAGGTGACTCTTTGTCGGATGCTCGCCACTTTTTGGCGATGAAAAACCCTTTATGATCTTAATGAACAAGATTTTAGCGGCCCCTCGGCCTTGGGGGAGGAGTTTGTCCTCCAGCTACTTGAGGGCCTTGGTGATGATTTTTCTTTGTCATGTTCAGGCACTCTTGATGTACGACACATGTAACACCCAATTCAACAATTTTAATGTCTACAAAAAAATTTAAGTGATGCACGAAAAGAAGATTACGTATTTACATGGGCAGTGTCTTTGTGGGTGATTTCACTTGATTTTCTTTATACATCTATCTGTTGGATGGTCAACTTCAGAATAATCAATATTTCTTTGTTGGCCTCTGTTGTTTATTTATGGTTGGGGAATATGTTACGGTCCCGCCTCGGTTCCTCCTTGGTCGTGCATGTCGCGAACTATTTATCTAGTCTACTTTATATTTTTGTATGCGTAATTGATCCTCCGTGTCTAAGCCTAAGGAGGGGGCACTTTTATGAACTATTTATATGTACGTGTGTGGCCAAGACAAGAAAGGAGGAGTATTTTCATTTTTATCTTTTCTAAACTCTCTCTCTACCCTTCTTAGTTCTGTCAGGTTGCCCTAGCCGCAAACCTGCACAGCCAAGCCGCAAGCCGACCGCGCTATCCCCGATCGCGGAAGCTTTCCGCGATTCTGCTCCCGCCAATTCCTCCGGATCGACACCGCACGACGCCGCCACCGCCATAGCTCGCCGGATCACTCCCTCCTCCTCTCTTGTGGACTTCCCTCCTCTTCCTCCGCGCACACGCTTGCAATCTCGGGCTCGTAACTTCTTGGTATCAGAGGGAAACCTCCTTCCCACCTCCGACAACCAAGATCCGGTCTTCCCCGCCTCCACTGAGGCAATCTCCCTCTGTCCCGAACCACTGTCGGCAGCCCAGCACCGACCAAACGCAATCGAGGCCCGTCCAGCTCCCGTGAAGCCACCACAGCATCAACCGACGACCGACCTCCCAGATCTGCCGCCGCCGACCCCTCTCGGCCGCTTCGCACAGCCCGACTCCGCCCCGACAAGCTCCGGCCAGCCGACTTTGCCCTGTCCGGCTCCGCTCCCCGCCGCTCTCCGCCAGCCCTATTCCTCCAGCGTCTCCTGCTCGGCTCCTCCATCAACGGGGGCCCCTTGCTCGCCGCCTCTACCGGACTACTCCCGCCACCGACACCTTTTTCCTCCACTCCCACCACCTTCGCCTCACGCAATGGCCGACTAGCCTTCCCTCTTGCAAATTTTCGAGTCCCTTGCCAAGCTCCTCACAGATAACAACAACGCCCTCATTGCTGCCGTCACCACCCAACTAGCGGCGAACCGATCGGCCCAACCGGCCACGGGTTCCTCCAGGGTAGCGCCAATTCCGCCAACCCTGCCAGAATTTTGTCCCCCACGGCAAGACGGCAAAGGGGTGCCACGATACTTGTGGATGGACTTTCCAATATTCGACGGCCACGAAGACCCCTTAGCTTGGCTCTCTCGTTGTGAGCAGTTCTTCGCCCACCAGCGCACTCCTTGGGACGAGTGGCTCAGCATTGCTGCCTTTCACTTGATGGGCCCCGCGCAACTTTGGTTTTCCCAACTGCAACGGGAGAAACCACTCCTTTTTGGGGAAGATTTCAAGGTGAACTACACCCTCCGCTTTGGCCCACCCCTCCACAGCAATACCTTGGGGGATCTCATTTCCATCCGGCAGACTAGTCCGATCGACGAGTACCTTGAACGGTTTCAAGTCCACCTGGCCCGCACTACCTCCGTTTTTCCGACACAGCAGGTGTCCATCTTCACGACGACACTCCATGAGCGTCGCCGCATGGACGTAGAATTTCAGGCACCCGCAGATCTGACCACTGCAATGAGTTTGGCTCGCATTTGCAAGAAGCGTCTGTTTTGGATCGCCCTCATCTACATCACCAGGACACTGAGGGGTCCAAGCGTCCTCCGCGGCCTCTGTCACCGACCACAGCCAGTCTCCTCCGCCTAGACCGCGACGTCGACAGCCCTGCTACCATTCGACGACTGTCGCCACAGGAGATGAATGACCGTCGTGCTAAGGGCCTCTGTTACAACTGCGACGAGCCATTTTTCCGTGGACATCGTTGCAAGCGCCTCTTCTGGTTGGAGGTCGACGACTCAGCTTCTAAACGGGATGCTGACACTGACACGGGAGATCCGACGCCCACCGTCACTACAAGCCAAGCTTGAGGGCAAGCTTGTCGTCGGGCAGGGTGGGGATGTTACGGTCCCGCCTCGGTCCCGCCTTGGTCGTGTATGTCGCGAACTATTTATCTAGTCTAATTTATATTTTTGTATGCGTAATCGATCCTCCGTGTCTATGCCCAAGAAGGGAGCACTTTTATGAACTATTTATGTGTGTGTGTGGCCAAGACAAGAAAGCAAGAGTATTTTCATTTTTATATTTTCTAAACTCTCTCTAGTTCTCTCTCCCTCTCTCTCTACCCTTCTTAGTTCTGCCAAGTTGCCCTAGACGCAAATCCGCACGGCCACGCCGCAAGCCGACCGCACTATCACCGATCGCAGAAGCTTTCCACAATTCTGCTCCCGCCGATTCCTCCGGATCGACACCGCACGCCGCCGCCGCCGCCATAGCTCGCCGGATCACTCCCTCCTCTCTTGAGGACTTCCCTCCTCTTCCTCCGCGCACATGCTCGCAATCTCAGGCTTGTAACAGAATACTTTCCAACGCTGGAGTTTTGCTAACAAATTTGATATCTTCTGACATGACAACACGATCCGTGCATTAGTGAGCTGAAGCATTTTATTTAGTCAAAGCCCTAAACCCTAAAATAGCTGAAGCTATTTATTGAGTAGCTGCCCTCTTTTCTTTGCCTTTCAATTTTCAATCACCAAGGAACAATATTAATCACCTTTTAGGGAATCTCTTGTAGCGTGTGGGACACTTTCATAGTAACACAAGATTGATCTCTCGGATTTGCTTTACTCAGGCAAAGCCTCAATTTATAGTCAACTTGGCACGAGGGCATTTATAAGACACTTACGGTAAAAGATAGAACAACGGATGGGCGTACAAAAGTCACAATCTTCATTTATTTTATTTCAGCACTATTTCGTTATATTATTTAATAGCATTTGTTTTTAGTTCAGGTTGGTCCGATCATATGCATTGTGGCTTATTTTTGGAGTACTGTATTTATTCTCGAATGTTAAAAAATCAGGGCATCAAAGAAAATAATCAAGGCATTACATTTGTGGTTCAGGGCCCTGTCACATTACGTCAAACTGGAGTTTTAGATGTACGGTGGCAAAAGCGATATGCTTAGCTGATGACCCGGTGCAAGCAGTTCTTTGCCGACTAGCTGACACTAGCTATGGAGTGGATTTCACGGGCTGCTTGCATTTGGTAAAGGAGACTCAAATGTGATTCCTACGTCTAGACATGGATAAGCCTCACATGACATGGGGTGACTTCAAGCAGTACAACAACATGCGTTGAAAACTGCCAATGCAAAGCAATCCCTTTATGGAATTAATCTCCCTTAAGCATTTGGAGTTGTAGATGATTACCAAGAGAAATTCAAGACACGATTGGCGCATATGCCAAACATCCATCCTGAGCAGCAGGCTACCATCTTCCCCGTTAATCCGTCAGGCTACATGAGCGTTTATGTTTGGATGTTGAGTTTAAAGATCCTCGAACCTGTCATCCTAGCTTGGATCTGTGACCGTCGTCTTCAATTGAACTAAGCCAATGACACACAAAGACTGCCACCACCTCCTAGGTACTAGCCCCCTAACCGACAAGTGCCACCGCCCAGGGGGTGGAGACGGAAGGCCAGCTGCGACCCCATGCCCTTTCATCTACCACCTATCTCCGACGGAGATGGCAGAGCGCCACGCAAAGGAACTATGTTTTAATTGTGACAAGGCTTACGAACACGGACATCGGTGCAAGAAGTCGTTTTGGTTGGAGTTAAAGGATGACGAGGACGCCACCTCGTGAAGGAGGACGAGCCAAAGATCTCTCCCAATAACATGACAGGAGCCTGGAATCCGCAAACTATTCAATTGCCACCCTATTAGGGTGCCAGGCTGGCAGCAACACAACTTCATTGGGAATGTCGACGCATGAGCTCTTAGACTTCCCATCAGGCTAAAGGAGAGCTCACATGTAGTCTTCGTCAATGGCAAGCAACTTTTTAGCCCATGCACTGCACAGATGTACAGCCGAAAGTTCACACTGATTCCATCAAGGCGGGCGGACCTCTAGAACATTTTCTTAGCGGCTTTGACAACGTACTGGGAGTCCACTGGCTCACACCCTGAGGCTGGTTATGTGGGACTTCATTGGGCTCACCATGATGTTTTGGTTACATTCCCGTCACGTGTGTTGGTATGCCGAGAAGCGGGAGAACTCCTTACGAGGACCAGAGTCTGTATATGTTCGACCCCATAGAGCTCCTCCGAAGAGATCCTCATAATATTTGTTTTAAATGTCCTCCAACATGTCCGACATGTCTCCCCAAATTTCATTTTTGAGGGCAAAACAATATATTTTTCAAAAAAAAATTAGATTATGTCCTTTTGAAAAATATAGGCCGACATGTCTAATTTTTCTGATATATCGACTGACACAACTTTTAAATATGTCGTCCGCTATTTTATTTTATGTTATATTATCAGACTAGCAGCATATGTTTAAATTGCACACACACACACACATATATATATTATGTATGTTTAAATCGATTAGACTTAATGTTTTGATTTTTTAACGTTTTATTCTTACAACTTATTTTGTATAATTACTGTATAATACTAAATTTATTTTACAGTGTCTAATATTTTATCTTAGATATTATTGCGATTTTATTTTGTAATATAATTGGCTCATTTTTATTTTTTTGTTATATATTATTTTTTTATAGCATATAATTATAGTTAGTATACATAAAAATAAAAAATATATATTTATAAGATATAGAAATCCGATATTTTAAAATATTTCTGACATCCGACATTTAAAAACTCAATCTGATATGTCGTCAAAATCCGAGATTTACAACCTTGATATTATGTAATTTATAAGATATAGATATCCGATATTTTAAAATATCTCTGACATCCGACATTTAAAAACTCTATCTGATATGTCGTCAAAATCTGATATTTACAACATTGATATTATGTTGATCATCCTCGCCCGACTCCGCACGTTCGTAAGGATCATGTCTAGCCTCTGACACAATTTGAACTTGTTAGGAACGATCGTTTAAATGAGTATCGAGAGCCCTATATGTCAACATCATCAGGATAACATCATATGTAGAGACCGTCCTAGTATTCTAAAAATAGAGATGTCGAAAGCCGAGTTTCAACGAGTAGTTCTTGATCAATTTGATCGCCTGAGAAATGTCTTAGGAGGAATCAATAGGATAGAGTCAAGGGGTTTAGATCAAGTCATTGTTGCGTATAATAGTGCTCTCATTGATATGAGGGACACGACATCAAATTTTGATCATCACATCTTGATTAGACTTAGTGTTCATTTGATTTTGAAGTCGAGTCTGATCATGACCGTATGTTATAGGTGGAGAGCGACATTAGTATGACTGATGAGTATGATCACAAGAGTGTGGATGAGCGACTCAGTGATATGGTGATGCCATGCCCATCCCCTACACCCCATTTAGATCTAGATACTCCTTCGGTTAGAGACTCATTCCTCGACACTCTACCTATTGATACACACTAGAGTATGGGCTTTTCCCACTCTTCCGTTGTCATTGTCCCGAGCAACATCACAATCGAGAGTCAAGAACCTAGTGTTGATCACGTAGTGGCTACCTCACTCGTTTATGGGGACACTATCCCTTACAATGGTACTCAGCTAGAGGATCATGACCTTGTTGACGAGTTCTACGACGAGACCCCTGTTGAGCCTCCTGATGAGCCACTGCGTCCTTGTGATGATGAGATTTAGGTGAGCGACTCATTTACGAGTATTGAGTTATTGACATCTCTTTAATTATTGCCCTGGATCTTACTCTAGAGAGTGGACCTTAACTGTAACATCAAGTATGTAGGGATTTCCTTAAAAACACTCCAGCATACTTACGATGATTCGAGAGTCTACCACCTGACCACTCGCAATCTTGATGAGTTTTGGAACGCACTGTCTACAGACCCGCCAGATGAGTTCTTTCTTGTGAGGGGCACTCGCCACACTATAGAGTCACATCCAATCGGCAATGTCTATGGTTTTCAGTAAGGGGGAACGTCGCACTCGCGACAAATTTTCATACATGTCTCCTGATGAGCCACATGTTGCGTTACATTCCCCGAGAGACATTTAACACTTTATGAGCTCGTATTTTAGCGTCGATGTCTCGTGCAGTCATTTTGATACGTGTCTCACAAGCGATGAATATTTCTACATTCCACCCAAAGAGCCTCCTGATAGGCCACCCCATTTTAGAGATATTTGGGTCATTGTCAGATTTTCCCCTAGAGAGTGTCGTGTTTGTCGTGTTTCATTTGCATAATTTGCATAAATCTGTTGAGTCATTTGTTCATCATTTACATATATTATATGATTCATTTCGACGAAGGATCAATACTGGTAATGAATCTTATAAATCTCATGCATATAACCACAAGTGGGAGCAGTTATTTCATGATGGAGAGCAGATGATGGTGTGATTCCACGCTGAGAGGCTCTCAAGGGCCTGCTAAAAATTTGAGCCTCAAGAGAATGGATCCATATACAATCATGAGAAGGATCAAAGTAAATACCATTGAGTTTGATATCCATAAGTGTATGGATATCCATCCCATATATAATATTGAAGGCCCGGCGACAAGCTACTAGTCTCCCGAGTATGTGAACACATATTGTGGAGACCTCGCGGAGCCTATACCACCACACCCCCAACCCTACACCCTGCGGACTCCTGAGCCTCACCCGCCTTGAGGTCAATCTCCTATGGCTTCACCATCTGCATCAACAATCGCATTAGGACTACCATCATATCATTGGACTTTTGAAAGTATTAGTAAGAATTTCATCCATTAAGATGGAACTCGATGACAGAGATGCATCCTAACATAGGTTGACCAGTTTGAAATTCCTAATTCACGCTCATCTTGCCGATTAAGATGTGGAATCCTAATTTGTTTGTAGATATCCCATGTAGATTTTTTGGGAATTAAGATACTCCCAAAAGAGAAGAGGAAAATGGAAAGCAATGAGGACAATAAAAGAAACAAAATATCGGAGAAAATAGTAGCGAGAAATCTTTACTATTATTGACCACCAAAGAATTAATGGATATCTTTAAAACAAAAGGATGACCAAACAAGGAGGACGGATTTGAGCCCTCTTACCATGCCTTTCGGACCACCCAACATTTTTGAGTGGCTACTTGAGATTAAGATCCAGTGCCCTCTCTACTTGCCCATACAAGAACCCATGGCATGAGCTTGCAAGAGATGAGGTTTGCCCTATAAGTACAAGGTTGTAGATAGTCATTTTTTGGTAGAGGTTGTCCCTCCATCATCGTTATCGTGTGTCCCTATTGTCAGGATGATCCACTGTTTCTTGATCTCAAGGTGTCAAGATGTTTTCTTGATTCTATTGAGCCCTATGTGTCTCCCACAATAGTTATGTGTGATGTTGATGGGTGACTATCCATAGGGTGCAATAATTACCTTCTTGAGTCATAATGGGATCGTAGAGAGGCATTTTGTAATGCAGATATTGAATTATTTGATATGAAACAAAAAAATTCTAAGACACTCCTAACATATGAAATATGACATTTATACTTTTTATTAAAAAAAAGATCGTCATAAACCATAAACCACATTAGCTTGGGTGACATCATTGAAGATCATTTAAGCATGATAAGTAGATCAACAACATAAGAACTTTCACATAATTACACCTCATCAAGACTGAATAAACATAAAAAAGAATTCATCCATTGCATTGTTAGGTGCATGGTTGAAAAGGAGGAGAGGGAGGATCGAGAAGGAGGAAGAAGAAGAGAGATGAATTTCAGTCCCTTGGGATCCTTTTTCATTAACATTCCAAGATTGCACAAATGAAAGATACATATAGTCTTATGTAGTGCATCATTCCAAAGTGTGAAAAGGTAAACAGTAAATAACCCATGTCCTGAATTACACGTGCGATAATAAAAGATAAGGTGTTGATAGATGCACTACATCCGTGAGCCCCACTAGTGAACGTCCATCGTCGAGTTGGGATTTGTGTCCACGTATCATTGGCCACGATGCTGACTTATGCGTTGTGTCATCGTCTCCTCCTCCCTTGCCCTTTTTTGTTTTCGTAACAATGTCTCTCTTTCAAAAATTCGTCTTATCCTCAAGGCAGAAACAACTATCTGGACACAGCAGCTGGGATGGTAGAGGTGCGGCCGTGCGGATAAGCTCGACATCGCGCCACAGGTAAGCGACAGAATCTGTTGGCGCATGTTGCTGAGTAGGATGGGGTGGCACCGGTAGATGGGAAAAAGTCGCCTCCCCTGCCAAGGGAAAAACGACGTTTGCTTAAGAAAAGTGCATCGTCATGCGGGCCCAATTGCGAGTCATGCGGGCCCAGTTGATATGCACGTCCCCGAGTGTACAAAGTCATGCGACACTGAGTATGGCATCAAGACCACCGAGCTCAAAAGAGTAGAAATCTGTGCGGAGAGGGCAAGGGCCAACAATCATGTTCAGGTTCGTACATAGGCCCCCAGTGGTAGTGTGGCGGTCGTCTCCCAAGCAAACAATGAGAGGAGGGGAAGGAGACGAGCGAATGTCGATTTGTAGCACCAGGCGCGGGGAGATGAAATTGGGGTTGGCCATATTATCAATCAGCACGGTCAGGGGAGTGCTAGTCAGGGAACCAGGAAGCGTCATAACGAGGGGGTAGAGGTGTCGCCCACTGCAGAGCGCAGAAGTTTGAGGCGGTGTAGACGTGCAGGGGGACCAATGGCAGCAGATGAGTCATTGCCATCTAGGGCTTTGAAATTCCAAAGGGTGTTTTTTGGTCCTCCTCGCCAATGGTGATGCAAAGCTCCTTCAGAGGATAGTCATGACTCAGGGAGTAGGGTTGTATACAACGGGAATAGAGGCCTCGAGTGCAAAGATCACGGAACTCGTGATCGGTCATCAGGGGGCGGTTCGGTGGCTGGGGCAGTCAAAATTGTTGTTAGATGGCTTAAATTGCAGCAAATCAACCAATTTGATCTTGAATGCTTGTGTAAGTTCCAAGTTTGAATGTTTATTTTCTTTTGTGACGAAGGTTTATTGAATTGTATATGATTTGTGATATTATTTTGTAATAGTTTACTCAATTGTATTGCATCAGCTTGAAAGATTAATCGTCAAATGTTTAGTCCAAGCAATCTTACTTTAATTATTGCTAGAACTTGTGATGCAGGACGGCCCTATGTGAAAAATCTGGCGGTGCCGACACACTAATACAACCCTAAGTGAGAGTGCGGAATGAACGAGAATAAATTAAACTTAAATGATGTGTATATTTTTTTAATTTAACCTGGAAATAAAATCTTAGCAATTATATTTATATAAGTTCGGCAAAGTAAGCACAATGTAGAACTTGGATTTCAAGTGAGCAAACAATGTTATGCTCGATTACGCAGGAGATGCTTTCAACTACGAACCTCCACTAATGAATTTAATAGGATAAAAGAAAAATTAAAACAAATACACAAACAAGTTGAATTCCCAAATAAACATGTGTTTTTTTCCAATATTTAATAAAGAAGTAAATGAACACAATACAGTAATACTCCCGCAGTAATAGAGATCCGGTAGCAGTGGGGAAGAGATCCTTAGAGGTAAACGGCGATATTCTTGGTTCTGAAGGTGATCGGATTTTATGAAGCAAGGCAGATATGGAAAATGGGGCCAGACTGGAAGAAGAAATTTACAAACAACACCAAGATGTGTTGTTGCACTTTACAATTAGAGGAATGTGGAGTGGCGGCAAGGGATGGTTGTGGGGAATCTCTCCTGGAAGGGGGAGAAGAGATTTAGCGGCAAAAGTTCATGTGGGGGCTCTAACTGACAGGAGAAAAGAGAAGTCGCAGCAGGGATGCTCTGGGACTTCAAATAGTTGATGAGGAGATTCACGGGAGTTCTGGGAGGAAGAAGGAGAATGAACAGTGGCGTAGAGGGAAGAGGAGGTGGGGGCTGGCAATTTCAAGCAGGGATGAGGTGTTCATCGGGCTCTGGTGCGGGGGAGATGAATGCATGGGACGCTAGAGGTCCTTAGTGTTGGAGTTGAGACCGGGCGGTCTGTCGGTCTGGCTTGGCGGGTTATTGACCGGGCGGTCTGGCGGTTTGCCTTCTGCGGTTTGGTTGCTGTGTTGAGGTCTTAGGTCCAAGTGGTCTAGTGGTCTGTTACTGGCGACTAGGAGACCGGGCGGTCTAACGGTCTCACATGGCGGCTTGTCTCTCTCTGGCAGTGGCCGAGCGGTTAGCCCTTCTGTCTAACCGCGCGGCTTGTTCCGGTCTGTTGTTCTAGCCGCCCAGATTCTTTTGTATAGTTTTAGTCTCACATCTCTTATTTGTATTCTCTCTTCTCTCCTCCATTCTATATAAGGGAGGCCATACCTTTGTAATAGTTACCTTTTTCTGATAATAAAATTTCAGTTATACCTTTTTCGGCTTGTTTTAGTTCGCTTCTCACATGGTATCAGAGCCAGGTTCGATTTTTTCCTCCTGATTCTGTGCTTCTCTCTGTCCGCGCGGCTTGCCTCTCCGGCTTGCGCCCTGTCCGCGCGGTCTCCTTATCGTTGCCCTCTGTGTGCGCGACCTGTTTCCTTGTTCACTGCGATCAGTCGCCTTGTTCGCCGCGACCTATCGCCGTGTGCCTTGCCCTCCCTTGTGCTTCTGTTCGAGCGGTCTGTCTGCTTGCCGCTCGACTTCTTCCCCTTTGCTTGTTACTGCGGCTTGGTCGTGGTCTCTCCGGCCGCTGGTGTTTGACATCCTGACCGCTGCAGTTCCTCTTCTGCCTATCCGCGCGGCTTGTTTTCTAACCGCGCGGCTTCCTGTTGTTTGCTCTTATGGCTCTTTCTGATGCTTCTACTGCCACCACTCCTGCCGCCACCCCTGTAGCCAATCCAGCTCCTCCTACTCCTTCCGGGAACCTTGGCACCGTTTCCAAGCTTGTCGGCTCCAACTACCCGGATTGGAGCGTCTCTTTCACCTTTCTCCTTCGCTCGCAACGCAAACGCCACCATCTCGTTGATGACCCTCCTCCTACCACTTCACCTCTCTTTGATGATTGGGATGCGAGTGACGCTCTTGTGCGTACTTGGCTCGCTAACAGTCTATCCGATGAGTGTCTTCCCGTCATCCGTCATGATGAGACGGTGAAGGCCGCTTGGCTTCATCTTGCTGCTTTGTATTCCAAAGGGGCTCAGACGTCCCGCATCTATACGTTGTATGCGGACCTCTTTGCCCGGCCTACCTTGTCTCCTGCTGCTGCCTACCAACAAATTCAAGCTCTTGGGGCTGAGATTCTTCAGAATCGCCCCTTTTCTGCGGATCTAGCTCAACAACACAAGCACTTCCAGGAGCTTCTGGTTGTGTGTTATCTGCTCCGTCTTCCTGACACTTATGACATGATCCGCCAACAAATTCTGGGTGAGGCGGAATCTCCTACTTTAGATGCCACCGCTGCTCGCATCGCCGCTGTCACCTCTCTCCTTCAGCGCCCGCTTCTGCCTGCTCCTTCTCCTCCGGATAACTATGCTCATCAAACTCAGCGGAGTGGCTCTGGTAGCCGCAGTCATCAGTCTGGCGGACGTCCTTCTTCCCGCTATCTCTGCTCTCACTGCGGCCGCACCGGACACACTCTTGACCGCTGCTGGACAAAACATCCCCATCTTCGCCCCTCGGGTGACTCTTCCACCTCTTCTTCCAAGCCGTCTGCTTCCGTGGTCACATCATCAGGTAGTGCCCATGTAGTCACTCAAGGTAAATGGCTTATCGACTCCGGTGCTACTAATCACATGACGGGCAATCCTCAGTGCTTCTCTCTCCTCGAACAGCATGATCGGTTGCCCCCAGTCCTCATTGCAGACGGTTCTCCCTCCCCGGTTCATGGGTCGGGAGTGGTTCATGTTACTCCGTCCCTTCGACTAGAGGACACTCTCTATGTGCCCAAGTTTCCGTGCAATCTGTTGTCGGTTACTTCTTTGTGCAAGCAGCTTCAATGTTCTGTAACGTTTACTCCATCTTCTTGCTCTTTTCAGGATCCGAGCTCCCAGCGGACGATTGCTACTGGGACTGAGAGCGGCGGCCTCTACTTCCTCGACAACGTTTCTGCTTTGTCCGCCTTCTCTTCTTCTTGTACGGATCTTCTCCAGTGGCATCTCCGTCTCGGTCATCCTCCACTACGGCTTCTACATCAGCTTCTGCCCCACCTCCCTCCCTCCATCACTCCTCTTCACTGCGAGGCATGTCAACTTGGCAAGCATCATCGTTCCTCCTTCCCGCCGAAGCAAGGTCGGGGCTCTACCCGTCCGTTTGATCTAGTCCACTCCGACATCTGGGGACCTGCTCCTACCCTTACTGTTGGTCGGGGTAGTTCTTATTTTGTAACCTTTATTGATGATTTTTCTAGATGTACTTGGGTGTATCTCTTACGAGATCGCTCTGAACTTTTTAATGTATGGACCTCCTTTTATCATTTAATCAAAAATCAGTTTGGTGTTAGTGTTAAAACTTTTCGCTCTGATAATGCAAAAGAGTACTTAAGTCATGCTTTTACCTCTTTCTGTGTGCAACATGGCGTTATTCATCAGACAAGTTGTGTCTATACATCCCAACAAAATGGGGTGGCGGAACGCAAAAACCGTCACCTCCTCGATGTTGCTCGCACATTAATGACTCAAATGCATGTCCCTCGCTCATATTGGGGCTATGCTGTTCTTCTTGCTTGCTATCTCATCAATCGCATTCCCTCCTCCGTTCTCAAGGGAAAAACCCCTTTTTCCATCCTTTATCCCGGCAAGGAGCCTTTTCCTCTCCCTCTCCGAATCTTTGGGTGCACTGCTTTTGTGCATGTCCCATCTGCCACCCGTGATAAGCTCTCCCCTCGCTCCACCAAATGTGTCTTTCTGGGGTACTCGGCCACTCAGAAAGGCTATTGCTGCTTTGATCATGTTCTTCGTAAACAGTTCGTCTCCGCTGACGTTACCTTCTTCGAGAATGCCTCCTACTTCTCGGATGGCTCCTCTTCTCTTCCTCCCACCTCTTCTTCTCCTATTATTCCGTTCGTTCCCTCGTCTCCTACTGCGATATCCGCTCCTCCGTCTCCGCCCACTCCTCTCCCTCCGCCTCTCTCTCCGCCTCCATCTCCCTCATCTCCGCTGCCGTCGCTCTCTCCTCCCGGGCCAGCTCTCTCTGCCACGGATGCTCTGGATGCCGAGGAGCCCGCCGACCTGGATCTTCCTGTAGCTCTTCGCAAAGGGGTGCGGACGTGTACCCTACACCCCCTTGCTGCTGTTGTTTCCTATGATCGTCTTACCCCTTCTCGCAGGGCCTTTGCACTGGCTATCTCTGCTACTACCACACCTCGTTCCTACCAGGAGGCCCTTGCCATTCCTCACTGGAAGCTGGCCATGGATGAGGAAATGGCGACCCTCACAGAGCGGGGTACCTGGACTCTTGTCCCTCCTCCCCTTGATACAGATGTTGTTGGCTGTCGCTGGGTCTTTGTAGTCAAGTTTGGCCCAGATGGCACTGTGAACCGTTACAAAGCTCGTCTGGTGGCTAAGGGCTTTACTCAAACCTATGGGGTTGATTACTTTGACACCTTCTCTCCCGTGGCTCGTCTCAGCACTATACGGGTCCTTCTCTCTGTGGCGGTCAACAAAGACTGGCCCCTTTCCCAGCTGGATATCAAGAATGCCTTCCTTTATGGTGATCTTCAGGAGGCCGTCTACATGGAGCAACCTCCAGGGTATGTTGCTCAGGGGGAGACACGAGTATGTCGGCTACAGAAGGCAATCTATGGCCTCAAGCAGAGCCCTTGAGCTTGGTTTGACAAGTTCAGCGGCATCGTGGCGGCCGTTGGTTTTGCTCGCAGCGCTGCTGATCACTCTCTATTTATTCGCAAAACCTCTTCGGGACTGGTGGTTCTTGCAGTATATGTGGATGATATTCTTCTCACTGGTGATGACCAGGAAGGGGTAGCCTTGACAAAGCGGCATCTTCGCCAACATCTAGTCACGAAAGATATGGGTTCTCCGAAGTACTTTTTGGGGATCGAAATCTCTCGGAAGCCCAACTCTTTAGTCCTCTCTCAGCGTAAGTATGCTCTTGATATTTTAAAAGAAGCAGGATTGACTGGGGTCAAACCTGCCCGATGTCCCATGGCTGTTGGAGAAGACAAAACCTGGACAGATGGTTCGCCTCTTCTTTCAGATGCTTCGCGGTACAGGCGTCTAGTTGGTAAGCTCATATACCTCACCGTGACTAGGCCCGACATTTCCTATGCTGTGGGCAAGGTGAGTCAATTCATGCAAGCTCCCAGGGAGTGCCATCTACAGTCCGCCTTGCGGATCTTGGAGTACGTCAAAGCAGCCCCTGGGAAAGGATTGCTCTTTCAGAAGAATGATCATCTGAGGGTTGAAGCTTACTCAGATGCGAGTTATGCTGATGACAAAGGGGACCGCAAGTCTACCTCCGGTTTCTGTACCTTTGTTGGGGGCAATCTGGTAAGTTGGAAGAGCAAGAAGCAATCTGTTGTCTCCAGGTCCAGTGCTGAAGCTGAGTATCGGAGTATGACATCGACCACTTGCGAGCTAAAGTGGCTACGGGCTCTCATGTTGGATTTAGGAGAGGTCTACAACCATCCTCTACTTATGTTCTGTGACAACAAGGCTGCTATATACATCTCCAAAAATCCAGTCTTCCGTGAGAGAACCAAGCACATTGAGGTCGACTGTCATTTCATTCGTGAAGAGATTCTGAAGGAACAAATTTGCACTCCCTTCGTCACGTCTGAAAAAGAGCTGGCTGACATCTTCACCAAGCCAGTATCCGCCTCATTTCTTCATATATGTGACAAGCTGGGCATGATCGACATATATGCTCCAGCTTGAGGGGGAGTGTTGGAGTTGAGACCGGGCGGTCTGTCGGTCTGGCTTGGCGGGTTATTGACCGGGCGGTCTGGCGGTTTGCCTTCTGCGGTTTGGTTGCTGTGTTGAGGTCTTAGGTCCAAGTGGTCTAGTGGTCTGTTACTGGCGACTAGGAGACCGGGCGGTCTAACGGTCTCACATGGCGGCTTGTCTCTCTCTGGCAGTGGCCGAGCGGTTAGCCCTTCTGTCTAACCGCGCGGCTTGTTCCGGTCTGTTGTTCTAGCCGCCCAGATTCTTTTGTATAGTTTTAGTCCCACATCTCTTATTTGTATTCTCTCTTCTCTCCTCCATTCTATATAAGGGAGGTCATACCTTTGTAATAGTTACCTTTTTCTGATAATAAAATTTCAGTTATACCTTTTTCGGCTTGTTTTAGTTCGCTTCTCACACTTAGGGCTGAATGTGGAGGTTCTTGATCAACCAGGGGGAAGGGAATACCGCCATTAATGGCGATAGGGTAGCGTCCAGGAAGTTTCGTGGAGAGATGCGTCGACTGTGGATCCCAAGGCAATGAAGAAAGTTGCTCGATACTAGGAGAGAAGAAGGGGAAGAGGGAAGGAAGCCTCCAGCGAATGAGGTTCTGCGGCCGGGAGAAGATAAGCGATCTAGAGAACAGGGCTTGCGGTTTGTCGTGAGGAAGAGGACAATGAATAGTAGTGATTAAAGCAGGGTGTCGTGGGTTTGAGGGGGAAGAACAGTGTGGGTTCACCGGAAAACAAAGGTAACTGAAAAATAGTCGGGACATCGCACCCCGAGGCTCGCAGCGTCGCACCACGAGAGATTACCGAATTTGGATTCTCTCACAAAACTCAACAATAAATGAAAATGAGAACATCTGCTCTTATTTATAACGAGAGGGACGGTTGGGCACCCGGCATGAACAACTATGATCGGTGTCCTTAAATAATAAATACAATTCCAAAAAAACAAATAAAATAAAAAATGACGCTCTGGACGCGCTCACGGTCTCGGATCGCCGATCCGATCAATGCATCCCCAGTAAATATGCAAAAAAGGGTCCCACCAAGTGGTGGCCCGATCTCCTCCATCGATCACGAACCCGCGGTTGTTCCTCATCAATTCCCCCTGAAAAACATTCATCTCCGAGAAATGAAGATGACTTTATTGTAGTTGAAGATCGGGGCAAGTCCATCAAGCTCTGTAGTCAATATCCAGGCATCATCAAAGGTGGGGTGTGTCCACTCCAGTGCACCACGTAACAGTAAGAAGGACCGTATGTAGGAGTGGTGCACTTGTCCATCACAGATTCATAGTACTAGTAATACTCTCAACTCTCACCCCCCGTGCTGGTGGATCCAAAAGAACCGGTGGAATCATAGGAGGTGCGGACAAATTCGTGGGTGCTCATCCAAGGTGAACAGGGGAAGTGTCAAGCTGTAATTGGGAGGATGTCAGAAGAGGCTAAAGGTATGGGTCCCTATGCTCGAGAGGCTCAAAGTAATGTGTCAAATTTTTCGTATTAAATATGGGATGAATACCCATATATGCAGGGAAATTGATCTCGTGGGCATTTGTTTCAACTTTCTTTATAACCCTATAACAGCTCATTCGCTTAAGTTGTAGTTGAGTAACGACTCCTTTTGGAAGCTCTTCCTTGCAAAGTTCGATCATGATATGTTTGCACACCTGAAAATGTTGTTCATGCATGTGCATATCTGTTCGTACCTTGTATAATTCAATATTGCTAATAGTCTTCATCCGGAGTAATTCATGCATTTTATGCAAATGATGCAAAACATACAATATGTGTGAATCATGCAACACAAATGAACCATGCACTAAATGTGAATGAACAAACAACACATTTAAAAGATGAACTACTAACACGAATAACTCTGTAAACTGGAAATTTTGGGTACTATAAGAAACTCTTAAAATGGATACATGATCAGGAGGCTCAAAAGGTGGGGTATAAAAGAATTCATAGTGGGCGCGATGAACACTCAAATGAACATCGGAGACATCAGTAATAAGATGTGTCAATGTAATGTGTGAACTGTCTCTACAAGTGCAGGTGGTAAGATATAAGATCAACGAGTCAGTAAGTGCACTCTCAAACTCGAGTGTACTACAAAAGATGGATATATCCCAAATGAGCGGTGGATTGACATGTGGCTCATCTGCGGGTACTCTGGGAGGAGTATAATAAAATTCATCACAAATGAGACGAGTGTAAATGTAGGTCCCAAAAATATCTAGAGTTCCCTCATATAAACGATGATGCAGGTGAAGCGTAACAAACGTGACATATTTGCTAAGTGAATATGACGCATCACGAGGGATCACCAAGAGGGACGTATGGAAAATTATGGCGAATGTGACGACCACCTAAGTGAAAATAGTGGGCATCGACAATCAGATGCGACTCTAATATATGGTGAGTGTCTGTTACGGCACTCGACACGCAAGACCCGCTTTGGGGCCGCACGTACCATCGTCGTCGAACGACCACGGACACATGATTGGTCGCTCTTGTTATCGTAGCTTGCATCATATTTTATTTCAGTAATTCTACTTAAGTTTTATCTCACTTGTAGTAAACCCAAGTGAGGGGCATGAACTTTTAATATTTTGGATATCTGTTTATATGGTGTGACCTATTTGATCAATGGGTTTGGTGAAATGAAGGAAGGAAGAAATTAGTCTAAAAGTTTTCCCTCTCTCTAAACCCTCTCTCTCTCTCTCTACCCGAGCGGAAGAAACCCGCGCCCTAGGCGGCTGCGAGCGACGGATTCGCCCCCTCCCCGCCGATCTCTCTCGCTCTCCCTTCCTTCTCTTTACCCTTCTCCTCTTCTTGTTACTCTCATACCTCCTCTACCACCATAGCCTCACTGAATTTTCCGACGGGTTCGTCCAACCCTAGCGGGACTTCTTCATCAACCGGCCCTATCACCCGATCCAGATCCGGGGGTCATATCAAGTTGGTATCAGAGGGATCTGCCGGCCTTACTCTGCCCGGTTCCTACCGCACCGCCCTCGTCGGCCGCAACCGCCCGCCACTTCCACTTTCGTCCGCCAGCGCCGTCGTTGGCCTGTTACCGTGCTCGCCCCCTCTTCCTTTTCTGATGGCGGACAACAACCCTACAGTGGGCCAACTCATGGAGATGTTTCAAGCTATGTTCGCGGCGCAAAATGAAAAGATGGATGCTCTCAATGCCCGCCTTGATGCCACCCATGGAGTTTCTCCTCCGCAACCCCCCGCAACTCCACAGTCCACAAGTCTCGTCGACTCGCACCTTCCGCACGGTGACTCCCATTCAGCCAACCGCTTTGTTCGCATGGATTTTCCCTTGTATGACGGGCGTGAAGACCCCTTATCTTGGCTCACGCACTGCGATTTCTTCTTCGCTACCCAACACACTCCGGAGGAGCGTGTCAGCATCGCCTCATTCCACCTACTGGGCCCAGCGCAACTTTGGGTCACGCAGCTCCTGCGGGAGCACCCCGCCACGTCTTGGGATGATTTTCGAACAGCCTGCTCCCTTCGCTTTGGACCGGCCATGCAAGGCAATCCTCTCGGCGCGCTCATCGCTCTCAAGCACACCGGCGCCATGGAAACCTATCTCGAGCAATTTCAGTTATTGCTCTCACGTGCCACCACTGTTTACCCTCCCAACAAGTACCACTTTTCACTGTCGGCCTGCCCGACCGGCTGCACTGGGATGTTGAATTTCAAAAACCTCCAGACTTGTTGTCAGCTATGAACCTCGCTCGTGCTTTCGACCGGCGCCTCGCCTTGGACCGGTCGCAGCCGTTTCGACCGCGACTTTTCCCATCGGTTTCTACCGCCCCGCCATCGGATGGGGCACAACCCTCGCGGCCTACTTTTCGGCGTCGTTTGACACGCCCGGAGATGGCAGCCCGTCGGGAGAAAAGCCTCTGTTTTAATTGTGATGAGCTCTACACACCCACCCACCGGTGCAAACGTCTTTTTTGGTTGGAAGTGGATGATCTAACAAAGGACGACGATGATGGAGTCGATGACTCGGGCACGCCTCAATTGTCCCTTCATGCCTTGGCCGGGCCACAGGGGGGCTGCACCATACAACTTTCGATAACTCTTCTGGGTACCCCTCTTCTTGCTCTTCTTGACACGGGAAGTACCCACGGCTTCATTGGCAAGGATCGGGCCCTCCAACTTCATCTTCCATACGTGACGAGTAGCCACATTCGTGTGGCAGTGGCCAACGTCCAACAATTGCAGTGCTTGGGGGTCTGTCGCCACGTGGCTTTCGAGGTTGAGGGATCTATGTTTCAGATCGACCTTTTTCTGATCGACCTTCGGGGATTTGACCTCGTGTTGGGCATGCGTTGGCTCCGTACTTTGGGCCCCCTCACGTGGGATTTTGACCGCATGTCCATCTCTTGGCGAGAGGGCTCTCGGGTGATCCACTGGCAGGGACAAGTACCACCACAACCTCCATCTTCCTTTTTGTCCACACTGAGACGTGCATGTCTCCTACACCGATTCGGGAGGACTCGCCGGCTGATCTGGCTACGGTCCTTCAGTCCTTTCCGGAGCTTTTCAACCCCCGTTTGAACCTTCCTCCATAGCGGCGACAGGACCAACGGATATGCCTTGTTCCCGGGACAGCGCCGGTAGTGGTGCGACCCTACCGCTACCCTTTCCTCCAGAAGGAAGAGATCGAACGTCAATGTGATCTTCTCCAGCAGGGTCTCATCAGACACAATGTCTCTCCTTTCTCCTCTCTGGTACTGTTGGTGCACAAGAAAGATCGTACATGACGCATGTGTGTGGACTACCGCTCACTCAACGCAATCACAGTCAAAGACAAATTTCCAATTTCGGTCGTCGAGGAGCTCTTGGATGAGTTACACGACGCACGTTTCTTCTCCAAATTGGATCTATTTTCGGGGTATCATCAAGTCCGCATGGCGAAAGCGGATGTGGAGAAAACAGCTTTTCGGACTCATCACGGTCATTTCGAGTTTTTGGTTATGTCATTCGGCCTAACCAACGCTCCATCTACCACTGATGAATGAGGTATTCCAACCTTTCCTCCGTAAGTCCGTTCTAGTTTTCTTTGACGATATTTTGGTGTATAGCAAGACCTGGGCAGAACACTTATGTCATCTTCGAACCATCCTCAGCATCGCCCACGCGCAACATTTGGTTCTCAAATCCTCCAAGTGCTCTTTTGGGCAGAGCTCGATCACATATTTGGGGCACGTGGTGGACCATTTGGGGGTCTCGGCCGACCCGGCCAAACTGGAGGGTGTGGCGTCGTGGCCGCTACCACGGGACATCACCGGTCTTCGGGGTTTTCTCGGCCTCACGGGGTACTACCGTCGCTTCATCCGCGACTATGGTGGCATCGCCGCTCCTCTCCTCAGCTTGCTGCGGAAGAATGCTTTTGTGTGAACAGAGGAGGCGACACAGGCGTTCCACTCCCTTCAAACAGCGCTGCTTTCCGCCCCGGTGCTCCGTCTTCCGGATTTCACCCTGCCTTTTCCCGTCGAATTTGACGCGTCCGGGGTGGGCTATGGTGCTGTACTCCAACAGGAGAGCCACCCCATCGCCTATTTCAGCCGTAAGACGGCCAATCACCATCAGAAGTTGCCGGCCTACGAGCAAGAACTCATTGGGCTAGCCAAGGCGGTCCAACACTAGAGGCCGTACCTATGGGGCCACTCCACCATCCGGACCGATCATTTCAGCCTCAAGTACCTTTTGGAGTAGCGTCTCACTACGGCGCCGCAGCAGCGGTGGGTGAGCAAGTTACTCGGTTTTGACTTTCGGGTGGAACATAAGGCGGGCTCTCTCAATCGCGCCGCCGATGCTCTATCCCGCCGGGACACGACGACGGGCGCCAACCTTTGTGCCATCTCGTTTCCCACGGCCGACCTTCTTGCCTTGCTTCGTCAGGAGATTCATGTGTCACCCAGTTTGACCGAGTTACTACATCGGGTGGAGCAGGGCCTCACCGATGAGCAATGGACAACCCATCAAGGGTTGATCTATTACCGGCAACGCTTGTACGTGGACATGGCTTCACCCCTCATCCTTCCTATTTTTGACGACTGTCACTCCCGTACCCATGAGGGTGTCCACCGTACTCTACAGCGCTTGCACAAGGAGTTCTACTGGAAGGGCATGCGTCGTCGGGTCCATGACTTCATTTCCGCATGTGTCGTGTGCCAACAGAATAAGGAGGACCACCTCCTTCCGGCCGGCTTACTTCAGCCCCTACCGGTCCCGTCACAGATTTGGGCAAATCTTTCGATGGACTTTGTGGAAGGACTGCCCTCCGTCCGCGGCAAAAACATTTTGATGGTAGTGGTGGATCGTTTCTCCAAGGGGGCACATTTCCTTCCGTTGGCACGGCCGCTCGTCGCGGAACATGTCGCCCGGGTATTCTTTCAGGAGATTTTTAGACTACACGGCATGTCGGAGACGCTTGTCTCGGACCGGGATCGCATTTTCACCAGTCAGTTTTGGAAGGAGCTCTTCTCCCTTAGTTGCACCAAGCTCGCTTTTTCCTCAGCATATCACCCCCAATCGGATGGCCAAACGGAAGTGGTCAACCGCACACTCGCAATGTACTTAAGGTGCGTGACGGGCGATCATCCGCGGGATTGGCCCTGCTGGTTACCTTGGGTGGAATATTGTTATAATACGGCATATCACACGGCACTGCAGACCACACCTTTTCGGCTCATTTATGGTCGAGATCCCCCGCGCCTGTTATCATATACGGGAGGCTCAACCCGCCTGACTGCATTAGACCACGAGTTGGAAAAGCGAGATGCCTTTCTGCAGACCGCCCGCACTCGCCTCCTCCAGGCCCAGCAACGCATGGAGATTGCATATAATCAGAGACATCGCGACCTCACACTTGCCGTGGGAGATTGGGTTTGGGTGCGGCGTCGCCCCTTCCGCCAAGCCAGCGTCACTCGGCCATCATCTAACAAATTGGGACCCAAGTTTTTTGGGCCTTTTCCCGTCATCGAGCGCATTGGCGACGTAGCATACCGCCTGGATCTTCCGTCCGAAGCCCGGATTCATGATGTTTTTCACATCTCCCAGTTGAAGCCATTTGTCGGCCCCCCACCGTCCGCTCCCTTAGTTTGCATTCCACCACAGCTTGAGGACAAGCTGTCTTCGGGCGAGGGCGGTGATGTTACGGCACTCGACACGCCAGACCCGCTTTGGGGCCGCACCTACCATCGTCGTCGAACGACCACGGCCACATGATTGGTCGCTCTTGTTATCGTAGCTTGCATCATATTTTATTTCAGCAATTCTACTTCAGTTTTATCTCACTTGTAGTAAGCCCAAGTGAGGATCTCACTTGTAGTAAGCCCAAGTGAGGGGCATGAACTTTTAATATTTTGGATATTTGTTTATGTGGTGTGACCTATTTGATCAATGGGTTTGGTGAAATGAAGCAAGAAATTAGTCTAAAAGTTTTCCCTCTCTCTAAACCCTCTCTCTCTCTCTTTACCCGAGCGGAAGAAACCCGCGCCCTAGGCGGCTGCGAGCGACGGATTCGTCCCCTCCCCGCCGATCTCTCTCGCTCTCCCTTCCTTCTCTTTCCCCTTCTCCTCTTCTTGTTACTCTCATACCTCCTCTACCACCATAGCCTCACCAGATTTTTCAACGGGTTCGTCCAACCCTAGCAGGACTTCTTCATCAACTGGCCCTATCACCCGATCCAGATCCGGGGGTCATATCAGTGTCCCTCATAAGAAATGACTCATCTGGAGAGTCAGTACAACCCAAAACTTATCAGGAGTGCATGTGACCACATGAAAAACTCCCAAACATCTGAATTATACTTAAGTGTTCTTAGAAAGAACCCTACATGTTGGATGCTACACTCAAGACCCTCTCTCAGGAGCACAATGAATATCAAGGATGATAATGAGAGAGTTGTTAACGTCTCAATACTCATAAGCGAGTCACTCACCTGAATATCATCCTCACAAGGACGGGGTGGCTCATCTGGAGGCTCAATAAAGGGTTATCAAAGAACCTATCAACATAAGCAAACCATCATAAGGGGTCGTGTTCCCTGAAAGGGGTGAGGTGACTACCACGAGATCACTACTAGGCTCTCGGCTCTCGATCGTGATGTGGCTCGGTGCGTCATCGAGTGAAGTATGGGAAAAGTCTATACTCAATAGTGAGCTAATAGGTATAGTGTTGAGGGAAGGTTCTCAGAGTAGAGCGGACTCTCGTGGTGGTTGATTCCTAATATGCACATCTTGTGTTGGGAGGGCAGCCCGTTATTCCTCAAAGAGTATCAGATGGAATGGGTAAGGTTTCCCTGCTTTGGGAAGTGGAGTGCTCTTGCTGAACTTCAAGGGCGGCAACTCGGGTGTGAAGGTCAACAAATTGTGCATCCAATTAATCAAACTTCTTAAGAACTCATTGTTGTAATTTGGCTTCTGTTATGTCCGCTTTTGGAACACTGGGAAGGCAACTACGTGTGATGTTACCTCGATGAAGATGACCTCTATAGGATTCTTGAGGGTCATCGAGACGGTTGTCTAAAACATAATCATGTCATAACTGTGGGTGGACGTGAGTCCTACGAACGTGCAGTGGTGGTCGTGCATATACAGACTCAGGTTCCTCAAATAAATGAGATGTGTAGCGACGATGACCTGACTCGAATTCCTCGGATAGAGAAGATGTGTAGCGATGATGACTTGAGTGATATTGAACTCTATCATCATGAAGTCATGTCATAGAATCCACTCGAGTACGGGGATAAGGATGACGATAATCGTCAAAATAATGTGAAAACCTCTCTGACGACACTTTATGGGATCAAGTGTAGTAGACGAATGGTGGCTACTCAAATTGAGGATCAGTGTAATGAAGGACACTATGATAAGACATTTTGTGGCATACGACATAGTCCTATGTATTTTAAAATAGGCCCTAACCTGGGGCTCTGATACCAAACTGATGCAGGATGCCGCTATTTTAAAAATCTGGCGGTGCCGACACACTAATGCACCCTAAGTGAGAGTGCGGAATGAACGAGAATAAATTAAACCTAAATGATACATGTATTTTTTAATTTAACCCGGAAATAAAATCTTAGCAATTATATTTATATAAGTTCAGCAAAGTACGCATAATGTGATACTTGGATTTCAAGTGAGCAAACAATGTCATGCTCGATTACACACGAAGTGCTTTAACTACAAACCTCCAGTAATGAATTTAATAGGGTAAAAGAAAAATTATAGCAAATACACAAACAAGTTGAATTCCCAAACAAACATGTGATTTTTTTCCAATATTTAATAAAGAAGTAAATGAACACAATACAACAATACTCATATAACAATAGAGATCTGGCAACAGTGGAGAGGAGATTCTTAGTAGTAAACGGCACTATTTTTGGTTCTAGAGGTGATCGGGTTTTGTGGAGGGGGCCAGATATGGAAAATGGGGCCAGATGGGAAAGAACCCGGAAGAAAAAATTTACAAACAACACCAGGATGTGTTGTTGCACTTTACAAGTAAAGAAAAGTGGAGTGGCGGCAAGGGATGGTTGTGGGGGATCTCGCCTGGAAGGGGGAAAAGGGATTTAACGGCAAGAGTTCCTATGAGGGCTCCGACTGATAGGAGAAAAGAGAAGTCGCAGCAGGGACACTCTAGAACTTCGAATAGTTGAGGAGAAGGAGATTCACGGGAGTTCTAGGAGGAAGGAGAATGAAGAGTGGCGTAGAGGGCAGAGGAAGTGAAGGGGCTGACGATTTCAGGCAGAGATGGGGTGGTTGTCGGGCTCTGGTGAGGGGAATGAATACGTGGGATACTAGAGGTCCTTAGGGGTGAATGTGGAGGTTCTCGATCAGCCAGGAGGAAGGAAATACCGTCATTAATGGTTATAGGGTAGTGTCCAGGAAGTTTCGTTGAGAGATGTGTCGCCTGTGGATTTCACGGCAGTGAAGAAAGTTGTTTGACACTGGGAGAGAAGAAGGGGAAGAGGGAAGGAGGCCTCCAACGGTTGAGGCTCTACGGTTGGGAGAAGATTAGCAATTCAGAGAACATGGCTTGCGGTTTGTCGCGAGGAAGAGGACGATGAATAGTAGTAGCGGTTAAAGCAGGGTGTCGTGGGTTTGAGGGGGAAGAACAGTGTGGGTTCACGGGAAAACAAAAGTAACTGAAAAATAGTAGGGATGTCGCACACTGGGGCTTGCGGCGTCGCACCACGCATGATTATATTGCCGAATCTGAATTCTCTCAAAAAACTCAACAATAAATGAAAATGAGAACATCCGACCCTATTTATAACGAGAGGGAGCGGTTGGGCACCCGACGTGAAAGGCTATGATTGTTTGTTATGTCCGGTATTCTAAAACAATAAATACAACTCCAAAAAAATAAAAATACATATAAAATGAAAAATGACGCTACAAACTCGCTCGCGGTCTCGTATCGCCGATACGATCAATGCATCCCCGACATATATGCAAAAACGGGTCTCACGAAGCGGTGGCCCGATCTCCTCCATTGATCACAAACACGCAGCTGATCCCCATCAACTTGTTCATTCCTTTAAAGTCTAATCTAAATTATGCATGTTATGTGTTGCCTAAATTAATTTCATAATTTTGATGTAATTACTTTTCGGACAATCACATGTACATTGCATAATTGTTATAAATTTTCTACATCACTCACTACACTCGTTAGTGTTCCCTAATGATACAACTGCACATTTTATACTTGCATTCATCTATTGAGCTCCATTGGGGCAAACACACTTTGTACACTCGTCCCGTGTCAGATTGGTATCAAAGCGGGCTTAGTTTAAGATGCGCAGAACTAAAGTCTATATCACCCATTGTCATATAATATTGGTCATCGCTACTCTAATCCTCTATTTGAGGTGTTAACCCTGTACCACAATTTGATTCTTCTAGAGGTGATTACTACTACGAGCGTCATGGATCTCATAGAAGGTATTCTCATGAGGATGAAATCAAGCATAATTTAGGCTAAATGTGTCATCCTTTCACGGTCAATTAGACTCAAAGACTTTTACAGACTGGTTGTTGGGCATGGAAAATCGATTTGACTGGTATGAGGTACCCGATGAGTGTCGTGTTAGATTTTTCAAGATGAAACTTCAAAAGAAGGCTAAGGTTTATTGGACTAACCAAGAGCGTAGGATTGAGCATAATGGTTTTTGCCTCATATTCTGATAGGCAGACATGAAACGAGTATTAAGGGAAAAGTAACTTTCGTTACCCCATAGGAATCAGCTCATTAACCAGTTACACAACCTTTAGCAAGGGACTTTGTTTTTTGTTGATTATATGAGTTGATTCCATGAGTTAGTAGTGAGGAGCGATATTCGTGAGCCTATTGTGGTTGCTTCTTGATTTCGATCTGGACTCCGCACAGAAATTTGTGGAGATATGATTTTTCATCGTTTAGAGTCTCTCGATCAAATATTTCACATAGCCCTGCATTACGAACAATATCTTAAATCCACTAGATCACGGAGAGTTGGCCAGCGGCTTGGTTAGTCCACTTCTAGAGATCTTTCCCCACTATGGATCACAAGTGTACTAAGTTGTGACCACACTGATACAGCATTTCAATCCCCAATTATCGGTTTCTCCCATGCTGAGGAGATTCAGTGTGTTATCATCCAGGAGATAGGACGTGTAGCTACCCAGTGCCCTCCAATGAATTTATCACTAGATAGTAAGCATGGGCCAACTCCTGAACCAATAATATATGATGAGGGATATAGTGTTGTGACTATTTAGATTGTTTCTGAGAGCTTCATGAGTAGAGTACTAGAGTTAGACTTGAGGGAGTGCCCATTGTCTATACCTATTCTTGATGAAGTCAAGATTTCGATTAGCGGTTCATTTATGAGCACAAGATTTTTGACGTTTCTGTAAGAAAAGAGCTAAATAACTGAATTTAATTGTGCCAAAAAATTACATAATACATAGGTATGCCCCCCTATTTATAGAAAAAAGGGGGAAGAGAGAAGAAAAATAAGAGAGAGAATATACAACGTTTGTCACATGCGACTAGGCGGATAGATAAAAAACTAGTCGCGCGGGCTGTGCGGTTAGACAGGCTAACCGCACGACTATACAGAGCTAGAAATGATACCAACATGGTTGCTCTAGTCTCTATCTGACAGTGTCCGGTGAACTGCTCTAGGAGAGAAAGCTACGGTTAGCCAGACCGCACCAGAAATTGTGCTTGAGAACTGTTGAACACAAACTGCGGTCAAGCCTTTGCTGATCATCAAATGGCACAGCTGCGAGAAGAACATAAGAGCATCAGGGGCGGTTAGGAAGATGCTAACTGCCTGACCGTCAACTGTATCTGATCTCAGCAGACCGCACCGCCACAACCCCTAATCACCAGACCGCACTGCGGTTAACCAGTGTGATTCACAACGGACTACTGCTAGATCACCAAGCCAGACCGCCAAGACTACTGCTTAACCGCCCGTGCGGTAGCACTGCTAGAACTATCAGAAAGGCAGACCGCCAAACCTGTCCTCCACTACTATCCGCTAGACCGCCTAACCTGTCCTCCTAACCTATCTGCCATACAGTCTGGTCTCCACAGGTTCCAACAGTTTCCTCAAGTCATATCACTGTTTCATCACACCCCAGAGGTTCTCGAACCTAGTGTGGCGTAGTGATTGCCCCTCTCATGCTTGAGTCCACTCCTAATATTTCAAAAACCTATGTTAGTAAAGGTCATATTTACAACGAATTTCATTATCCCTGTGAGATACCTTATGGGTTTTCCTTTCGTGAAGACATTCGAAAGATCCTAGAGTGATATCCTAGTGTCGATGTCTTAAACATTCTTCTGAGTGATTGTCTCATTCACGATGAATTTTCTTACAAATCGCTTGGTACGTCTCCTGACGACTCACATCCCTCGAATGATATTTGGCATGCCATTGAATCAAACTTTGGTATTGATATCTTATGTAAGCATGTGACTGCTCATCGCATATTCGACGAGTATTTCTCCACTACACCTAAAGAGCCATACGTTAAGCCACCGCTCATTGAGGTTGTATTTATAGTTAGCAGGTCAGCCAAATTTGAAAGTGCACTCGATAACTCGATGATCTTATTCATTATTTTCAGCATTTTGAGAGACATTCAATATACTATATTGTCACATTTTATTATTGATGTCTCTGGTGATTATTTGAATGTTCAACGCACCTGCGATGAATTTTTCTATACTCCACCTACTGAGCCTCATGACCATGTATGATGTATCTATCCTTAACGGTTCTTTGTAGCACCAAAGAACCATAGTGTAAGGAGTCGGTCATGTATATTGTTCATCTTTTACATTTGTTGTATGATCATTTACATATAGTGTGTAACTCTTTTGTGTTGCATGATTCATATATATTGTATGTTTTACATCATTTGCATGAATTATATGAATTTTTTCGTTATAAAACTGATATAAGTAATGAAGATTATAAGATTTACGCAGAGCTTTAGAGGAGAGAGAAGAACTTTAGAAAATGTGATCAAGTAATGGTGATAATTAAAGTTGAGGGATTACTTCAAGAAACTGCAATAAAATTAAACGTCAGGCAAATGGGTCTCTATACACATATGAAAGATTGGGTCAAATGCTCATGAATTAAATATCTCTAAGAGTATAGGAATGATCCTATATTCAACATTAAGGATTTGACTCGATATTATAGCCTCACAAGTACTTGAGTCCATTCCCAGGTTCTAGCACTGAGCCTCGACCTACCGCTCAAGCGCCCAGTTATCTTATAGGCACTACGGTACTTGATCAGTTGGAAAAAGCGTCAAACTATTGATGATATACGGATGTCATCAGAGGAGTTTGATTTACATGCCCTTGGACTTTGCTCGACGTATGCTCATCTTCATTCAACGAAGATGAATGATTTAAAGTCGGGGGAATTGATGAAGATCAAAGTTCTCAGGCGAATCAAGCCATATCAGAGCCTGTTCAGGTTTACATTCATAGGAGTTATGATCGTTGTATGGGCGATCAGAGTCCATAATCGCGTTCGGAGGTCGATGAAACATTTCCTATATATTTAATTTTAATGAGATGTCCTAATTTTGTGACCTATCTACGGTGCGATGTTGTGGAACCTAGGTGCAAAGCTTAGTACAGACCCTTCCCTTGTATCTACTGGCAACCCTCTTCCCTCCTCCACTTTGAACCGCCAGAAACCACCCTTACAAGGGTTGTCTAGCCATCTCAACACCACTCCACCCCCGCGCAAATAACTACCTATTATTGCTTGTAACCACCACCGAAAACCACCAAAAACCACTCTTAATTGTTATAATTGCCCACGACCTAGGTATTTACTGATGGTTACTCCACTACGAAGCCAAAACTGAAACTCCATCTTTCAATTTATGCTCTGATGGCAGCCTGCCTCTTCCAATTATAGCGCCTGCCATTGTTAGAACCAAGAAGTTATCCCTACCTACTTTATTTTTGGGTGTTCCTACCCCCATTCAGAGCACCGGTTGCGTCATTGGTGCCCCAACTTCAGTTCAAGTCCAAGATAGTCCTCGTACAAGATTTCAATTTCCCTGACCCAGATCTTAACTGTCAAGAGCACACAAGCACATCCAGTGGCTGTCCCAGGAGAATTGCACCTTCTAGCATGCTATTCCTGTAACATCCATAATTTTATTACGAAAATTAAAATTGGATTTGCAGGGCCCGACCGCGAGCGTAATTGATCGAGCTAATGTCTTGTCGAGATACAATGTTGTTATGATTAATTATTACACGTTTACTGGTAACTAAAACAAAGCCGATATAAATCTTTCGGCGCGATTTAGAGATTCGCGGTAATCTCAATGTCATAATTTTAGTGTCTTAGTAACACAATGACAATGTGACAATATTGATGGAACTTCCCATAAAACCATGAGTCATGACATTAATAAAAATATACAGATATAAAAAAAAAGAATAAAATCAACCATTAATTAATTATTTCCCCCACGGCCCCACCACACTCCATACGTTTTCCATAACTGGTTTGGACTCTCACGCCTCTCCATTTCCTCCTCCTAGACGTCTGATTAAGGAAGTATTGTCACTAGTTATTTTATTTGCAAAGGGGGTCGATCAGTTCTGTGAAACGAGCCCTAATTTCATTTTGCTCCATTCCAACACTGGATCTCGAAACCGTCGATTCCCTGTTACGCAGACGTTTTCCTCGGTCTTTTTTTCTCTCGTTTTCAGTTGTCGTGCAGAGCCCTCTCGCCAAAAATCCCCGTCAATCCATCTTGCAGGGCCAGAGAATAGCATCGACGTCGCTAGTGTCGGCTGGTAGTGTTGACCACCCTTCAAGAACTTTCGTTTCAAACCAGTGAGTCCTGACAGTCTTCTAAACACTGTGATTTTAGCCTCTAACGTCTCCACACTGCAGCGCAAGGAGAGTGCCCATCTCTGCAGTTGGCTCCCGACTCTCAAAAGTTTTCCCAACCCTCAACGGTGTCAGATTCAGAGATCAAAAAACTCATTGACTTGCCTCGACAGCCTTCCGAGGAGATATCTTTTGGTTTTGATCGATTTATTTTTCCTCCATCAGAAATCTTTTCAGGTAGTTTTGCTTCCCTTTAGAATTATCAGTTGTTCACTCTGAAGTTGTTATCGTTCAGAGGCCTCGCCTAAGAATTAATTTATTTAGTAGATCTCCTTTGTAGTCACTATAAAAATCGAGAACTCCCATTCAAGGCGTGCCTAGATTCATTTCAGAAATCTTATTTACCCAATGTAAGATAAGTGGTAAGATCCTTGCCTCCACTATGAAACAATATTTCTTTTGGAAAGATAAATACATATTATTGTCTTTTTAGGTTCTTGGAGAAAAGAAGCACCTTTGTAAATCGGAGAACCAGTTAGGGCTTTAGAGTATTTTATTAAAAAGCATGTCGTCGCGTCAGGTGTACGAGCAACACAGTACTACTGTAAGAAACTCTTATTCTTTCTGGCTAAACGCCTAGACATATCAGATAGCTTGCATAGTAATGTTTCGTTACAATTCATTAAAATAATTATGGTTGTACGAAACTGCTATTATCGTTAGAGATTTGTAGTCCAATGATCATCTAGCTAATATATGTAGTACATAAATAATTTCTAAATTTCCCAAACAGCTAGACCTTCTGAAATAGTGCAATCTACGAATCATATACACTCATATACATTTACGAAGCGGGAAATATTAACCTCATGAATATGAAATCTAGTTGATTAATTGATATATTATACTGCCTAAGATACGCAGATAAATTCGTAAGCAGAGTAGCAATAGATAGAATATAATTATTAATAAGCACGATTGAGACCTCCTATCGTGCTAGATAGAGGCACACTATCTTTCTCATAGAGCATAGTGTACCTTATGAGTCTCAGAGTTTGGGAGATGTTACCCCCCCCCCCTTTGAAGATTAGTAGGTTTGAGTCTGTGTACGTGAGACATTAGAACACCTGAGTTCGTTAGTAGGACTTGGATCGTTAGACTAGAATTGCGCATTAGAAGCTACTCTGCCTAGAATTTTAAAGGACAAACACGAGCCACCTAGAACCCAAGTATAGATCGAAGCTTAGAAAATCTTTTAGTCAACCAACTTTCAGAACTTGAGTAAATATGTTTAATATGTGTAAAGTAGAACATATATTTATGTTGTCAATATTACTTTAGCAAAGCATGTATAGTACACTAGCATACAGTTTTTCCATATAAAAACTTATTTTAAAAGCATGCATACATATTCTTTCAATTATTTTTAGTGTCACTAAGAGAAATAGTTTTTTTACTCTCTCATTGGACTGACCCATTTCGGGCGTATTTTTACAGGGGACACAGGTGGGAAGTTAGGCTTAGGATGTGTGTGTTTTTGGAGTCCCTCTTATAGTTCGTTTTCATTCAGTTGTTTCTTTTCAGTACAGTACTGTTTTCTTTCTTGGACTCTGTGTAATTTACTGTTTGTGTTTTCATGTATCAGACATTTTGTAGCAATTCAGACTTTCAGATATAAGGTTCATTTACATATTTTAGTTGGCTCAGGGAATTCTGATTTGATGAGGTGCACGTTTACCCTTAGCTGCATATTTTTATTTTCGTTGTAAGTTCACTTTCAGTACTTTTCAATTATGTTTGTTATGTACCAGTTATGTTACCGTTGCTTAGTTTACTTCTTATCGTGAAAACCAGCAGGATCGCTGATTTGTCGTTAAATTAGGCAAGGGTGTTACAATTTCACTTCAATCCAACCTTTCAAGCCCACATTCAACAACCACTCTTAGTGATTTTTCAACCGGCATTCATCTTCCAGCATTCCCCGACCTCCGTGAACCCACAATTGGTGCAGATATTCTGAAATCAGCAACGAATTAGCCTCGAAATTGATGTTAGATGCCTGAAATTGCATCAAATCATCCAATTTGGTCTTGAATGTTTGTGTAAGTTCCATGTTTAGATGTCTATTTTCATTTGTGATGAACTTTTGTTGAATTGAATATGTTTTGGGATATTACTTTGCAATAGTTTGTTCAAACGTTTAGTCCAAGCGATCTTCTTTTAATCGTGGCTAGAACTTCTTCGTTGCTTTAAGTCTAATCTCAATTGTGCATTTTTGAGTTGCCTAGATTAATTTAATAATTTTGTTGCAATTAATTGTCGTACAAAAACAAGTCATTTTATCATTATTTTAAATTCCCTACATCACTCACTACATTCGTTAGTGTTCCCTAAGGATAAAATTGCACATCCTACATTTGCATTCATCCGTTCACTTCCTTTGGGGCACACACTCTTTGTACATCTGTCTTGTGTCGCCCACACTACTCAAAAATGTCCACCCCGCATTACTCTCAAGTAAAGACAAGCCATCAAAACTCCATAACGACATCTGCCCAAAATGTACAGACCAAATAACTCTGAAATTAAACGAAGGCTTATTATTCTCTAAAAAAACAGTTGTTTCCAAAAAAAAAAAAAGTTTGAATGCATAGAACTAGTGGGTGGGAAAACCAAATCCAAGCAAACATCAAAAAGGTCAAAAGTGATCAACATGGCTTGAAGACCTGACTTAGAAATAGGAAAAAGGTATTCAGTAGAGAAAAAAATACCAATTCACACAATCATTGGCCTAGTCGATTTCCTGGTACTTTATTATGCACTGATTATGACATAAAGTGATTCCTAACTTGTAGGGATTAAGAGAGAATACCAGAAATTTCCTTACCCAAAGCTGTGGGCCAAAATTCCATGGCGCATACATTCATCTTAGGGCTCAAATCTACAGTCCTCGTTTAAATAAACAGGGGGATTTTGAATTTTCAAAATAAAATAACATGGAGATTTTAACCAGATACAATACAAGATCAATAAGATGAAAATTGTATAGACCTAAACTCCAAGCATAAGATTCATCAGCATTCAATCATACTATGCAATCTATTATAGAATACAAAAAACTGTAGATAGCCAGTGATTCAATCTAGCTAGAACTCAGCAGACAAAACCGGAAACATCGAAGTAAGATTGAGGAAACGAAGAAATCAAAGACGGGAAATCTCACATGGAAGGACTCCAGCTGGTCCTCGAGATTCTCAAGAGCGGACCTGATGGCGTTTAGGCTCTTCGCCTCGGCCAGAGCGGCGCCCTCGTCCGCCCTGAATCCCTTAACGAAGACGTACCCGCATTTTCTGTCATCGCCGCCCACGTCTCCCTCCGGTGTATGCTGCTTGTCCGGCGAGGCTCGGTTGAGGCTCTTGATAGATTTGAGGAAGTGAGCTCTCGAGATCGCATGGATGGCGTCGCTGATCTTGTCATGGAGGTCCCAGATCCTCTCCAGGACGGACTCAATATCTTCCATCTCCATCTGCCATTTCATCGGAGAAGGGACTTGAGATAGGGTTTCCGGTAAGCTAGCGAGACGTGGGTACGGCGATCTCGCCTTCGTCGGAAAGGTGGAAAAAACAAAACAAAAAACAGAGGGAAAGATAAGAAGGCTAAGCAGGGCAAGGTGGAAACGGTGGTCCGGACAACCGCTTCTGAGCCGGACAAAAGCTGGTCCAACACCAACAGCGTCGCACATGAAAGGAGGCAAGTACTTGAGGGAATCATACATTTTGGAATAATAATAATAATAATTTTAATAAAAATAAGTCCTTAGTCCTCTACGATATTTCTAAATACATCCTCTTTTGTAGGAGTTTAGGCACTTTGCGCCCACCAAGTAGTGGAACTAATGCTTTAGTCTCAATTTAATAAAACACACAAAATTAACTTCTGATCAAATTAGGAAAAGGCAGATGGCAAAATACTCCACTTGCTTGATCCAGTTCTTTTTTTTTATCTCCGCCGTTTTATTTTGAAATTATTTTTGTCGATTTCTGTAGCTAGCAAGATGCTCAAGTGAACATATATTATTGTTGCGGTCAACTCAACGCTTCTGATAGACCGGATTATATTAGGCCGTATTAACTCACGGAGTGGTTGAGCGCACGCATAGTCACGGTGGTCACATCCCATTGAAATATAGGAAGTTGAACAAGTTAAAGCCTATGCAGAAAGTCAAAAAAGAGATGCAAAGACTCTGTTGTTCATTCAACAGGGGATAACTAGAACCATATTTCCCAAGATCACGGGGACTCTCTGCCAAAGATGCTTGCGATACTCTGAAGACTGCTTATCAAGGTTCTTCCAAGGTACTTGTTCTAAAACTTCAAAATGTATGGCAGGAATTTGATATATTGAAAATGTTGGATGAAGATACTGCCACCACATACCTATCCAAAATCACTGCTCTTACCAATCTGATAAAGAGTTATGGGAATACCATAGAAGTGAAGAAAGTTATTTTGAAAATCCTTAAGACCCTGACCCGAAAATATTCTACGATTATAACCAACATAGAAGAAAATAAGGATGTTACCTCTCTTATCATGGATGATCTATTAGGTTGTCTTCAAGCTCATGAAGAGAGACTCAAAAGATATGAATCTCAGTCTCTTGAACAAGCATTTCAAAGTAAGGTGCTTGTTAAGCCAGAAAAAATACATTCTAAGCTAACTGAGAAAACACAAGGTAAAAATAGCTGGTTTTGTGTCTTGTGTAAAGGAAACAATCATGAGGCCCAAGACTATTTTTATAGAGGCAAGAGATGTAAAAAAACCAACACATCATGCTACGGATTGTTGGTCTAAGAAAAATCTTGAAACTATCACAAAAAAGAAGCTTATTATGGTGAACAAGAAGATGATGAACTTTTGTTTTACACATGCAAAAAAATGAAACTGAAGAAGAAAATATTTGGTATCTTGATAGTGGATGCTCTAATCATATGAATCACAATAAGAGTGCATTTATCTTCTTAAATGAACAAGATACCTCACAAGTTATCTTAGGAGATGAGACTGCTAAACATATTAAAGGAAAAGAAACTATAGTTGTTAGAACTAAATCTGGAAAATTCAAACATATTCCAGATGTCCAATATGTTCCCGACTTTGCTCAAAATCTACTTAGTGTAGGTCAATTATTAAAGAAGGGTTACCAGCTTATCTTTGATAATAACCACTGTATCATAAGAGACAAAGACACAACTCAGATAATTGCTAAGGTTCAAATGTCTAGTAACAAAGTTTTTCCCTTATCTCTACCCAATGATGCTAGAAATCTGAAGGCTTAATCAAAAGACAGTATAAGCAAATGGCACCGAAGATTTGGGCATCTCAACTCAAGTGACCTGATAAAGCTCCAAGTTAAATCCCCTGTTATTGCCTTCCAAAACTTGAAAAAAAAAATAGTCTATTTCTGTGAAGATTGCTCTCTAAATAAGATTCATAAACTTTCTTTTCCTCATCAATCAACCAGGAGCACCTCACAATGTCTTGAACTTTAGCATATTGATGTTTGGGGACCTGCTAAGACTCCCACCATATCTGGCTCTCACTATTTTCTCTTTGTGGTTGATGACTTTAGTCGAATGATGTGGATATGGCTAATGAAACTTAAATCTGATGCTTATGCTAAATCCCGTCAGTTTGCCGCTCAAATTGTTATTGAGACAAACCTCAAAATAAAAACATTAAGATCAGATAGGGGGGTTCATGAGTTATGAGTTTGAACATTTCTGTCAAGAAAGAGGGGTAAAGAGAGAGTTGTCAACCAGAAACTCATCTGAGTAAAATGGAGTGGTTGAACGGAGGAATAGGACCATTGTTGAGATGATGAGGTGTATGCTAAATAGTAAGAAGCTACCCAAATATTTTTTGGGGGAGGCAGTTTGCACTACAGTTTATCTCCTAAATAGAGCATCAGGTCGAGCTTTACAAAATGCTACTCTATATGAAATTTGGCATGGAAAAAACCTCATGTTGATCACTTAAAAATCTTTGGATCCTTAGCTTACACATTAATTCATCAACACAGGGACAAATTAGAAGAAAAATGTGAAAAAGTAATCTTTCTGGGCTATAGTGACAAATCCAAAGCTTTTAGAACCTATAACCCCATTACCAAAAAGATTATAATAACCAAAAATCTGATTGTTGATGAAGAAAAATGTTGGGACTGGAATGTGGCTCAAGATCATACTACCATTCCAGAGGTTACAGTTACACCAATGATGGCGCAAATGAAACCATCATTAGTGAAGAACTGCCATCCAATCTAGAAAGTCTCCAACATAATTCGTTAAATTCTCCTATCAGACTTCCAGGGCCATCGTCATCTCCGTCATCGCCACAAAAATTCAAGTCCCTCACTGATATATATCAGAATTGCCAAATTGCTTTTTATGCCCGAGAACCAACTCTCTTCAAAGAAGCCATCAGAGATAAAAAATGGGAAGAAGCTATGAAAGAGGAACTCCATATAATAGAAAAAGTAATACTTGGGAGCTAACAAATCTGCGACCTCAAAAATCTCTAATTGGTTTAAAATGGCTATACAAAATCAAAAACAAAGAAACTGGATAAATTCATGAATACAAAGCGCACATTGTAGCTAAGGGTTACTCCCAAAAGGCCGAAGTAGATTACTTTGATACCTTTGCTCCTATTGCTAGATTTGAATCATTCTGTCTAGTTTTTACTGAGTTGGATCAAACATCAATATCAATACACCATTTATCAAATGGATGTAAAATATGCCTTTTGAGGAAGAAATATATGTCAAGCAACCAGAAGGATATGAAATTGAGAGTGAGAAAGAGAAGGTGTATAAGTTAAAAAAAAGTCATTTACGGCCTTAAACAAGAAACAAGGGCTTGGAACCAGAAAATTGACTCTCATCTCACAAAAATAGGACTCTAAAATGGTATCAGAGCATGGAAACCGCCTCATTTTATGTTTATATGTTGATGATATTCTAAGCTCAGGCAATAACCATGAAGCCATAAACAATATCAGAACTTATATGAATAATGTATTTGAAATGACCGACTTGGGTGTTACCAAATACTTCCTTGGGATTCATATTTATCAACAGAACAGTGGTACTTTTTTTATCCCAAATCAAGTATACAGAAGACATTCTGATGCGAACATCTATGCTTGACTGTAAACTAACTTATGCTCCCATGACTGCTGGAGATAAACTTAAGAAGAATGATGAATCAGAGAAAACAAATCATGAAGAATACCGTAACATCGTCGGCTCACTCATTTACCTAACAAATACTCGACTCAACATAGAGCATGTTGTTAGCATGGCATCTCGGTACATGAGTGAGCCAAGCATCAAAGACTTGGCAGTTGTCAAAAAAAATCTTAAGATACATCTCCAAAACCAAAGAGTTTGGGATAAAATATTCTCGAGAAGAAAACAATAATCTGAGTGGATATTCAGATAGTGATTGGGGAGGATGTGAAGATGAGAGAAAAAGCACCTCCGGAGTCATATTCTTCCTGGTGCTCAAGAAAGCAGAAAATAGTGGCGCTTTCTTCCACAGAAGCATAATACACAGCTTTGAGTGAATCCGCAAGAGAAGAGGTCTGGCTGCGACAGTTGTTAGAAGAAATGTTGGAGAAAGAAGAAAATTCTACCCTAACCAGGATGGATAATACTTCGGTCATCGCATTGGCCTACAATCCGGTTTTTCAAAAGAAATCTAAGCATCTGGAGTTGAAGCTTCACTTCACCAGAGAGCTGATTAGTAAAAAGATAATCAAAGCTAGTTATTATGCTCCCATGACTGCAGAGAAAAGTTAGAGGTTTCTACTACTGCGATTATGGGGGGGGGGGGTATTGGGAAGATAATCACATCAAACATCCTCAAGAACAATGTGTTGATCCATCTCAACAAACCAGAGAAGATAATCTGCATGAAGACAAGGAAGAAATTAGCAAATAAGATCCTGAAGTATGAAGCACCGAAAGTGGATTTGATGGCCAGAGGCCATAATGATCTTTGTCTTTTTATTATTGTTCTTTTATACCGGGATGGGTGACCTCCTGGGAAGTTCCTGTGATGCTCGCTTAACCAGAGATTTTTGCTCATCAAAGAGAGGTTGTGTCCACCAACAACCCGCATGTGGGCTGGAGAGGGGTTGAGGTGCTTGGGCTGCAGCCCGGTAACGGTTCGTGTAAGGCCTAGTGGTGTTGTGATCCACGAAAGGTGGAACGAGACATTACACGAGTCACTTGAAGAAGGATTGCTCCAAGTTAAAAATGAAAAACAAGGGGGGTCCCTTAGAGGCGAAGACTCATATTACTTAGGAGATTACTAGTGGTGACGAGTCTGACATTACTCTCTATGTCACTTCAAGTATTTATTTACTAATGATTCATGTTGGATTCTGGACACGGGTGCTACATATCACATTTGTCTCAATCGGGAGTGGTTCTGTACTTACAAGTCTTTGGATACTGGTGTTGTTTCTATGGGCAATGATCAGACTTGTCGTATGATTGGTGTTGAGAGTATTCTAGTTTGGATGTATGACGGTACAGTGAAAGAGTTGATAAATTTCAGACATGTTCCAGATATCAAGAAGAATTTGTTTTCTATTGGGGCTTTAAAAGCCAAGGGCTATTAAGTAATGATTGAGGCAGGAGTTCTAAAAATCAGTCGTGGAGCTTTGGTTTTAATGAGAGTAGTTTGACCCCACAATCTATATTATCTTCAGGGGAGTACAGTTACCGGGACTGTGTCTGTTGCTGGTGATTTTTGGATGCCAGTACTTTATGGCATATGAGATTGGCACATGCTGGAGAGGCTTCCTCTAGGCTTTATTAAGACAAGGATTGATTGAGGGATCAAGAAGCTGCAAATTGGATTTTTGTGAGCATTGCATGTTTGGCAAGAAGACACGAGTATCTTTTGGCACTGCCTGCCACAGTACAAATAGTATTTTAGATTATGTTTACACAAATATTTGGGATTCTAAGAAGATGAAATATTTCACTGGGCGACGATACTTTGTCTCCTCCATTGATGATTATTCTAGATATGTTTGGGTGTACACTATGAAGCGTAAGAGCAAAGTTTTGAAGATATATGTGACTTAAAAGAAGTGGATTGAGACTCATATTGGCAAAAAGATTCAATATATTAGATCAGACAATGGAGGCTAATACACCTCAAATTCATTCTTGCGAGAGTGTTAGAGATCAAGTATAGAGCATCACTTCACTACCAGGGAGACATCGCAGCAGAACGGGGTGGCAGAGTGAATGAACCAAACTTTGGTAGAGAAAGTTTGATGCATGTTGTCTAATGTTGGGTTGGACATGATTTTTGGGATGAGGCTCCTAACTATGCTTGCCACTTGGTGAACTGTCTGCCTTTTGCAGCTATTGGAAGGAAGACACCAAAGGAGATGTGGTCGGGGCATCCTGCTAGAGATTATATGCACATGAAATTGTTTGGGTATCCAACTTATTATAACGTGAAGAATGAAAAACTAGAACCACAGTAAAAGAGGGTGATCTTCATTGGCTTCAGGCGTGGAGTCAAGGGTTACAAGCTGTATGATCAAGCAGAGAGTAAGATTGTCATTAACAGAGATGCTAATTTTATGAGCCGAGTTTGTTGAAGCCTCGGGACTTAGAGCAGGTGGAAAGTTTCAAGCCGATCATTACTACTAATCAAAAGGAGTTTAATATGACTCTATTTATTCCATCAGTTCCCCGCATTCCTGACGAGGTATATGATGAGACTGTTGATGAGGTACCTAGTGTTGATGATCAAGAGATGGAGGAAGTTGAGGTAGAGAGTCGTGTTCAAGATTCTATTGCCAGGAGCCTATCTAGGAGGCAGAATGTCCCGAAGCCAGCTTGGATGAGAGAGCACATTGCATTTTTACTTTCAATATCTAAGGCTAAAGTCCCTTGTCACTTCAAGGAGAATCATGCTGACAGGCTTACAGAGGTGCTTCCAGTCCAGAAGTTCACATAATACAAAAGTTTGGTGTACGTCCTAGCTCAGAGGTGAGTCCCTTGCGAGACACTTTTGAAGAACTACACGTGGCTTGATCCCATAGGAGGGGAGTACGTAGGCAGCCATATTAGCGCAACTGATTTTATGTTGATGTTTATTGTGTCATCTCATATTTGTTTGTGTCAAATAAGTGATGAGTTGAAGATTGGTTTTTGAGATGGTATTTTTGTCTTTTTGGTTAGCCTAAATTTCCCATATAAATATAAAGAGGTTAAAGTTCTTACTGAGAGTTAAGAGAGTTGTGTAGTGTTATATTGGCCTCTTCTTTTCTCCCCACCGGTGATAGTGGATAGCCCCTCCCCGTAGATGTAGGCATTTCTCGCCAAACCACGTAAGTCATATCGTGTTTATTGTTTGTGGTTGTGTGATTTTGGTTTTTCTGCATCGTATCATATAACAATTTTGTGCAGGAAGGAACTTATTTTTTTCACCCAGGTGGATTTTGTACAACTTATATTCATTGAGGTGAATCCCAATCCAGTGGTGAGTGATCCCCATACCTATGAGTTGAAATAGAGTTCAAGTTGTCTACCTGATCACCTAGAGGGGGGTGAATAGGTGAATTGTGCGTCTTTTTGCGAAATAAAAACTTTAACAAACTAATGCACAAGAAAATAACCAAGCATTCACAGAGGACACCAAGAATTATAGTGGTTCACCCATCTTGGGTACGTCCACTTTCCACTCACCGATCTAGCAATACGCTAGACTCGGCTAATCCACTAATCTTGGATTGAAAACAATCCTACCACTCGGAATAACGGTCCTACAACTCGATCCAAAAATGAATCTACACTTGGAAGAGAAACATCCTACAAACTCGGAGACAAAATCTCCTACAAGAATAAAATGATTTACAAATAAATATACAATCTGAATATCTCAGATCTGGAAACTTCGGACTTTCTTCTTCTTTGAACTTTGAAGCTTTCTCAGAAAATAGATTGAAGAAGACAAGCCTAACTTTTCTGGATCTGAAAACCTAGATCAACACGATCAAGAAAATCAGTCTATCGAGGAAGAACGTCTTGATCTGTTGAAACTTTCTTGGTCTGAATCGCTTGGATCGAAAAGATCAGTGGTGAGGAAGACGAATCTTGCCGGCGGCGATGGCTTCCAATTTTGACGTTAGAGAATAATTCAGAAAATACTTCTTCTTTGTTTGTCGATTATGACAAGAAATTTTATAGACCTTTCCCAACGGTCTAATTAGCATTAATTGCAACCCACGTGGACCAATCACGGGTTAATGAAATTTGAAATCCACGTCGTCTGGTACTTAGCGAAATTCAGAACTCTGATTCTGCAGGTCTCGAGTGAAAGAATGGCTACTCGAGAACAGCTTCTACTTCTCGAGACAACAGCTACAAAGTTCTCGAGAATAAGTACTTAGGAAGAATTTAGATATGGCTTCTCGAGACTCAAGGAACTTTACTCGAGAACTAGCTTCTATTACTCGAGAACAAGTAAAGATTTCTCGAGAACAAACTGAACTTCTCGAGAGGAAAAGGCTAAATGGCGTTGAGACAAGTCTTTGCTTATCGAGTATTGACTTAGCTTCTCGAGTACTGACTTAGCTTCTCGAGTACAGCAAGTCTTACTCGAGAGCTACTTCTGTTACTCGAGAACTACTTCTGCTACTCGAGAACTACTTCTGCTACTCGAGAACTACTTTTGCTACTCGAGTATTAGCTTCTTCTACTCGAGTACAACAAGTCTTACTCGAGAACTACTTACTTAGAAAGATTTCTTAACACCTTTAATTCTTCTTCTTGGAGACCAGCATCCTATAGCTCCTTCCAAATCTTTAGTACTTGAAAAAGAAGTGTGTCCCAATAGAGAGGCTACACATGAGTCAACACCATGGATCACACAATGAGGGATTATATTGTATGGTCCTGTGTTTAGTGACTCAATGTAGACTAACGTTGGTCTACACTTAGTAATTTAGTCCTGCAAGTACATCTAAACAAGCACCATCAAATACAACTACAATTCACCTTAGTTTTAGGGGGACTTCTTCAAATCAAGATTATTGTGATAACAGAACCCAACATGAGTATTGACCGTTGACTTAAGAAAATAAGAACACAATGACTAAACAAAGAGAATCGAGAGCTTGCATATACAATGATGAGCTTGCCAAAGGTTGGTTCTTACACAGACATCAAACGAGCTCCCAACACATGAGCAAACCTCACCGCGAGCTCTTCGCTCAAAAGTCTGTGTCTTACTACCGATCTCTATATAAGCCTGCCACACTTGAGCTTACCTCAGTCATCGACTTGTTCTTCTCTCATTCTACCCAAGCGCGCTAAGCCAGCTCACCAACAAGCTCTCACAGGCAAGGCTCATCAGTTAGCTCGCCGATTTTTTTGCTACCTCAAGAGAGGGTGTCTACTCGTGGGCCACCCTCTGGATTTCCTATAAATAAGACCGTTATGGCACATTTTGTGGCATGTTGACCCTCCTCTCAAAGTTTCCAAAAACCTTTTCGTGTCTCGCCCGTGTCTTGCTCAGCTCTGATTTTGGAGGTGAAGTTCTTATATACTTTCGGGAACTTGGCGGAACCTTCTCGTTGCTACTCGCGAGCTCCTATTTACAGGAAATTTGAAAAGCTCTCGCCCCTCTCATCTAGTGATAGCCACATGGAGGCCAGCCAGGTAAACGCCGCCCGACGCCGGCCTCACAAAGGCTGGCCGAGCAAAGGTCACCAGGTGCCGGACTTTATAAGGCCGACCGTGTGGCGCCCGGCGCCAGCCTCACAGAGGCCGACTGGGGGAACGTTGCTCGGCACCGGCCTCACGGAGGTCGGTCGAGTGAACGCCACCGTCAATGACGACAGCAACAGTCCGCAGGCAGTTGTTTGGGTTGTGCGCGTGATGGGATCTCGCACGCAGATCGTGCATGGATCGGGTCCGTCGATCATGCGCATGGTGGTTACCTTCATGGTCCCCACCAACGCTTCGTTTTGCATGGTGGTGGCGGTCATGAACATGTGGGTTAAATTGTCATTAATTAACGCCCACCTAAGGAACTTCATCCACTTTATGTTCAAACAGATGATGTTTGTTAGGCAATCCTTAACAAATGACGATTTAACTCATGCGTTTATGAGCACCATCACCGTGCCAAGCGGAGCCCAAGTTAGTGGAGGTCATGGGTCTCCGGTTAATTACAAACTGGTTCTCCTATAAATTATACATGACCTCGTCAGTATTATGTTAAATTAACCAGCGCACCCATTTTTCATTCTAAAACCCGTGTCAAAGATATGAGAGGAGGGGCATATTATAAAATATAAATGTTAGTAGACCGACTGGATAGGCAATGCGGTACTAATCATGGCATGCCATTATTTAGTTTAAATTTTATTTAATTCATGTTGGACTGCCCAACATATTATACATAATAAATTCCAGTAAAAAGTAGGGAAAAGAAGTTGACCTCTAAAGAGTGAAGATTAAATCGATAAAAAATGAAGCCTGAATCTGGGAGAAGTGGAGATCTGCTAATCTGATCCTCATAATATAAAAAACATCCAAATAAACATCTCATTAGGCGCGTACATCGACTCCAAAAAATCAACTTGTGAGCCCTGAACTTGAAGCAGAACCACTGGATCATTTTACCGGCCGAAGAGTAAAGATGGGAAGAGCTAGTGGATTCATTTTACTAAAAGATGATTACTGGATCATTTTTATATAGCTCGTAATTTGTCGAGATCAGAAATGTCTAAGGAGACGGCTATTCGCAGACCTAGCAGAGGTGAGCTCGGGCGAGCAGAGGAGAGCAGTTGCGAATTGCAGATGGCGATATGCAGGTGAGTATATGCAGGATTGACAACTTCAAAGAGGCGATCATCTTTGTTACTCGCCCATAGGCGAGTTCTGCAGGCAACCTACTCGCAAGGTCGGGAGAGCTCAGAATCTGAGTGAGTTGGAAGTGGAAAATTGAAAAAAAAATCCAAGGGCGCTCCCCCCGAGACCCGCAGGGGGCACTATCCCCGAAACCTTGTGTATGGGTTCTAATGCCAGAAACGACACTTACCCCCCCCCCCCCCCCGCCTACTTCATCTCTTTTTTCAATAGTGGTGCTTTTCATACATGTACATGTTTACGGGTGCTTTGGTAAATCCTGTGAGTACTTTTTGTATGACTAACAAACATTGTTATTCACGATGAGTTTACTGCCAGGGGAAATCATATAAGTTATTGATATGCCTGAAACAAGTATACATATTACACGCAAGTGCACGCGTCAAATCAAGTAATATAATAACCACTGAGAGGTGTTAAATTTAGTGTTTGCAAATACCAGTTGCGCCTTTTCTTTAAATCCAAGTAAGCTAAGAATGATGATGTTATACTTAATGAAAAATACAAATAAAAATTCTTAATTAAAAATAAACTACAATTATTTGAGGAAATATTTTTTGTCAATTGAAAAACTAATCTTGTATCATGATTTCCTAAGTCTAGTGCAATGTGTCAGGGTATTTGGTTATATGTCCGCGCGTGTCAGGACCGACTCGGAACGACTCATTGGGTTTCGTGTCACTAGGGTGTAACGACTCTACGTTGGAGATACTATATAAGACCATTCCACATTTGATGAGCCTTAGTGGACTATCTTGAGCGGAGCCTCAACATTCTCAAGATATTCGTTCTAGGGTTTCCGCTCTCGTCCGCTTTTCGTTTTTCTCCTGCTGCCGCCGTGCGAATTCGTGAATCTCCGCCGCAGGTTGTGCTTCCTGTCGCCGGCAGTCGCAAGATCGCGATTCGTCTCCGCCAGATCGGGAAGCAAGAAAAATCTCAACGTCGGGATTTCATCCTTTTTCTGTAACGCCTCGCCGCTGCCGTTAGGGATTGCGAGGAAGAAGCGGCTTTAAAGCATCCCATCTAGGTCGGTCGCTGGCAGGGTTCCGCCGCAGTTTCCTCCGTCGATCGGGGTCGTGCGTCGCTCCCGTGCTCACGATCTAGAAGGAGATCGCGTCTTGCCGTTCTCGCGAAGTTCTCTATGCCGCTCCTTTCGTGAAGTAGATCGGAAGTTTCCGCCTATCTATAGTTCTCTCCCTCGGATCCGCGATTTTGTCGGAGTTCCTGTCTGTCGCAGGGGTGTCCCCGATTGTGCCCGATTACGTCGCCGTTCTTCATCGCGCGTGAAGGCGATACCGCTGGATTTTTTGCGTATCTCCAGTGAAGATCGCGATATAAGAGGTCCACACGGTTGGATCTAAGGTCACCGAAAACCTCATCCCAGATCTTCCAATTTCTAATTTGCAGTGATTGTTGATGTTTAGATTGCCGGAGAAGAACCTTAAATCTCACAGCAGCTTTCAGATCAAGGAAAGTAGTGGATCCAGCGACTACTTCTGTTCTGTCCTAGATCCTCAGAAGCTGAATAGGCCTTGAAACTTGAAAGGAAAATATTCTTAGTTATTCTGGATCTAGGGGAACACAGTTGGAGGCTATTGAAGCTATTTTATCAGGAAAGGATTGCTATTAGATTCCTGGGTTGGCATCTTCATGCGTTGTGCTTATTGTTGGATGCCTGGTTCCTAAAATTTCTCTCATGTGGGAGAATTCTTTACTTACAGTGTAAGGAGTTCTTGCAGTGTCTCTTGGCAAAGTGATCTCACCACCGGGCTCCTTGGAAGGTTGATCGGATTTAGTCTTCGGCGACTGTGTTCAGCCGGAAAGGAGGAGCAAACAAATTTTCTTTGGATTGGATCCGAAGATTTCTTTGACGTCTTCACTTGGCTCAGGTGACCTCGTTCTAGCATTTTCTTATTTCTGTTTAAATCTAGAACGATGTCGAAGAAAAGCGCGCTCGACACCGTTAAGTTGCAATCATTCGACGCCTCCGATTTTCTCAATTGGAAAATTCAAGTCCAACTAGGAATGAAGGAACGCGAAATTTTCTATATTGTTCAAAGTGATTTTGCTTCTACCGTCGAGGACGTGGATGAGTACCAGTGGAACAAGGATGATGATTTCTACAGGGATTACCTTTTGAATTCCCTGAATCCCCGTCTCGCGTTGACCTACCGCGCCTACAAAACTGCAAAAGAAATTTGGGATCGGATGAACGCGCATTTTCAGAAGGAGGAAGGATTGTCAAAGTCGCTCATTGGAGAGAAGTTCTTCAACTTCAGATTCAAGGCGAACGTGCCCATCACTTCTCAACTCTTGGAGCTAGTCAACCTGCGTCAGAAGCTGGATGATGATCATTCGAAGATGGACGACAGTCTCTTTGTGTACATGATTCTGAGCAAGCTGCCTCCTGAGTGGCTCTTTTCAAGACCGAGATGCATCGACTGAAAGAGAAGATAAGTTTGGATGAACTCAAAAGGTTCATCCATATTGAGGATCAAAACATCGCTGGAAAAAGCTTGGAGCAGGTTGCGCAGCCCTCACAGGCTGTCAATTTCGTTTCACGTCCTAGTAAGTCTTCTCGGAAGCCCCCGACACCTAAGGGTGATACCCATGCACCGTTGACGGTCAAAAAGCCTTCTCTCAAAAGGAAGAAGGGCAAGTGCCACAACTGCGGCAAATGGGGTCATTGGGCCGCTGAATGCAAGGGTCCGAAAAGACAAAAGGAGGAAGCCCCACAAAATGCGGCGAACATGGTGGTCGACATCTCTGATCCCAAGTCCTTCGTGGCTATGATTGGGAGTAGTCACCGCAGTGCGTCGTCTGAGTGGTGGCTGGACAGTGGTGCTACCTGTCACGTCACAAATGACATGGGTCTTCTCTCAAAGGTCACAACGGTCAAAGATAGAGTCGAGAACTGCAATGGAGGAGCGACAAATGTTACTCATGCTGGGACTGCAGAGCTAGTCCTCTCTTCAGGTAAAACTTTAATTTTACAACATGTTAAAGTAGTTCCTAATTTAACTAAGAATTTGATTTCTATGAGTCTGCTTGATAAAGCCGGAATGTCTTTCACAACCATGAACGGTAGAATGACGTTAACTGTTAATTCTCACTACTTTGGTTGTGCTTACCTGATCAATGGTATGTATAGACTAAGCCTAGATAACGATTGCATAAACCAAGTGAGTTCCACTCTGTTAGATCTGAAGCTATTACACAATAGACTTGGACATATTCACTATAAGAAGATGCGAGATCTAGCTAGGAGTCATAACATCCCATTAGATCTTTCTATTCAATTTGATAGGTGTGTGGTTTGTGCCTAGACTAAGATCACTAGAAACCCTTTCAAGACTGTTTCTAGGAGCGCACAACTTCTGGAGTTGATACATTCCGACCTCTGTGATTTTCATAGTCATGCCACTAGAGGGGGAAGGAAATATCTAATTACTTTCAGCGACGATTTTTCCAGATATTGTCATGTTTACCTATTGAAATCGAAAGATGAGACATTTGAGACCTTCAAGATTTTCAAATCTCGGGTAGAAAATCAATTGAACTTAAAGATTAAGCGATTTAGAAGTGATCGAGGAGGAGAGTACACTGCAATTGGGTTTAGGGACTTTTGTGCTTCTGAGGGCATAATCCTAGAAACCACAGCTCCTTACTCACCCCAATCAAACGGCATCGCTGAGCGTAAGAATAGAACTTTAACAGAGATGTTGAATTCTATGCTCCTCACAGCTGGCATGCCTAATTCCTTTTGGGGGGAAGCAGTCCTAACTGCAAATCACATTCTAAATAGAGTGCCTCATTCAAAGCTCAACTCTACTCCGTATGAGTTGTGGCATGGGCATCCCTGTAGATATGACACTCTAAAGACTTGGGGTTGTATTGCTCATGTGAGAATACAAGACCTTAAGAGACTTAAGGTGGGACCTAGAATAACGACCTGTGTTTATCTAGGTAGTGCAGAAGATAGTGCAGCTGACCGGTTTCTGGATCTATCCACTAATTCAGTGATAGAGTCTAGAGATGCTATTTTCTTTGAACATAAATTTATCAAAGATCATGGCTTGACCATCTCCGAGTCTACTGACATGGTTTCAGAATCTACTGTAGAACCTAAAGCTGGCCCCTCTGGCACTGCTCCCCAACCTATAGAGGTGGAACCTGTTCCTCTTTGAGTATCTACAAGAGATAGAATCCCTAAGTATTTTGGTGAGAATTTCGTCACCTACCACTTAGAGGATGATCCATTCTCCTATTAGGAAGCAATGCGATCTAGAGATGCATTAATGTGGGTAGAATCCATCGATGATGAGATGAACTCGCTGCTACAAAATAATACTTGGCATCTAGTTGACCTGCCGAAAGGAGCTAGAGTCCTAGGATGCAAGTGGGTACTGAAGAAGAAGTTACACAGTGATGGGTCTATAGCCAGATATAAAGCATGTCTAGTAGCTAAGGGTTATAAACAACAGGGGGGAATTGGCTATTTTGACGTCTATTCACCTGTTTGTCACCTATCCACTATTAGGATTCATCTTGTCTTAGCTTCTATTGAGAACTTTATAGTTCATCAGATGGATGTAAAGACAGCCTTCTTAAATGGAGAGCTTGATGAGGAGATCTACATGGCACAACCTGAAGGTTATGTACATAAGGATCTAAGAGAAAAAGTGTGCAAACTCGATAAATCGATCTATGGTCTTAAACAAGCACCTAAGATGTGGCACATTAAATTTGATCAAGTGGTAAAGAGCGTTGGATTTCAGTCCAGTCTCTCAGACAAGTGCCTCTACTACAGCTCGATGTCAAATCAAACAGTCATCATATGTCTATATGTGGATGACATGTTGATTCTGGGGTCAGACCTTGCCGCAGTGAGGGATACTAAATCCGCTCTCGCGAAAGCATTTGACATGAAGGACCTTGGTCCTGTGGATACCCTATTAGGTATGAAAGTTAGAGTAGACAAGGGACGTGTCACTCTAAGTCAAGCTCATTATATTGAGCAAATACTCACTACCTGGGGTTATAAAGATTGTAGGCCTGTTGAAACACCAATTGATCCAACTGTCAAGTTGAGTCCGAATGAAGGGACCGGCGTTGATCAAGTAAAGTACTCAAAGATCATTGGTAGTCTCATGTATGCCACAAGTTGTACAAGACCAGACATTGCCTTCTCGGTTGGCATGCTGAGTCGCTTTACCAGTAGTCCAGGCAAAGAGCATTGGGATGCCTTAGATCGGCTGATGAGGTACTTGAAAGGTACTAAAGATCACGCTCTATGCTACACTGGTTACCCTCCTACTTTGGAAGGATACTCTGATGCCTCATGGTGTTCAGAAGTTGGGAACAGCAAGTCCACTAGTGGATTTATTTTCACTTTGGGTGGCGCTGTAGTCACTTGGAAATCCAAAAGACAGACTTGTATAGCTTTGTCGTCTATGGAAGCCGAGTTGTTTGTCTTAGCTTCAGCTGGTGAAGAGGCAGATTGGATCAGGAATTTGATTCTAGACATTCCCTTGTCTAGACTTCAAGTCAATTCTTTGAGCCTGTACTGTGATAATCAAGCAGCAGTCCAAGTCGTGAAGAATGTCCTTTTTAATACTAAGAGGCGACATGTACGACTGAGACACGCTCTACTGAATTATCTGAAAGAACAATGCATTATCACTTTGATCAATGTGCGATCGAAGGATAATCTGGCTGATCCACTGACGAAAGGAATGCCTAAAGACCGATCAATCAAAACAGTAGGGGAAATGGGACTCAAGGCGTTGTAAGTTCAGCCTTAGTTTCAAGGTTAGGCGATTCAGTTCCGCCTTTGTCCAAATGTTTTGATTTTTCCACTTTCCTTTGTCAAAGCAAGCGTGTTGTGTTCCGCTGATGTTCGGGGTTGCTGAGTACAAATTTGGTGAGTTGTTTCATTCCACATTTGATGTTAACAACTTCATCTGGTTTCGTTTTCCTTATCTAGGAGGAGAGTGTTATTCCACATTTGATAACACAATCTGACTAGGTTTGACTCTTCTTCTGTTTATTAGTTCCATTCCACATTTGATGAGTTCCAATTAACTTTAGAAGAACAGTAACTGTGACATTCCACATAGGAACACAGATACAGCTGCGGTGTCCAGAAGTCTGGAAATCGTTTCTTTTGGAAACAGATAACAGATTCTGAGGTAGAACCTAAATACTCTACATACTTGCCCTTCTAGCTTAACTTTTCAGTACTACGTTCTTATAAGTAGAATTAGATACTTTGTACATTTTCCATGGTTGAATTCATTCTGAATGAAGTTCTCTGTTGGAAATTACAGGAGCTGTTGCTGATGGAGGAGCATTTGCAGTCTGGGATCCTGAGGATGATGACCTGTTGGGCGATGACTGCTAGAGTGTTTGTTTGGTCTTTTTTGTCTTTGGCTTTAGAGCACTGTTTAGCTCTCTCTTTTTTCATCTGTTGTTTGGACTAATTTTTCCTTTGTTGCTCTTCAGTTGGTCATGAGACACTAGGTGTTTTGGTACCTGATTCTCTGATTGTACTTTTGACTATGATGCGATGCTGCTGAGTTTATGTTTTATTCTTATGCGTGCATACAAACTTCTATTTCTTTAAGTCCAATTTACTCTGACAGATGTTATGGACACGGTTGTGTATTGAGTCGAATTCTAGTTGAACCTTACACACACCACCCCTTTTTCCGACGCCGGTCTCACCACGGACATAGGAGGAGATTGTTAGGGTATTTGGTTATATGTCCGCACGTGTCAGGACCGACTCGGAACGACCCATTGGGTTTCGTGTCACTAGGGTGTAACGGCTCTACGCTGGAGATACTATATAGGGCCATTCCACATTTGATGAGCCTTAGTGGACTATCTTGAGCGGAGCCTCAACACAATGAATATGTGAATATAACGTTGTGAGAATGTGTAGTGAATTGCCTTACAATGATTTTTAAATAGAGATATGTATCTCTCGATATCAGAAATCCCTAGTCCTCTATTTCCCCTTGGGTGAAATAAGAACCGCTTAAAAAACAAAAATCAAAGTTGATAACATCAAGAGGAAATTTCATTCCCCCTTCAAATGATATAACAAAATTATGACGCACTTACGTAACTCCTCTCTCGATTTATGGTGCGCAGTAAAAAGGCGAAACCTTGGCCAAAAGTTTCAAAATAAAGGTCATGAATTCGATAAAGGACATTCATCAAACAATCACAAAGAGAAAATTAGATAATATTCATCACACAAGACCAAGTACTCTCACAATACAAGATTTAAGAAATTTAGTTCATAGCGATGAAGAAGACATATAAAACATTTGAAGAGATCTTACAATACATGATGCTTTAATGATTATTTGTTGCAGGATTCTTTTCCCAATGTTGTTCGCTCGATCAGCATGGAGATCCACCTTCTTCCTAGAAAGAGAAGTTGAACCCTAGAAGTGTCTACCTCCTTCAAAGTGATTCTCCCCTCTTGAATTTCAATTCAGATTGTCCAAAAGATCTTTCTTACTCCAGAATAATCTCCCTTTAAAAACGTCCAGCCCTTGCCCAAAAGATGCATCCTTCCATTTTTGAAAATGACGCCAATTTTGAAATTTAAAACTTAAAATTCGTCCAAGTTTTTGCAACCTTTTTTTTGAAGGTTGCAAACTTTTTTTCCAGGTCATGATATTTGAGTAGATTTGTTTCCCCAAGCAGATTTCTTCGATGTTTCTAGCAATAACACATTGACAAAAATATTGAATTAGTCACAAATTAAATAAATATGAATTTACTTTCATTTCTATTTCTTTTACACTCATTTTAATGCATTTATGATGAATATTAAGTCCAAAAAGGGGCTGGATAACTCCTTTCTGAGAAGTTATCAGTTATTTCACGAGCTCGTAATCGCGATGATCTTCATGCTTATGAGGTGTTCTCATGTATCCTGCGAGCTCTTACTTGCAATGATCTCATTTGACAACCTACTTTCCACGAGAGTGCTTACTCATGATGACTTCAAGCTAGTATTTTGCGAGATTCATACTCGCATGATCACCACTTCAACAATTATGGTGCTCTCCTTCAAATCCGCGAGTTCCATACTCGTGAGGTCTGCTCTTCACCAACTATGGTAATCTCCTTCAAATCTGCGAGTTCCATACTTGCAAGATCATCTCTTGAACAACTATGGTGCACTCCTTCAATTCCGCGATTTCCATACTCGCGAGATCACCGCTACAACAACTATAGTGTTCTCTTCAATTATACGAGTTTATACTCGTGAGGCTATCACTTTAGCAACCAGGTCTTTATATTATTCATTTCATCTCTTCAAACACCTAGAGCTATGATAACCTGAAAAAGTTCTACCCCTAGGAGGGAATGGTACGTGTTGAAGCCAAAACTTGACCTCAACGAAAGTTTGAAAATAGGGGCGCAACCAACACCTACTCCTCCCAAGCTTCGATCTTTGACTAGTTGTAAAGGATCAAGAATCGACCCAAAGCCACGGCAGGGAGGTCCTACCTCTTACCCGAAAGATCTCTGAGAGTTTCCCCTCCAAAGCCAAAAGCTGGGCTTGGAGCTCCTCAGAAAGCACAGGAAGATCTTAGAGAAATATGAAAGCTTGCTTTCTGAATAGCCCCTGTGGGTCTATTTATAGTCTTTTCTGACCTGAAATTACTAAATTACCCCTGGCTGGTCTGCCAACAGCCAAATCCCGCTGTTATGAAATGTTAAATGCAAACCCTGGGGGTATATAGGTAATTTACCTGAGGGCAACTAGGTAATTTCTCCCTGGGCCGCACCCGGCGAGAACCTCTATGCCGAGAACTGAGGGTTCTTACATATTGCCGAGAACCCTCCCGCCCTCACTCAGCGGGAGCTAAAAAGGTGTTGAAGAATGCCTCGGACTGAGCCAGTTCCCGGCTTCCGCGAGGCGCGAGCTTTCTCGCCCGCCTCTGGGCAGAAGTAGGTCTCGGTCGGGGCTTGAGCGCGAGTGCTCTCGCTTACTCCTAGGTAGGAGCTCTTCTGCTCTGAAGACCAAAGCTAGCCCGAAGCTAGCCCAAACCTAGCCCTTGGTGCCTTTGGGTTCCACTAAGCGAATATGAGGTTGTACACAATCCCCGCTCTTTTCGAGCTAGCCCTGCTCTCGAAAAGACACGTCCAACCAATAATATTCACTGAGCACGTGTTGTCCTGAAAAAGAGAATCTTTTGGTGGGGCCATCCCACGGCTATATATGTGTGTGCTGATAGACGGTCATAAATCCGTCCCTGCCAACCGCTGCCCTATTTATGAGTCCTCGCGTGGTCCCAAGATGCGTTCCAAACGCGCTGAGAAGCCGCTCTCACAAAGCCTTCAAGACTGCATCGATGCGGCACAAGCACGAGCCCTTGCGAACAGTGTCTTGGTTGCCCCGTGGTTGGCGAGAGGGGCGCCGGCCGCTGAGCCCCCACAGCTGAAGAAGAAGAAAAAGAAGAGTGCGAAATCAGTCAAGGGAGACCTCTCGAACGAGAACCGGGGCTTGCCTACCCCATCCCCAAGCCGCGCGGATAATCCTTCACCTCTATAGACGGTATGCCCCTGCGATTTGCTGACTATCGAGAACTGTGAATTGATATGAAAGAAAGTCCGACTATTGATATGCAATACTTATCGCAGGAGGCAGTTCCAAACATCGATACTGGGTCCCTACAGACACCACCCGAGTCGATGCCTCTCCCTCCAGATGATCCTTCACGGATCCTGGCGGCCATTCCCCCAGCCGACCCTCTGAGAACCCCAAGTAACACTTTTTACCCCTCCTTTGTCCGATTTTTCAGTCAACTCGTTCTTATTGCTTAAACGGTTTCCCGCAGCGCCAGCTCCCGCCAGCCCGGGTCTCAACACCCGGGGAAACGAGACCGCACTCGTCAACCCGGACACCCAGGTGGCTGATCTCGCCCTATCAGCGGGAGGGGTGGCCATCGAGCCTTCCGTGCCTACACAGGGGTCTCGCCCCCCCCCCCCCCCCCCCCGCGAGAGTGCAAGCCTCCCCCTCCCTGCTAGGTCGAGACTGCTATGAACAAAACATTCCACCCGGGGCGAGGAAAACCATTCCACCTCCTCTTTGGAAGGGAGACTGAGGGGGAGTCCGGGCCTTCTCGCCTGCCGCCGGCCGATGGCTCTCTCCATGCTGCAGGTATGCGAGAAATCACTATTTCCCCCACTTTTTTCTTATTGTAACCAAGGAACTTCTCTTTTACCAGGGGATGCGGACCCTCGGACGGGAGTCAATGAGGGAGATGAAGATGAAGATGATGATGAAGCGGAAAGGGAAGACGTTGAGAGCTCCCCCTTTCCTTCTTCTGATGAGATGGAAGAAATCCTGGTCGCTGCCGGGAACGTCAGAAAACGGCGGAAGAGGATAGCGGCGCTCTAGTCAAAGCTCGAGCGGCGGGAGCGGGCCAACGCTTCCGTGGTGAAGGAAATTCGCGAAGTGGTGGAGGAAATCCGCGAAATGTTGGAGCGAAGGCTGGAGGCCCTTGAGCGGGACTACAACTTACTGGGCGAGACGGAGAGGCAGGATACGCCTACCGCAAAGTCATCCCCAAGGCGGTGTATCGCGCGGATTCGGAACCAGGCGCGCCGGATCAACCTTGGATGCACCACCTTGTCATCCTACTTCAACCCGCGGGCACCTCCGAGTACAAGAAGGCGAGAACAAGGGCGATGGCGCTGGGAACCATACTGAACAACGAAGTCCTACTTCCCCCATCCCCTGGCCTACCCTTCCCACGATGCACCCCTTCTCGAATTTGAATCTTGGCAATGTTTGGACCTTTATTATTATTATTTTGTATGCGGCTCTCGCCCGGCGAGAGCCCCTTTTTCATTTCTGTTTCGCACTGCTTTGTTTCATGTTATTTTCTTGGTACTTGCGCGAACTCAAGTTGTCTGTCAATCGCTGTTATCTATGGGATGGGATCTTGTCGCTGGCTTAGGCGCCCGAGGTGTGTCAGAGTGGAAAACGAGGCACCATCTCCTCGGGACATGGTGATCATACCCCTGCCACCTTTTTGGGAAAAGTATCATTACCACGGTTTTCTATAAATAGGTCGGTCCATCCACCGCATTTATTTATCCGATCCTAAACCCTTGCCTCTGATAGTTTTACTTTCAAGACAACCTAAACACCTAGAGGGGGGGTGAATAGGTTCTAATTTCTTGTTTATACTTCTAGGCAGAATTCAATTACAAATTAAGACATCTAGCACAACATTCACAGATAATTAAGCATCATAGATTGCACAATGTTTTATAGTGGTTCCCCAAGGTCTGGGTACATCAACTTTCCCCCTTCACCTATCTAGCAATATGCTAGATTCGGCCAAACTTCCACTATACTCAGATCCTCAGATCCTACAGCTCAGAACCAGGATAGGTTCCTACAACTCAGGCTCAATAGCCCTACCTCAGCCTTGCCTCAAGGCCTACCACTCAGAGAATAATCTTCTCCTACACTCAGGCAAATAGCCCTACCACTCAGAGATCACCTCTCCTACACTCAGCCTTTATAACACAGGCTTACAACTCAGATCTGTGTAAACAGATCCTACAAAAATTTAGAAAAAGATATTTTGATGTCTTGCCTTTGTTGAGAGAGAAGAGGACAAGACACTTCTTGATCAGCTGATGAAATCAACTGAATCTGAGCTTTCTTCAAAGCTTCTTGAATCTGAACTTAGCTGAGTTGATTTCCAAACAGCTTCTTGAGAAACCACTGATGGCTTCCTTCTTCTTCTTCAAGATGACTGGATCTCCCTCTATCCAACACCTTTACTGATACTTCAGACTTCTTCTTCTTAGACCTTCTGATGAAGATCTTCTTTTTCACTTTCTTGAATTGAAACTTCAACAGGATTGTAATCCCTCCGTTTCTTCTTCTTAGATCTTCTTCTATTATTTTTCTTAGCTTAGCTGCTTTTTTAATTCCTTCTGAATGTGTCTATTTATAGACTTTCTTCATGGTAACCGGCTGATCCGGTTTCTAACTGTTTTCTGACAGGTCTGGCAGCTTCAGTTCAACTGTGGCAACCCACAGCTGTCAAGTCTTCAAACAGTTTTTGTACCTTAGCCTTGGACAGCAAAATGTCGAGACAGTCTGTTAGAAAGTGTCGAGACCAATCTGTCTATCTGTGTCGACACAAGTGACTTTGGTGTCGACACAGTCATTGATGATGTCGACTAAGTTGCCTTTAAGTCGACACAACTTCTTCAGAAAATAACTTGGTCTAGACTCTGCAGTGTGTCGACACAAGTCCTGTGTGTCGACACAGTTGTTGTAGATTCAGAACTCAGCATGTGTCGACTCAGCCTTCAGGTGTCGACACAGCAATCTTCAATCCTGCCAAAATGTGTCGACTCAGTCTTCTGGTGTCGACACAAGCATAGTCGACTTCTGCCAATAAGTGTCGACTCAATCTCAAGGTGTCGACACATCCACCCAGTGTCGACACAGTTGTGGTCGACTATCTTCTTCTGTGAGTCGACTATCTTTCTCTGGTCGACTATCTTTCACTAGTCGACTATCTTTCACTAGTCGACTATCTTTCACGGTGTCGACTAACCTTCTCTGGTCGACTATCTTTCACGGTGTCAACACTGCTTCCCAGTGCTGAGGTCGACGATTTTCTTTATGTGTCGACACTGCTTCCCAGTGTCGACATAGTTGAAGTCGACTATTTTCTTTATGTGTCGACACTGCTTCCCAGTGTCGACATAAATGTGGTCGACTATCTTTCACTGTGTCGACACTGATATTCTGAAGTGTCGACACAAATATTCTGAAGTGTCGACACAATTTCTTCAGGTGTCGACATGTGGACTTAGAATATTTTTCTGCATTCTTTAATACTTCTTCACCTGCACATGTCAACTCAAAACAACATCAAATACACCTTGATGTATATCATTGAGCTAAGTTGGGCTTCTTCAAATCAGGTACACATTTTCCAATGTACCCAACAATCTCCCCCTATTTGGAGAAGTCATAACCCTATAGCCAATGATATACACCATTTATAAAAAGTATAAACTGATGATATATGACATAACAGGAATACTTAATATAAACAAAACATAAAAACAATCCATCACAGAATGAACATTATATGATGTCAAACAACATTTTGTTTATAACTTGATAATGTTTGAATACAGAGAATTACATTTAATGATTTAATCAAAACATTACAAAATACTTTGAAAGAACTAAAAATTAAGACTGATCAGACTCTTTAATGACAATCCCTTTGCCAGATAGAACTTGAGCCTTCACAGGAGCTTCAGAATCTTCAGCTGGCTTCTTGCCTTTTAGATCAGCCTTCTTCTTTGCTTCTTCCTTGAGCCTTTGCCTTTCAAAATAATGAAAGGGCTTTGGGAAGTACTTGCTTGGCTCATGAGCATCTGTAGGCAGCCTACCCAGCTTGGCTTTTCTTCTAAACTGTACAATGGCCTCTTGCCTGGCTTCATACTTCTGCCATTCCATCTCATTGTACCACTTGCCTCTTTCCTGCACTTGTCTTTTGTAACACCCCAATTTGTTGTAGGGGCGACGGGGATCGTTTTTGGGCCAAGTCGGGTTTTTGGTGCAGGTGACACGGGCCCCGACACGGGCGTGTCGGAGGCCGTATCGGGCTTGTCGAGCTCGAGCCGTGTCGTCGACCAGTTCAGGTCGACGATGGTCGTGTGGTGGAACACGGCCTAGGACACGGGCGTGTCCTAGGCCGTGTCACACCTGTGCTGTGCGGTCGGGTGCACGGGTAGTGACACGGGCACGAACACGGGCGTGTCCGGTTTGACACGGGCGTGCCCGATGCCGTGTCAACAAGCCGTGTACCCCTCTGACTCCAAACTGGTGATTTATTGCACACGAGGGGCGTGACACGGGTCCCGACACGGGCGTGTCGCAGGCGACACGGGCGTGTCGGAGGCCGTGTCACATGCCGTGTGCTGGTTTTCGATTTGGGTCGAGACGGCGAGTGAGCTACACGGCCAGGCACACGGCCGTGTGCCAACCCGTGTTCGGCCCAGATTTTATGATTTCAGATCTAATCTTGGCCGTTCGTTTCCTTGACTTTGGATCCGACGGTGGGGGGCTGCTCCTGGGTGGTTTTAGCCGGGATTTAGGGTTGGGAATCCCCATTTCCCTTAGCCATTCTCTCTCTAAGAGTTTAGAGAGAAGGGAGAGCAAGGAGGAAGGAGGAGTCCAAGATCCGGCCGCCGGAGGAGCTTCGGAGCTCCGAATCGCGATCCGAGTCCAGATCCGCGGAGGTGACGCCGTTGCGGTGCTTTCCAACCGTGTAGTTTTCGATGGCGCCGCGGAAGAATGCAAGGGTAACGATTTCTCATCCTTGGGCATGTGAAGCCCTCTTTTCCTTTGCATAGGAAGCCCGCTCTCGCGAGTGAGCGAAGAGTTGGAGCGTTCCTTGGGGTAGATATGTGAAGTCCCCCTTGTGTAGAGTCCGTATGCGAAAACGGACATAGGCATTGTGTGTGAAGCCTATCTGGACAAGTAGAGCCGGATCGGTGATGTTGCATTGCATACGAACCGGGGAAAACTCCGGGTGTTTGGGTGTTTTTCGGGTTTTCTACGTGGTAGATTGCATCAGGGAGCCTTGGAGATTAACTCCAAGGTGCACCCGGAAAACTGGGCAAAGGCGGGTTTTGCCAACACGGTGGTCGGGGAGCCAACGTGAACATAACCGGGTTATGTGATTGTTGTGGCGGAAACGGGACTCGGTGAGTCTTGACCTGCGCATATGGCTTAAATTGCCGTTGCGGTATGAGCACGGGTCAGGCGGAACCGTACCCGGTCTATGTCGTTCGGTAGGACCGTTGGCATGGATGAGGGTCTTCGGCGGTCTATGGCTTAAATTGCTGTGACCAAGGCCAGGAAGGCAAAATGCTCATATGGACGACCGTTCAAGAGGCGGTGGTGGATTGGGAACGTCTATGGCTTGAATTGACGTGACGTTGGCCGGTTCGCCGAGAATGTGCCCTGAGTGCACGAGGTGTGTGGCCGTACGAGCCTACGCCTGTGTTGATGTGTGTTCACATTAATAGCATTGCCTATACTAATGAAGTGCAGGGAAAGAGCATCGCCGCCCCGATTTTGGGGGGGGATCGTTATAATTTGGTCAGCATTGCTGACCGTTGCTAGTGTTTGCCACTGGGCGGTGGTTTGTGGCTTGCAGGTGCTGCGGAGCAGAGCGGGAAATAGCGGGCTAAAGCCCTTGTTGATGTGCCGGCCCTCGAAGGCCTAATTGCTTATGTATCTTTCCCGTTTTCATGTATGGCCGGCCTGCGCGCCGAAGTTTGGAAAATACTATTTTGTTAAGTGAACAATGTAAGGCCTTAAGGCCAGTTCTCTTTTGTGTTTGATTACATTCCTGAGTTGGTAGTGGACATTCATGCTTGGTAGCAGGGTTCTTATTTTCTTTTGCAACTTAATAATTTGCTTCCGCTAGGTGTTGTGTAGGACGACATGATTGGTTGAATGGTTTCAACGCGTAACCAACCGGTCTGTCCGTAGTATATGGCGTCGGGCCCGGCCGGACCTACTGCTATATGCTATCCGACGGATAGGGGTGTTACAAATTGGTATCAGACTACTGGTTTCGGTCAAGCTTAAATGAATTCGTGGACGAATTCACTTAAAGGGGTGGTGAGCACATGCGTGTGTCATCGTTATAACATGAAAAGAACCCATGAATGTCCACTTAGGAATGAAAATATACATGTTTGAGGAACCTGCGTGTTCCTATAATTGTTGTTTGCAGTAATTTTTGGGTCGCTTATCGGTGTGTTGCACGATTATAGGTGACCAGAAGTGGTGCTGGGCCGTCTGAACGGCCAGGTTCTGAGGCGAGCAGTGCGCCAAGCGATGCGCCTGCAACACCTCCGTCTGCCGAGACCATTAGGTTGGTGGCAGAAGCGGTCATGACAATGATCAATGCGCAGCCTGCAAGGCAGGTGCAGCAGCCCGCTCCTGCTATGGAGCAAGTACCGCTCCAGACGACAGAGCAAAGGAGGGTTGAGCAAGTAGTGTTGGAGCCAGAGTTGCCTCGAAGAGCAACGGAAAGACAACTGAAGCACGTGATGGGCTTCCACCCACCTGTATTCACGGGCGCAGAAACCCCGACCCAAGCAGAGGATTGGCTCTCAAGGGTCAACAGGGTGATGACTGCGACGGAGACGGAAGAGTGGCAGAAGACCACTATAGCGACGTTCCTTTTGGATGGGGACGCAAGGTTATGGTGGGAAGGCCTAGAGCTACATCAGTTGCGGGGAAGGCCGTTGGCCGAAGTTTCGATGGAGGAGTTTGCGAGACTATTCATGGCTCGATACCTCCCCTCGGCGCAGAGAATTGCGCTAGAAAGCGAGTTTCAGAAGTTAGTGCAAGGGGATTGCACCGTTGATGAGTACCTCCACGAGTTTACTCGGTTGGGGAGATATGCCGGCGCTACCTTCGCAGACAAGGAGCGCAAGACGAGCCGCTTCTATGAAGGGTTAAGAGATGATCTAAGATTGCTACTGTCGGGGCCCAAGGCGCAGGGTTTCATGACCCTGGTCAGTTCGGCCCGATCCTTGGAGAAGGACATGAAGAATGTCCAAGCGAAGAAGGAATCCGGTAGCAAGAAAGCGGAGTTCAAGGCACCGACTACGTCGAAGTCGGGCTACCGCAGGTTCTATAAGAAAGCTAAGACGTCGGGTCCAGCTGCTTCAGGTGCCTCGGGGACAACTACCAATCGAACCCCGGGCGCTTGTTTCACGTGTGGAAAGCCGGGGCACTTTGCCCGTGATTGCTGGAGTGGACGCTCAAAGTCCGAAAGGAAATAAGGAGCTACCAACGAGGAGAAGGGCAAAACGGTGGAGTCGACCGCGTCCCACTATGCTCCGACTCAGCCTAGAGTCTATAACTTAGGCCAGCAGGAGGCCATCAAGCAAGCGGATGTGGTGACAGGTATGAGTTAATTTATAGCAAGTTAGCTTTAATACCGTTATCTATTGTTTGTTAGCCTAATATTGTTTGTATAGGCTTTGTTGAGATTAGCGATAGTCCGGCATGGGCACTGTTTGATACGGGAGCTTCACACTCCTTCTTGTCCGAAAGCTTTATATCGCGCATCGGAGTCCCTTCTTCGATGGCGAAGGACAAGTTGGATGTGCTGCTACCGAATGGGTGCTCGATGCGTGCGGACAGGGTGTGCGCCGTAAAGGTTCACATTGGGAGCCAAGAGTTCGACTTGCTAGCGTCATTGCTGCCGCTAGTAGAGTTCGACGTGATCTTTGGAATGGATTGGCTGTCAGAGCAGAAATCTTGGATTGACTGTGACCGGAAGGAGGTCAAGCTGGGTGTAGGGCGGGAGACTACATTCGAGGGGTTAAAGGGGTCGAGCAGGACACTGATGTCTGCTCTTCAGGTGGTGAAGGCAGTTCGTGCTGGTGCAGAGCTGTTCTTTGCAATAGTGGGGGCTGTGGAGCCAAAGTCCCCATTGGATAGCATCCCCGTGGTTTGCGAATACCCCGATGTGTTCCCGGATAGCCTTCCCAGAGCCCCACCGCAGCGGGAGATTGATTTCACCATCGAGCTCGTACCGGGGGCCAAACCGGTGTCACGTGCTCCGTATAGGTTGGCGCCTAAGGAGATGGCAGAGTTGAAAGTTCAGCTAGAGGAGCTGATGGAGCAAGGATATGTGCGTCCAAGCTCGTCGCCTTGGAGCGCACCGGTCCTCTTCGTTAAGAAGAAGGACGGGAGTATGCGGCTGTGTATCGACTACAGAGAGTTGAACAAGCTGACGGAGAAGAATAAGTACCTGATCCCGAGGATTGATGATCTCTTTGATCAGTTAGTCGGGTCGTCGGTATACTCCAAGTTGGACTTGAAGTCGGGGTACTATCAACTGAGGATCAGGGAGTGTGATATCCCGAAGACGGCGTTCAGTACGAGGTATGGGCATTTCGAGTTCACGGTCATGCCGTTTGGACTGATGAATGTGCCATCGGTGTTTATGGATCTGATGAACAGGACGTTCAGAGATTTCCTGGATCGCTTTGTGATCGTCTTTATTGACGATATTTTGATATACTCGCAGTGCGAAGAAGACCACTTCAAGCATTTGCATTTGGTGTTGGAGACTTTGAGGAGGAATGAGCTTTACGCAAAGTTCTCCAAGTGCGAGTTCTGGCTACCCTCGGTAGCGTTCCTTGGTCATATAGTGAGTGGGGAAGGTATAGCGGTGGATCCGGCGAAGATTGTTGCGATACGGGAGTGGCCTGCGTTATCTTCTGTCGCGGAAGTCCGTAGTTTTCTCGGGCTTGCCGGATATTACAGGCGCTTTATAGAGAACTTCTCGCGGGTAGCGTTACCTCTCACGAAGTTGACAAGGAAGGATCAGAAATTCTTGTTGACGCAAGAGTGCGTGCAAGCTTTTGAGGAGCTGAAGAGGCGGTTGACCACGGCGCCAGTGCTTAGTTCGTCGAGTGGGACCGAGGGCTTTGAGGTGTATAGCGACGCTTCGGGTAGTGGCTTGGGCTGCGTGTTGTTGCAGCATGGAAGTGTGATCGCGTATGGATCGCGTCAGCTGAAAGTGCATGAAAGAAATTATCCGGTGCACGACTTGGAGTTGGCGGCCGTGATTTTTGCACTCAAGTTGTGGAGGCACTACCTATACGGCGTAAGAGTCGATATATACACCGATCACAAGAGCCTAAAATACTTGTTGGATCAAAAGGACCTTAATATGAGATAGAGGAGGTGGATGGAGTTCCTGGGGACTACACCTTCAAGATACATTATGTACCCGGGAAGGGCAACGCAGTTGCGGATGCGCTGAGCCGCAGGTCTCCCGCCCAAGCCAACTGGTTGTCGGTGCATGATGAGCGGCTAGTACGGGAGTTGGAGGAGCTTGAGATCTGTTGCGTTGACAAGCAGACGAGCGCCAAAGCAATGTTAAACTGGACAGAGGTGCAGTATGACCTGGCTGACCGGGTTCGGCAGGCATTGGAGTTAGATGACTCCATGAAGGAGCTTTTGGAGGCCGCTCTGGATGGGTCAAATTCCCAGTTCTCGGTGGATGATGGTTTGTTAAGGAAGGATCATCGGTTGTGCGTCCCGAGTGGGGTAACCTCCGGGCGGAGTTGATGTACGAGGCTCATCATACCAAGTACTCAATCCACCCAGGGAGCACGAAGATGTATCGTGATCTCAAGAAGCTGTTTTGGTGGCCGGGGCTTAAGAAAGATGTGGCGTTGTATGTGGCTAAATGCCAAACGTGCGCCTTGGTGAAGGCGGAGTGCCAAAAGCCAGGAGGATTTCTGAAGTCCTTGCCTATACCGGAGTGGAAATTCGATGATATATCTATGGACTTTGTGCACGGGTTGCCAAGGTCGCAGAAGGGGAACGACGCCATCTGGGTGATCGTAGATCGACTAACCAAGGTGTCGCATTTCATTCCGCATAGGAAGGATGATCCAGTGGAGAAATTGGCAAAGTTGTATGTCGACAATATTGTTAGGCTGCATGGTGTGCCCCGTAGCATTGTGAGTGATCGCGATGGGCGGTTCACGTCAAATGATTGGAGGTTGGTGCAGCAGATGCTGGGAACAAAGTTAAAGTTCAGCACAGCTTTCCATCCGCAGACGGATGGGCAGACCGAGAGGGTCAATAGAACGATGGAGGACATGCTCCGCATGTGTGTTCTAGACTTCGGGAAGCATTGGGAAGACCACCTTTATTTGGTGGAGTTCGCGTACAACAACAGCTACCAAGCGAGTATACAAATGGCGCCCTTCGAGGCCCTGTATGGTAGGAAGTGTCGCACGCCGTTATCGTGGCTTGAAGCGGGTGAGGTAAGGTTGTACAAGAAACAGGAGGTGGAGAGTGTTACCTCGTTAGTACGGATCATTCGGAGCGCTTGTTGATCGCTCAGGACGGCAGGCGAAGTATTACAATGCCAAGCACCGGAACGTGGAGTTCGCGGTAGGCGATTGGGTATACCTGAAAGTGAAGCCGTTCAAGGGGGTTTCGCGGGTGAGACGCTTGAAGAAGCTGAGCCCAAGATACCTTGGACCTTTTGAGGTTCTGGAGCGAGTCGGCGAAGCTGCATACCGTTTGAAGCTATCGGTGGAGTTGAGTGGATTACATGATGTATTCCACATTTCTGTGTTGCGGAAGGCGGTGCAAGAGCCTTCGCAGGTGATCGCGGTTGACCAAGTGCCGGTGGACGAAGGGTTGACGACAAGGGTCAAGCCCGTTCGTATTGAAGATGTTGAGGTCAAGAGGCTTCGTAACAAGGAGATCCGGATGGTTAAGGTCCGGTGGGATAACTGCGGGCGTGAGGAGCTCTCTTGGGAACGGGAGCAGACTATGCTCGAGGAGTACCCGGAACTATTCCGCTCAGGTACTGTTTTACGTGAAGTCCTGTTTTCCTTTATTAATTTTGTGGACGAAATTCTTTAAGGGGGGTAGAATTGTAACACCCCAATTTGTTGTAGGGGCGACGGGGATCGTTTTTGGCCAAGTCGGGTTTTTGGTGCAGGTGACACGGGCCCCGACACGGGCGTGTCGGAGGCCGTGTCGGGCGTGTCGAGCTCGAGCCGTGTCGTCGACCAGTTCAGGTCGACGATGGTCGTGTGGTGGAACACGGCCTAGGACACGGGCGTGTCCTAGGCCGTGTCACACCTGTGCTGTGCGGTCGGGTGCACGGGTAGTGACACGGGCACGAACACGGGCGTGTCCGGTTTGACACGGGCGTGTCCGATGCCGTGTCAACAAGCCGTGTACCCCTCTGACTCCAAACTGGTGATTTATTGCACACGGGGGGGCGTGACACGGGTCCCGACACGGGCGTGTCGCAGGCGATACGGGCGTGTCGGAGGCCGTGTCACATGCCGTGTGCTGGTTTTCGATTTGGGTCGAGACGGCGAGTGAGCTACACGGCCAGGCACACGGCCGTGTGCCAACCCGTGTTCGGCCCAGATTTTATGATTTCAGATCTAATCTTGGCCGTTCGTTTCCTTGACTTTGGATCCGACGGTGGGGGGCTGCTCCTGGGTGGTTTTAGCCGGGATTTAGGGTTGGGAATCCCCATTTCCTTAGCCATTCTCTCTCTAAGAGTTTAGAGAGAAGGGAGAGCAAGGAGGAAGGAGGAGTCCAAGATCCGGCCGCCGGAGGAGCTTCGGAGCTCCGAATCGCGATCCGAGTCCAGATCCGCGGAGGTGACGCCGTTGCGGTGCTTTCCAACCGTGTAGTTTTCGATGGCGCCGCGGAAGAATGCAAGGGTAACGATTTCTCATCCTTGGGCATGTGAAGCCCTCTTTTCCTTTGCATAGGAAGCCCGCTCTCGCGAGTGAGCGAAGAGTTGGAGCGTTCCTTGGGGTAGATATGTGAAGTCCCCCTTGTGTAGAGTCCGTATGCGAAAACGGACATAGGCATTGTGTGTGAAGCCTATCCGGACAAGTAGAGACGGATCGGTGATGTTGCATTGCATACGAACCGGGGAAAACTCCGGGTGTTTGGGTGTTTTTCGGGTTTTCTACGTGGTAGATTGCATCAGGGAGCCTTGGAGATTAACTCCAAGGTGCACCCGGAAAACTGGGCAAAGGCAGGTTTTGCCAACACGGTGGCCGGGGAGCAAATGTGAACATAACCGGGTTATGTGATTGTTGTGGCGGAAACGGGACTCGGTGAGTCTTGACCTGCGCATATGGCTTAAATTGCCGTTGCGGTATGAGCACGGGTCAGGCGGAACCGTACCCGGTCTATGTCGTTCGGTAGGACCGTTGGCATGGATGAGGGTCTTCGGCGATCTATGGCTTAAATTGCCGTGACCAAGGTCAGGAAGGCAAAATGCTCATATGGACGACCGTTCAAGAGGCGGTGGTGGATTGGGAACGTCTATGGCTTGAATTGACGTGACGTTGGCCGGTTCGCCGAGAATGTGCCCTGAGTGCACGAGGTGTGTGGCCGTGCGAGCCTACGCCTGTGTTGATGTGTGTTCACATTAATAGCATTGCCTATACTAATGAAGTGCAGGGAAAGAGCATCGCCGCCCCGATTTTGGGGGCGGGATCGTTATAATTTGGTCAGCATTGCTGACCGTTGCTAGTGTTTGCCACCGGGCGGTGGTTTGTGGCTTGCAGGTGCTGCGGAGCAGAGCGGGAAATAGCGGGCTAAAGCCCTTGTTGCTGTGACGGCCCTCGAAGGCCTAATTGCTTATGTATCTTTCCCGTTTTCATGTATGGCCGGCCTGCGCGCCGAAGTTTGGAAAATACTATTTTGTTAAGTGAACAATGTAAGGCCTTAAGGCCAGTTCTCTTTTGTGTTTGATTACATTCCTGAGTTGGTAGTGGACATTCATGCTTGGTAGCAGGGTTCTTATTTTCTTTTGCAACTTAATAATTTGCTTCCGCTAGGTGTTGTGTAGGACGACATGATTGGTTGAATGGTTTCAACGCGTAACCAACCGGTCTGTCCGTAGTATATGGCGTCGGGCCCCGGCCGGACCTACTGCTATATGCTATCCGACGGATCGGGGTGTTACATCTTTGACAGCCTTCCATGCAGTGAGTATTATATTTCTGGAAGTAGGACTCCACTGCTCAAAGTCTTGCTTAAGTTCAGCCTGCTCTCTAAACCTTTTCTTAGATAGAAGAGCATCTTGCTGGTCTTTCAATGTAGCCTCAGGCTTATCAACCTTCCCAATAACAATATTAGTAACCTCCTTTGGAGGACTATACATCCCTTGAACCTGCTGATCAATCATATCATAATCTGGAGGGGGGTAAATGACTTGGGCAACCTCAGGTTGATTGCCTTCAAGTAGACTTGTTTGTATTCCTGACTCAGCCACCATAGCATCATCACACAATGGGGGATATCCCAATGTGGCTCGAATACTATTGGTCACCCATTTGGTGTGCTCTGAGCCTGCATGAACTAGCATCCTCTCCCCCTTTATGGCTTCTCTAGAAACATGATCTCTGAGATCTTCCTTTTGAAATCTGATTTGGCCATCCAGATAATTCACACCCTCTTTAAAAAATGGTTTTAACTTTAGAAGCTTGTCAGATATTTCCTTTTGAGAGGTAGTGATTGCAGTCTTAACAGAAGCAATAGCAGCTTGAAAGTTCTTATCAAATTCTTCCATTTCTTTTGCTCTATCTGCAGGCAGGCCTGGAACAATCTTTTTCAATTCCTCTATAATCTCATGATGAGATTCAGTTAAATTGTCATTCATTCTTAACTGATTTTCCAAGACATAGCTTTGCTTTAAAGCAATGTCATCCACCTTAGGGATGATAGTCTGTTGTTGTTTTGCCAGATATACCACAGCATTACCTCCCTTATGGAAGCAATCTGTCATTTCCTTCTTATGCATATTGACCTCAAATCTAATTGATTTTATATCTTGAGCTAAGTCAAATTGCAGGGACTTGTTGTTCTCATCAACATATTTTTCTATAGCCACTCTGTGTTCATCCAATTTCACTTATAAATCTACCAAGAACTTGTTATAATCAAAGTCAAAAGGAGTGTGATGTGCTGTAGACTGTAGAGCCTGCTTATAGCTCTTGCTCCTTCTCTGGAAGACCATAAGTTTTCTCTTTTTAGCCACCCTGGCTTCTTCAGTCTATGAATCAGAAGTACTATCAATTTGAACTCTTTCTTTGGGAGGAGGAGAAACAGCTACTTCAGTGCCATGTTGTACAGTCTCAACATGCACTGGCTCCCCCTCAATTTCTTGCTCCACTTCCAGACTATCAGTAATTATTTCATCATTTGGAAATAACTCCTCCAGAGTATATTCCTTCTGGGCTTGATCATTTGCAGTATTCAAATTTGGAGATTGATGAATTGGAGCATCTTCTAGCACTTGCTCCCCCTGGACCTGTGCAGAAAAAGAAATATTAGAAATCTCTTTTGTAGGAAAATACACCAGCTCCCCCTGCACCTGTACCTGGTCATGAGTAGATACAGTTTGTGTAGGAGAATAAACTTGCTGAACTGGTATACTTACTTCTTCTTCTTGAACTGCAGGTATTGTGGCATCCTGAACTTGTGTAGATGCAGGCTGATCTTCAACCTCTAGTCTTACTTGCTCTTCTTGTGGATGCCCAGTACTGGTAGCATGACCTGGGGATTTCTCAGGTGAATCCTGCCTTTCCACTTCATGCATCTCTTTGGTCAGCACCCTATCCCATCTGGAGAACAATCTCATGTCCATCCTTCTCATGTGATTAATTTTAGTTCCAAGTTGTTGTTGCATAACCTCAGGAATCTCCTTACTTAGGTATATACTCATTATCCTAGCCAGATTTGGCTTCTTGATCCCTTCCTTAATCTTTTCAAAGATTACAGATGACCAATCCGTTGGAATTGTAAACACAATCCTGGTCATTAGGCTGAACATATAGGCAGAAATCCTATCATGTCCACCTGACTTGCACAGAATAACTTTTCCTACCACTTCTGACAGAAACTTGCCATGTTGATTCATTCCTTTCCGATTGAACGCAGCTCCAATTTTCATGGTGGATTCCAATCCACACCATTGAAGAGCCTCCCTAGATTTAGAAGCAGGGACATCCTCTTCATTCTCAATTGTAGGTAATTGCAGAATTGTTCTTATCTCACTTGGTGTAATCTCCACAGGTGACCCATGAACTGTGGATTTTATCTCATGACTTTCAGAGTTTACAGATGCAGAGGTAAAGAACTCATGCACCTCCTTCTTCCATATCTTTGATGGTTCGGAAACCAGAAATTCTAAACCTGAGTTGGAAAGGAGAGAGATAACCCCAAGAACATCTGGAGGGGCAGCAGCAAAGGCCTGGCGCACCAACTCATATCCTTCATTAACATTATCTTCAATCTTTGGCGCCATTGATCAGTCGAGAAAGCTTGAAGGATGAGAGAAAGAGAGAGAGAGGGAGAATGTCGACACTGGGTTTCGAAAACCTTGTTAGCGTGTCGATAGAATGAGTTTTTGACATATTTATACCTTCTGTTTAAAGAAGATCAAAAGTCGCCAAAAACAGACTATAAGTGTCGACACAAATGGATTGTGTCGACACAAGCTTCTATTGTCTCGACTACAAGTTCGTCTACTATGTGTCGACACCAATTTGTGGCTATGTCGACACCAGAGATATATAGTAGAGCATCAGAAATTCTGTGTCGACTCTTAGTATAAGTGTCGACACAAAATCTGTAGGTGTTGACACCACTATCCTGGTGAAGCCGACACTACATTCCTGGATAAGTCGACAATAAGATTCTTAAGTGTCGACACATATTTTCTGTGTCGACATAATATCTCTGACTTGTCGACATTACTACCCTGAGTCGACACATAATTACTGAATGTGTCGACACCATCTTACTTAGCCAATTTCTGTTTGTTCATCACAACTTATAAGTACAACACAGTACTTTATACTACTTCAATGTGTCTTAATATCACTTGAATGTCTTGTTACCACTTCAACTTTATTGTTGATGATTTTGTGATTACACTAATCAATGGTTAACATACCTAATTCAATTTTGAATTTATTGAATTTTGTCTCATCTAGGGGCTCAGTAAACACATCTGTAATTTGATAATCTGTTTTCACAAATTCCAATGAGATGTCTTCTTTTTCTACATGTTCTCTAAGAAAATGGTATTTTATTTCTATATGCTTAGTTCTACTATGAGAAACAGGATTATTAGCAATAGAAATTGCACTCTTAGAATCACACAAAAGAGGTGTTCTACTTACTTGAATACCATAATCCTTTAGCTGATGCTGCATCCATAATAACTGTGCACAGCAGCTTCCAGCAGCAACATACTCTGACTCAGCTGTGGAAATTGCCACACTAGTCTGCCTCTTACTACTCCATGATATTAGTCTTCCTCCCAGGAATTGACAAGTACCTGTAGTACTCTTCCTATCCTCTCTACATCCTGCAAAATCTGCATCTGAATAGCCTGTTAGTTGAAAATCTCTATTCCTAGGGTACTAAAGACCTAGATTATGTGTGCCCTTAAGATATCTCAGAATCCTTTTGACTGCAGTATAATGAGATTCTTTAGGGCAGGCTTGGTACCTAGCACAGACACATGTAGCATACATAATATCTGGTCTACTAGCAGTGAGATATAGTAGTGAGCCAACTATCCCTCTATACAAAGTCTCATCAACAGGTTTACCTGCATCATCTTTGCATATAGGCATACTTGTTCCCATAGGAGTTCTCATGGTGGAGGATGACTCCATACCATATTTCTTAATCAATTCTTTGGTGAACTTAGACTGTGATATGGACAAGCCATCATCAGTCTGTCTTACTTGGAGTCCCAAGAAGAATTTCAGTTCCCCCATACTGCTCATCTCAAACTTCCCTTGCATAAGTTTGGCAAACTTGTTACAAAGGTTGTTTTCAGTAGATCCAAAGATTATGTCATCAACATAGATCTGTACTAAGATGATCTTGCCTTTGGATTCCCTAAGGAATAGAGTTTTGTCAATTTTTCCTCTTGAGAATTTGTTCTCAATAAGGAAAGTAGACAGGGTTTCATACCAATCCCTTGGGGCTTGCTTTAACCCATACAGAGCTTTCCTAAGCTTATAAACAAAATCAGGTTTAAGAGGATCTACAAAACCTGATGGTTGCTCTACATATACTTCTTCTTTAAGATCACCATTCAGAAATGCTGACTTCACATCCATCTGATATACTTTGAAGTCTTGATAGGCTGCATAGGCAAGGAATATTCTGATTGCCTCCAGCCTTGCTACAGGAGCAAAGGTTTGATCAAAGTCAATCCCTTCTTCCTGCCTGTATCCTTTTGCAACCAACCTTGCTTTATTCTTTACTATTATTCCACTTTCATCTAGCTTGCTCCTATATATCCATTTTGTGCCAATTATGTTGTGGCCTCTTGGTTTAGGAACAAGCTCCCAGACATTGCACCTTCTGAATTGATTCAGCTCCTCTTGCATAGCATCAATCCAGTGCTGGTCTTGGATGGCTTCTTCAAACTTCTTAGGCTCCAATTGTGACAGGAAACTTGAATGTAGAACTGTGTTTTGATTTCTGCTTCTAGTTTGCACCCCTTGTCTTGGATCACCTATTATCTGATCAGCTGGATGATCTCTTAAATGTCTTGTAGCTGGAGGAAGATTTCCTTCTGGTTGAACATCTCCAGCTCCTTCATTTAACTGATTCTCTTGATTTTCATCAGCTTCTATAGTGTCTTGTTCTCCCCCTGGACTGAAGCCTTCATTTTCCAAAGCCCCATCTTCCTTTGATACTTCAGTAATGGAAAGCTTGTCCATACTTTTGCTTATACCTGTTGAGTCATTTGATCTACAAGACAACTCACAGTTGATTAATCTTGTTTCATCAAACACAACATGCACAGATTCTTCAACAACTTGAGTGGTCAAGTTGAAGACTCTATAGGCCTTACTATTTGTGCTGTACCCAACAAATATCCCATCCTGGGATTTGGCAGCAAACTTAGTCAAATATGACTTGCCATTGTTAAGTATATAACACTTGCAACCAAAGATCCTAAAGTAAGATAGATTTGGTTTTCTGCCTTTCACAATCTCATAGGGAGCCATTTTGTGGCTTTTGGTGATAGTAGCCCTATTGATTACATGACAAGCAGTGTTAACTGCCTTAGCCCAAAAATATTCTGGGAGAGAGGTGTCACTCAATAGAGTTCTACCAGCTTCAATTAATGTTCTATTCTTTCTTTCAGCAATTCCATTTTGCTGAGGTGTTCTAGGTGAGGAGAACTCTTGGAAAATCCCAAAGTCTTTACACAAGTTTGTTATGCTTTCAGATTGAAACTCAGTACCATGGTCACTTCTGATTTTGACCACTGTACTATTCAGTTCATTCTGAATTTGCTTTACAAAATTAAGTAATACACTTGGGGTTTCAGATTTTTGTCTCAGAAAGAACACCCATGTAAATCTAGAATAGTCATCTACAACCACAAAAGTGTAGACCTTCCTACCTAGACTATGAACTGGCATAGGACCAAAAAGATCCATATACAAGAGGTATAAGCACCTCACAGAATCCTTGTTTTCAAGGCTTTGAAAGGAGGATTTTGTCTGCTTGCCCTTTTGACAAGCTGAGCATATCCCTTCCTTTATACACTTAATTTGAGGTCCATTCCTCACTAACTCTTTGCTAAAGAGTTGGCCAATTGTCTTGTAGTTTAGATGAGTCAATCTCTTGTGCCACTTAACACAATGAGAAGCATTGTCATCAGCTACAAGACAGATGGGAGAAGCCCTATTCTCACATTCAAAATTAAGACAATATACATTTCTCTTCCTATACCCAGTCAATATGATCTTTTGATCACTTAACCTCTTGATATGACATCCATTTTTAACAAATGAAATGTCATATCCTAAATCACTTAGCTGGATTATGCTTATTAGATTATGTTTCAAACCTTTTACATAAGCCACTTGAGTGATAGTAATTAGGTTAGAAGAAATGTTACCAAACCCTTTGATGACTCCTTTTTCAGATCCACCAAAGATCACTTTAGGTCCATCTTTGACAAATGAATACTCTTTCAGCAGCCCCTTTGTTCCAGTCATGTGCCTGGAACAACCACTATCCAAGTACCATATAGGGGCATGGTTACTTGGATTCACCTACAACACAGAATTACTTACCCTTAGAACCCAAGTAAGTCTTGGGTCCTTGGTTCAGGTTAGCATTAATAAAGCTACCATAACCTGTTCTAACAGGTAGACTATTGTTCTTTATAACACTTGGGTTATACCAGCAGTCTAGTGTAAAATGGCCTCTCTTGCCACAGCACCAACACTCAAACTTATTGTATCTAGATCTAGATACATCCTTGTCAGAAGAATTTCTGTTCATTGCTGGTGCTTCAGCAACTTCACCTACTGATTTCTTAAAACCATTGGGTTTATGACCATAGGTAGGCATGTTTGTATTTACACCCTTGTTCTTCAGAACATTAGTCTTAATATGACCTTGAATATCTTCATGATCATATTTGTTAGAAGGCACTTTCATCTTACTAAACTTTATGGGGACTGAAAGATTTAGTGGCTGAACAGGAGCTTTGCCTTTCCTCTTGAATCTGCCAGCCCTGGAGTTACCTTTAAATCCTAATCCAGCCTTACCCTTTTGAGTGACAAATTCATCTATCAAGGGTAAGACAGATTTTGGCTTAGAGTAACTAGCCACTAAATCCCTTTCAATTCTAAGTCTGGCCTCCAGACTCTTCACTTGATCATTAGTATAATTAATCGTGCCCATCTGAATAATAGTTATATTCTTCAGCTTGGCAATTTCATTTAATTTTTGATCAATAACTTTTTCTAACTCAGTTATAGCAACCCTTAGTTCAGCAATTTCCTGAGCCTGAGATTTAACCAGGTTCTTGCTTTTCTTAAGGGCCTGCAACAAGTCTCCATACTTGTCTATCAATTGATAGACATCTCCTTCAGATTCAGATGCATCTACATCTGTTGATATAGATGTAGCTGATTCTTCACTTGTACAACAAACAGATGTAATAGAAGGACATTGTACCTTATTATGACTAGACTGATTCTGGCATATGTCCTCTTCTGATCCTGCCATCAGCCCCATACACTGATGATCCTTTTATCCATTGATGGAGTCTAGCAACTGCAGAAACTCCTCTTCTTCAGATGTAGCATATAGTCCAATATATGCTTCAGCTTCAGATTCTGACTCTGAAGTTGACTGGTCTGTTAGACTCTTATCTTTCTTTGCAACAAAGAATTTCTCCTTCTTGCCTTTCTGATAAGTCTTCTTTTTGTCTGAAGATTCCTTTCTCTTATCAGGACAGTCAGCCACTACATGTCCAGGCCTATTGCAACAATAGCAGACAATCTTTGAAGTAGTGGCTTTGCTGGGCTTTGATCTGCTCTTCTCTTTCCTTGATGACCTTTTCTTCTGATAGTAGTCATCAACTTGCTGTGATGTGGAAGGCCTAGACTTCCATTGCTTCTTTTCAAGAACCTCTGGAATTGCCTTGTGAATGCAGCAAAGTCTGCATCTGAATCACAGCTTCTGAACCCTTATCTGAATTTTCAGAACTATCTTCTGCAACTTCCTTAGGAGGAGATGGTGATTTCCTCCTATCCTTTCTAGTGGCTTCTGCATTGAATGCCACAGTCTTTTCTCTATGCTCTCCTCTTGAATTCTTTTCCTCTTCCTTCCTCACCATAAGTTGCATTTCATAGGATAGCAACTTCCCAAACAAGGTGGAAGGAGATATCTCTGCCAATTTAGCCACTTCTCTTATGGCACAGATCTTTGTGTCACAATCCTTTGTTAAGGATCTCAAGAATTTGTCATTCAGTTCATAAGTACTGAAGACTCTTCCATAGGACATAAGCTCATTCACAATTCTATAGAATTTCTTGTAGCACTCAGTTATGCTATCAGATTTTCCTTGTCTAAAACTTTCATACTCCTGATTGAGCATAGATTTCCTGTCCTGCCTTACTTCTTCAGATCCCTCCATGTAGACAATCAATGTGTCCCACATCTCTTTGGAGGTCTTGCAGTGAATCAGATTCTGAAATGTTGAATCATCTATGGCACTAACAATAATGTTCTGAGCTCTTTTGTCCATGGTTGCCAAGATGATTTCATCCTTGGTCATTTCTGAATAACTCTTTGGAGTTTGGATATTTGCATCAAGAACTGATACCTTCATTGCAATGAAGGGGCCTTCCTGTACTGTGATGTAAATCCTTGGGTCAGATGCTTCCATAAACAGTCTGACTCTTTCTTTCCAAATTCCAAAAATTTCTTTCTTGCATATGGGTAATTTCATAGACCCTAGCTCCTTATGATTCTCACCAGAACCCATCTTTTGAATCTTGATTCTGCCTATCAGATCTACCTCAGACTGTTAAGTCCTTTTTGAGGAACCTCCCTCTGATACCACTTGATAGTTTTACTTTCAAGACAACCTAAACACCTAGAGGGGGGTGAATAGGTTCTAATTTCTTGGTTAATCTCTAGGCAGAATTCAATTACAAATTAAGACATCTAGCACAACATTCACATATAATTAAGCATCACAGATTGCACAATGTTTTATAGTGGTTCCTCAAGGTCTGGGTATATCCACTTTCCCCCTTCACCTATCTAGCAATATGGTAGATTCGGCCAAACTTCCACTATACTCAGATCCTCAGATCCTACAGCTCAGAACCAGGATAGGTTCCTACAACTCAGGCTCAACAGCCCTACCTCAGCCTTGCCTCAAGGCCTACCACTCAGAGAATAATCTTCTCCTACACTCAGGCAAATAGCCCTACCACTCAGAGATCACCTCTCCTACACTCAGCCTTTATAACACAGGCTTACAACTCAGATCTGTGTAAACAGATCCTACAAAAATTTAGAAAAAGATATTTTGATGCCTTGCCTTTGTTGAGAGAGAAGAGGATAAGACACTTCTTGATCAGCTGATGAAATCAACTGAATCTGAGCTTTCTTCAAAGCTTCTTGAATCTGAACTTAGTTGAGTTGATTTCCAAACAGCTTCTTGAGAAACCACTGATGGCTTCCTTCTTCTTCTTCAAGATGACTGGATCTCCCTCTATCCAACACCTTTACTGATACTTCAGACTTCTTCTTCTTAGACCTTCTGATGAAGATCTTCTTTTTCACTTTCTTGAATTGAAACTTCAACAAGATCGTAATCCCTCTGTTTCTTCTTCTTAGATCTTCTTCTATTATTTTTCTTAGCTTAGCTGCTTTTTTAATTCCTTCTGAATGTGTCTATTTATAGACTTTCTTCATGGTAACCGGCTGATCCGGTTTCTAACTGTTTTCTGACAGGTCTGGCAGCTTCAGTTCAACTGTGGCAACCCACAGCTGTCAAGTCTTCAAACAGTTTTTGTACCTTAGCCTTGGACAGCAAAATGTCGAGACAGTCTGTTAGAAAGTGTCGAGACCAATCTGTCTATCTGTGTCGACACAAGTGACTTTGGTGTCGACACAGTCATTGATGATGTCGACTAAGTTGCCTTTAAGTCGACACAGCTTCTTCAGAAAATAACTTAGTCTAGACTCTGCAGTGTGTCGACACAGGTCCTGTGTGTCGACACAGTTGTTGTAGATTCAGAACTCAGCATGTGTCGACTCAGCCTTCAGGTGTCGACACAGCAATCTTCAATCCTGCCAAAATGTGTCGAATCAGTCTTCTGGTGTCGACACAAGCATAGTCGACTTCTGCCAATAAGTGTCGACTCAATCTCAAGGTGTCGACACATCCACCCAGTGTCGACACAGTTGTGGTCGACTATCTTCTTCTGTGAGTCGACTATCTTTCTCTGGTCGACTATCTTTCACTAGTCGACTATCTTTCACTAGTCGACTATCTTTCACGGTGTCGACTAACCTTCTCTGGTCGACTATCTTTCACGGTGTCGACACTGCTTCCCAGTGCTGAGGTCGACGATTTTCTTTATGTGTCGACACTGCTTCCCAGTGTCGACATAGTTGAAGTCGACTATTTTCTTTATGTGTCGACACTGCTTCCCAGTGTCGACATAAATGTGGTCGACTATCTTTCACTGTGTCGACACTGATATTCTGAAGTGTCGACACAAATATTCTGAAGTGTCGACACAATTTCTTCAGGTGTCGACATGTGGACTTAGAATATTTTTTTTGCATTCTTTAATACTTCTTCACCTGCACATGTCAACTCAAAACAACATCAAATACACCTTGATGTATATCATTGAGCTAAGTTGGGCTTCTTCAAATCAGGTACACATTTTCCAATGTACCCAACAGCCTCCCTTCTTACTGCTCTCGTGCTTCGTCGAGAACTTCCCCTGCTTCTGCCACCTTCTCTTGCCTCTCCTTTCTCCCAGAGTTCTCGCCTAGAATCCCTTGATCACGATGTCGGGCGAGAGCGAAGGACGTTCGAACTGCGCGCAAGCCTTCCGGAGGCATAAGTTCTCTCTCTGTCGTCTGACCTTAGACGAATTTCAGATGATCACCTCCCGCTATATCCCCGTCGGGTTCTCCGCGAGAAACCCGGGCAACGATGATAGAGTCAATCTCGCGGGAGAGGGAGAGCTCGCCATCCCCCTCGAGAACTTCGAGGTGGGCTTTCGCCTCCCCCTCTTGCCCGAGATGCGCCAAGCCCTTCGTTACTACAGGGTGGTTCCCACTCAGCTCAATCCTAACTCGGTCGCCATCTTGGTAGCATTCATCTGCTACATGCGGTTCGAGAGGATAGAGTTCAGCCTACCCATCTTCCGGAAGCTATTCGTCTTCCGGGCCAAGAGCGGGGTAGTCTTCTACTCTGGATAGCTGCTCAAGACCTGCGGTCTCACCAACAAGCACCACCAATATGGCGAGAAGTTTGTCTACGTATCCGACGACTTCGGCAACATGCCCCTAGCGCCCGTCCAGTACGACGACGCCGCCCACCCTGGGGTCGCGCGAGAGCGTCCTCCTGGAGTTCTTCGGGACCAAGGACTTTGACGTCCAATTCCTCAGGCGAGACATTGACTCTCTCCTTCCCGTGCCTCCTGGCGGAGGTATGGTCTCGCCTTTAACATGGAATTCTATACTCGAAGACGTAGGGATAAATGCTCTCGACCTTGCAGAAGAGCGGGAAATCCCTCTGCACCAGCTGTTTGCCGAGAACAGGGCTGTGATGGATCCCTTTGCTCTCGCGAAGTCTGCGGCTCTCGCCTGCCGGGATGATCCGGCTCCTCCCCCTCAGTCCGGTGCCGGGAAGCGAAAGTACGGCACCTTCTCGTCCAATCTTCTAAAAATACCAAGGCCAACTGCCACGGACAAGGGGAAGTCCGTGGCGGCCTCTCCCACCCGATCTGTCGTCGAGGGCCGATCCTTTGCCAAGATCCTATTGGCGGCCGGGGAGGCGACTACTACCGCCAGGACCACCATTGGGGCCCCTGCCGAGAGCCTTCCAGCCATAGGAGGGGCTGGTGATGAGGGGGAAGCCGCCGATACTTCCGCTCAGGCCCCACGCCAGAAGGTGCCAAAGGGGCACTGAAACTTCTGCCTTTGCGTAAAATGCCTGGATGCGGAAGGGAAGCCTCTGCTCTAGTGGGATCCTGAGGCCAACCGGGTCTCCCTCTCTACCCTCCTCCCCAGTTGGGCGGAGCGCGACGAGGTCACTGGCGAGGCTTTCGTGCTGGGCTACGGACTTTACAGCCGAGAAGATGCCGACGTTTTTAACCAATCGCCCACTTGGCTCCTGGCCTTCGACTTCGTCCGGGCCTTGATGCGCGGGTTCGAGCTCGTGCATATGTGTGTGTGCCGATACATCACCATCGACCACAACTTCTTCGAGATGCTCAAGGCGAGGGACAGGGCGGTGGCCCACACGACAGCACTAAAGGTCGAGCTGGAGGATGCCCATCGACTTCTATCCTTGCGCCCAGCGGAAGAGGTAAGCGAGATCTTCCGAGGAACTAGCTCTCTCCCATGTAATTCACAACCCTCTTCTATTTTTTCTGTACTGAAGGGTTTTTCCTGTGCACAGGATTCCGCCCAGAGCATGTTATTTCGCACACATCTGGTCGACCTGGAGTGCGAGAACGTCCTGGTTAAGGACCAGCTTCGGCGCGCGGAAGCGGCTGCGGCTGCGATCCCGCCCCTCCTTCGCTGGATGAGAGGTTGAGGATCCGCCACTACTCGGAGTACGACATTGACAAGCTATTACAAATCAACGCCCAAGCAACAACCAGACTAACCATAGAAACATTGCGGGATGTGGGGTGCTTGAGTGAGGGCGGCGAAACAATCGTCGCCCGCTGGCTTCTCCCGTGGCTCTTAGAGCCCATCCCCAAGCCCTCGGGCGCACCTGACTCCCCGCCCTCGGATGTCCCAAAGTCTCCCACCGCTACAGGTGAGACATCCGGGGAGGGTTCTGGCGAGAGCTCCGTCGGGAGCTCTAGCGAGAGCTCGAGCTGTGGGTATAGCGCATCCCCCTGACTGGTTTCTCCCCCCCCCCCTCTTTTGTTCCCGTGTAGCACGCTAGATGTTCTCGCCTGTAATTACTTTTTGAAGAATATATTAGTTGTACATATTTGTATATTATGATTACTTCTCTTTACAAAAACTCTGTATAGTGTCGAATGCTTCTCAAGCGCGTTCACGCCGAGACCCTCGGCCTCCCTAGGATAGACGTTCCCCCTAGTGATCAATAGGCGGAGACCTGCCGAGAGTTCAAGGCAAAGCATGCCATTTCCGTGTGCCTTCCGCCGAAAACCTTTTGCCGGAAGCACTGTCTGTAGGTTCCTATGGGGAGAGCCGCCCCCTTGACCTTTTGCGAGCGAACGGAGTTTTCGCCAATAATTCCCCACTATTGGGCCAAGAACCCCTCGTCGAAGGCCTTTCTGCCGGGAACTCCTTTTGGCGAGAACCTCTTGGTCTAGACCTCTTGGACGAGACATATCCTGCCTGAGGAGGCTCTCAAACTCTTTCTTATGTCTCCCAGGTGTGCCTCCTGTCCTGCCCAAAAGGCTCGGTCAGCAATTCTACCCGAAGCCGAGCCTCGCTCGGGGTAGTGCCAAAGTTTCCAAACTAAAATTCCTCAAAGAACACATCCGAGACCAAGTCCTTTCCCCCCAGGTGTGCCTACTTCCCTGCCCAGCTAATGAGAGCCTGAGCAGCGAGTCTACCCAGGGCCGAGCAGCACTCGGGGTCCCTTACCCCCACAGGCTAGCCTTCGGACGTGTCAGCTAATGAGAGTCTGCATAGCGGGTCTACCTGGGGTCGAGCCGGGCTTGGGGTAGTGCAATCATCCAAGCCGAAGTATCTCAAAGAACACATCCAAGACCAAGTCCTTTACCCCCAGGTGTGCCTCCTGCCCTGCCCATCTAATGAGAGACTGAGCAGCGAGTCTACCCGTGGCCGAGCAGCACTCGGAGTCCCTTACCCCCACAGGCGAGCCTTCGGAACTGCCAATTAATGAGAGTCTGCGCAGCGGGTCTACCTGGGGCCGAGCCGGGCTCGGGGTAATGTAAACATCCGAGCCGAAGTATCTCAAAGAACACATCTAAGACCAAGTCCTTTCCCCCCAGGTGTGCCTACCACCCTGCCCAGCTAATGAGAGCCTTAGCAGCGAGTCTACCCGGGTCCGAGCAGCACTCGGGGTCCCTTACCCCCACAGGAGAGCCTTCAGACCTGCCAGCTAATGAAAGCCTGCGCAACGGGTCTACCTGGGGCCGAGACAGGCTCGGGGTAGTGCAAACATCCGAGCTGAAGTATCTCAAAGAACACATCCAAGACCAAGCCCTTTCCCCCCAGGTGTGCCTACCACCCTGCCCATCTAATGAGAGCCTGAGTAGCGAGTCTACCCGGGGCCGAGCAGTACTCGAGGTCCCTTACCCCCATAGGCGAGCCTTCGGACCTGTCAGCTAATGAGAGCCTGCACAACGGGTCTACCTCGGGCCGAGCCGGACTCGGGGTAGTGCAAACATCCGAGCTGAAGTATCACAAAGAACACATCCAAGACCAAGTCCGTTCCCCCCAGGTGTGTCTACTGCCCTGCCCAGCTAATGAGAGCCTGAGCAGCGAGTCTACTGAGGGCCGAGCAGCACTCGGGGTCTCTTACCCCACAGGCGAGCCTTCGGACCTGTCAGCTAATGAGAGCATGTATAGCGGGTCTACCTGGGGCCGAGTCGGGCTCGGGGTAGTGCAATCATCCAAGCCGAAGTATCTCAAAGAACACATCCAAGACCAAGTCCTTTCCCCCAGGTGTGTCTTCCGCCCTGCCCAGCTAATGAGAGCCTGAGCAGCGAGTCTACTCGGGGCCGAGCAGCATTCGGGGTCCCTTACCCCCACAGGCGAGCCTTCGGACCTGCCAGTAAATGAGAGCCTGCACAGCGGGTCTACCTGGGGCCGAGCTGTGCTCAGGGAAGTGAAACATCCGAGCCAAATTATCTCAAAGAACACATCAGAGACCAAGTCCTTTCCCCCCAGGTGTGCCTATCGCCCTGCCCAGCTAATGAGAGCCAAAGCAGCGAGTCTACCCGGGGCCGAGCAGCACTCGGGGTCCCTTACCCCCACAGGCGAGCCTTCAGACCTGCCAGCTAATGAGAGACTACGCAGTGGGTCTACCTGGGGCCGAGCCAGGCTCGAGGTAGTGCAAACATCCAACCTTCCTATCACCAGAATTCCACACTAGGTAAAGCCAAGACAATAACAAGTTAGTGAATACAATATAATAATTTGTCTTTGAATATACAATTTCACCTTCCCCCCTCATGGGTAGAAGCATTTCAAGTCATCGCCGCTCTAGGTATGGCTCATGGATCTCCCCTCCACGTCCTGGAGTTGATAACCTCCCGTTCTTAGAACCCTTTCAACAATGTAAGGTCCTTCCCAGTTTGGGTTGAGCTTGCCGACAGGGGCTGATCTTCCCGGAGCATCAACGTTATTTAACACAAAATCTCCTTATACGAACTGTTTGATTCTGATGTGCTTGTCGAAGTATTTTGCCATTCGTCGCTTGATTTCCTCTTGCCTGATAGCTGCGACATCACGCAGCTCTTCCACCATATCCAATGAGAGGCGCAACTCCCCCTCATTCTCCAACCTCCAAATCTCGTCTCCTTCTCCTACGGTCGTGACCTGTGGGGACCGAACCTCGAACTCCACTGGCAGGACCGCCTCACACCTATGAGAAAGTTTGAAGGGGGTCTCGTCAGTGGCCGTGTTCGGGGTTGTTCGCAAGGCCCATTGAACTGAGGGGAGATGTTCCACCCAATTCCCCCTCAAGTTCTCCATCTTCTTCTTGAGCAAGTTCACAATGATCTTGTTTGCTGCCTCCACCTGGTCGTTGCTCTTGGGGTGGTGGACGGAGGCAAACCTAAGGTTTATCCCCAGTTGGGTGCAGAAGCTGATGAACTCTTCGCTTGCAAACTGGAGACCATTGTCTGTCAATATTGCCTGGGGCAACCCGTGCCTGCATATGATCTCCCCCCAAACGAAGTTTCTGATGACTTGTGAGGTGACCTTGGCCAGCGTCTTGACCTCCAGCCACTTTGAAAAGTAGTCAATCATGACTAGAAGAAACCTTCTCTGCCCACTAGCTGGAGGGAAAGGCCCGACTAGATCCATCCCCCAGATGGAAAAAGGTCATGGTGTCATGATCCTTTGTAGCCTTTGATCAGGTAAGAGCTGGAGGGGGGCGTATAGCTGACACTTCCGGCACCTCCTTGCAAACTCAGCCGCATCCTTCCTCAGGGTCTGCCAGAAATACCCTTGCCTTACCACCCTTGCTTCCAACGTCCTTCATCTCGAGTGACTACTGCACTCACCTGAATGCACTTCCTCCAGGATCCTTGGGATCTCTTCCTCCATCACACACCTCTCCAGAAGCCCTGACAACATCTTCCGATGTAACCCTCCTTCCAGCATTAGATAATGGGCTGTCTTGTGCTTGAATATTTTGGCCTCCTTAGTCCCTTCCGGAAGCTCGCCAGTGGTCAGAAAAGTTACCAATGGATCCACCCATGAGGGTCGCCGATCCACCTCCATCAACTCCCCTTCCTCGATTGCCGGTCAAAATAGTTCGGTCAGGGTTCCTCCCCCCAAGGTCCAAACTTAGCCAGCTGATCAGCTGCTACACTCTCTTCCCTGGGAACGTGTTGGATTAAGAACGTTCGGAATCCTCTGATGATCATCCTTACCTTGGACAAATATTTTGCAAGTGTGGGCTCCCGAGCTTCGAACTCTCCTCGGATCTGTGATGCTACCACCAACGAATCCGTAAAAGCCTCCACAACCTAGATCTCAAGATCCTTTGCAAAACAAAGGTCGGCTATCACAGCCTCGTACTCTGCTTGGTTATTAGTCGCAGGGAAGTGCAAGACCACCGCTTGTTCTATGGTAACCCTCTGAGGGCTTATCAACACCACTCCTCCCCCAAGGGAATGCTTTCCCGAGGCCCCGTCAACCACCATCTTTCATGCCCCCTGCGACCGCAGCTCCTCGGCCCTAACTTCAACAACATAATCGGCCAAGAAGTCAGCCACTACTTGCGCCTTGATGGAGAGCCTCGGAACAAACGAAATGTCGAACTCACTCAGTTCAATGGACCACTTGGCTAACCGCCCTGAGTGCTCAACTCCTTCAAAAATCTTGCAAGGGTGATGGTCTGTGTTGGATCCCTAGTTGGATTTGGGCTAGGTTCACAAAATTAGGTTAAGTCTGACCCATCTTGTATAGCCAGGGTCAAGTCTAGTGGTCCTAGAATTTAGGTCAAGTCATTAGGTTCTACCTCCTTGGACCAGCCAGCAGAGGACCTCAGAAGACTCATACTTAGAAGATTCAAAGAACAGATTGTTCAATTCGAAGTTCTTCGAACTCAGCTCGACGATCGTCGATCTCAGATCGAAGAACTCAGAGTTATCTCTCTGAGCTGAGCTCGATGATATTCGAGCTCAGGTCGACGATCAATTTTATTCATACAGATTCTAAGCTCGACGATCTCAGAATACAGATTTGGCAAGTCATTCTCAGTACGCAGTT